>JARQOC010000001.1:169697941-170297941 GCA_033576535.1 Allobates femoralis | reverse complement strand
AGTGTACTGAGCATGCTCAGTACACTAAAATCAGGTCCAAGGAACGATCAGCTGTTTCGTCGGATCCGCGCTCATAGGCCCCCATGTTAAAGGTCGAGGATTGGATCAGATTTGGCCTAATTGCCATCCGATTTTGTGGGATCCGATTTTTTGCTGTGCACAAAATCAGAGCAGTCTCCAATTTTGGGCACAGCAAAAAATTGAACATAAATCGGATCCCACAAAATCGGATGGCAATTAGGCCAAATCCGATCCGACCCCCATAGGATAACATTGGGGCCAAATCGTATCCGTGGTTGTCTGTTTTATAGCGGACAGCCACGGATCCAACAAAAACGTGATGTGAAAGCACCCTAACATGTTAGATAATGTACTATGTCACTGGAGTTGTACAGTGTATTATCAAAATCCTCTTTTGAGACTGGTAAATATTGTAAAAAAGATAAAGAAATATTAAGTGTAAAAAATAATATATATAACAAAATAATAACAAAATGGTTTAATTATAAAAGGAAAATAAAAAATAACCCCCCCCAGTAAAATCAACACTTACAATGTAGCATTTGGTATTGCGGCCCATGTAATTTCACACACTATAAAACTATCTTATCATTTATTACGCACGGTGAAAACCATAATTATAATATGAAAACTCTGCCAGCATCTTACCTCGAAAGAACTATATAAATTTGGTGCCATGATCAAATAGACTTTCAAAATAATAATTACATAACAATTATACCTTCATTTTGAGTGGTGCTTTAAAAATACATTTAGAATTAAAGCTTTTTGTTCATTTTGCCTCCTAAAGTGCGTAATAAAAAGCAATGAAAAAGGTGCATGTAATACAGTATTGTACCAATAAAGATAAGAGTTTGTCAGCAAAAAATAAGCTCTTACAGTTCTGCCGGTCTGAAATTGTAAAATTTATGGTGCTTTGAATATACTGGCACAAAAGCATGTATTTTTTCCAAGTGTGCATTTATTATACAAAATAAAACAAGACTATAATATTTTGGTAATTGTCATATTTGTGCTTAGTGCTCATGCACACGACTGGTTTTCTCATCTGAGTGGTAGTTGTGGAATTCATGGTCAGCACTCGGATCTATGATAATCTTTAGGCTGGAGGCACACTGTCATGCATCAAACACCTGAGCGTGTTTGATGCATGACAGTGATGCGAGTGTAGTGCGTGTTTTGTGTCAGTGTGGTGCGTGTTGGTGAGTGTTCATGGCTGTATGCATGTGAGTGTGCTGTGAGTGTGCTGTGTGAGTGTGTGGTGCATGTCAGTGTGATGCTGTCCTCGGTCCTGAAGTTTGGTCGACAGGATTTTTCAGCATGTAATCCCGTCGAGCAAACATCTGGCCTGCCGACAGCATTTACCGGCTTTTTTTTTTAGAAATTGCCGGTTTTTCCGGCAAAGTATGCAATCATCTTTCACCGCTGTGACAGCAGCAGTGAAAGATCATTCATAAAAACACAGCCGCTGTTCACATTTTGAAATTCCTAGGGTTAATCTGCATATTAACTCCATCTGCAGCCTTTGTGTGGCATGTCAGCACAGAGGCTGCAGATGCGGCTAATAAGCCGGTTTATGCAGGGTTAACCCCATGTTTGTATGATGCCAGCTTGTGTCCAGGTATGTCCACATTCCCTGGACCCATGCTGATATCACACTCTGGGTCAGCAGGGGTTAATGCACTTTATTCTTAAAAGCCGGCAATTATCGCTAAACAGTAAATTACTGTAATTGCCGGGCGGCTCCTGCACTCAGGAGCTCTCCATGGTATTGTACGCTAAGAGTGTACAATGACAGCCGCTGTCTTTGGTTCTGAAAATTCACTGTGTTATTACAGTACAGAGCTGGTTAAAGCTGTGAGCTGGCCATGGTGCTGATGTATCAGCACCATGGCCAGCACACAGCTTTAACCAGCTAGGCACTGTAAAAACACGGTGAATTTTTAGAGCCAAGGACAGCGTCTATCATAGTACACTCTTAGCGTACAATACCATGGAGAGCTCCTGAGTGCAGGAGCCGGCCGGCAATTACAGTAATTTACTGTTTAGCGATAAATGCCGGCTTTTAAGAATGAAGTGCATTAACCCTTGCGGGGAGCCTCATTTCACCCAACGGGCCTGGTAGCCAAGAGGGAACACAGGACAGCGCACGGATAGTAGGAGGCGTAGAGGTCAGAGGACAGAGAGAAAGAAGCAGGGGGAAAAGAAAGCAAAAGTAACATCGTAGGTGGCCTCAGAGAGACATTACATCCTTCTATGACTACCCGGCCAGCTACTTCGTCCTAAGACTGTTTCTGCTGTGAACTGTATCATCACCTGCATTGTTCCAGTAAAGTACCCTGGTAGAGTGAACGAGTCTCCGTGTCTTTGACTCTTTGCTACACCCTGCTCTGTTCCATCCATCACCAGCACCTCCATCATTACCTGTGTATTCCTGCCCCGGGGGGTTAGCTCCACCTGCAGAGAGCTGTTCCATCAAGGCCGCTGTACCACCACCCTCCGGAGGACTGAAGCAGCGCTGGTGCTCAATCACCAGAAGCTGCGAGTGGCGTCACGAAAACTACATTATAAACTTTATTACCCTGTATATGTATACCCTCCCCCTTTTTAAAAGTTCGATCTCTGGGGCCACGGGTTCGGGCAGGCCACCAGTGACATCCCCTCGACTACAGCGGAAAGGGGCCCGGATACTCGAGTCCCCATTGCCCCGGTCGACACACACACGTGTGCAACTATCGCACAGTGTACTGTATGGGTGCGAGATTTTCTCGCACCCATATACTTACATTGGACACTCGCGTGGGAAAATCGCGTTTAATCGCAGGATGCTGCGATTGAACTCACATTTCCCTTGCAATGAGAATGTAATGCGATGAACTCACTGTAATGTGACCAGTATGATTTAATGATACTGGTCCGAGTGCAATGCAAGTCTCCCTCGCATTGCATTCGCGTGAGGCACACGGATAGTGTGCCTTCAGGCTTAATGTTGCTCTTATGTCTGATTTTTAAATTGTGTCGAGTGTTCCGAGGGAAAAATCTGAGACATATCTGATTTTGATCCAAATACTCAGAAATTGGCAATGTCAGTCTATGTGTCCATGAAAATATTGTACTACACTCAGATGATATCTGAGTGCGGTCGATTTTTCTTGCACTAACTAATGGAGAAGATGGAGAAACTCTTTATTTTTCTCTGTCATATCATTCTACCCTTACAGAATAAAGTTAACAATTTGTGCAGCACAGAGAATAGCATAACATTTTAAATTCCAAACCCCCCCCCAAAAAACAGCATAGTTGTTTTGAACATAATCATCCCATAAAGAGATAACAAATAAGTTTGCTCATCCGTTTCATGTACGCCAACATTATTTTCCTGACAAATACAACTCATTCGAAGAAAAAACAATCCTTCCCAAATTTACATAAATACAGAAAAATAAATTATGGGTATAAGAATATGGTGACCAAAATCTCTTTTAAATTAATTTTTTGCACAAAACTATCAACACATAAAAAACGTATATAAATGTTGTGTTTTGTATATGTAGTGACCCAGAGTTTGCCATGTGATATTTTATAATGTGTATTGTCTGGCTGCTTTCACATCTGTGGTAGGTGTAATTTCCATATCTGCCGGATCTGCTGCATAATGGCCGACTTGTGACACCAATCCGGCAAGCCCAATTCATTCTTTATGGGGCTTGTGGTCGGGTGCGGCAAGTGCGGTATTGCCAAATTCGGCTTATCCGTCACTTGCGGCCGTGCAAAAGAGCCGCTGCTAGTAGCGTTTTTTTTTGCGGTTCCGCAAGCGCCTCAACTGCCAGATTCGACAATACTGCCCTTGCTGCACCCGACCGCAAGCCCCATAGAGAATCAATGGGGCTTTCCGGATTGGTGCTGCAAGTCGGCTGTTACTCGGCAGATCCGGCAGATGTGGCGACATCTGCTGGATCTGCCGGGAATTACACCTACCCCAGATGTGAAAACACCCTAACTCCTACACTTTAGCTCTGAGATTGGGAGCATATCTTATCCCACCACCCCTCTGCTGGCCTCTCTCAAAACTACCTTTTCCTAATATGGTCAAAGTTAATTTAGCAACAAGTGAGGAATTTTCCAGCAGTTGAGTGTAGCTGCAGGAGACGGATGTGTGTGGGTGCAATTGTGACCATGCGAGCACTTGTGTTTAGGAGAAATTACATCACTTGTTTGCTCCTTTTCCCTAGTGATCACTAGCGGTAAAGAATAGAAAGGCCGCACTTTATACAGAGAACGTTCTAGAAAAAGGAAGAGTTTATGCTACAGTGGGCTTCCCAAGCCAAAGAATGACTGTACATAGCAAAACCTGAAACAACAAAGTAAAGCAAAGCTAATTAAAAATCCCTGCTGCTAAGAAACTCTCCGAATAAAGAAGAGGGAGAGTAAATTAAATGTACACTGTTGACTTTGCATTTATTATGGAGTAGAAGTTCTTAATCATTCAAGAAACCTATGGTGTCCATGTTTCTTATGAGACTACAACCACCTCTGTTACTACTCCATAGCTGGACTAAGAATCTAGCCCCTTCGATCCACCTAGTTATCTTAACCTTTTTACATTTGCTTCTCAACCTGAGCATTGCTGGAGCCATAGGAGACACTGTGACAGGATTCAGCTCCGATTTCCCAGACCCTGCAAACCTTACGGACGTTGCGGCAAATCAACCTGCAGAATAAAGATAATCTGACAACTATACCAAACAGTGAAGAGTTTAAAAAGAAAGAAAATAGACTTTTTGTCCATTTGACTTCTTAATCTGTGGAATCTATTATATAATTGCCGTAGCTGACTTCCGTCTGACCGGCGCGACTTCCTGAGGCTTTGTTCGCGTAGCTCGGAACTTTCTCCAGGACTCTGTCCCTGGCCGTGCAGCGGCCAGGCGACTCGCGAAGCAATGCCCGCAAAGCGGGCATTGTGAGTCGTTGCAGACTCGCGAAGCAATGCCTGCGAAGCGGGCATTGCGAGTCGCCGACTCGCGAAGCAATGCCCGCAAAGCGGGCATTGCGAGTCGTTGCCCCGCGAACAAAGCCACAGCAAAGTCATTGCAGGCTCGCGAAGCAATGCCCGCGAAGCGGGCATTGCGAGTCGCCGACTCGCGAAGCAATGCCCGCAAAGCGGGCATTGCGAGTCGTTGCCCCGCGAACAAAGCCACAGCATGGGGCTGTAGTTTGCTGCCTACAAAGCCACAGCATGGGGCTGTAGTGTACACCGCTATGGTATACTACAGCCCCATGTCGCTGGCGCTATCCCCTAAACCTCGCCGCCCATAACCACCGCCGTATAATAAACCCTTGCTGCCTAAGACTCTACCTCCTAAGCCCACCTCCTAAGCCCCTACCCCGCCGCCCTAAGCCCCTACCCCCTAAGCCCGCTGGCGCCCCTAAGCCCCTACCCCGCCGCCCCTAAGCCCCTACCCCCTAAGCCCGCCCCTAAGCCCCCTACCCCGCCGCCCCTTGCTGCTAAGACTCTACCTCCTAAGCCCACCTCCAAGCCCCTACCCCCTAAGCCAGCCTATAAGCCCACCTCCTAAGCCCCTACCCCGCCGCCCCTAAGCCCCTACCTCCTAAACCCCGCCGCCTCCTAAGCCTCCGCTGCCCCTAAGCCCCTACCCCATAAGCACCCGCCGCTCCTAAGCCTCCGCCGCCCCTAAGCCCCTACCCCCTAAGCACCTAAGCCCAGCCGCCTCCGCTCCCCGCTACCCACAACCCACCAACGACTATGGAGCTGCCCCCTGTGCCTCCCCCCCAGCCCCGATCCACAGCCCAGCACCGCTCCCCAGCCCCGCCTCGCCCCCCAGCACCGCACACCCCCAAACCACCCCAATATGTCCGCACACCCCCCACAATATGTTCTGACTCGCAATGGCCGCGCAGCCCCCCCACAATGTTCAAACAGCCCCCCCCACAATGTCCGCACAGCCCCCCCCACACAATGTCCACACAGCCCCCCCCACAATGTCCAAACAGTCCCCCCCACAATTTACAAACAGCCCCCCCCACAATGTCCGCACAGCCCACCCCCACAATATCCAAACAGTCCCCCCCACAATTTACAAACAGCCCCCCCCACAATGTCCGCACAGCCCACCCCCACAATATCCAAACAGTCCCCCCCACAATTTCAAAACAGTCCCCCCCCCAACAATGTCCGCACAGCCCCCCCCACAATGTCCGTACAGCCCCGACGCCGGCGATCACTTACCTGTCTTCATCACATCTCATTCGTCAGGTCCAGTCTTCCATCCGGCCCAGGCGTCCTCTTCCTTCAGCCCGGCCCACGAGTCTTCCATCCGGACCAGGCATCCTCTTCCTCCGGCCTCGGGGGTCTTCTTTCTTCCTCCACCGAGCTCCGGGTCCTGGATGTTCTCTCTTCGCTCCGCTTCGCTGACTGACGATTAAAGAAGCGGACCTGAATGAAAACTGTGTCTTTAGAAATGACTCAGTTCTCCTTCAGGTCCGCTGAAAGGGCTCATGGAGTTACATGGCGGATGAGGCTGCACGCTGATTGGTCGCTTCTTCCCATAGAGAAACATGGCCATGTTTCTCAATGGGAAGAAGCGACCAATCAGCGTGCAGCATTATCCGCCATGTAACTCTATGAGCCCTTTCAGCGGACCTGAAGGAGAACTGAGTCTTTTCTAAATACACAGTTTTCATTCAGGTCCGCTAAAACGGCTCATAGCGTTACATGGCGGATGATGCTGGACGCTGATTGGTCGCTTCTTCCCATAGAGAAACATGACCATGTTTCTCTATGGGAAGAAGCGACCAATCAGCGTGCAGCATCATCCGCCATGTAACTCTATGAGCCGTTTTAGTGGACCTGAAGGAGAACTGAGTCATTTCTAAAGACTCAGTTCTCCTTCAGGTCCGTTCAAAGGGCTCATAAAGTTACATGGCGGATGAGGCTGCACACTGATTGGTCGCTTCTTCCCATTGAGAAACATGGCCATGTTTCTCTATGGGAAGAAGCGACCAATCAGCGTGCAGCATTATCCGCCATGTAACTCTATGAGCCCTTTCAGCGGACCTGAAGGAGAACTGAGTCTTTTCTAAATACACAGTTTTCATTCACGTCCGCTCAAAGGGCTCATAGAGTTACATGGCGGATGAGGCTGCACGCTGATTGGTCGCTTCTTCCCATTGAGAAACATGGCCATGTTTCTTTTATGGGAAGTAGCGACCAATCAGCGTGCAGCATTATCCGCCATGTAACTCTATGAGCCCTTTCAGCGGACCTGAAGGAGAACTGAGTCTTTTCTAAATACACAGTTTTCATTCACGTCCGCTCTAAGGGCTCATAGAGTTACATGGCGGATGATGCTAGACGCTGATTGGTCGCTTCTTCCCATAGAGAAACATGGCAATGTTTCTCTATGGGAAGAAGCGACCAATCAGCGTGCAGCATCATCCGCCATGTAACTCTATGAGCCGCTTTAGCGGACCTAAAGGAGAACTGTCTCATTTCATATTATTAATACTATTAAACCTAATAATCATGCTTTTAATGCTATTAATAATCCTATTAGTGCTAATAATAATGCTATTAATGCTAATAATTATGCTATTTATGGTAATATTAATGCTAATAATGATAATAATAATGCTATTATTAATGCTATTAAGGCTAATATTCATGCTATCAATGCTATTAATAATGCTATTAATGCTAATAATACTGCTAATAATGCTATTAATACTTCTATTAATGCTACCAATAATGTTATTAATGCTACCAATAATGTTATTAATGCTATTAATAATGTTATTAATGCTAATAATGCTATTAATAATGCTATTAATGCTAATAATAATGCTGTTAATGCTAATAATAATGATAATAATGCTATTAATGATAATATTAATGCTATTAAGGCTAATAATCATGCTATTAATGCTATTCTTAATGCTATTAATGCTAATAATATTGCTATTAATTTTATTAATGCTATTATTTATGCTATTAATGCTATTAATTATGCTATTAATGCTATTAATAATCCTATTCTTGCAATTAATAATGCTATTAATGCTATTAATAATGCTATTAATGCTATTAATTATGCTATTAATGCTATTAATGCTAATATTAATGCTATTAATGCTATTACGGCTAATATAAATTCTATAAATTCTACTAATTATGCTATTAATGCTAATAATGCTAATAATAATGCTATTAATCATATTATTAATACTATTAAAGCTAATAATCATGCTTTTAATGCTATTAATAATGCTATTAATGCTATTATTAATGCTAATACTGCTATTAATAATGCTATTAGTGCTAATATTAATGCTATTAATGCTAATAATTATGCTATTTATGGTAATATTAATGCTAATAATATTAATAATAATGCTATTATTAATGCTATTAAGGCTAATATTCATGCTATTAATGCTATTAATAATGCTATTAATGCTAATAATACTGCTAATAATGCTAATAATACTTCTATTAATGCTACCAATAATGTTATTAATGCTGATAATAATGTTATTAATGCTAATAATGCTATTAATAATGCTATTAATGCTAATAATAATGCTGTTAATGCTAATAATAATGCTAATAATACTATTAATGCTAATATTAATGCTATTAAGGCTAATAATCATGCTATTAATGCTATTCTTAATGCTATTAATGCTAATAATATTGCTATTAATTTTATTAATGCTATTATTTATGCTATTAATGCTATTATTTATGCTATTAATGCTATTAATTTTGCTATTAATGCTATTAATAATGCTATACTTGCAATTAATAATGCTATTAATGCTATTAATAATGCTATTAATGCTATTAATTATGCTATTAATGCTATTAATGCTAATATTAATGCTATTAATGCTATTACTGCTAATATAAATTCTATAAATGCTACTAATTATGCTATTAATGCTAATAATGCTAATAATAATGCTATTAATCATATTATTAATACTATTAAAGCTAATAATCATGCTTTTAATGCTATTAATAATGCTATTAATGCTATTATTAATGCTAATACTGCTATTAATAATGCTATTAGTGCTAATAATAATGCTATTAATGCTAATAATTATGCTATTTATGGTAATATTAATGCTACTAATGATAATAATAATGCTATTATTAATGCTATTAAGGCTAATATTCATGCTATTAATGCTATTAATAATGCTATTAATGCTAATAATACTGCTAATAATGCTATTAATACTTCTATTAATGCTACCAATAATGTTATTAATGCTATTAATAATGTTATTAATGCAATCAGGTGTCCTGGCAGCAATGGAGCCGGTCGCACAGTAAGTGAGCTCTGATCAGCCCCAGCACTAAAGCGGCCATACCCCGCGTTTGGAGGAACCTGAGCAGCCCCAAATTGCTGCCCTCACTCCCGGAGCGACAGGGGAACTTATGGGCAAGCAGAGGCCACCCGCACAACGCTCACCGAGGCGGGTTTCTGACTTTTTCCTCCCCGGCGGGAAACCTCTCTCCTCTCCCAAAATGGCGCCTCCTTCATCACCCCGTGCACAGCGCGCAGCTAGACGCGGCACTATACTCATGGAGGACCCAGGCACAACGGCTCCCGATCCACTGGAGGCCCGCTTACCAGGGGTGCAATGGAGGAGCTCCTGGCTGGGTTCAGAGTTACCCTGCAACAAGATATGCGCGCCATGATTGCTGAGGTGAGAGGGCAGGTCACGCAGCTCGGCACCAGAGTGGACAAACTGGAGGCAAAGATGGCTGAATTAGTGGAGTCACATAATGAGCTGATGGACACTCATGAGAGACACTTAGCCAGAACAGACAGAATTTCAGCTAAGACACTTGACCTGGAGGATCGCTCACGCCGCAACAATGTGAGGATCCGTGGCATTCCGGAACAGGTAACCCCTCCGGACCTACGTTCTCTATTACAGGATTTTATCCTCCAAGTCCTCCCTGACACTCCTAAAATGCTCCACACGGTGGACCGTATACATAGAGTCCGAAACCCCCCTCAGTCCCGGAGGATCGTCCTAGGGATGTACTTGCACGGATACACTACTATGAGATCAAGGAGAATTTCCTGCGAGCCCTGCGCCAGAAACCATCTCTCCCGGACCCCTTTGCAGCCCTGGAGGTTTTTCCGGACCTCTCTCCGGGAACGCTGGCCCTGAGACGCGCATTCAGACCTTACACCGAAGCCCTGAGGAAAAAGGACATACCATACCGCTGGGGATTTCCTACTAAGCTCCTGATTCGCCGGGACAGTAAAGTGACTGTGTGCTTCATACCACCACAAGCTGAGAAACACCTAGCACGCTGGGGACTATGGCCGCCGACCCCCTCATCAGAGGCTCATTCCCCTGCTGTGTCACCACGACCTGAACCTGGAGGCAGCAATGATCCAGAATGGTCCAAAGACTGATGCGTTGGCTGCACCTACAGGTTCCTCCTGTTCACTGCATAACTGTGCTAAGGGCTGATCTTCACTGCTCTTTCTTCTAGCTTTTCTCCTCTCTACTCTCTTCTGCCTCATTGTAGTGGTTCCTTCAGTTTCCTTCTCTATCTTCCTCCAATTCCCACTTCCATCCTTACATTCTGGACTCTAATTGTCTTCTTTTCTCCTTACTCCTACTTCATTTACTTTTCCCTCACCCCTACCCCCTTCCTTTCTCCCTCCTTATCCTTCTCCTCCTGCTACTTCCTTCTCACCTCTGACTCTCCAACCTTATCCTTACTCCCATGGAGCTTTATGCTTTCTGGCTCTGACTGAGCAATCATTTCTCTCTCTCCGAATTTCCTTGCCCTTACTGGACCAGCTTTCCCAGATCTCTCTAACACCTAATCCCCTCTGTTCTTACTATTCTCTCTGGCTCTGGCCTCTCTCCCTTCTGGATTAACGAGGTCTCAGCCGCCCCTGTCGGGTGCTTGGCTTCCCTTGCACTCTGTACTGAATATCTCTGATACTCTAGGGATAGCTTTACGTGCACTACCACTTACTATCACCTATTGCTGATTTTGCTGATATTAACAGTGCTGATATTATCCCTCCCTCTTCCTTCCCCCCCCCCTCACTCCCCCCCGATTTGGTTGATTGTATAAGCTTGCAGAGGATTGCACCGTACACCGTACTCTTTTATATTTCCCTCTTCTTCTTTGCATAAGTTTAATTGTTTCTGCCTCCTCTGTGTCGCCATGACCTTATCATTAGCCTCTGTTAACGTTAATGGTTTGAACTCTGCTGGCAAGAGGAGTGTGGTTTGGCGCCAACTTAAGAAAGCTGGTGGTGATATCCTGTTTCTTCAGGAAACACATCTCTTGAGTGGAGACTGTCACAGAATGACTTCTCAGGCTTATCCTACTCAATTTTTTGCTTCAGCAGAATCCAAACGGGCAGGTGTGGCGATTTTTGTTCATAAGAATGTTGATTTCTCCCGGTTGAAGTGATGGCGGACCCAAAGGGACGCTTTGTAATAGTTGTGGCACGACTGGGCGGAGCCCTGTATACATTAGCCTCAGTGTATGGTCCTAATACAGGACAGCGCTCCTTTCTAAAGGGATTCCTTAAAATTCTGGCCTCACACACTAAGGGTTGTAGGATAGTTGCTGGAGACTTTAATGCCCCCATGGAGCGGCGTCTTGATTGTTCGAATCCCTCGACATATCGGGGTGATCTGGGCCCTCTTTTCGCTCAGTCCCAGCTACATGATATCTGGCGCTATCTTCACCCCTCGGAACGAGACTATACCTTTATGTCTCCCCGGCACGGAACCCTGAGTAGGCTCGACTACTTCTTGGTGGATGATTCCATTCTTTCACACTGTGCTGAGGCCACCATTGCCTCCATAACCTGGTCGGATCATGCACAGATCTCTTTGGAAGTGGTTGACCCTACCTCACTCAGACCGCCGGCTCGCTGGAGGCTGAATGAGTATCTTTTATCTTTCCCATCTAATGTACAACATATAAACGAACATTTGGAGCAGTATTTCTCCTCCAACGATGTAGCTGGGACTGACCCGGAAATACTTTGGTATGCTCACAAGGCAGTACTCCGGGGTATTCTCCTCCAACTAGCGTCCAGAGCCAAAAGGGAACGTGAAGCTGCAGTTGCCTCTCTACTCTCCAAGATTAGGCTCCTGGAGGCAGCACATAGAACATCCCCGGGGGCCCTGAGCTGCAGGAACTGATTGAGGCTAGACGGGATCTGAGAGCATGTCTATTAGAAACTGCTGAAAAACACCTGAGGAAAACCAAATCCAGGTTTTATGCCATGGGGGATAGAGCGGGTGCCCTCCTAGCCAGGAGGATTAAAAAAAGGGCAACACAGTCGAGAATTTCTACCTTGCTGACCCCATCGGGAGACACCATCCGCAATCCGATTAAAATTGCGGGGAGAATTTGGGAAATTCTATCATTCCTTGTATAATTTGGGGGAATCAAGGGATGTTCCTCAACCCTCTAATGAGTCCATTCAGACATTCCTATCTAAAGCTTCCCTCCCTTGTCTTTCTCACGAACAATTGGGTTTCCTGAATTCCCCGATCACAGAAGAGGAAATCTCAACGACCATACGGTCAAATAAGAAACGTACTTCCCTGGGCCCGGACGGTTTCTCTTACGCTTATTATTCTTCCTTTTCTACTCTTCTAACACCGTACCTTCTTAAACTTTTTACTTTCTGGCAACAGCGGGGTTCGATACGAGCGGAGGGACTGGAGGCCCTTATATCCACTATCCCTAAAGCGGGAAAACCTCTCACCTCCCCTGGAGATTTTAGGCCCATTTCGTTACTCAACTGTGACCTCAAGATATATGCGAAACTGCTTGCAGCACGTCTCTCGGTCGTTCTCCCCTCCTTGGTTCAACTGGATCAAGTTGGTTTTGTCCCTGAACGCCAGACGTCTGATGGTACACGCAGACTCCTGAATGTTCTGGATCTGCTTGAACGTCGGAAACTCCCCAGTGCACTCCTATCTCTGGACGCTGAGAAGGCCTTTGATAGGGTGCACTGGGGATACCTGGACGAGGTCCTCTTGAAGTTTGGACTCCGGGGGCCGATTCGAGATGCCATCAACGCCTTGTACTCCAATCCTTGTGCGTTGGTCAGTGTTTCAGGCTTCCTCTCTCCGCGCTTCAATATTACTAATGGCACCCGTCAGGGTTGTCCTCTCTCTCCTTTAGTGTTTGCCCTTATAATGGAGCCACTCGCCTCCATTGTCCGTAACTGTCCGGATATACGAGGGGTTGCAGTTGGACCCTTCAAGCATAAAATAGGGCTATACGCGGACGATGTGGTTTTCTTTTGCACTGACCTACGCACCTCCCTCCCAGCCATTCTTTCAGTCCTGGAAGAGTTCTCTCTTGCCTCGTACTACAAACTGAACTTCTCCAAATCCACTCTTTTCCCTCTGCACCTGCCTGCTGTTGATCAAGCTTTTCTCCACCGTCTGCTTCCATTCACCTGGGCCAGGGAAGGATTCCAATATTTGGGGATATATATCACCAAGCTCTCAGCGATTATTAAGCGTAACTGGGAAACCTTACATGCTGACATCAGGAGGGAGATTGAGGGGCTCTCGGGGCTGCAACTATCCTGGATTGCTAGGATCCAAACTATCAAAATGTCCATTCTCCCGAAGATTCTCTATTTATTGCGGTGTCTCCCTTTGAACTTCCCAAGTAGTTATTTCAAAGCCCTACAGGCCACTTTGGGTCGCTTTGTGTGGGATGGCAGACCCCCCCACGTTGCTAGACGGGTCCTCTTCCTCCCCTACTCTAAGGGGGGAATGGGGCTTCCTAGTATCTCAACTTATGCGAGAGCTGCTGTTTTACAGGCGGTTGGAGATTGGTGGTCTGATGCTCCTTCCTCCAGATGGATGCAGATGGAATCCTGCTTCTCTCCGGGGGGCTCTACCCGCCTACTATTGGAGATGACCCTACTTAAACACCGGCCTCCCCCTGACTCCCTTAGGGTTATGTCTGCCTTGCTGGGGACCTGGGCGAAGGTGGGTAGATCCCATTTCCCCTTTCTATACCGATATATATCTCTAGCCGCCGCTGAGCGTTTGGTGCCCGACCTGTCTCTTCTGGAGTGGAGGAGGAGGGGGATCCAGTGTATCTCGGAACTGATGGATTTGTCCGGCCATATCCAACAATTCTCCGGCCTCTCTCAGACCTTCGCTTTACCAAAATCCACCTTTTATCGGTACTTGCAGCTCAGACACCTCCTGACCACCATGGTTTGGCCTGTCCCGGACCTGGTCTCTATGGATCCAGGACTTCAGTCCTTCATGAAGGCTGGGGGTACTGCTAAGCATGGAGTGTCTATCATGTATAAGGCTTTACTGTGTTCCGAGGAGAACCTTAAACTTCCTTACATGCAGAAATGGAAAGTGATGCTGTCCTTCTCTGCCTCTTGTGAGGAATGGCGAACGGCCGTGACCCATGCCTCTCACTACTCTTCCTGTGTGACGCATTTGGAACAGTCCAAAAAAACTCAAATGCAATGGTACCATACACCGGAGCGTCTAGCACGCTTTGCTCAGAGCTCTCCCCGGACCAGTCCCTATTGCTGGAGGGGTTGTCAGGTTCCTGGAGACACTCTGCATATGTGGTGGGGCTGCCCTGTGATCCGGATTTTTTGGAAGGGGGTGGAATCTTTGTTGCTGGAACTCACGGGGCTTACTACCCCCTTTCTTCCCCAAATGGTAATACTGGGCATTGGCCTGGAGCACATCCCTGCTCCAATACGCCCTATTTACACCAATGTTCTTATTGCAGCCAGACAATGCCTCGCGGCGACGTGGAGATCAACAGCAGCTCCTTCCCTGGCAGACCTGGTGATTAAACTCAACACTCACTTCCAGTACGAGTTGATACTATCTCATACACTTTCTAAAAGGAACAGAGTGCTTACCTAGTGGGACCCTTGGGCCACCTCTGTACATAACACTGTGCATGTATAATTGTTTCTTGCCAACCTCTCACTGTTACCTTATCCCCTCCGATCCCTTTTTTACTCCCTCCCCCCCCCCCTTCCTTAACCCCCACCGCCCAACTCTTATGTTAATGTTGGGTTCATGATTATAGCCCTATCTGCTGATTGACTTGTATTGTACCCATATTTTCTGACAAATTTTAATAAACATTTATTGGTTAAAAAAAATAATGTTATTAATGCTAATAATGCTATTAATATTGCTATTAATGCTAATAATAATGCTGTTAATGCTAATAATAATGCTAATAATACTATTAATGCTAATATTAATGCTATTAAGGCTAATAATCATGCTATTAATGCTATTCTTAATGCTATTAATGCTAATAATATTGCTATTAATTTTATTAATGCTATTATTTATGCTATTAATGCTATTATTTATGCTATTAATGCTATTAATTTTGCTATTAATGCTATTAATAATGCTATTCTTGCAATTAATAATGCTATTAATGCTATTAATAATGCTATTAATGCTATTAATTATGCTATTAATGCTATTAATGCTAATATTAATGCTATTAATGCTATTACTGCTAATATAAATTCTATAAATGCTACTAATTATGCTATTAATGCTAATAATGCTAATAATAATGCTATTAATCATATTATTAATACTATTAAAGCTAATAATCATGCTTTTAATGCTATTAATAATGCTATTAATGCTAATATTAATGCTAATACTGCTATTAATAATGCTATTAGTGCTAATAATAATGCTATTAATGCTAATAATTATGCTATTTATGGTAATATTAATGCTACTAATGATAATAATAATGCTATTATTAATGCTATTAAGGCTAATATTCATGCTATTAATGCTATTAATAATGCTATTAATGCTAATAATACTGCTAATAATGCTATTAATACTTCTATTAATGCTACCAATACTGTTATTAATGCTATTAATAATGTTATTAATGCTACTAATGCTATTAATAATGCTATTAATGCTAATAATAATGCTGTTAATGCTAATAATAATGCTAATAATACTATTAATGCTAATATTAATGCTATTAAGGCTAATAATCATGCTATTAATGCTATTCTTCATGCTATTAATGCTAATAATATTGCTATTAATTTTGTTAATGCTATTATTTATGCTATTAATGCTATTATTTATGCTATTCATGCTATTATTATGCTATTAATGCTATTAATAATGCTATTCTTCCAATTAATAATGCTATTAATGCTATTAATTATGCTATTAATGCTAATATTAATGCTATTAATGCTATTAATGCTATTACTGCTAATATAAATTCTATAAATGCTACTAATTATGCTATTAATGCTAATAATGCTAATAATAATGCTATTAATCATATTATTCATACTATTAAAGCTAATAATCATGCTTTTAATGCTATTAATAATGCTATTAATGCTATTAATAATGCTAATACTGCTATTAATAATGCTATTAGTGCTAATAATGCTATTAATGCTAATAATTATGCTATTTATGGTAATATTAATGCTAATAATGATAATAATAATGCTATTATTAATGCTATTAAGACTAATATTCATGCTATTAATGCTATTAATAATGCTATTAATGCTAATAATACTGCTAATATTAATGCTATTAATTGTATTATTAATGCTATTAATTGTATTATTAATGCTATTAATGCTATTAATAATGCTATTAATGCTAATAATAATGCTATTAATGCTAATAATTATGCTATTAATGCTAATATTAATGCTATTAATGCTATTAATAATGCTATTAATGCTAATAATAATGCTATTACTGCTAATAATAATGCTATTAATGCTAATAATTATGCTATTAATGCTAATATTAATGCTAATAATGCTAATAATAATCCTATTAATGCTCTTAATAATGCTATTAAGGCTAATATTCATGCTATTAATGCTATTAATAATGCTATTAATGCTATTAATGCTAATAATAATGCTGTTAATGCTAATAATTATGCTATTAATGGTAATAATAATACTATTAATGCAAATAATATTGCTATTAATGCTATTTTTAATGCTATTAATGCTAATACTAATGCTATTAATGCTATTATTTATGCTATTAATGTTATTATTTATGCTATTAATGCTATTATTAATGCCATTAATGCACATACAAATGCTATTAATGCTATTCATAATGCTATTACTCCTATTAATACTGCTCTTAATACTATTAATACTGCTCTTAATTCTATTATCACTGCTATTAATGCTATTAATACTGTTATTAATGCTCATAATACTGCTAATAATGCTATTAATACTGCTATTACTGCTGATAATAATGCTATTGCTAATATTATTGCTATTGATGATGCTATTGATGATGGTATGGATGATGGTATGGATGATGGTATTGATGATGGTATTGATGATGGTATTGGTATTCATGCTATTGGTATTATGTATGCACATTCGATGTCCTTAACTATTCAGTGAGCTGTTACTATTATTGATATTAATAACAAACATGTCTATATCTTTGTAATACGTCGTAGGGTACATTATAAGGACATTAAATTTTCCTTACATGATATCAACAATACAAATATATGTAGTTAGTGTAAAGATGTCATTGGAATAATTGGATTATTATTTAAAAATCTTTAAAAAAACAATAAACATATTCTAGACACCCGATGCATTTGCATCAGGCTAACAGCTATAACTACTATAATCAAATGAATGCACGTTCTAGAATCCCGATGCATTTGCATCAGGCTCACAGCTAGTAAGAAATAATTAAAGACCAGGCGACTATATTGTCAAAAAAATAAAAAAGCTATGGCTCCTGGAATGTGACAATAAAAAAAGTAAATCCATCATAAAGGCCAAAACTGGCGGTGACACCGAGGGCTAATAAAGTATCTATATTTTATTTATATTTTATATATACTTAAAGGTGGGGCTGGAGTTCTTCCACTTCCTTACTGAAGTGCAAATTTGCATATTTCCTAGAGGAGGGATGTGGTTACAATCTCCTCACCTACTTAACTGTCTTCTTATGGTTGCAGGAAAACCTCTCTCCATAAGGTAGATAGCAAGTTACCAGACCCTATATTTTTTTATACAGTTTGTATGCTTTTTAAGATAACCGTATTTTCCGGCGTATAAGACTACTTTTTAACCCCTGAAAATCTTCTCAGAAGTCAGGGGTCGTCTTATACGCCAGGTGCAGGGCGCCACCTACTGTCAAAGAGACACTGCGGCTGCCCAGCATATGTGCACTGTGTCCAGCCGCGCTCTCCAGGAGGAGAGAGACTGGAGCTGACATTTCTGCCTCCCCCAGCAGGTGCCAGACATCAGATACTGCAACACCCGACCCCAGGTACAGCAGTCACTATTGCTCCCTGAGGAGAGTGGGGGTTGTACACAGCTCTGATTATTGAAAACATGAGGCAGATGAGTGTGAAGATAGATACTGCATGACCCGGAGCCAGGAGAATTGTGTGATTATGGAGACTTCCCCCTCCTCCCCTCCCCCTCGCAGCAGTATAGACCTGCAGACTGGAGAGGGCAGCCGGCAGGGCTTCTCACAGTTTGTCAGAGATATTTGTGTCTGCTGAGACTGTCTCCTCTCAATGCTGAGAGTTTGTTACAGTGTGCACTGTGCCTGCCTTGCCAGCTCTCTGTGATCTCCAGACTAACATATTATATTGTTACAAATCTTGTGCTATGAGACTCTCCAGGCCAGTGCAGGTTTCCATTCATTGACAGCTGGCAGAGCTCCTAGAAATTATTGAAATGAGTCTCCTGTCCTCCGGGTGACATTGTCTGACAGGAACGTTTGCCCCCTGTACTCCCCCCCACCCCCACCCCCCTCCCAATCTTGACACAGTCACAACAACTACTCTCCATGTCACCTACCCCCTCATGGTGCTGGCACATCCCGATCCCCGTATTCCACCCCCCTCCACATGGTGCTGGAACATCAACCCTCTCCATGTTTATATGGAGGACTATGGGGGTGCAGTATACTACATGGAGCACTATGATGGTGCATTATAATGGGTGACTATGGATGATGCACTATAATATACGGAGCCAATTATACTATGTGGAAGCCATTATAATACTGGGAGAGCTCTGTGGGGGGCATGATAATACTTGAAGGACTATGAAGATGGCAAAATCCTGGTGACAGTGTCTCTTTAAGGCTGTGTGGGGGCCATAATACAGTGTGAAGAGATGTAGGGGCCATTATACTGTATGAAGGGCTGTGTGGGGTTCACAATGGAAATCATACTGTAGAAGAGGGGTAGTCTTATACGGCGAGTACATTCCAAACTCCATATTTTAACTGGAAAAGTTGGGGGTCGTCTTATACACCCAGTCGTCTTATACGCCGGAAAATACGGTATTCATGGTTTGGTGTTAATTTTTTTAGCCTTGTGCTCATAGGGAGTCAAAAGTTTGCTCTGAACTTAAAATACCTTTTACACATGTTTTGCTATTTCCTTCTGGTGGAATGGTTCTCGAGTCTTTTAGACATTTTGCCTTGGGGCCTATGTCCTTCAATTACAAGGCTGGTAAATCTGCTCCATTCTATAATTTCACCCTCAATGTCATTTTCCTCCCATACACATGTACCTGCTTACATTTTGTTGTCTCCAGATATGACGTTTGTTGCCAGTGATTAAGTACCAGGCTTCTTGGGAATGGCACATGAGCCTCGTAAATGTTCGGCTCAGTATATGAACACTTTAAATTCCGTTCAGTCGTCTGCATGGTACATAAACAGATTACTAATAAAACTGAACTGACATACTCTTGGCTCCAGAAAAACTGAAACATTTATTAATAGAAAATCTGTAGTTTAGCAGAATGTAGAGAATATTTAATTCCTTCCATGATCATGACCTACTGATTTTCAGTACATTAAGAATTCGCCATAGGACCTGGGGAAATGTTCAGGCCATTAGATGCTTTGTTGCACAAATGACTATGAAGCATGTCTAATGTTGGATGCAACATTAGACCTTGCATGATTCCTCCAGATCATTTCCATGAAGATGTATTATGCAGAATGGCTATTTTAAACAATAGCGGCTGTATGGTCTGAATATTTATGACTCGGGGTCGCCAGCTGAAAGGACACCACTTTCAATGACAAATGCAATGACAATGACAGATTGTGCACAAATCAAATCTTAGTTGAGTCTTGTGTTTGTAACAAATCGCAAACAATCAAATAATAAAATCACATGTAAAGATGGGCGTAGAAAGACCTTCAAACGGAAGGATAATCAGCAATAATTCATCAATTTGCCAGAAAATGCTATAAGACTATCTGCAAACAACAGACTGTTTAATAAAGATATGTTCATAGACATTAGCTTTGCTGTGTTATGGCCTGTACATTATAATTTACAATTGAGCTAGATGTTACATAGGGGTGAATGTGACTTTTTATAGATTTTCATGGATTTTTTAGTTTTATGCACCTAATGCTTAAAGGGAAACATGACACTAGGTTTTATACAGTTCCAACCACCTATTCTCACTTAATATCCACTTTTCAAGCAAGTGGAGAATGTATCCAATGTCATCCACACAGCCTAGCCAAACATTGCACCTCCATAGGTGCAGAATAACCCTTACACTGCCCTAAATATAGCACAATTGTTCCAGTGCAGTCAATTTGTTCCTGCGCAGAAATTAGACTTGGCTGAGCTGTGTCGGTAATGTTATGTTAACATCAAACCATCAACAATTAATTATTTTACGATTTCAAGTATACAGTAGAATTATACATCGTATTTTTCGCTTTATAAGATGCACCCCAAATTTGGTGAAGGAAAAGATAAAAAAAAATGTTTAATGTTAAATGGGGTCCGTTTTATAATGCCAGTGTCCGTCTTACAAATCATATATCATATATGTCCCTCATCCTGGGATATAGCCCCCATATCCTGGATATGGCCCCCTTGGGCTGGTACATTGGCCACCTTGTGCTGGCACATTAGCCCACTTGTTCTGGCACACTAACCCCCTTGTTTTGGCACATAAGCCCTCTTGTGCTGGCATATTAGCCCCGTTGTGCTGGCACATTGGCATATTAGCCACCTTATGCTGGCACATTAGCCCCCTTGTATTGGCACATTGGTACATTAGCCTCCTTGTGCTGGCACATGAGCCCCCTTGTGCTGGCACAAGAGCCCCCTTGACCTGCCACATTAGCCCCTTGTGCTGGCACATTAGCCCCCTTGTGCTGGCACATTGGCACATGAGCCCCTTGTGCTGGCACATGAGCCCCCTTGTGCTGCATATGCCCCCATCACGCTATATGCTCCCCTGCTGGTGCGCACACATTAAAATACCAAACGCTGTACCTTACCATCCATCGCTCACTCTGTGCTCCCAGCTCCTTGGCGTATTTTCCTGCGTAGGTCCCAGCCATCGGATCACTTGATTGGCACAGCACAGTGATGACATCGAGGAGCTGGAAGCACGGAGTGAGCGACGGAGGTAAGTAACAGTGTTTGTTATTATAATGTGTACAAGCCAACAGGAGGGCATATACTGTGACGAGGGACCATATCCAGCATGGGAGATGAGTGCAGGCACATGTAATATGCATCACTCCTCCAGTCCATCTCTCAGCACTGCTTCAGCATTGAGGTGATGGACAGTGGGTGCAATGCATATTGCATGAAGCTAATGAGCGGGAGCACATGACCTCCCGCTGCCTCCTGGAGCCTCCTCCAACCCCCAGACATTGCTTCAGAGCCGCCCCCCTCACCTACAGCCCATCCTCTAGTAGATTCAGATTATAAGATGCACCCCACTTTCCCCAAACATTTGGTTGAACAAAAGTGTGTCTTATAATCAAAAAAGACGGTACTTTACCAAAAGCTCTATTTTGATCTCATCTGTCCATCTGACACTTTCTCAGAAGGATTTTGGCTTATTCACGTACATTTTGGCAAACTGCAGTCTAGGCTTTTTATATCTCTGTGTCAGCAGTGGGATCCCTTTGGGTCTCATGCTGTAGCATTTAATTTCCTTCAAATGTTGATGGATTGTTCACACTGACACTGATGCACTCTGAACCTGCAGAACAGATTGTACTCTGCATCCTGCATTGCAACCTTTCATCAATTGTTCTCTGCTGACCATGTCCAGGTAGATAAGTTCCTGTGCCGTGGGTTAGTAGTTCTTGATTATTTTGTGCATCATGGACAAAGGAACCTCAAGATATCTTGAAGTGGACTTGGTACATTTCTAATATTGTGGGTTACAAGGCTACAACAGTTGTGTCTGACCCATTTATTATTATTATTATTTATCATTATAGTGCCATTTATTCCATGGCGCTATATATATGAAAAAAGGCATACATAGACAGGTACAATAAGCATGAACAATACAAGGCACGCATAAGTTCAGAAGGACAGAGGACCCCACCTATGAGGACTCACAGTCTACAAGGGATAGGTGAGGATACACTAGGACGGGGTAGAGCTGGTCCTGCAGCGGTTTAGTAGATTGGATATCACTGCAGGTTGTAGACTTGTTGAAATAGGTTAGTGTTCAGGTTCCTTTTGAAGGTTTACACCAGAGGTCCCCAATGTCAGTCCTCGAGGGCCGAACCAGTGCAGGTTTTCAGGATCTCCTTAGTATTGCACAGCAGGCAATGATTCCAATCCCTGTGCAATAGTAAGGAAATCCTGAAAACCTGCACTGGTTCGGCCCTCGAGGACTGACATTGGGGACCTCTGGTTTACACAGTAGGAGAGTCTGATATGTTGGGGCAGAGAGTTCCAGAGTATGAGGGAAGCACGAGAGAACTCTTGTATGCGGTTGTGGGAAGAAGAGATAAGTGGGGAGTAGAGAAGGAAATCTTGAGAAGATCGCAGGTTGTGTGTAGGTAAGTACTGGGAAACCATGTCAGAGATGTATGGAGGGGACAGGTTGTAGATGGCTTTGTATGTCATAGTTAGGGTTTTGATCTGGAGCCTTGGACAATAGGAAGCCAGTGAGCCAGTTAAGGGCTTGGCATAGAGGAGAGGCTGGAGAATAATGGGGAAACAGGTGGATTAGTTGGGTAGCAGAGTTTAGGATAGATTGGAGTGGTACAACAGTGCTAGAAGGGAGGCCAGAGAGTAGGACTTTGCAATAGTCAAGGCGGGAGATGATGAGGACGTTCACAAGTGTTTTTGCGGTTTCTTGTTCAAGGAATGTATAGATCCAGGAAATATTTTTGAGTTGGGGTTGGCAAAAGGTGGTAAGGGCTTGGATATGTGGTTTGAGAGAGAGGGCAGAGTCGAGGATTACCCCAAGGCACCGAGCATGTGGGACTGGGGAAAGTCAACAGCCACTAACTTTGATTGATAGGTCTGTTCGATGGGTAGAGTGAGATGGGGTAAAGATGATGAACTATATTTTGTCCATGTTCAGTTTTAGAAAGCGAGCAGAAAAGAAAGAGAAAATAGCAGACAGACATTGTGGGACCTTGTTCAGTAGGGAGGTGATGTCAGGTCCAGAGAGGTAGATCTGCGTGTCATCAGCGTACAGATGATACTGAAAACCATAGGATTCTATGAGATGTCCCAGGCCGAAGGTGTAGATGGAGAAGAGTAGTGGTCCTAGAATTGAACCTTGGGGAATACCGACAGACCGAGATGAGGAGGTGGTGTGGGAGAGGGAGACGCTGAATGCCCATTCTTTTAGATATGATGGGATCCAGAAGAGGGCCAAGTCTGTGATTTCAAGAGATGAAATAATCTGCAGCAAGAGGGGATGGTCTATCATGTCAAATGCAGAAGACAGATCCAGGAGAAGGAGGAAAGAGTAGTGTCGTTTGGTGAAAAAGGAGGGGCCCCAGGAAATTTGAGGGACCCCAACAGAGAGGGGATGGGGTGAGGAGGTCGTGTGGGAGTTGGATATGCTAAATCTACAGTTGGAATGGTAAGGAGAGGGCAAGGTCAGTGAAATCAATGGAAGAGAGGATCTGCAATAGGAGACAGTGGTTGAATGCAGAGGACAGGTCTTGAAGGAGGAGGACGAAGAAATGTCTGTTAGCTTTGGCCGTGAGTAAGTCTTTAGTAATTTTGGTCAGGGCAGTTTCAGTGGAGTGGTGGGGGCGGACGCCGGATTGAAGGTTGTCAAAGAGAGAGTTGGTTGAGAGGTTGGATGAGAGTACAGTGTGGACATGTTTTTCGAGAAGTTTGGAAGCGAACGGGAGCAGGGATATGGGTCGGTAGCTGGGTGTAGTAGTGGAGTCGAGGGATGGCTTCTTTAAGTTAAGTCCAAGTCCAAGTGGAGTAGCATGCGTCAAACTTTTTTGTGGCTTTTTCGTGGTAGCCTCTTTGGAGCAACCAGGTGGTTACTGACTGTGCGTGCATGACTAAATCTCTCTACCACCAGTGGTGATGCGACCCATGGCCGGGTGCATCACACGGGTTGTCGGTATATGACTCTGTGCACATTAGCCGGTTTTGCTGTGGTTGTGCTGTGTGAAACCTACCCGAAACACAGTGAGTTAACAGCTAAAAGGAGTAGATGAGCTGGATGAGCAGCTGTATGTGAACTGTGTGTGTGTACTGATTGCATAGCTACCCAGGTGGGTGTGTCAGTGTGGGTGTGTCAGCTACAATAAGAGCTAGCCCAGGTGTCTGTGTGAGTCAGACTAGAGACGATGGGAATCAGAGCAGGCCAGAGCTCTGTGGTGTGAGGATGTGCAGAGGCGATTCGTCCCTTTGGGATGAGAGGGGAGTCGGCTTATCTGCATGTGGGAGGCCCCAGACCCTCTGTCACTTGTGTGCGAAACGGTGGCTGGGAACGGGTTGTTACAGCTCCTAGAGTGGGGAAACCGTGACTGATCCAGGAGGACGCTGGTCCGGACGTGGGGCGAAACACGTCCGGGACGGAGCCCTTGGGTATGCATGGTGTACCCAGTGAGTCAGGTGGCTAGACCAGGGTCCGTGCCCGGTAAGAAAGCAGTTCCCGTATGCAAGGGTGAACTGAGTACCATGTATGATATATGTGTTGGCTTAAGTAAAAGGGCCATGTATGATGTGGGGCGGCTTGGTCAATGGATGAATGAAAACAGAGCAGAAGCCTCAGAAGGGGGTGAAGAAGACCAAGTCCTGTGAGAATGGAGCCGTGAGGCCAGACGATAGGTGTTAATAGAGTACCGGGAGTTGGGAAGTCAGGCTGACCCTGGAGGGGCTCGCAAGGGCGTGCTTGGTGCAGCCGGTTGCCTGGAGGTCTGGCCTGGTGATAGCAGACTTGGAAGCGACTGGCGACCTGGAGACACGTGCCAAGGAGTTCTTGGGGGCCTGACTTGCTCTGGAGCTCCGGTGACTAAAACCAGATCAGGGCCTGGTTCCGAGCAGCCGGATCGCTGTGTAGAGGCTGGGAACAGTTAGCAGCCTGTGGGAAGGGACTGGACTCCCAAGGGGACACTGGGCCAAGGAAGGGCCTGGCATTCGGGCAGAAACCGTAAACAGGGGTGTACCGGTGGCGACCGAAACCCGGTGAGATGACAATTGACCCGTGTACTCTGTGTTGGGTAACCATACATGGAGGTTACTCAGGAGAAAGGATATGTGCAATATACAGTTGTGGCCAAAAGTATTGACATCCCTGCAATTCTGTCAGATAATACTCAGATTCTTCCTGAAAATGATTGCAATCACAAATTCTTTGGTATTATTATCTTCAATGAATTTGTCTTCAATGAAAAAAACACAAAAGAGAATGAAGCAAAAAGCAAAACATTGATCATTTCACACAAAACTCCAAAAACGGGCTAGACAAAATTATTGGCACCCTCAGCCTAATACTTGGTTGCACAACCTTTAGCCAAAATAAATGCAATCAACCGCTTCCGGTAACCAGCAATGAGTTTCTTACAATGCTCTGGTGGAATTTTAGACCATTCTTCTTTGGCAAACTGCTCCAGGTCCCTGGTATTTGAAGGGTGCTTTCTCCAAACTGCCATTTTTAGATCTCTCCAGAGGTGTTCTATGGGATTCAGTGCTTTCTTTCAAACCATTTTCTAGTGCTTTTTGAAGTGTGTTTTGGGTCATTGTCCTGCTGGAAGACCCATGATCTCTGAGGGAGACCCAGCTTTCTCACACTAGGCCCTACATTATGCTGCAAAATTTGTTGGTAGTCTTCAGACTTCATAATGCCATGCACACGGTCAAGCAGTCCAGTGCCAGAGGCAGCAAAGCAACCCCAAAACATCAGGGAACCTCCGTCATGTTTGACTGTAGGGACCCTGTTCTTTTCTTTGAATGCCTCTTTTTTTCTCCTGTAAACTCTATGTTGATGCCTTTGCCCAAAAAGCTCTACTTTTGCCTCATCTCACCAGAGAATATTCTTCCAAAACATTGTACACTTTCTCAGGTAAGTTTTGGCAAACTCCAGCCTGGCTTTTTTATGTTTCGGGGTATCCTACCATACAGTCCCTTTTCATTCAGATGCCGACAGATAGTACGGGTTGACACTGTTGAACCCTCAGACTGCAGGGCAGCTTGAACTTGTTTGGATGTTAGTTGAGGTTCTTTATCCACCATCCGCACAATCTTGCGCTGAAATTTCTCATCAATTTTTCTTTTCCGTCCACATCTAGGGAGATTAGTCACAGTGCCATGGGCTTTAAACGTCTTGATGACACTGCGCACGGTAGACACAGGAACATTCAGGTCTTTGGAGATGGACTTGTAGCCTTGAGATTGCTCATGCTTCCTCACAATTTGGTTTCTCAAGTCCTCAGACGGTTCTTTGGTCTTCTCTCTTTTCTCCATACTCAATGTGATACACACAAGGACACAGACAAAGGTTGAGTCAACTTTAATCCATGTCAACTGGCTGCAAGTGTGATTTAGTTATTGCCAACACCTGTTAGGTGCCGCAGGTAAGTTACAGGTGCTGTTAATTACACAAATTAGAGAAGGATCACATGATTTTTCTAACAGTGCCAATACTTTTGTCCACCCTCTTTTTTATGTTTGGTGTGGAATTAGATCCAATGTGGCTTTAGGATAATTCTTTTTGTGTTTTTTCATTGAAGACAAATTAAATGAAGATAATAATACCAAAGAATTTGTGATTGCAATCATTTTCAGGAAGAAGCTGAGTATTATCTGACAGAATTGCAGGGGTGTCAATACTTTTGGCCACAACTGTAAGTTGGCCGAAATTGTATGGACATTGTATGGACTGTCAAATAGTTAAAATAAAACTCATTTCTTGATAATATTATGGAGTCTTCTGCTAGAGCCACTACTTACCAGTCTGGGATTATCTCTTCATTGTATCCCTGCCGGTGCTCCTCACAGAGATCCTAGCTGTGCCCAGGGTGAGCTGCATACCAGCCTGGGAGATGGCTCCTGAACACTGAGATTCTTCAGTGTATAAAGCTATTATACTCTCACTAAAGTTAAGTACATTATATGAATAGCTTTTTTAAGATTGTATATAACAGCCACTTTTAGATAGGCACTGTACCTGTCTCCTCTTTTCTATCCTTTGTAGGTATTTTTGCATTTCTTCCACCCACTTAGTAGCTCTTTGTACCTGTGCTTGTGCAGGTACTGGATGGTGACTGGTTCATACAGCGTTATTTCCATTCCCTTATTTATTACTAGATGGCAGCCCGATTCTAAAGAATCGGGTAGTCTAGAATCCATATATAGTTTATTTACTAATAGTTAGGGGCGTGCGGTGAAATTAATTGTGTGTATACAGGTGGCTCAGTGGGTAGCAGAGTATACGGTGGCTCAGTGGTTAGCACTGTGCAGTGGCTCAGTGGTTAGCACTGGGCGGTGGCTCAGTGGTTAGCACTGCGCGGTGGCTCTGTGGTTAGCACTGCGCGGTGGCTCAGTGGTTAGCACTGCGCGGTGGCTCAGTGGTTAGCACTGCGCGGTGGCTCAGTGGTTAGCACTGGGCGGTGGCTCAGTGGTTAGCACTGCGCGGTGGCTCAGTGGTTAGCACTGCGCGGTGGCTCAGTGGTTAGCAGTGAGTGCGGTGGCTCAGTGGTTAGCAGTGAGTGCGGTGGCTCAGTGGTTAGCAGTGAGTGCGGTGGCTCAGTGGTTAGCAGTGAGTGCGGTGGCTCAGTGATTAGCAGTGAGTGCGGTGGCTCAGTGGTTAGCAGTGAGTGCAGTGAGATTGGTCAGCGCAGCGGCGTGGGCAGAGTGGTCAGCGCAGCGCCGTGGGCAGAGTGGTCAGTGCAGCGGCGTGGGCAGAGTGGTCAGCGCAGCACCGTGGGCAGAGTGGTCAGCGCAGCGCCGTGGGCAGGGCGGTCACGCAGCGCCGTGGGCAGAGTGGTCAGCGCAGCGCCGTGGGTAGAGTGGTCAGCGCAGCGCCGTGGGCAGAGTGGTCAGCGCAGCGCCGTGGGCAGAGTGGTCAGCGCAGCGCCGTGGGCAGAGTGGTCAGCACACACATACACACACACATACACACACTCCGCTATACTTACCACCGACCCTGCGTCTTCCCCGCCGCCTGGATCCTGAGTCGACATGTTGCTGCCCCCGGACGACTGGATCCAATATGGCGTCCGGGAAGTTTGGCGAGACTTCTTAGACGCTATATAAGATCCAGTAGTTTGGGGGCGGCGACATGTCGACTGAGGATCCAGGCGGCGGACGCAGGGCCGGTGGTAAGTATAGCGGAGTGTGTGTGTGTGTGTATGTGTATGTGTGTGTACAAAGTGAGGGAAGTGCGGACAAAGTGAGGGAAGTGCGGACAAAGTGACAGAAGTGCCTACATAGACACATATATACACATACTGTACATTGCATATGGAGGGGTGAGGAGGGGTGAGGAGAGTGGAGGCTGGAGGGGTGAGGAGGGGTGAGGAGAGCGGAGGCTGGAGGGGTGAGAAGGGGTGAGGAGAGAGGAGGCTGGAGGGGTGAGGAGGGGTGGGAAGAGGGGAGGAAGGAGGGGTGAGGAGGGCAGAGGACAGGGGAGGCTGGAGGGCAGAGGACAGGGGAGGCTGGAGGGCAGAGGACAGGGAAGGCTGGAGGGCAGAGGGCAGAGGCTGGAAGGCAGAGGCTGGAGGGGAGAGGCTGGAGAGGAGAGGCTGGAGGGCAGAGGCTGGAGGGCAGAGGCTGAAGGGCAGAGGCTGGAGGGGAGAGGCTGGAGGGCAGAGACTGGAGGGCAGAGGCTGGAGGGCAGAGGCTGGAGGGGAGAGGCTGGAGGGCAGAGGCTGGAGGGCAGAGGCTGGAGGGGAGAGGCTGGAGGGCAGAGGAATGGGCGCGAGGTAGCCGGGAGCCGACTTCGGCTCCCGGCTACCTCGCGCCGGCGCAGCAAGTCGGGGATCTCTGTGCCGGGCATATCCGCGGCTCAGCTCCGGGGAGCCGCGAGCCAGCCGGGATTTGCCCGGTACAGCCGCAATTCTGATTGCGAGCCACCAATCAGATTCAAGCCACGGCACAGCGCCATGTTTAAAAATCTAAGAAGTAAAAAAAAAAAAATTGTAAAGATGGCGCCGTGTTTCGCGGCGCTCTTCTCATTGGTTGGCGCCAGGCGCGAGCGACCAATGAGAAGAGTGGGGCGGGGCACGGCGCCATATTTGAAATCCAACGGGAACTTTGGATTTCAAATATGGCGCCGTGCCCCACCCCACTCTTCTCATTGGTCGCTCGCGCCTGGCGGCGAGCAATGAGAAGAGCGCCGCGAAACACGCCGCCATCTTTAAAAATTTTTTTTTATTTCTTAGATTTTTAAACATGGCGCTGTGCCGCGGCTTAAATCTGATTGGTCGCTCGCAAGCGAGCGACCAATCAGAATTGCGGCGGCGGTATCGGGCAAATCCCGGCTGGCTCGCGGCTCCCCGGAGCTGAGCCGTGGATTTGCCCGGCACGGAGATCCCCGACCGCTCCGCCGGCGCGAGGTAGCCGGGAGCCCACCTCGGCTCCCGGCTACTTCGCGGCCGCTCCGTCCGCCGGAGCTCGGCCCTAAGCGCAACGGACCTTCCTAAGGTCCGCTCCACTTAGGGCCGCCATCTTGGTCCACCCTGAGCGGGCGTAGGTGACGCTGGTGACATCACTTATCTCCGGACCTTTATCTCCGGATAGGACATTTACCTTTGGACAAAGCCACAGAAGTTGGCTTTTGTCCAGAAGTAGAATTCTAGGCAATTATATAATAGATACTGATATCTGGACCATAGTCTACCTTTTGTGTTACCATTACTTCCTCATAGATTGTAAGCATGCAAGCAGGGCTCTCAATTTTCTTGGCATGCGTTGGACTGTGTGTTAATCTGTAATGTGTTATCTTGTTTGTACAAGTAGCTGATGAATTGTAAAGTGCTGCGAAATACGTTGGCGGTATAGAAATCAAAATATTTGGCTCTTGTTTTTCTGAATAATCTTTTCATTTAATTTAATTTTGTTTAAATAAATCTCCATCTCAATTTAGAGCATTCACCTCTTCCTTTGTATCATATACCGTAATTCTTCCAAATTGTTTTCCTAATTTATGAATTGCAATTTCAACCTATTTGGTTATTTCATATATTAATTCATTACAGTGTTGACAGGCTTTATAAATTGGCCCCATTGGGATATTTAGTATCTATATTGGTAAAGGGCACCTAAATAGATGAATAAGGGCAGGCTTATAGCTGGCAATTCTTGACTGCAGCAGTTCTCATGCCCTTGCAGAATGCCCATAAACTGGATTCGTCACACCTTTTCTTGTGCTGGTGAGATAATTTAGACACCTCACCCTGACATTATGTGTCTCCTGTGAACCCGCCACATGGAGAGACTTCTGATTTAAAACAAGGTTTTCAATTCATCCTAAAACACGTGGCTGAAGGGGTGATGGTGGGGTTACACGTCCCGATATCGGGACGATATCGCATACAACGCCGCGGGAGCGCGCATTTTTTCAGCCCTTTTCCCGATATCGCATCGCCGGTTTACACGCTGCGATATCGGGAAACAACGTCCCTCCGATGTCTACGCCCACCAACCCAGTAACGACCAGTTAACATGGGAGTGAATGGGTGACGTGAGCGTAGACATCGGAGTTGGGCTGTCACACGCAGCGATGCTGGTACAACGGCCTTGCGATATCGGCGAGTTGAATAGCTTTGCTATTCAACTCCGATATCGTTTTGGCATCGTTCCAGCATCGCGTTGGATGCTCAAGCTGTACAACGCGCACACGATATCGGCTCCAACTCGCGACCCATGTGACTTTTTGTCGGAGTTGGGTCGGAGTTGGACGCCGATATCGCGGCGTGTAAACCCACCATGACTGTTTGACACATGTATCCATTGCTTTGAGATGTGTTTCTATGAAATGTTTACGTTTTGTGTGCAGAATCAATCACGTTGCTACCAACCAAAAAAATAAAAAGGTCAGCAACTTGACAAAGTCGGTGTCATGAAAGTGAGGTAAGACCTATTTTGAGAAATCAATGGACATACCTAAAGTTTTAGCTGCCTAAATCACAGCCGCCTTCTGAGGACGAGTGAACAGAAGAAACAATGGTGGAAAAATCAGAAGTAATCAGGACTGTGAGTATTGTTCTGAAAGGTGTTTGCTTAATTTATTAGAGAAAACATGACTTCTTAGTTAATTTGACTACAGACACCACCATCAACCCAGGCCACCATTGACGAAGATTGATCCTCCAGGGCACATCGGTTCGGTCAATGTAGCTGCAGAAGGGTACATGGACATTTTAATGCAAATTTTATATTTTATGTGTTTGTTGTCCAAATTCCAATGCCCAGCCTGTCTATCTGGAACTATCTCTTTGTTTGTTCTGGTCACGTATGTGATATCTTGAGTTAGGCTGGGGTCACAGTGGCATTTTTCACATGCGTTTTTGGAGACCTGCGTTTTCAAAAACGCATGTAAAAAACGCACCCATAGGCCCCCATGTTAAAAAACGCACGCCCTAATAGCCAAAAAGCATGTGTGACTGTCCCATGCGTTTTTGGAGCATATCCAAAAACGCATGCGTTTTTTTAATAAGGGGCCTTATGGAAAACGCATGCAAAAACGCATGTACAATTAGTGCCATTCAAAAACGCATGCGTTTTCCATAGGAGCCCATGTTAAAAAAACGCATGCGTTTCCAAAAACGCATGCGTTTTTTAACATGGGCTCCTATGGGAAACGCATGCGTTTTTGAATGGCACTAAAAGGTACTAATTGTACATGCGTTTTTGCATGCGTTTTCCATAGGAACCCATGTTATAAAAACGCATGCGTTTTCTTCAAAAACGCATGCGTTTTTCAAAACCCTCAAAAAAATACTACAAGCACTATTTTTATGTGCAGATTCAAAAACGCACCCAAAAACGCAGGGAGCCATCACACACCTTACAAAACTCATGCTGACATGAAAAAACGCATGAGTTTTGTTAAATCACTAAAAAAAACGCATGGCAACTGTGACCACAGCCTTATTGATCAGCACAGGTATGGAAAATGCATACTTGCACTTTCTAGAGCCAGCATATATCAAGGCGATATGGCATCATAAACAGGCGTGGAGGGGAAGAAACCAATAAAGGCCACTGTTCACATGATGGAGCTGTCCTGCAATGCAAAACACTCATTTCAACAGCTGGTGGTTTGGTCAGCCTCTTTCAAATGCAGTTCTTGTGTGTCAATTTATAAATGTCATATACTCGTGTATAAGCCGACCCGTGTATAAGCCGACCCCCCTACTTTTGCCCCCAAAACCTGGGAAAATCTATTGACTCGTGTATAAGCCGAGGGTGGACCCCAGCACAGGTATACAGGCCCCCCAGTGGTAGTATACAGCAGCCTCCCCAGTGGCATATACAGGCCCCAGTAGTATATACAGCAGCCCCAGTGGTATACAGCAGCCTTCCCAGTGGTATATGCAGACCCTAGCAGTATATACAGCAGCCCCAGTGGTATACAGGCCCCAGCAGTATATACAGCAGCCCCAGGGGTGTACAGCAGCCTCCGGGGGCATACAGCAGCCCCAGCAGTACACAGCAGCCCCAGCGGTACACAGCCACCCCTAGGGGTACACAGCCGCCCCCAGGGGTACACAGCAGCCCCCAGGGGTACACAGCCGCCCCAGGGGTACACAGCAGCCCCCAGGGGTACACAGCAGCCCCCAGGGGTATATAGCTGCCCCCAGGGGTACACAGCCGCCCCCAGGGGTATATAGCAGCCCCCAGGGGTATATAGCCGCCCCCAGGGGTATATAGCAGCCCCAGGGGTACACAGCTGCCCCCAGGGGTATATAGCAGCCCCCAGGGGTACACAGCTGCCCCCAGGGGTACATAGCCACCCCAGGGGTACATAGCCGCCCCCAGGGGTACATAGCCACCCCCAGGGGTACACAGCCATCCCCAGGGGTATATAGCCGCCCCCAGGGGTATATAGCTGCCCCCAGGGGTACACAGCCGCCCCCAGGGGTATATAGCCGCCCCCAGGGGTATATAGCAGCCCCCAGGGGTACACAGCCGTCCACAGGGGTATACAGCTGCCCCCAGGGGTACACAGCTGCCCCCAGGGGTACACAGCTGCCCCCAGGGGTATATAGCCGCCCCCAGGGGTATATAGCAGCCCCCAGGGGTACACAGCCGTCCCCAGGGGTATACAGCTGCCCCCAGGGGTACACAGCTGCCCCCAGGGGTACACAGCTGCCCCCAGGGGTATATAGCAGCCCCCAGGGGTACACAGCCGCCCCCAGGGGTACATAGCCGCCCCCAGGGGTATATAGCCGCCCCCAGGGGTACACTGCTGCCCCCAAATGCTGGCACTCGCCCCCCTGCTGCTTAACTTACCATCCGGTATTCTGATCAGCGCTGCTCCTCGCTGGTCCCGTCTCCTCTCCGTCCTCGCGGCTTCCGGGATCCCGGCCGTCGCAGGTATGACGTCATACCTGCGACGGCCGGGGATCCCGGAAGCCGCGAGGACGGAGAGGAGACGGGACCAGCGAGGAGCAGCGCTGATCAGAATACCGGATGGTAAGATAAGCAGCGGGGGGGGCCTTAAAGCAGCGGGGGGGCCCTGACACAGAGGGGGGGCCGAGTGGCAGCGTTTGGGGGCCATATGCACTGCTTCCCCCTGCCGCTGATTGACAGGGGGATGCAGTGCATATTTAATGAGCGGCCCCACGTGACGGGGCCGCTCATACAGCAGCCTCCCCCCGCCTCCTGCAGCCTCCACAGCCCCCACCACATCACATACCGTATATGACCCGTGTATAAGCCGAGGGGTAGACTTTTCAGCCCAATTTTTGGGCTGAAAAACTCGGCTTATACACGAGTATATACGGTAATTATTAGCTCTTCTTGATAATACATATTAATTGGTTGCCTTCTTTTACACTGTAGACTGCCTAAAGGATTCCACCCATGCCAAATGTGCAGACCACAACCATACCTGACAGCTTTGGGAGGAAATGTACATGCAGATTGATGAGAGGAGGAGTGATCTGGCGCCAGAACAGAGGAGGAGAACTGGTAAGTTTCAAGAATCAACCAATCTCATCTTTGGCAAAACACTTGTGGATTTTAGTTTTTAATGGAGTGGGGGGTGAACATTTTATTTATTCAAGTCATACTACTGTATTGACTCTCCAAACAAATGCTGAAGTGGTGTTTGAAGTATGAGTCAAGCCATTCCTTCACTTCAAAATTTTTAACTTTCACATAGGATCCCAAATATTAACATGGTGATGTTCCGTTCGGGACTAATATATGAGGGACATGGGAGGAGGAGCAGGGCTGTATTTGGTCTTCATGCTGCCCTAGGCACTTTTCGTGGTCGCGCCCCTTACTGATGTCACTCTATGAGCATGTGCACATGAAATCTCTTTAAAGCGGCCGTCACACGCTACGATTTCTTGCCCGATATCGTTTAAGCGATCTGTTTTTCGATCGCTTAAGCGATATCGTTTTGGCATCGTTGCATGTAATCAAGCGATTTTACTCTCCCCCACATCTTCCCACTCCATCACGTTTCAACACAACCACCACTCCTTCCTATCCTATTCTTCCCCCTCCCATATGGCTTCACACATGTCCTGAAATTTTGCAACTTCCCTTCCCCCGGGTAGACAACCATGATTGAAGACAGAGGTGTGGAATGCCACCATCCTTCCTTCTCCCAGCTGGAGTAAGGTCACGCCAATACTCTTTATTTGTTTTGTTTGGGTTTTCCGATGATGAGTTTGGTATTGAAATTAGAAAGAAGAAAATGCTGTATTTTTGTTCGTTAATGCAAAATGTAAACATACATTTTGATTTGTCTACCAATTGTGAATTTTTACAAGTAACTGGAAAAGAAAATGGCGCCACATAGGGTGTTACCCGTGTTACATATCATTTAAAGATAGTTTGGAATTGCTCACCTTGTATGGTTGTGAGAGTCACAACCACTTTGTTCGCCTGTTGTATCGTAATGATATCCAAATATTGATGGTCCGCAGCAGTCTTCCACAGTATCAATCGTAACAGACATAAAAGGACAAATGGAGTTATGACCATGCTACTATCCAAATCCACAACTCATGATGAAGATAATGATTGTGATTTTATTGTCTATGTGTTTCAGGGCTCTCTGGCCCCTTTCTCAGGAAAAAACATCTGTGAATTTTTTCTGAGAAAGGGGCCAGAGCGCACTGAAATGTGTACAAAATAAATTCACAACCATCTATGGATGGTAGCGCGGTCATAATTCCATTTTTTTCTTTTATGTCTGTTACAATTTGTGAATTTTTGTAATGTAAGAATATATTGGTTGCAGAAATTGAGCATTAAACTTTGCTGTTGCAACACTCCTGTGGTCTTTCAATCTTTACAGACACAAACTGTTTTACAAAATGTATGGCACTGCAGCTGTGCTTGATGCTGCCTCCTGACTGCTGTGCCCTGTCTAAGTAATAAAGGGGTTGTTTGTCCCAAGCAATTACGTCCCCTCCCCTCCCTGTAAGGTGCCTGCCTTTAGGGCTTATATACCCTGCTTGCTTTAGTTTCCGGCCTCTCAACCCTGTACCTTGGGTGCGATCGCTCACACTCCCACCCTGGCTGTATAAAGTTTTTTGGTGCAAGTTTAAATCACAGCATCCTAAGGGTGTGTGGTCTAGAGAAGGCATACCTGCGTTGGGAATCCCGTGGCATATTGCTTCAACACATAAGGTTTTAATAGGCGAGTAAACGCCCCATGATGAGTAGAGATGAGTGAACCCACTGATGCTCGGGATCGGGGTCTCGCCCAGACCTTTTTGTAAAGTCCAAGTCTAGAGCCAGACATGACACGAACTTGTGCCCAAACCCCGAGCATGTACTTTACAGTTATGGGTTGAGGTGGGAGGGCTTAAAATAAAGCATTTACAGTGCCTTGTGAAAATATTTGGCCCCCTTGAACTTTTCAACCTTTTGCCACATTTCAGGCTTCAAACATAAAGATATAAATTCAACATTTTTTTTGAAGAATCAACAAGTGGGACACAATCGTGAAATGGAACGAAATTTATTGGATATTTTAAACTTTTTTAACGAATAAAAAACTGAAAAGTGGGGTGTGCAATATTATTCGACCTCTTTACTTTTAGTTCAGCAAACTCACTCCTGAAGTTCAGTGAGGATCTCTGAATGATCCAATGTTGTCCTAAATGACTGGTAATGAGAAATAGAATCCACCTATGTGTAATCAATTCTCCGTATAAATGCACCTGCTCTGTGATAGTCTCAGGCAGGGCCGGGACTACGACTAGGCGACCCTAGGCGATCGCCTAGGGCGCCATCTAGTGCAGGGCGCATTTTTGCCCGCCCCCTGGGAGGCCCCGTGCTGGCCGCCAGCGGCCGCGGCGCGTCGGCCAGAGAGGGAGGAGGGCGGGAGTCCGACTTCCTGTCCCGCGGCTCTGCCCGCCCCTCCTCTCCTCACAGCCAGCGCCCAGCAGACGCACGGTGACGGCATCTTCAGTGACCGGAGGCGGTGAGTGTGTAAAGGCGCGCCCCCCCCCCCCAGTCCCTGTATTCACCACCACTGGGCTCTGCTTTATACACCACCTCCACCACTGGGCCCTGTATACACCACCACCACCACCACTGAGCCCTGTATACACTAGCACTGGGCCCTGTATACACCACCACTGTGGCCTGTATACACCACCACTGGGACTGCTGTATATAGTGCTGGGGCCTGTATATACCACTGAGGCTGCTGTATAACCCCTGGGGCTGCTGTATAACCCCTGGGGCTGCTGTATTACCCCTGGGCTGCTGTATTACCCCTGGGGCTGCTGTATAACCCCTGGGGCTGCTGTATAACCCCTGGGGCTGCTGTATTACCCCTGGGGCTGCTGTATTACCCCTTGGGCTGCTGTATAACCCCTGGGGCTGCTGTATTACCCCTGGGGCTGCTGTATAACCCCTGGGGCTGCTGTATAACCCCTGGGGCTGCTGTATAACCCCTGGGGCTGCTGTATTACCCCTGGGGCTGCTGTATAACCCCTGGGGCTGCTGTATTAAACCTGGGGCTGCTGTATAACCCCTGGGGCTGCTGTATAACCCCTGGGGCTGCTGTATAACCCCTGGGGCTGCTGTATTACCCCTGGGGCTGCTGTATTACCCCTGGGGCTGCTGTATAACCCCTGGGGCTGCTGTATAACCCCTGGGGCTGCTGTATTACCCCTGGGGCTGCTGTATTACACCTGGGGTCTGTATATACCACTGGGGAGGCTGCTGTATACCACACTGCTGGGGGCTGTATACCTGTGTTGGGGTCCACCCTCGGCTTATACACGAGTCAATAGGTTTTCCCAGGTTTTGGGGGCAAAAGTAGGGGGGTCGGCTTATACACAGGTCGGCTTATACACGAGTATATACGGGTAGTAATCCTACAATGTCTGCTGGACATGGTATGAGGAGGTTTATGGCTCAGTTAGTACACTCCATACTTCATGGTAAGGGGAGGGTTTATGGCTCAGTACACACTCCATACTTCTTGTTATTAACCAGTTAATGCTCTCTTGTCCACCGCACTGCAGTTTCAAAAGAGGACAACAGTGAGACAAGCAGCAACATGGCATCAGAGAGTCCCTGACCTCGAAATAGAAGATCCTCAGATCCTGGTATTGTGACATAATATTAAGAATAATACTTTTTTCATTTATATTACACTATGAACTCCACAGCACTTTACATACATCATGAACACTGTCCCCATTGGGGCTCACAATGTAAACAACCTATCAGTATGTCTCTGTAGTGTGGTTGGACGAATCTTTTATAGGTCCCCGTTAAATTAAATTTACTTTCAAAGTATGCTGACATTTTTATTCCCAGACATATTTCGGGGGTGGGGGGGGCGCCGTTTGCCTTACCTGCCTAGGGCACCAAAATGCCTTGTCCCGGCACTGGTCTCAGGGTTCTGTTTCAAGTGCAGAGAGCATCATGAAGACCAAGGAACACACCAGGCAGATCTGAGATACTGTTATGGGAAAGTTTAAAGCCGGATTTGGATACAAAAATATTTCCTAAGTTTTAAACATCTCAAGGAGCACTGTGCAAGCGATCATATTGAAATGGAAGGAGTATCAGACCACTGTAAATCTACCAAGACCTGGCCGTCCCTCTAAACTTTCATCTCGAACAAGGAAAACACTCATCAGAGATGCAGCCATAAGGCCCATGATCACTCTGCAGAGATCTACAGCTGAGGTGGGAGAGTCTGTTCATAGGACAACAATCAGTTGTACACTGTACAAATCTGGCCTTTATGGAAGAGTGGCAACAAGAAAGCCATTTCTCAAAGATGTCCATAAAAAGACTCATTTGAAGTTTGCCACAAGCCACCTGGGAGACACACCAAACATGTGGAATAAGGTGTTCTGGTCAGATAAAATCAAAATCAATCTTTTTGGCCACAATGCAAAACGATATGTTTAAAAGCAACACAGCTCATCACCCTCAAAACACCATCCCCACTGTCAAATATGGTGGTGGCAGCATCATGGTTTGGGCCTGCTTTTCTTCAGCAGGGACAGGGAAAATAGTTAAAATTGATGGGAAGATGGACAGAGCCAAATACAGGACCATTCTGGAAGAAAACCTGTTGGAGTCTGCAAAAGACCTGAGACTGGGACAGAGATTTATCTTCCAACAAGACAATGATCCCAAACATAAAACAAAATCTACAATGGAATGGTTCAAAAATCAATGTATCCAGGTATTAGAATGGCCAAGTCAAAGTCCAGACCTGAATCCAATCGAGAATCTGTGGAAAGAGCTGAAAACCGCTATTCACAAACGCTCTCCATCTAACCTCACTGAACTCCAGCTGTTTTGCAAGGAAGAATAGGCAAGAATTCGATGTGCAAAACTGATAGAGACATTCCCTCAGCGACTTGCAGCTGTAATCGCAGCAAAACGTGGCACTACAAAGTATTAACTCAAGGGGGCCGAATAATATTGCACGCCCCACTTTTCAGTTTTTTATTTGTTAAAAAAGTTTTAAATAAGTAATAAATTTTGTTCCACTTCACGATTGTTTCCTACTAGTTATTTATTCTTCACAAAAAAAAAATTGAAATTTATATCTTTATGTTTGAAGCTTGAAATGTGGCTAAAGGTTGCAAAGTTCAAGGGGGCCAAATACTTTCACAAGGTACTGCAGTTAATAAAAATTATCAATATAATTACCTGGTCCCATGGCATGCATCCTGCAGTCCCGCTGTCCCAGCTGCTGCCATGTCTGGTGCGGCACATTAAATTCTGGTGATATTCATCGCTGAGAACTCGGCTGTTTTCTGCTGTGTTTGCGGTGACATCAGAGTTCACCCGAGCTTATGGTTCAGCCATGAACTCGATTGAACTTTGATTGTCACTGTCAGTCTCAGCCTGCTTGTCGCTCTGTACAGTTGCTCGTCTGTACAGAGCAATGAAGCAGAGCTGACATTGCTCTGCCTATGAACTACGTCGGACTGAGGGTTTTTTCTAATAAAATAGAGTCTCTAAAGTGTTTTTTGTTTTATTTCTAATAATTTTTTTTCTCTGTGTTGTTTTTTTTATTGTTTACTAGAAATTCATGGTGGTCATGTCTAATTTGGTCCAATATTCACATCGATAAAACGAAATTTGTCATCCATAATAGCCATCAAAATAATAGAAAATAATAAAAAAAATATTTTTTTTATAGTTATAAAAATTGGTCCCAGATCGAGGAGGCTTTTGGATCCTAATATGTTTCCCATCAACATCTCCAACATAGTTGGGGAAATGCGTTTTTTACCAGAAAACCTTAGCAATTACTGACCATTGCTGACTGTTGGGATGTAGGAGAAAGTCACCAAGAATAACATCCCACAGAGCCGTACAGGTGTCCTTCACAATGTTTGATATTATTGAATTACCCAGGCAGAATTGAAAATGAAGCAAGGCAAAACTTTCTCCAGAAGCCAAGAATCTTATTGTGAAAGGAAAAAAAATTATGGGTCATTGTTTTTTTTTGTTTACTTTTATTTCAAAATAACATAACATAAATTAAACTTACCCTAAAGACACCATTAAAGGGATCCTGTCACCCCCAAAACACCTCTAAAGCTATTAAAAGCTGTCCCTAGAGCATAGTAACACTTACCCTACACTCCTTTTACCTCCTAAATGCACCAAGTGAAATTGAAGATAAATATTATTACAGTACCTCATTAGTGATTATAATTAGTGACTATTGTATGCATAGTCACCCAGCCAGGCTCTCCCTCTTCATGATAACACGCCTCAATAGGCGTGATCTTTATCTCTGATTCAAATGCGCTGCCTACCCGCACTGTTATGCGTCGGCCGTGCTTCAGTGGGGCTGTGTGACACGAATCGCGTCATTTCCGGCGCCGGGTGACATATTACACCCGCGCCACTCTGTTTGCTTCAAGCCCCGCACTGCGCATGCGCGGCACGCATGCGCAGTGCGGGGCTTGAAGCAAACAGAGCGGCGCAGGTGTAATACGTCACCCCGCCCCGGAAATGACGCGATCGCGTCACACAGCCCCACTGCAGCACGGCCGACGCATAACAGAGCGGGGAGGTGGCACATTTGAATCAGAGATAAAGATCACGCCTATTGAGGCGTGTTATCATGAAGAGGGAGAGCCTGGCTGGGTGACTATGCATACAATAGTCACTAATTATAATCACTAATGAGGTACTGTAATAACGTTTATCTTCATTCTCAGTAGATGCTTTTAGGAGCTAAAAGGAGTGTAGGGTAAGTGTTACTATGCTCTAGGGACAGCTTTTAATAGCTTTAGAGGTGTTTTGGGGGTGACAGGGTCCCTTTAAATGCTCTTCAGGAGAAATACTCAAGCGAACTGTGTTCTCCCATTGAAGTTGTGGCAAAAAACCTTCCACAGACATACATTTATAATACAAAAACTTCACGGAGTGAATGCTAAGGTGAGGAAACAAGCTATAGAATACACCATGGGTCATCCTGCCAGCTGTGATTGGTAGAACCCTAATCGTCTGCTTCGACATCTTCTTTCCCTTCTCCATTGCACCTTCAGGAGAATTAGGTTCAATTCATAATGCTTGCAGATACTTTCAAAGCAGAATAAAACACAAGTAAACTCTCCAGTGGCAGGATACAAAATGATGATCTTACACAGGTGTATCTGACCCACCCCAAGGCCATGGGGACTCAGATCCCGGGCGTTGATTTCGGGGGATTTTCATGGGCGGTCAATACCCGGGTCCGTGGCCCTGGTGGTAGCTTAAAAAAGGGGTTTGAAAAAATAAAAGGGTTGTGCTAAAGAGTTTGTGACGCCACCTACGATATATGGTGATGGCACCAGTGCTGCTGCAGACCTCCGAGGATGATGGATGGGCAGCCTGATGGTGATGCTCCCCGTAGGTGGAGTGGCGTCCCCAGGGCAGTGATGTGGAATAGGATTTGGCACAGGAAGGTGGCTCTGCAGGCGGGAAGTCTCTACAGTCTCTGGGTTGGACAGGATCAGGGCTGTAAGAACTGACACACACACCGGGAGTAGTTTTCCGTACCTTTACCGATGTTAAACCGCCACTGTCCAGGGTACGCTCCAGGTGGTCGGGAAGCACTTCAGGATTTCCACAGCAAGTGATTTATAAGGACCTCCTTGTCCCTGTCTTACTTGTGTTGAAGCTCTGAACTGTGTAAAACCTGGCCTGGCTTACCTCTCACCCGTAAGGTAGGTAATAAGAACCTTCTATTGGCTGCCGCTCTCTCTCTCCTACATTACCGGGCTTTTGTGTTTGTTGCTGATACAGATTTCCGGGAGATTTGAATCTCCCCGGACTCCGATGTCCGAGTTGCTTCCTGGGGTGAACCGGTATGGCTCCTCTGCCCCCACTCTGTCTCTCGCCTTTGCCTCCGACCCTCACTCTTCGGTTCCTCACTCTGGCCAGGCTTCCTCTGGTACGGGCCTAGCGCGGCTCCACTACCAGGTTGTCTTCACAGTACTGCTCCGTACTGCACGGACTAACTAATTCCGCCCCAAGCACCTGTATTTATAGAGGATCTTGCCTAAGGCAGCAAGGGAGGCTCCCCCTACAGGCCTGTAGTGGAAGGTGTTGTGTGAGTAAGGCACCTGATGTGGAAATCCCTCCATGCACTAAGTGTTCCTGTGGCTCCCTGTACCGCAGGGTGCCACATATCCTACTTGAAAATATTTATAGGGTTGTTTATTAGATGGATCTATTTTTACCCTAAAAACGGACTGAGATTAGGCATCTGTTTCATAATGGATCTGTTAGAAAATGGTAACAGATCTGTCGTACAATTGGTAATGGATCGGGGAAAAAGTGATCCGTTAGGATAATCCATTAACAGATCCATTATTTGACATCTGTTGTATCTGAACCAGGCAGCTTTTAAAATATTTTAATGTAAATTTTTAAGTCCCCCAAAAAATTGAGAAAAGTGTTCTAGGAGTGATAGCTTAATAGGCTAACCAGAGAAATTATATTTGTAAGCTTTCAAATTCACATGGCCCCTTCATCAGACCAATATTATTTTGTATTGTACTTTGTAAAAATATTTCAATAATATTTAACTTTGTAAAAATATTTTAATAAATTCTAACTCCTTCAGACTTGCAGATGCATCTGCAAGCATCTGCATGCAGACCGCGGCTCCTATGTTTATAATGGAGCGCACGGCGGTCTGCAGATGCTTGCAGACCGCCGTGCGCTCTCATTGCCCTCCATTAGTGATCTGTGTGCACGCGGATGCCTGCGCACAAATCACACACTCCCGCCAGCACCAGGGACGCAACATCTCGCGTCCATGGTGCGGGCGGGAGTGTGTGATTTGTGCGCAGGCATCCGCGTGCGCACAGATCACTAATGGCGGGCAATGAGAGCTCACGGCGGTCTGCAAGCATCTGCAGACCACCGTGCGCTCCATTATAAACATAGGAGCCGCGGTCTGCTTGCAGATGCATCTGCAAAACGCTGCAGATGCATCTGCAAGTCTGAAGCCAGCCTTACGGCTTCCTCTGGCCTAAAACTCTAAATATAGTAAAGAATTTCCTTTCTAATTCTAGCGGACAGCATGGTGACTCACTGCCTACATTGATGCTTTACAGAACTGGTTGGTGTCTTAGATTTGATTGCGATGATGAGCAACAAATGGTGAATGTGCACCCTATGTTGCAAAAATATATTTGTAGGTTAATTGGCTGAATTTTGTATGTGTGTCTGAAAAACTAGCTTATGAATCCCATTGGGGTCAGAGACGTGTATATATATATATATATATCTGTTCCTCCGCTCAAAATCTGCTCCGAGTGTTAATCAAGTGTCATTTACTGTGATCTGATTCTCTTGCATGCGAGATATGTAACACAGGTGGGGAGAAGATGTAGAAATTAATTTCTCCATCCTCCATTTTGTTTGTGTTGGCATATATCATGACATCCGAGTGCAGTTCAATGTTTTGCATATATCATGACATCCGAGTGCAGTTCAATGTTTTGCACACATCTCTTGACTTGAATAGGTGCGCGCCATCCGATACACTCTGCCATTTGCACTGGTATGCATTGGTCGGCACCATTTCATAGTATAACATTGAAGCGAATGCTATCCGATAAAACATCAGATAGTACTCGTCCAAGCTATACATTACTGTAAGTGAACCCTAATAGTGACAATTCTGTCCATTAGGGTAAAAGCAGCAGAAATAAAGAAATATAATTTTATTGCCTTAGATTAGACTATTTCTAAAATTCATAGTGGAGTTTTTGGGAAAGACTTCTTCATATTAAACCATGGAATATAGATTATAGTGGAGACTTCACTAACCTCAGAGATTAGAGAGATTCACTTTACTGAAAATCCTTAATAACTTTGTTAGGATGCTGTACAGCAGTGGGTCGAGTCAACTGATTCTGCACATTGTTTGTCATCCAAGGTTTTGCTGGTTTCCAAGAATATGTCATTATAAGACAAGCAGGGTTGGAAACAAACTTTATTGCTAGTAGCATTGAGAAGAATAAATCTTTATACCTGTTGTTTTTTCACCATTAATAGTATTGCACCCTTAGAACTAGAGCTATTTCTACAACAAAAACATCAAAAAGAACAAGAGAAAACAAAATCAAGTCAATGAGTTTTTGATACAGGCACTTTTTACACAGAATGAGGAAGATGGACGGGCACAGAACGATCACTAACTTTATAATAAAACACACACAAATTAATACACACACAGCACACATGCATGTATACACCAAACACTTACACATATGTATACACACATAGCACACACACATGTGTGGTGCCCTTGCGGACTGCTTGCCACAGTGATGCTGCACTCACTCCATAGGTGTGGTGTCAACGTTCCCAGGTGAGAGGGTTTGGAAGTCCGAGACACTACACCTGCATCCAACATCATCCCAATACTAGGCCTGGGGGTCTGGGCAAACTCTATTCAGGGAGGGCCCCATCTCCAGGCTGGAGGAGGGGTTAGGTAGAGGGAGTAGAGAGAGAGACAGTGAGAAGAGTCGGAGAGAGGAGTTGAAGGAGCAAGGATGTCTGGAGAGGACGTGGAACAGAGGAGTCCTAGGGGACACGGGAGTGGGGGACCCACATTTGTCCCCGAGTCTGGCCCTACCCGAGTTGGGCAGAGGGAAGGGTTGCCTGAGGTGATTGGCCCTGATCTGGCAGGAGTGCTGCATGCCTCAACCAGGAAAACCGGAGGCCACTGCTTCTGCAAGAGCAGTGGCCACCCACTGTGGATAATCGCCAGGATGGTGGCTAGAACTAGGGTCAGGTGCTGTGCCGCTGCAGTCGCCCGACAAGGCCCGCAGCCATCAGCCTTGGACCCTGTCCACAAAGGCGCTGGGAAGGGAGGGCGAGTATGCAGCACAGGGAGAAAGCAACCAGGAAAGGCAAAGAAGGGTGTCTCAGAGGAGCAGTCCTGACCACCTGGGAGCTGGTCTGTCTGCACCATGGAGGAGCACCGCACCCGGCTGAGTATGCCTCGCCTGATCAGAAAGCAAAGGTAAAGAACTACATCCTTGGTTATTCCCTGTGCCTTCCGCTCTCAACATCCATGTGGACAATCAGCCTTCACAGACTTTACATATGCCCTGGGGCCTTGCTCCACTTGTGGGGAGCCATACCATCCTGGCAGCATTAACATCTGACCCAGCAGACATCCTGGCAGAGTACCACAGGTGGCATAAAAAACTATCCCCTGTAAATAATTCCCCCTTTAATGCATGCCCAGGGCCATGGAGCCAGGTCATCACCACAATGATCTCCTACCGAACCGACTGGCCGGTTTACAGAGTACCCCATGGCCCTGGTGGGGATCGCATTTTGGTGTCACGAACACGATTCTGACCCCTGTTAATGTCAGGTCCTGTGTGACTAAATGACTGTGTATTTAAAATTCTGTATGCTAAGAGACTGTGTAATGGAGACTGCCATGTATTAATGCCAAGTGCCAAGAGGCTTGCCGCGGCCTCGCCTTGTGGGTTGGGCCATTCCAGAGTGCAAAAAAATGTAGTCCACCCCCATGGCAAAGAGCCAAGGGGGCTTGCCTGTGAACCTGACCACTCCACCCCCTGATGTGGCCAACAAGGGGAGAGCGGGAGATGCCTGCGAAGGGAGGAGAGTGCTGGAGAAGTCACTGCAGAGAGAGGAGCATGGGAAAGCATGCGCACCATGATGAGCAGCAGAGAAGAGATTCCGGCACAAGGGGTCGAGTGGATGGACTTGCCCGATGGGCCAGAGATGTCCCCGGGTCCGCTGCTGTCTGTGGATCCAGAACCAGTAGAAGTGGCTGATGTGCAAGGGACCCGATACTCAAACTGGTGGTGAAATTAGTCGGTGGCTCGGCTGAGGCTTGAACAACACTTCTACACGCGTGGACACTGCAGTCCCCAGATGCCTGTGCGGGGTATGTGCTGGGCTAGATGCATGGTGCTCAGGCAGCTGTTGTTGAGAAAGAGTGGAAAGATGACCTCATGAACCCCTGGCTCCTTCCCCTGTTGGTGGCAGCACTGGCTGCCTTTATGGACTTAGACGACCAGCTGTTGCAAGAACTGGGGGCAGAAAGAGGGAGTGCAGAACCTGTGCTCCCCAAGACTACTAAAAATTTGACACAAGCCGCCAAACCTCATCTGGAGGAAGTGAACGCAGAAGCAGATGTCGCTGCTCCTCCCTAGTGGGAACCGGAGCCAGAGAGGTTACCAACAAAGGGAAGTTTCCGTGCTGGAGACGGCGCCGCCAGAGAGAAGGCTAATAGCAGAGTGGTCAGCTGTGATCTAGCTAGGAGGTGTGGAACTGTAATCCGGTTCAGCAGCTGGAGAGGATATGGCTTCATAAAAGACAACGGCTACCCCAGAGATCTCTACGTGTCGAAGAATGATGTGCTCCCTGAAGGAGGTGCGAAGCTTGAGTGTACCCTGTATGGGGGCGACTTGGTAGAGTACTCTGTGCTGCGAACATGTAAGGGGTGGTTTGCCAGCAGAGTAACCTGGCTGACCCAAGCCCCACCAGGGACAGCCGCCCAGATGAAGTTGGACAACAACATCGACCGTTCGACTAGAGCTGTAGCCGAGGAAGCGTCAGACTTGTCGGACCAACCGATGACTGAGCCATGTGAAGGGGGACTACATCGGTGTAACTGCCCAACTATGCAAGTAACTGTGGATGCCACTGTCACTATGTCTGCCGTAACTACAACTTCAAACTGCTACACCGTGAGGTTGAGATGCCCTCAAGTGCCGGCCACGTCATTTGCTTCCAACAGCTCTGCTGACCATCAGCCTTCACTGACTTTACATCTGCCCTGGTGTCCCACACCACCTGTGGGGAGCCAAACCATCTCGGCTGCATTACCATCTGCACTAGCGGTCCTCTTCTGCAACATCAGCCATCCATATCTGAGTACCACAGGTACTACCCCTGTAAATAATTCCCTCCTTTTACTGCTCTTCCAGGGCCACGGAGCCAGGTCACCACCACCATGACCTCCCACCGAACCTACTGGCCCGGTTACTGAGTACCCCACGGCCCTGGTGGGTATCGCACAAGTATACAGACCTTTGTGTAATCAAGTCTCCGTATAAATGCACCTGCTCTGTGATAGTCTCAGGGTTCTGTTTCAAGTGCAGAGAGCATCATGAAGACCAAGGAACACACCAGGCAGGTCTGAGATACTGTTGTAGCAAAGTTTAAAGCTGGATTTGGATACAAAAAGATTTCCTAAGTTTTAAATATCTCAAGGAGCACTGTGAAAGCAATCTTATTGAAATGGAAGGAGTATCAGTCCACTGCAAATCTACCAAGACCCGGCCGTCCCTCTAAACTTTCATCTCAAATAAGGAAAAGGCTGATCAGAGATGCAGCCAAAAGGCCCATGATCACTCTGGTTGAACTGCAGAGATTTACAGCTGAGGTGGGAGAGTTTGTCCATAGGAAAACAATCAGTCATACACTGTACAAATCGGGCCTTTATGGAAGAATGGCAACAAGAAAGCCATTTCTCAAAGAGATCCATAAAAAGTCTCGTTTGAAGTTTGCCACGTCACCTGGGAGACAAACCAAAAATATGGGATAAGGTGTTCTGGTCAGATGAAACCAAAATCAAACTTTGTGGCCACAATGCAAAACGATATGTTTGGTGTAAAAGCAACACAGCTCATCACCCTCAAAACACCATCCCCACTGTCAAACATGGTTGTGGCAGAATCATGGTTTGGGCCTGCTTTTCTTCATCAGGGACAGGGAAGATGGTTAAAATTGATGGGAAGATGGACAGAGCCAAATACAGGACCATTCTGGAAGAAAACCTGTTGGAGTCTGCAAAAGACCTGAGACTGGGACGGAGATTTGTCTTCCAACAAGACAATGATCCCAAACATAAAGCAAAATCTACAATGGAATGGTTCATAAATAAACGTATCCAAGTGTTAGAATGGCCAAGTCACAGTCCAGACCTGAATCTAATCGAGAATCTGTGGAAAGAGCTGAAAACTGCTGTTCACAAACGCTCTCCATGCAACCTTACTGAGCTCGAGCTGTTTTGCAAGGAAGAATGGGCAAGAATTTCAGTCTCTCAATGTGCAAAACTGATAAGGCCACGTCACAAACTTCAATATTGTTCACGATATCGTTGGAATGTGACAATTTTGGTGACACTGCAGCGATGTCGTGTACGACATCGTTGCGTGTGACACTTGTCAACGATCAGCGATCAGTTGTTGATCACTGATTGCAGATTTGTGAACATGTTCACAAATCTATCGATGGTCGCCCACCGAACACGCAGCATTGCTGCGTGTGACAGCAGGAGACCAGCGATCAGCGCTTGCTGTGAGGCGCTGGGAGCAGGTATCCCAGGTAAACTGTGGGTAACTAAGTGCCGTGCGGCGCTTAGTAACCCAATGTGTACCTTGGATACCAGCTTGCTCGCTGGTCCAGATCGCTGGTGAGTCTGCCTGTGTGACAGCTCACCAGTGATCTGAATGATGTTGTTAGCGATCGCTAGCAACATCAGTCATTAAATTGAAGCGTGTGACGTGGCCTATAGAGACATACCACAAGCGATTTGCAGCTGTAATCGCAGCAAAGGATGGCGTTACAAAGTATTAACTCATGGGGGCCGAATAATATTACATGCCCCACGTTTCAGTTTTATTTGTTAAAAAAGTTTAAAATATGCAATAAATTTCGTTCCACTTCACGATTGTGTCCCACTTGTTGATTCTTCAAAAAAAAAAAATTGAATTTATAGCTTTATGTTTGAAGCCTGAAATGTGGTGAAAGGTTGAAAAGTTCAAGGGCGCCAAATTCTTTCATAAGACACTGTATAGCACACACGCAATTATGCTCCGAGCACACACACATAGCACACACATGTACACAGTGCACATACATGTACTTACATAATCAGCTAGTGATGTCTGTCATCCACTTCTGTCTCAATGGGTCCGAATCCCACAATCCACCATGCCGACAGGATGCACGCCGCATATTGGGACACCCAAGTGAGGGGTCTCCCAAAATGCCACTGCTGCATTCCGGCCACATACCCGACTGAACCCTGACACCTCCGCTGCACCCACCTCTGCTGCCCGACACCCCAGTGCAAGCTCCTCCCTGCCCGCCACCAGCAGTCCGCATCCTGGTCCCCCATCCCTGCCAGCAGTCCACAGCTGGTCTCCTACCCCCACCAGCAGTCCACAGCTCGATCTCCTACCCCCACCAGCAGCCCGCAGCCCGGTCTCCTACTCCTGCCAGCAGCCCGATCTCCTAGCCCTGTCAGCAGCCAGCAGCCTGATCTCCCACCTCTGCCAGCAGCCCACAGCCCGGTCTTCTACCCTTGACAGCAGCCCAGTCTCCTACCCCCACCAGCAGCTCAGTCTCCTACCCTTGCCAGCAGCCTGCAGCTTGTCTCTTACCCCTGCCAGCAGCCTGAAGCCTATCTCTTACCCCTGCCAGCAGCCTGCAGCCAAGTCTCCTACTCCGGCCAGCATCCCGCAGCCCAGTTTTCTCCCCTCCAGCCCCCAGCAAACCGGTTTTACCGCTGTCCACTGTGTCACACAGGTCTTTGCGGTAGTGGCCATCGGTAAGACCTGGCGGAGGGGAGACGGGTGTGTGTGTATGTATGTTTGTGTGTATTGTGAGACAGTGAGGGGGATCATATGCGAGGGCTGCTATGTGTCCCCCAGAATGTGCACTGTCACGTATTGATCCCGGTATGGAAGGTAGGATAGAGGGAAGCTACACTCCAGGCCAGGTCTTGTAGGTTTTCCCTGGAGGGAGACACGGGCTTAAATGCTAGGTTAGGAGACAGGGCGGGGTTCTCTGTGGAGAGTTTTGGCATGAGCTGAGGAAGAAGAGCCTGCTGAGTGGTCAGGTCAGGGCTGTGAGAGGCTGTGTGCTATTACAACACGGCCTAACCCAGGAGCCCAGTGCGACCTAGACCAGAGAGAACTTCTAACCTGAAGGGACCGTGTTACTGTACGGTGGATGTATGCATTGTACCCGGTTGCATCCCGGAACCCGGTGGCTTGTGCTACTTCTGTGCCTCATCAATAAATCCGGGTACTGTATGAACTGATACTGGGCTCACTGCCGTTTGTCTTGCAACCCCGGCGCTACCTCACAGTATATACATGTGTGTGTGTATGTATGTGTGTGTGTATACGTGTGAGTATGAATATCTGTCTGTATGTGTGTCGGTGTATATGTGGCGCCCCTGCGACCAGGGTGGCCACATAGGGAACTGCAGCCAGGCAGAAGGTATGCAGTTTGTGCAACAAACACCATCACAGCACATACACACCCATAAGAGGCGCTACCCAACCCGGAGCCCGACACTCTAGGCGGGCAAGGGATGGTGGGTTTACAGGAAAGTGGGTGGGAAAGAATGTAGATCAGGTGACAGAGAGTACAAGTAGAGGAAAAGAGGAGGAAGGAGTTAGTAGGCCAGAGTGAGCTGAGCAGCAAAGACACCAGAAAGAAAGAAACACATCCGGTGGGATTGGGCTCCCTGGAGACGCAGAATCCACAGAGTCATAGAAACCATGGAGAGAAAGCTCGTCCATAGCCGGCATCCCACGGGAGTGTGAGGAAAGAGACCGGACCGAGTCCGAGGAACACGGCAACACTGACCAACTACCGGCGGAATAGTTTTCCCTAATTGGGCTTGAATCACACGGGTTAGATGGAGCCTGGTAATGCCTTGTAAGATAGGGATACTGCAGGCTAGACACACACCAGAGTGTCGGCTCTGTGGGGAACTGAAGCAATATTCCGGCTTCTCAGACAAACCGATGGGGAGCTTCAATTCCAGGTTGGAGCACCTAACACAAGAGTTGGAAGCACAGCAGCAACCACGAGGACCCACAAGGGTCCAAGCTGACGCTATACAATCCGGAGAAAGAACAGGAGAGAACAGCCTGAAACAGCCTGAAAGGACACTTGGAAGGAGTGAGGGGTCTCAGAGTGATAGCCTGGTAGCAGAGGGCTCAGTGTTACCGGAGTTAACTGACTGTAATTTGTGTTAAGAACTGTACTGAGAATTGCTGTGAACTGCTTGAAGGACTTACAAATAAACCTGGTGAACCCTGCCTGAGTGTCCGTGTCTGATTCCAGGTATTCTGAACTGTACATCATACCTTTTACCCTGCCAGGAGCAGCCCGACCCGCGGAGGGCTCATCCATCTGGCTGCAGCCCCATCATCCATCCATCCAGATGGTGATTTTATCTGCTTGCATCAGGGCTTGCTCTACATAATGGGGTCTGACTGCATCCTGACAAGTGCTGTGTTGGTTTTTGTTTTTGGCTGCTGATGGTAAGTTTGACAGAGAAACTCCTAAGAAGTCAGCATTGGATAACTTCTGTGTGTGTCATGATTCTACCAACTTTTATAGTGCTTAAACTATCGAAGCATAAGGCTGGTTAATTTTTATAAATGTGATTCATCGATAATCCAGAAATGACCAGTTTCTGAAATCTTGAGGAATTATTCAATTAATTGTCTGAATATATTTGTTTATATTTCTCATGGATGATACTTATAAGTCACCACTAGTTATTTGGACACAGTATTTTGTTATAATGACTGCATTGTCAGTTTGTATATTTACATCAAATGTCACAGTGGTCACTTATGTACAAATCAGGATCATATATCTCTGAAATAAACAACATCACAGAGATGTACATTGTCTACATGTACGCTAAGAGCAAACACTCACTTTTGGACAGCAACATTTTACGTGAATGTGGTCAGTATCAAAATATAGCCATGATGTTACACTGCAATATGGTGCAAGGATCCAAACAACCACATTTCATATGTGCGATACACTCCACCCTTGGTCAAATTATCTCACCATATCAAAGCATATGAACAATATGTTACAATCTGTAGGCTATAAAAATATCCATACTTATATTGGCAATATAATGGCACACCTTCTCTTCCAAGCCCTGTAGTTTTCCACCACAAATGGGGTCTTGGAGCACTCAGGAGAAATTGCACAATACATTTTAACATTTTCGGTTCTGAAAAGACACGAAAAGTGAGTGCTTTGAAGCATTTCTAAGAAATAATGGCGAGATTAATTCTCAACAGTGTTTTGCTTTCATTGATTTTAATCTTTAAGATAAGATATTGAGCTCTTGTATAAATATGGAAGGTTTATGTCATCCATAAATTTGTTTGTGATACCCCTTGGGTACAAGTATCACATATTCAACAACCTTGTGCTGCTGTAATTGAAAATTACATCACATTCCTGTTCATACACTTTGCAAATATCTAATATATTATCCAATAAAGATAAAATATATATTGTGATGAAAGCCTTGCTTACACACACTCATGAGCTACAGAGTTTTCTAAAGTTTTAAGCCTTGCATAAAACAAATTTAGCAGCCAGCCATCCTTTATTGTAGACAGCAGAGACAAACACTTTTAATTAACTTTGTGGTCAATGAAGGGGGAAGTATTTTGCTGACATCTGCAAGGAGTCTTTACATCAAACCATAGATACAGGCACTGATTCCCACAAGGTTAGGATGGCATTTGGAGTGTAGGTTATATGAGGCATGAAAAACACAAACCTAAGATGATGGGAAGAAAGATCACATTTTATTTAACTCTATAAAGGGATCAACACCATAAGGAAACACATTACAATGCAGGATTTTGTTCATATTGTGTTTATTATTAAGTCACATGATTACATCTTCTCTCATGTGAGAAAACATACTTTGAGAAACCTTCTAGGGACTGTGCATCTTGGATGACTAGTCTGAGGCCAGTTCCCGAAGCCAGCGTGGACTGATCTTGGACTAGTCATCCAAAACCCATAGTCCCCGGCTGACTTTTTAAAGTATGTTTTCTCTAAAATGTTTCAGCTTACGATTGTTAGAGCAACCAAAAGTGGTACTCTTCATCTGACTATAATTACAATTTTTTTTGCATAATTTCTTGTAGTATCTTGTAAAGAGAACCTGTACAGTAGGGAACTCAAACTCCAGGCCTTGAGGACCGCAAATAGTGCAGGTTTTCAGGATTTTCTTAGTATTGCACAGGGGTTGCAGGTGATTTAGTTATAACCTATGCAATACTATGGAAATCCTGAAAACATCACGTGTTTGCAGCCCTCAAGGTCAGGAGTTTGAGATCCCTGCTGTACAATATATTATGTCAATGTGAATTCCTTAACGCAAAGGTTGATGACTAGCACTCAACAGTGGCATTACGGTGCTCAGCGAACGGATCCTGGGATCCCATATACCAATAATGATAGAATCACAGCACACGTATGAGGTTTTCTTTGCTTCAAAGTAAAAAAGTTTATTGTTTACAGTCAGTAGTTGAACAAATAACATAGCAGATGTTCTGACGTTTCAACCAGCTAGTGACCTTGATCACAGAGTCGCTGTAAGTAAGACAGAGATATATACAAATAAATATTTAAAATATTCTACAATTTTGCATCATTTACAATATATACAGTAGTTCTGGACACATGTCAATAAAGTTATCTGGTCTAAGGAATATATTGTGCAACCATATCACACCACTCAGGAGATTATAGGGGACATCAAGTAAAGGAAGGGATAGAGTTGCTGGAAATTGTGGAATAGACTAAGAAACATCTCCCAAACCTATTCCTCCTTAGCACCCCAGTGAGAGCAGATTGAATGGTAGGCACCCCCTGAGGGGAACAGCAAGGTGTTTTATACATTGAAAATACAAGAACACCCACCCTTCTGCCCTGCACCGGAAATGCTAGTTTTATGGCTGGATGTGTGTGGGTGGAGCCTATCACTAATTGACTAACATTGTACTCCCTATTCAGACTAATACATAATGGTGGTGCCCATAGACTCCCATTTTATGGGCGCCGGATTGCCCCGGATCCGGGAGGATCCGGTTTTGTTTGATTTTTGTTCAGGACACAAAAAATGCTGCATGCTCCGATTTTGTGTCCGAGGTATAAAATGAAATAAACCGAATCCAGCTGGACAGACACCAAACAGGATGGCAAATAACTGTCATCCGGCCCCATCCAGCACCATAGGGATACAATAGGAGCAAAATCGGATCCGGAGCGGTCCGGTTCACACCAGACAGCTCCGGATCCTAAAAATTATGGCGTGAAGCCGGCCTAAGGAGAGGGCTAAATCAATGGAAAAAAAGGAAACAAGCAAAAACAACACAGATTTCAAGCAGAGTGGCATTTACCCCAGCTAAAAAGCAAAACAAAGCAAACCATATTTATGGCAGATGAAAAGTTATTTTTAAAGTTGACACAAGGTCAGAACAAGCAGTCTTGTATTTTTTCCAGAGCCGAGTTTTTTTCTGGATTGTAAGCACATTTGGTCTACTTACAGGAACATTATGAGCTTGCCTGTGCCTGGATGTGCACACATCTCCTGAAATGAAATGAATGATCAGTGATTGATTACACTCATTATGTCTTACATGGCTTTGTCTGTGAATATTGTATTGAAATCATATCTCTCACTGCATTTTATAAATATGGAAGAGCGGTTATTGTCTTTTGATTATGGAGGAATTGTGTTTGACAGAAATTACGAGATGTCATTTTATTATTGGTTACAGTCAGCTAGTTATAGGAAGAGTAAACACAATACAACATCTAACACGCTTTTGATTGCTGATGAGATTTGCAGATGTATTTGGCAAATATTAACATTTCATTAGGATCTTTTGGCTACAGTAATAACATATTCCAATAGTCGGTAATGACGGGGATTTTAGAGTGTTGTGCCAGGTAGTAAAAACATAGTACACACAAAATGAGTATAAAGAGTAGCGCTGCCAAAAAAACAGTGATGTAGGTAATAAAATATATTTTTTTAAATAAAAACATGCAACACGTTTTGGAGCTGGCATAACTCCTTCTTCGGGTATACAAAACAATTACAATGTGTGAGGTTTCATATAGAGTTTGTCAAAAACCGAATTGCCAGGTCAAAGGTGATACCAAACTTTTAAATAAATATTAAAAAGAGAATAAATACAAAAATATGGGAATAAATGCATATAGGGACCACCTCACCGTTGCCTCGCTACTCTGAGCTTCGTGCTTGCTTCTCATAGATGGTTATCTAGTTGTGTGCCCCATCTGGACTGTATTGGCAAGTTTACCTCATTAAAGACTTCATATGCATCTCCTGCCTCTTCCTACCTACAGGTCAGCCTCCAATTTGGTGGTCTAGTTGGTCCACATCTCCACTACCACACCTCCATGTGCCTCACACACAGGCTACAGGCCAAACAGAGCCTTTTTAGAGGAAATTGAAGGATTTGGCAATTCCTTCCTGTATGCAACAAATTATGCTTTGCAAGGCACACAGGTTTAGGAAGTACACTTGGAACTCTCTCCCCCACCACATCAAACACTCCCCTATCCTGGGAACCTTCAAGAAAAACCTGAACACCCACCTCTTCCTTCAGACCTACAACCCACACTAAGACCTAATCCACTGCACCATCTCACCCTCACCTCTCCCCCTCCTACTGTCTCCCACCCATCCCCTGTAGACTGTGAGCCCTCGAGGACAGGATCCTCTGCCCTACTGTAGCTGTACAATTTAATTGTCATTATTTTACGTTCTTGTTCTCATCTGCCCCTACACATGTAAAGCGCCATTTGTTCCATGTCGCTTACATGTTTAGGGGCAGTTAAATATATAATAATAATAATAATAGTTATCAGTACAAAATGGCTATGTCCCGATGGACACTCTCGCCCTCCTATTCTAACTAAAAAACAATGGAGTAGCTTTCTATCTAATTGTGTGTCACAGGCATTGACACTCGAATTGAAAATGGCAATGATGGAAAATGGCCGCTTCTTATATCCCTAGAGACATGTGACTTTAGCAGTCAATGAAAGAAGCCAGCCAATGACACAAGCCCTTGTGTCTTCAACTTGTGGATGTTTTATGTGCCTTGATTGGTTGCCGGCCTGGAACATCCATACAGAAAATACCAGGAAAAAAAAAGGAGTCCGACCCAACTATGACCTCTCCACACCCCCTCTTCTCATCAAACACATCCCGCACACTATCTTACACTGTCAGAAGGTAGGAGAATAGCATCACATAAATGCAGTAATGCTTTTTTAATTAAATCAATTGCCAAACAAATCCACATTCACTGACATTTTGGGAAATTACTTGGGTTTTCTGAACTTGAACTGAATCTGCCATGGTCGTGCTGAATTTGAAATTGGCGAACTTGTTTGGGGAAGGTTTGCTCATCTCTACTCCCATATTATCGTTACATAATTAGTTACATTAACTCAGTGTTGCTGCATCTTTACCAAATTGTAACATTATTAGAGCGATTACTATTTGGTCACTGTGTAGTATAGAATAGTCCGGTGACTTCAAGCAGTGACAATTAAATGTAAATGTGGCGCCCAACTATGTAGGTGCCACAAAAGGGGTACTACACCCACAAAAGCGGTGTAGTCACTCCACTGCAAGTGGACTTATGGACAGTAGGCAGAACCTTATACCACACCCCACACTAGTCACGCAGTGGGAGGGACCCCAGGAGGCTATTTAGTTACCCCTAGGGAGAGAAAGGAGGTCTTTGGATGGCGGTCCTTCTGGCTGGAGGCCTGAGGGCCCGTCTAAGTCTCCAAGGGTTGGAGCCTTAGAGAAGTTCAGGATGGGAACCTGAGGCACGAAAGACGAAGGGAGACAGAAGTACAGATCCCAGAAAAAGGAAAGAAGGGAGCAAAGGACTCAAAGAGCTGGAGGAGTTCGCTCAAAGAGAGGAACCGGGTACCGGAGCCCGCACCTGTGGCAACCTTTAAGGACCTCAGAAAATCCGTTGACCGGGGGTATATTCAGATATGGCCCTGACTCCTAAAGCTCCCATTAGAGGGGAATCAGACCCGCAGTAGCCTGCTGCGGTATTCAACAGAAGGTTCACCCGATGGGAGCAAGAGGGTTAAGAGAACAGCAGGAGGTCAGACCAATTCTACAAGAAGTCAGGCTACACTTTGCCACTGGGAGGCAAGGGAACAAGTGAAACAAGAAAGGCACACAGGAGGGATCCGTCTACCAATCATAAAATCCACTTGCAGCCACCCGTAGCCATTTGTCGGTGTAATGGTACCTTTACACGCCGCCACAACAGGATGGATACAACCCGCTACAGGCTACAAATGTAGCTTGTCGCGCCAATATCGCCCGTAGTAGCGGCGTCTGAAGACGGGACGACACAGCCGGCTACAGATACCTCTGCATCCGTGCACTGCCCATAAACAGATGGCTACATCGCCGATTGTAGCGAGCTGTATCGGCGTGTAAAGAAGCTACAGAAGGGAACTCGGGACATCCGGCGATGTAGCTGCAATGTGGCTAAGGCGTCACCCATGCTCCGTGATACCGCGCCCCTTCAGCGATCATTGGTGGAAGATGCTGCGTTACGATTGGCCCTTGCCTCACAGCCCTCCATCTTGGATGAGCTGTCCCTTCAGCACTACACATACGCGCCGTATGCACGATCATATAGTAGTACAATTACGCGGACACACACTTGAACGTAAAATCATAAATGGCCCATGATCTACATACAGTGTGCACATCCTATCAACACATGATAACGAATAATGCGGTACACAGCGCACAAGTGTGTGTTACGTACCGCTCTGGCTTATTGCACAGCAGCTGCCGTAGAAGTGTTCCGGGTCTGGCACTGCGCGCAGCGCGCACACAGATGCACACAATCCCATAGCACATCGGAGGAGATTACTCAGTAGACAGATCAGAGCCGTGTTGTACGGACTGCACTGTGGGTCTTCTGCAGTAGGGGCCGCATAAGTGTGTCGGGCGAGTCACTGCGCGTTGGGCTACTTATAAAGGTGCGTCACCCCGACAGCGGTCGTAATGACGTCATGACGTTGGTTTCATTTTCACTCTGCCTGCAAGGTGCCAGCCCCGCCTCTGCACACACCATAGCAGTCATGGCAGCCGTGCACCGCGCCGCAACATGGGGGATGGCGGAGCTGATCATCCTCATTGATCAGTGCGACCGTCGGGACTATTGGGGCCACCATCACCACCGGCACCCCAGGCTGCGCAATCGGTGCACCGTGCGGCGGATCCAGCGGGCCCTGCTCTGCCAACTGGGGTACAGAGGACAGTCAAAGCGATCCAAAAAAAGATCGCTGACTTGAAGCATAAGTGCCCAGGTCGCATACTGGACATCCGTGCCAGGATTGCCAGGCTGCGTGGTGAGTGATTGTTGCCCCAAAACACACACCGCCACATGTGCATGTCCCACAATACACAAAAAATGATGGAAACATATGACAAGGGACAGTGTGGCCTACACAATCAAACACATCTTCACAGTGTTGTGCTCATCCAGTCAGGCCTAAAAATGTCTCACACGCACAGTCCATGCATACAACATGAGTGTATGCATCCAGCATCACCTGGTTGATGCTAAGTAAGGCTGGGGTCACACACACAGATATCTGCCCACATATTGTTTGCAGATCTCTGTTTGCAGTCAAATCATGGTCACATGTTTACATTTGGAGACAGCCTCAAAATGGAACAATGTGTCCATGCTTTCACTGCAACCAGAGATCTGTGAACAATATCTGGCCACATATCTGTGTGTGTGTGACCCCAGGCTTAGCCGTCAAATACATAGCCACACAAGCTCTTTGTAGGACAACAATGTGTAGGCATGATCTTATTACGTCTTTTATGTTCAAATTTCAAACTAGATGCTGAATCCTCATCAGAAGAAGGGCCCCATGCCCCACCCCCAGGTGGCCCATCAAGAACCCCACCACATCAGGCTCAAGTGGCACCCTTGTCCCCAGGGTCAACACCTTCCCCCGGGCCTCAGGAGCCAGACGTGCCGTCACCCACCGGGACAGAGGACGTGGAGGACCAGTCAGCACCTGGCAGCCCGCTGGAGTGTGACCAGCTGTCCCCATCTGCCTGGCTGCTGGAGGAACACATCAACTCCCCACAGGAGGGCGAGGAGCTGCAAGTACCTGGCGGCCCAGAGGAGTGTTTGCCCCGTAGCCCAGGACCACTATTACCCCTGAACCACATAATGTGGCCACGGAGCCCCAGCCCGGGAGTAACACCACCTCCCACTGTCTCCAGCTCAGTGGCGAGTCCTAGGGTGACCATGTCCCCACACAGTGACTATGGTGGTAAGTGTGTTATGTTGCCACAGACACCCTGCACACTGTTGCTTAAATTTCATCTGGGCCAAAACTATTTATGTAAACAAAGTAAACCATGTTGGTTCACCATTTTTGCAGATGGTGAACGTGCGGGCTCATATGGATGGAGCTTGACCCCATCTCCCTCCCCGTCTGATGGTGAACTGGATTTGGAGGAACAGGGTAAGTGGATGGTTGTGGCCAGTCATGACTAACCATCAGCAGTGACGACTGTGTACTAAAGTGTGTGTGTTTACTCCCAATACAGGTGCCCCTACCATGGAGGAATTCATCCAGGCCCATCAGGCATTTGTGGCCCGTTTGACCACGGCTCTACAGCGTGGCCTGCAGGACCTTGCCCGCCTGGCTCAAATGCTGGCGGCCCTACACCCACACCATGGATCACACCCATGAATTTGAGGGATGCATTGTATCCTGGCCAAACATGGCCCCACAAACAGTTGTCCTTGTTGGACCCTAAAATTTTCACACGTTGGCTTGTTGCCTTGCAAAAGTGAAAATATTTTTCTTCTTTTTTTTTTGCCCCCGTTGGGCTCTTTTCTTATAGTGTCCCACATTGGGACCATCACAAGTGTGGACTGGCTAGGCCAATCTGCCCTACAATCCCTATACTGTCCCACATTGGGACCATCACAAGTGTGGACTGGCTAGCCCCATCTGGCCTAAGCATTCCTTGTATGATGGCAAATGTCTGTGACACATGTATGTTTACAATACAATGCTGTTCTAACTTTGTTATACGCTCCTTCATGTGACCTTACTAATATTTGGTGACCAAACCTCACCATAACCTAACTATGTGAGGCACATCACAACATCCCTTTGTGAATGTGCTAAGACATTCCAAATGAACCGATGGTGATCCTGCTCAGCGAGCAGTGGCCCATATTGTGTGGCTTGGGGAAACCTATTATTGGCCACAATAACATTCACCCCCAAAAACCCCCACAATCCTTATTCCTAAATGAATACACAATTGTGTGAATCAAAAAATTTTAATCCAGGCTGGATATAAAAATAAATTACAAAGAATATAATTTTTGGGGAAAAAAAAAAAACAAAAAGACAAATTTAGGCCAAAACTCATTCCACAAAATTAACAAATCAAAGGAGATTCCTGAAATTATAAAGTCCAGACTGCCAATTCTGTGCATTGGCTACTAGTGTCCAAATTACTCCTCTTCTGTCGGCTCTGACAATGCCGCATCCCCCCTCCTCTGAGGGCAGCCCCGACCTGCCCCAGAACGTCTGGTTGAACGACGACGTGTTGAGGGGGGATGGGGTGACTGTGGCGGGGCCGGTCTTCTCACGGGCCGAGATGGGGCAGCTGGTGAAAGGGGCCACAAGGTGTGTTGCATGGGGGGGGGACGTGGCAGCCCCATTGAAGGGCCCCATCATCGGCAGCATCAGCGGCATTGTGGAAGACCCTCAGAAGGATCTGTTTCTGGAGCGGCTCCATCCCTCGCATTCTGTTGCTCATGTAGAGGGCGTCGCTGTCGATGTGGGTCCGCTGTTCATCCAACAGCACGCGTCGGGCCCAGGTCGCCAGCTCCGTCTCTGGTGGTGCAGGACGTCGGCGGCGACGGATCCCGGAGCTGGGACCTGGGCCTGGACCCACATCACTCGCCCCGCCCTCCTGCTCAGCCCCAGATGTCATGGGCTGAGCATCATCAGCAACAGAATCCTCGGCAATGGAGCCGTCCTCTTCTGGGGCCTGTGGGTGGGGAAAAAAAAAACAAACCATTAGTGGAGGCACTATCAACTGTATACATTCACAACAGGACTCCAGATACCACTCCCACACACACCAAGCCCAACTACCAGAATGGAAAATGATGAATAACACAGTAAAGCAAATAAGGTTCAAGACCCCAACACCAGTGGTTCTCCTGTACACTCACCTCGACCATTCCAGGAGCTCAGCTCAATACATAATTAGTTGTTTGTCACGTAGCCGTAATCCAATATTAGGACATGTCACCACAACACCTTGATACTGGGGGCTGTGCTGCCCAATGACACATATTGGCCACCTTTCCATTAGGACTCCTTTATGGTGAGAATCCACCCCTCAGTCAACTACCTTTAACCCACTGGCAACAAAGCCAACACACATGTAAGCCAGCACCATTTACTACATGGTACTATGTGGCTGTTTGAGAACAAACCACCTGCTATCTTGAAACCCTTAAATAACTAACCTAAACATACCAAGATGTTGTGGAAGAAGCAACATTGCAATACGGCTGGAAGCATAGAATAGAAAAGTCTGCCAAGTCATGGAAGGAGGGCAGATAGATTGACACCCCAAGGTTTGCCGCAGCAAGGAGGAAAATATGCCAACACATTTGGTGTGAAGCATTTATAGAAGCACACATGTGAAGGAAACATTGTGGGCCACCACTGTCACACAATTACCCACCTCCTGTGGCGCAGATGGTGATGCAGCCGGGCCTACATGGGACGCAGCAACGGGGCAGTTGGTCGTCGTTTGATGCGGGCGAACCTCGCCCAGGATAAAGGTGAAGAGGGGATAGTACCATAGGGTAGGTGATGGTACCTCCTCAGCTCCAGCCCCTGAGCGACGGCGCTGGTACAGAATGTGAGCCCGCATGAACGCCGACCTCATGTTTTTGATCTTAAGTGCCACCATATGCTGGTCCCACGTCTTGCCTACCCTTGGCTCCAACCGATTTGCCAGAGCCACAAGACTCCTGTAGGCCTCGGCCCTCGCTGCCCGATTTTTATATTCGGGCAGCGAGCTGCGCCACAAACATTCGTGCCGCTGATACTCCGTGAGAAGCTGGGATTCCAATTCCACAGTACCCCTCGGCATCTGCCGATGACAAAATACACAAAAAAAACACAGTCACAACACAAGCCATACCGACATTTCAAAACTTGCCACAATGATACACATAATCATTAACTTTCAACAGTGATCATCTATGCAGCTATTTTGTGGAGTGAAACTGGGCATGAGTGGGCCATTTTCTCAATCTCAGACCGCTACTAACTCAAACACATGTATGCTGCCAATATCAAGCCCCGGATATCGGTGTCCACCTACAGATGTTTCAAACATGATTTCAGTCCCCAATGTACCTATTGCAACACACCTTGACACGGTGTGTGCGTACATACCTCTAGAGGGCAACATGTGACCTAACACGTTGTGTGCTAACTAGTACCTGGCCAGTGTCCAAAATGGTTAGGGGTCACTATATGAGAAAGGCGGCCTGGGTGTGTGCCAACACTGCACATACTACATGTAATGTGCACCCAGATGATCATGTAGGTGTTCCTCCAGACGTGGAAGTACCATTTTAACACATGTACCCAACATCCCTGGAATGTCCGCCACAATTCTACCACCCCTGAAATGTTGATGTGAAGTACCAGCCAAAGAAATAACACCTTGCTCTTTTACCATTGCCAAAAAGCAGAAGGTGCAATACATACTTACACTATATGAGTAGAGGCACTACCTGGCTACTGGGCGACACAGAATAAGGTACACATATTTAATATTACGTGTTCAATATTTGCATGCCGCTTCAAACATGGCCATACACACATCGCCTAAGCTGCCTGTGCCAGAACCAGCTGCGTTCATTACATTTTCTTAGAAACCGCTAAAGAGGCTTACCGTCAGAGCAACAGAAGTCAAACAGGACACTAGTAGCTCAATGCACATCGACGTCTGGACAAGGAGCAGTGGCCATTGACCTGCCTTTATAGTCCGGGACACCAATCACAGCGGACACAATTATGCACAAATTGATGGGGCACCTGGGTGCGGATTTGCCTTCCGCTAATTGGTGGAGATCGCTGAATCGTGATAGGTTGGCGGCCCTTTAAAAGCTGCCCATGCCGCCAAACATTACGCTTGCTGGCCAGACCCATTAGGTAAGTTTTTGTGGACACACATGGAATTTGCGCAGGGTGGGGTGCATATGTTGATGTTCTTGGAGAGCGCCGGAGACTGCTGTAGCGGCCGATATAGGGGTTTGTATTGTTGGGGACGAGATATAGTGTAGTGTGTGGCTTAGGATACGGCATTTTGTGTGGGCCTTGACACTTTTGTTGAGATACATTGCTGTGTTTGTTTCCAGACAACATACAGGAGAATGGATGCATGACTGTAGACGGAACTGTGTCACTCATGTCGACTGGATCGATTTCTGCATACTGGTTGTGGCCAATGGAGACTGTGTTCAACGGGAATGGGATGACACAGGGCTTTGAGGTGTTGGGCGCCAGACATGGCATAGATGTGTATTAAAAATGACACCTTCAAAAACCTATGAAACCATGGGTAACCATCCGCAGTCATGTGCAATGTTGTTTGGTTCATGTAGCCTTCCTCAACCTTCCATATCGGGGTACGTCACATTCGTTATTCTTCTCATTTTTACTGTAATCAATTGACATTATGGGCTGTGTAATGGATTATGGGACCTGTTTGAGCAACATTATTGGTGACACATGTCCCTTTCTAACTCACCTAGGTGCAGATGTGTGAATTTTGGGAGCTCCCATTGACGTTGATGTAGAGGAGGCCACTCTCAATCGCCGTGTGCCATGTTGTTTGGGGTGACTACTGTGTGTTTGGCGTCCTTGCTTCAGGGTTGTGTTTTGGGCCCACACGAGAGATCCCATCCTCTTGGCTATAGTGTGTAATGGAAAAGAGGTGTGGCTTGCTGAACATGCTGACTTGCCCACATTTTGGTCTATGTACTCATGTTGTGCTTTCTCATCTACAGGTGCTGATATTGAGGATGCAGAATATCCATGACCGCAATGTTATCGTGGCTCTTGCGTTGGTGGAAGAGCAAATGTGGTATCAGGATCGGTATGAAAGGTTGATGAGGCGCAGACAGCGGCGGATGTGGACCCGTGATTGGCTTCTGAGGCGGGAAACCCGGGGCCACATGCAGCTGTTGCGGGAGCTGGAGCTTAACTGTCCTGATGATTACCGAAACTATCTCCGTATGCCCGAGGACTGTTTCACCTTCCTATTGGAGCGTGTAGGGCCAATGATAGCGCGTCAGGACACTATAATGCGCCCATCAGTATCAGCTGCTGAGCGGTTGGCGATCACTTTGCGGTTCCTGGCTACAGGGCAGTCCATGACATCCCTCACATACGTGTCACGTGTCTCCCTGCCCCTGCTGAGCCGCCTGATCCCTGAAACGTGTTGGGCCATCTGGAGAGCTCTGCAGCCAGCCTACATGAAAATGCCTTTAACCGCCGCAGAATGGCTGGAAGTAGCCCGAGGGTTTGAAACCCGGTGGAACTTCCCCAACTGTGGCGGGGCATTGGATGGTAAGCACGTGAGGATTACCAAACCTGCCCACTCTGGCTCTTTGTATTTCAATTACAAAGGGTATTGTAGTATAATCCTCATGGCTGTAGTAGATGCCAACTATGAGTTCCTCTACGTGGATGTTGGAATGCCTGGTCGGAACTCAGATGGGGGGGTGTTTGCCCTAAGCTCCTTGGCAACACTACTAGGGAATGGTGGGCTAAACTTACCCTCAAATGAGCACACGACCGAACATCTCAACTTTGCGTTTGTGGCGGATGAAGCATTCCCACTTCAGGAACACCTACTGCGGCCATATCCCCAGAGGGCCCTTACTTCTGAGAGACGCATTTTCAACTACCGGCTATCCCGGGCCCGCCGTGTAGTTGAAAATGCGTTTGGGATAATGGCGAATAGATTCCGGATTTTTCATACGCCTATACATATGAAACCGGAGTCTATTGACGCGGTAGTGGTGGCCTGCTGTGTGCTGCACAACTTCCTGCGTCGTAGGGATAGAGCATCATACACGCCAGGAGGTTATGTAGATAATGCCGACGCTACAACAGGGGAGCTCCGTCCAGGGTCTTGGCGTGATGAGGCCCATGTGATTGTGCCACTCCAGCCGCAGAGCCATGGCCGCACTCGGCAGGAGGCCAGGGACAGTAGAGAAGCTTACTGCTCCTATTTCAATGGGTCTGGTGCAGTGAGCTGGCAGGACCAGGCCATATAATGTGGCTGGCTCTGGGAGTTGCTTTTTGTGGATTCAATGGAGGTGACAGCAGGTTAGCTGCACCCCTTTAATTTTTGGTTGACCTTTTCCATTATCTTTGCTTTCATTATGTGCATGAGTTTTCATTATTTAGTTAGTTACTTAGTTAGTTTAGGTTATTTTGGTATTTTTTCCATGCACAGTTTGCAATGTGTGGTGATTTGCTTCTCCCTTGAATGTGGCTGATTAATGTCACATGCTCTTGAATTCTACAATGTTTTTACTTTATGTATATTTTGTTTGCACAAGACAAGGTCAAGATTCATGCAATATATTAAACCTTTTTCTGTTGGATCCAAAATAATCTGTGTGAGCCTGATTACTTGGTGGAGGAGGGCAATGTGATGCAGGGTTGGGTGGGGGCCTGGGATGTCATAGCCACCTATTGGCTGGGATTGTGCACACAATATGTGTGGGTAGCCATGTTTTTCTGAAAGTCTTTTGCCCAACAGTGTTTGTGGCCATTGTGCGTACATGATCCTTTATTTTGTTGTAGGCAGAGGGTCCCCTGCACACAGCACATTGATGCAGGACATATTCTTGTCAGGTGTTTGCTAATACACTGTCACACAGATCTTTGACTTGGTGCCTTGGAAGCTGTTCCACTACATTCACATCTGTCAGCACATATATTAAACCCCATTCAGCTTGTATACATACACATACTTCGCCACAGTTGTCACAGATTTTTGACTGAAAACGCACATACTGTCTTTTGTAAGCCGCTAATGTGTGGCACACAAACGCACCTCAGTGCAATCGGCACACGCGGCTGTCACAAGCGCTGATCGTGCGTGACAAGGCAAACACTTGTACTACGCACACATAGCCCCGGACCGCTACTTTAATACACACGGGATATGTGACTGGCCACCGCTCTAGCGTGACCCATTACCATCGATTTCGATGCATTCGCCAGGCTCCGCCATGTCACAAGCGCTTATTCCGTGCCACACTCCGCTCACTAGTACGGCACGTCTCGGCCATCCGCCCTTTCCGTCGTGCCCAATCACAACTCCGTACTGTTGGCCAATGGTTGTGGTTTGGGCGCGGCGTACAGGTCTGTGGCACGCCTATTTGTTTTACGTCCTGCCTTTGTTGCTCCCAGATCACTCTGTGGTGGCGGTGTGTAAAGCTGGTACGCTGAGCTACAGACGGCTACTTGCGACACCCGGCGATGTATCTAGCTGTAGATGTAGCGTAGCGTAGCGCACCTTGTGGCGGCGTGTAAAGAGGGTGCGGTTCCCGTTGGTAACCGTTCGGCCGTGCTCGTGCACGTGAAGTTGCCGTTGGTATCCATCCTGTTGTGGCGGCGTGTAAAGGTACCATTACACTATACTGCACTGTGAACTATAATGACTCTGCACAAAGTTCCAGTAAAGTAGCCGGTGAAGTGACTTGTTGACTCTGCTGCATCCTTTCCTAGCATAGACTAATTCTTTCTACAGAATCGATGCCCCGGTGGTCCAGTCCTGCCTGCGGAGGACTATATCACCATTGCCGCAATACCATCGACCACCGGAGGACTGTAGCGGCGCTGGTGAGCATCACCAGGTACTGCAGGTGGCGTCACAAACTTTATTTTGCTTTATTATCTTTCCCTATTCATTGACTACCAGGGCCACAGTCTCAGGCAGCCACCCGTGACTTCCAGACTGAGCTTGAGATCTGAGTACCCTGCCCTGGATGCGTCATAAATTTTAAACATTTAATATTTGGGGCTAAAACAAACATCATTAAAGAGAGTATTAGAAGGCTGATAATGTGTTCCTAATAGTGTTAAATCCTTATAACAGGTTCTCTTTAAATTATTGTAAAGATAAGAAGGTGTTGACTTATGGCGCCTCTGAATGTAGTTTTGCTGAACTAAGTCAAACATTGTTTAAAACCAGCAATGAACACAAACATAAATTGGAAGGAAATATACGTTATTAAAGCAAATATAGAAGTACATAAAGTCTCTTCTAGGCTCTGGGCATAAAATGCAATGATGCTAGACCTACATGATTCACAAAAGCAAATTTGTTTACATGTAAGAAGCAGTAAAATGGAGTGAGAGATGAAATTTATACTTGGCCATATCCATCTAATTCTAGTGCAATGATGGAATTTTTCATTTTAATAAAAACTCTGCTGACATTTTCTGTCGTTTCTGGCTCGCAATTTTCCAAAATAGATTAGTGCACAGATTTAAAAATGAGGTAAAGTGATCCCAGCAGATGCTATGCCTGCAATTTTCAGGAGTTTTCTGCCTCAGGCAAATAGAGAAGAAATAAATGTATTAGATACACATGAGAGACGCGTCTAGGTAAAATCATATGGTGTTTGCAGTTCTGACTTGTATCTCTGGTTCAGAGGATATGTACTTAGTTTTAGGTAACCTGTAAAAATCTAGTATGACATAGTCTAGTGAGTATTACACCATTAACACAACAGTGCTACTGTTAAGACTCCTACAATGTCTACGTCTGCACGTCGCTCCGTGCAATTTATCAGCAGTTCTCTAGGTAAGGCTCCTAACTGATTTGCTTATGCCCTGTTATCGTAGGTGTGGTGCAGGGTGCTCACATTTGGGTTCACCACACCCTTCATGTGTTCTAGAGGAAGCATGTGATCTGCTGCTGGCTATTTTAAGGCCCCGTCTCACGCTTCAATACTCGAACGATACGATCAACGATCCAACTTGACCTTGTGAAATGTTACACGTATAACGACGCAGCAATGATTCTGCGACAAGCAAACAATACTTGCGGTCGTTAGCTCGCCTACGTCCTTCACTTCTCAATAGGCGAGGCCGTTATCTACATCGTTATCGAGGTGTCATACAACCATGCTGCAGGTTGAATGAACATTCATCATTTGATTTAAGGTCCGGTTAACCAACCTCCCATCAGCGATCTGCCTGATTATCGTTGATTGCATGTACATGTCAAACTGAACGACGTCATTACGAAAACCCGTGATGTACTACCGATATGGTTACCGATATAGTTGTGTGAGACCGGGCCTTAAGTTTGCTCCCCTATTTTGATTTTGCCTTTAATCAGGGTCCTTACCTGACTCAAGCTTTCTTATTCTCTGGATTCTCGGGTCATGCAAGTAGGCAGGGACAGTGGGTGGTTGGAGATTAACAGCTGCTACTCTCCACTACCATGGAAACTACTCTGTAATGTCTTAGGGTATGTGCTCACATAGTGGTTTAACGTCGGTTTAGCAGCGAAAACCGCCGGCGGTTTAGCATAGGTTTTATTTAAATTTATGTAAATCCTAAGCAGCGTTAGGACTTACAAGTAACCCTATGTAATTTAGAAACCGCTGTGCACACATAGTGGGTTTATGTGAGCGGATCTGCCAGAGGTTGAGCGGTGTCCTAGCAGTTTAGGAGCATACAACATGTCAATTCTTCTCAGCGGTTTTTGATCGTTTTCATGAACAAAATCCTCCATAGAAAACCGCCGGAAAAACTGCCGGAAAAACCGACTGTAAAACGCTGTGCACACGCTGAAAAAAAACGCTGAGAAACCGCTGGGAAACCTCTGGGAAACAGCTGGAGACTTCAGAGCTCAGAACTCTAGGCTCCTGCAAATTTCCACCGGTTTACTGACGGTTTGAACGTCACTAAACCACTATGTGGGCACATACCCTTATAGAAAATTATGAATATGTCAGCCGCACAGTTGTATTATCATGATATTATCATATCAGGCTATATCACAATATAAAATCATTCATATTGAATCACATCTATCAAGTCACAGCACATTATCTAATCATATTACTTGATGTTGCATCAAAAAACCCATCTAGTGTATTATTTTACAATTATTTAAAATCAAGAAACCATGTGATATTATATCATATCACTTTGCACTATTTATAGCATATCACATGACACCTCATAATGAGAATGAAGCGTACTGAGCTTAACACATTTTCTATAGAGACAGCTGTTATCCAGAGTAGCGACTTCTCTGCATCTTCTACACAATTGGCATAGGAGCGCGAGCTATGCCTATTCTGAAAGTTCTCTACACACTGAACTGTCAGATTTGGTGTAGGAACTCGACCTACGCCGCTTCTGACAGTTCAGTGCGTACAGAACATTCAGAATAGGCATAGCTCGCGCTCCTATGCCAATTGTGTAGGAGATGCAGAGAAGTCGCTACTCTGGCTGCAAAAGCCGACAGGACCTCAAACAGGGTTTCTAATAAAGTAGTGGTTTTAAAACAATCATGCAGCCCCTCACCAGGTCCCCACATATTATATACATGTTTACAACAAATGTACCATAATCACATTTACACATATTAATATAGAGCACAAGTTCTCCCCTACATTTTGTCGCGTGCACATAGCCTTAAGGCGATAGAAGGGGAGTATCAGAGAGGGAGCAGGGGATTTAGATTTAAAGCTCCACTACAGCGGCACAATAAAAAAAAAATGCTATAGCGGTGCTTTTGAAAGAACAGTAAAATAAAATGTCAGAATGTCTAAAGGGATGGGTTAGCTGGGGGATCTGATCCATCAGACGGCTCTGGTGGCTATACACAAATATAGTAATGATTTGCAGCACCTCGGTAAGTCTGGGTTATCACACGTTACCCTTGGTTGGGGTGCTCGTCAGCCCAGGGAGTCCGTACAGACATTAATACAGTTAGGGCCAGAAATATTTGGACAGTGACACAATTTTCGCGAGTTGGGCTCTGCATGCCACCACATTGGATTTGAAATGAAACCTCTACAACAGAATTCAAGTGCAGATTGTAACGTTTAATTTGAAGGGTTGAACAAAAATATCTGATAGAAAATGTAGGAATTGTACACATTTCTTTACAAACACTCCACATTTTAGGAGGTCAAAAGTAATTGGACAAATAAACATAACCCAAACAAAATATTTTTATTTTCAATATTTTGTTGCGAATCCTTTGGAGGCAATCACTGCCTTAAGTCTGGAACCCATGGACATCACCAAACGCTGGGTTTCCGCCTTCTTAATGCTTTGCCAGGCCTTTACAGCCGCAGCCTTCAGGTCTTGCTTGTTTGTGGGTCTTTCCGTCTTAAGTCTGGATTTCAGCAAGTGAAATGCATGCTCAATTGGGTTAAGATCTGGTGATTGACTTGGCCATTGCAGAATGTTCCACTTTTTTGCACTCATGAACTCCTGGGTAGCTTTGGCTGTATGCTTGGGGTCATTGTCCATCTGTACTATGAAGCGCCGTCCAATCAACTTTGCAGCATTTGGCTGAATCTGGGCTGAAAGTATATCCCGGTACACTTCAGAATTCATCCGGCTACTCTTGTCTGCTGTTATGTCATCAATAAACACAAGTGACCCAGTGCCATTGAAAGCCATGCATGCACGTTGCCTCCACCATGTTTTACAGAGGATGTGGTGTGCCTTGGATCATGTGCCGTTCCCTTTCTTCTCCAAACTTTTTTCTTCCCATCATTCTGGTACAGGTTGATCTTTGTCTCATCTGTCCATAGAATACTTTTCCAGAACTGAAGTGGCTTCTTGAGGTGTTTTTCAGCAAATTTAACTCTGGCCTGTCTATTTTTGGAATTGATGAATGGTTTGCATCTAGATGTGAACCCTTTGTATTTACTGTCATGGAGTCTTCTCTTTACTGTTGACTTAGAGACAGATACACCTACTTCACTGAGAGTGTTCTGGACTTCAGTTGATGTTGTGAACGGGTTCTTCTTCACCAAATAAAGTATGCGGCGATCATCCACCACTGTTGTCATCCGTGGACGCCCAGGCCTTTTAGAGTTCCCAAGCTCACCAGTCAATTCCTTTTTTCTCAGAATGTACCCAACTGTTGATTTTGCTACTCCAAGCATGTCTGCTATCTCTCTGATGGATTTTTTCTTTTTTTTCAGCCTCAGGATGTTCTGCTTCACCTCAATTGAGAGTTCCTTTGACCGCATGTTGTCTGGTCACAGCAACAGCTTCCAAATGCAAAACCACACACCTGGAATCCACCCCTGACCTTTTAACTACTTCATTGATTACAGGTTAACGAGGGAGACGCCTTCAGAATTAATTGCAGCCCTTAGAGTCCATTGTCCAATTACTTTTGGTCCCTTGAAAAAGAGGAGGCTATGCATTACAGAGCTATGATTCCTAAACCCTTTCTCCGATTTGGATGTGGAAACTCTCATATTGCAGCTGGGAGTGTGCACTTTCAGCCCATATTATATATATAATTGTATTTCTGAACATGTTTTTGTAAACAGCTAAAATAATAAAACTTGTGTCACTGTCCAAATATTTCTGGCCCTAACTGTATATAGAAAGACAGCGCCTCACAAATCGGTGGTGACCTTCAAATCCACATCTTTATTCCATCTCCTATGCGACGTTTTGAACAAACAAGTTTTTTATCAATCAGTGTACAAAAAATGCCTTAAATAGTGCAGAACCCACCCCCTTGTTAATCACAAACCAATCCACATTAAGTATTGGCAATAACACATATAAATTTCACTTACATACAATTAAAATGCCTCATATATTAATATACCTTCATTCCCAATAATATATGCACAGTCCGATTGCTCATCAAACATATATATGCAGAATATTACCCCAAAATCATCCGCAGTGTATATGTGCCAAAACAAAGGTGCCAGCCAATCAGAGCATTCGTTTTCAGGTTGCCATAGTGATTTACATGACATCCGTAACTATTGACATTCGAGTCCACTGGGGCATTTTAATTGTATGTAAGTGGGCAGGGCCAGCTCCAGGTTTTTGTGGGCCCCGGGCAAAAGACACTTAGTGGGCCCCTTTAACACATATAGAGGCTGTGGGCTGTATATATACAGAGGACCCATAGAAGCGGCATACGGCCGCGAAACGGTGAACCGTCGTCCGCCTCCCTTGCACTCCCCTCCCTGCTCAGCATGGTCAGATGGTCATGAAGATGGACCATGAATAAAGAACGTAAGAGATCAAATGTCGGTGAGTGCGGCTATTTTTTCTGTTTGCTGTTATTGGATAAATGCTAATTTGTCAGCACCGCACGGCTAACCCGCAGGCTTGAGTCACATTGTGACAGTGACCTTTTGCAAGTTAGTGCCCAGCAGTTCTTATACTTGGACATATATATGTACATATTATTATTATTATTATTATTATTATTATTATATATATTATAGAGGCTGTGGGCTGTATATATATATATATATATATATATATATATATATATGTATATATCTCTATACATAATCGGCAGTTTGGCGCTTCCGACCACTGTGCCGATATCTCGCGCGGCGAGCGATGGCGCCCATGCGCCCCATCGCGAGCCGCCGACACTAGTGCCGGAAGCGCAAACATCCTGCCGCTAACACCACATACCCCCGCCAATGCCCGCTCCACGCACCGCCCGCCGCTCCCCCGCCACATCCTCCCGTCATCGCGAGCCCCAGCCGCCATCCAGCAACCGTCGACCCCGCCAACCACCTCAGGGACACAGCAGACCCGCGGAGAGAGAGGAGCCCCGGACCCGCTCCCTCCAACCCCCTGACACAGCAACTCACGCACACAGCAGCCCCTGACCCGCACCCTGAAACTGCGCAACATAACCCCTGACACACCTGCTCAGGGACAGAGGACACCCGGGGAGACAGAGGAGCCCCGGACCCGCACCCTGCATCTCCGCCACACAACCCCCATGAGACACCAGCTCTGGGACTGAGAGACAGACACAACACCCGGTGAGTCAAACAGCACAGGGAACAAAAAGCCCCAGCGACACAGGAAGACGCAACATCACAACATACACATATACTGTATCTACATATACATATAGACTACATAAACACACAGACATATACATCTACACTATATACACATATATACATACATCTACATACACATTATATACACATATATATACAGTCTATACACATATATACATGTACACTATCTACACATATACATACATATACTGTATTTCCACTTATATTCATATATATACAGTATATATACATACATATTTATATACAGTATATACACACATCCATATACACTATATACACATATAGACATACACATAGATATACCCTTTACACCCACACATACATATGCACTATATATACATATACAGTATATACACATATATGCCTATACATATACTGTATGTACACACCCATACATATACACTATATACACACTGATAGCTATAAAGTATATATACACATATACTTATACATCTACAAGATCTACACATATCTACATATATACACTATATACACACAGATACATCTAGATATACAGTATATACACAGATATATTTATCTACATTATATACACATATATACATATATATCGATATACTGTATATACACACATACATATAGATATACCCTATATACACATATAGCGATATATATACATATACAGTATATACACACAGATATACATATACACTATATACACATACACATAGATATACAGTGTATACACATAGATCTTGAGTATATACACATATAGTCATACATGTACATATACACTATATACACACATATCTACATTGACTGTATATACACACAGATAAATAAATATACATATAGTGTATATTTCCCTATATATACATAGATGTAGCTATGCACTATATACACACATATAGATACCTATATCTTATGGACACATACAGTATATACATATGCAGTACATACACATATATAGATATATCTACACACACATACATATACACTATATACACTTTTATACATTGATGTTGATATACCGTATATACACATATATATTGATATACACTATATACACATATATACATACATATACTCTATATACACATATAGATATATATACACTATATACCCACATATACATACATATACATATACACTCTATCCACATATATTGATATACAGTATATACACACATATATATATAGAGATACAGTATATACACATAGATCTATATAAATATACACTATAGACACATAAACATACACTATATACCCACATATATCTATACAGTATATACACATATATACAAATACAGTATATACACACAGATATAATATACATATACACTATACACACATATATACATAGATGTACATATACACTATACACACATATATACATAGATGTACATATACACTATATACACATATCCCTAGATATCCAGGATATACACATATACATCGATATACAGTATATCCCCACATATACTGTACATAGATATACACTATATACACACATATAAATCGCTATACAGTATATACACATATTTCCATATAGATATACAGTATATACACATATACATACAGTGTATACCCACATATACATATACAGTATATACACATAGATACATATACACTATATACACACAGATACATATACAGTATATACACACATATGTAATACTAGCTGTGAGCCCGATGCAAATGCATCGGGATTCTAGAACGTGCCTTAATTTGATTATAGTAGTTATAGCTGTTAGGCTGATGGAAATGCATCGGGTATCTAAAATATGTTTATTGTTTTTTTAAGATTTTTAAATAATAATCGCATTATCAATAGCAATAATATAAGCCATACTATTATTATTAGCATTAATAGCAGTATTAATAGCATTATTAGCATATTATGAGCATTAAACAGTATTAATAGCATTAATAGCATTATTATTAGCATTAATAGCATTATTAATAGCATTATTAGCATTAATAATACCATTAATAGGATATAATATTAGCATTAATAGCATTTAATAGCATAATTAATAGCATTAATAGCATTATTAAATAGCATTAAGAGCATTATTATTAGCATTAATTAGCATTAATAATAGCATTATTAGCATTAATAATAGCATTAATAACATTATTAATAGCATTAATAGCATTATTCTTAGCATTAATAGCATTAATAGCATTATTATTAGCATTAATAATACTATTAATAAGATAAATATTAGCATTAATAGCATTAATAGCATAAATAATAGCATTAATAGCATTATTAATAGCATTAATAGCATTATTATTAGCATAAATAGCATTAATAATAGCATTATTAGCATTAATAATAGCATTAATAACATTATTAATAGCATTAATAGCATTATTATTAGCATTAATAAAATTAATAATAGCATTAGTAGCATTAATAATAGCATTAATAACATTATTAATAGCATTAATAGCATTATTATTAGCATTAATAGAATTAATAATAGCATTAATAGCATTAATAATAGCATTATTAGCATTAATAACATTATTAATAGCATTAATTAGCATTATTATTAGCATTAATAGCATTATTATTAGCATTAATAGTATTAATAATACCATTAATAGGATAAATATTAGCATTAATTAGCATTATATAGCATTATTAATAGCATTAATAGCATTATTATTAGCATTAATAGCATTAATAGCATTATTATTACCATTAATAGCATTAATAATACCATTAATAGGATAAATATTAGCATTAATAGCATTAATAGCATAATTAATAGAATTAATAGCATTATTAATAGCATTATTATTAGCATTAATAGCATTAATAATAGCATTATTAGCATTAATAATAGGATTAATAACATTATTAATAGCATTAATAGCATTATTATTAGCATTAATAGCATTAATAGCATTATTATTAGCATTAATAGCATTAATAATACCATTAATAGGATAAATATTAGCATTAATAGCATAAATAATAGCATTAATAGCATTATTAATAGCATTAAGAGCATTATTATTAGCATAAATAGCATTAATAATAGAATTATTAGCATTAATAATAGTAGTAATAACATTATTAATAGCATTAATAGCATTATTATTAGCATTAATAGCATTAATAATACCATTAATAGGATAAATATTAGCATTAATAGCATTAATAGCATAAATAATAGCATTAATAGCATTATTAATAGCATTAATAGCATTATTATTAGCATAAATAGCATTAATAATAGCATTATTAGCATAAATAATAGTATAAATAACATTATTAATAGCATGAATAGCATAATTATTAGCATTAATATCATTATTATTAGCATTAATAGCATAATTATTAGCATTAATAGCATTATTATTAGCAGTAATATTATTATTAGCATTTTATTTTTTTAATTATTATTTATTATTTTTTATTTATTTTTTTATTTTTTTTTATTTTTTTTTTTATAATTTTGTAATTATTTTTTAATTTTTTTTTTATTATTAAATTTATTTATTTTTTTAAGTGAGAGTGAGAGACAGTTGTCATTCAGGTCTGCATTTTTTTTTTTTTATTATTATTATTTTTATTTAATTTTTTATTATTTTGTTATTATTATTTTTTATTATTTTTTAATTATTTTTAAATTATTTTATTTATTATTTAATTTATTATTTATCTTAAGTGACACAGAGTTCTCCTTGTGGTCCGCCAAAAGGGCTGGAGCTGATTAGCATATATTTATTTTTTTTATTATTATTTTTATTTAATTTTTTATTATTTTTTTATTATTATTTTTTATTATTTTTTAATTATTTTTAAATTATTTTATTTATTATTTAATTTATTATTTATTTTAAGTGAGACACAGTTCTCATTCAGGTCCGCCAAAATGGCTGAGCTGATTAGCATATATTTATTTTTTTTATTATTATTTTTATTTAATTTTTTATTATTTTTTTATTATTATTTTTTATTATTTTTTAATTATTTTTAAATTATTTTTTTATTATTTAATTTATTATTTATTTTAAGTGAGACACAGTTCTCATTCAGGTCCGCCAAAATGGCTGAGCTGATTAGCATATATTTATTTTTTTTATTATTATTTTTATTTAATTTTTTATTATTTTTTTATTATTATTTTTTATTATTTTTTAATTATTTTTAAATTATTTTATTTATTATTTAATTTATTATTTATTTTAAGTGAGACACAGTTCTCATTCAGGTCCGCCAAAATGGCTGAGCTGATTAGCATAGATTTATTTTTTTTATTATTATTTTTATTTAATTTTTTATTATTTTTTTATTATTATTTTTTATTATTTTTTAATTATTTTTAAATTATTTTATTTATTATTTAATTTATTATTTATTTTAAGTGAGACACAGTTCTCATTCAGGTCCGCCAAAATGGCTGAGCTGATTAGCATAGATTTATTTTTTTTATTATTATTTTTATTTAATTTTTTATTATTTTTTTATTATTATTTTTTATTATTTTTTAATTATTTTTAAATTATTTTATTTATTATTTAATTTATTATTTATTTTAAGTGAGACAGTTCTCATTCAGGTCCGCTATTTTTCCCATTGACATACATTAGCGGTGTGTCGGCGATTTTATGGCCGGCCACCTGGTTCTATTTGTCGGCCGTAAAATCGCGGACACACCGCTAATACATGTCTATGGGCAGTGAGCCCGATTTCGGATTGGACGCCGACCAATCAGAATTCGAGCTCAATGAGGGGCTCTTCTGATTGGCTGAGGGCAGTAGACAGCGACCAATCAGAAGAGCCGCTCATATCTCATTGAGATACAATGGCGGATTTGTCGTCCATTGTATCTGAATGAGAAGAGAAGAGGACGTCGGAGCTGGAAGAAGACAGAAGATCCCCGGGGCCGGACAAAGAGGACGCCTGGCCGGACGGACGATCAGATGACTAAGAAGACATGTAAGTATGTGCGGACATGGGGGGGCTGTGTGGACATTAGTGGGGGTCGGCTGTGCGGACATGGGGGTTTTTACGGACATTGATGGGGGCGGGCTGTGCGGACATGGGGGTCAGCTGTGCGGACATTGCTGGGGGTGGGTGTGCAGACATGGGGGTCGGCTGTGCGGGCATGGGGGTCGGCTGTGCGGGCATGGGGGTCGGCTGTGCGGGCATGGGGGTCGGCTGTGCGGGCATGGGGGTGGGCTGTGCGGGCATGGGGGTCGGCTGTGCGGGCATGGGGGTCGGCTGTGCGGGCATGGGGGTCGGCTGTGCGGGCATGGGGGTCGGCTGTGCGGACATGGGGGTGGGCTGTGCGGACATTGATGGGGGCGGGCTGTGCAGACATGGGGGTGGGCTGTGCGGGCATGGGGGTGGGCTGTGCGGGCATGGGGGTCGGCTGTGCGGGCATGGGGGTCGGCTGTGCGGGCATGGGGGTCGGCTGTGCGGGCATGGGGGTCGGCTGTGCGGGCATGGGGGTCGGCTGTGCGGGCATGGGGGTGGGCTGTGCGGACATTGATGTGGGCGGGCTGTGCGGACATGGGGGTGAGCTGTGCGGACATTGCTGGGGGTGGGCTGTGCGGACATGGGGGTCGGCTGTGGGGACATTGATGGGGGCGGGCTGTGCGGACATGGGGGGGGGGGTGGCGAATTGTGGGTAGCGGGGAGCGGAGGCGGCAGTGCCGCCTCCGCTCCATGGTCCCCGGGTAGGGATTTGCGGCTCAGGCAGCGACTCGCAATGGCCTCGCGGCCATTGCTCACGCTACCTGAGCGGTAAATCACTAAGGTTGTAGCCGGGCCTGTGGATCGATTTTGGGCCAGCGGCTCGCAATGGCCGCTTCGCGGCCATTGCTCGCCCTGGGCCAGCGACTCGCAATGGCCTCGCGGCCATTGCTCGCGCAACATTGGGCGCTTCGCGCCCAATGTTAAATTCGTATCCACATGACGACATCAGAAAGTGCGCGTGAAGGGGCGCTTTTCCGATTCGTGATTATATAATAGATATATTCACATATAGATATACAGTATATACACATATATCGCTTGATGTATATATACAGTATATACACACACATATAAATCAATATACAGTATATACACTTTTATCCATATACATATACAGTATATACATATATTGATACACATACACTATATACCCACATATACACTATATACACATATATACATATACACTATATACACACAGATAGATATACTCTATATACACACACATGTAATATATATACACATATAGATATACAGTATATACACATATATACATTGATGTAGATATACAGTATATACACATATATAGATATATGTAGATTTACAGTTTATACACATATATTCTACTTATACCATTGCGAGTTTGGAATTTGCCCACTGTAGCCCAATCCCTAAATCCTTTGCCGCACTGCGAGCGATGACCTTATAGCGTCATCGCGAGCCGCAGACGCACTACCTCACACCGCCCTCATCCTACCAACCGTCCGCCTCGCCGCAAGCGCATCATCGCGACCGCCCTCCCGAGGTCTACGCTGACCGGATGCCGCCGGTGCCTTCCGCCCCTCGCCGCTCTCTCACCGCTGGGGCCTCGCTCTAGCCATGCTGGTGAAGTAGCGCTGTAGGGGCTGTGGGCGGGACCCAGTGACGTCGTCCTGTAGGCGCCACCACCGCCCGCCAATGGGAGTGAGCGGGGCGTGTCAGACTGCAAAGCCTCACACGCCCCACTCACTCCCATTGCCCGCCGCCCCTCCAAGCAGATTGGCCGCTGTGTTGTAAACACACGACGCCCATCCCATTGACCAGGACTCGCCGTCCTGGACCAATCGGATGGCCCTCCTCTGTTTACCACAGAACGCACAATCTGCTCCTTCCCCTCAGATCACATGTGTCACCTGAGGGGAGGGCTGATCCCTCTCTGCAGCCCCCACCCCCCTGCAGAGGACAATGCTGTGTGACTGGGGATGCAATCACCCCCAGCACGCTTCCACGTCCTGCCGCACAGTGGTAATGTCGCCGCTCCTGCTGCATCTCTCCTCACACCTCCAGCCGAACCTTTCCTCACCCCTCCAGGCGCACCTCTGCTCACCCCTCCAGCCGCACCTCTCCTCACGCCTCCATCCGCACCTCTCCTCATGCCTCCAGCCGCACCTCTCCTCACGACTCCACCCGCACCTCTCCTTACGTTTCCAGCTGCACCTCTCCTCACGCCTCCAGCCGCACCTCTCCTCACGCGTCCAGCCGGACCTCTCCTCACGCCTCCAGCCGGACCTCTCCTCACGCCTCCAGCCGCACCTCTCCTCACGCCTCCACCCGCACCTCTCCTCACACCTCCAGCCGGACCTCTCCTCACACCTCCATCCGCACCTCTCCTCACGCCTCCAGCCGGACCTCTCCTCATGCCTCCAGCTGGACCTCTCCTCACGCCTCCAGCCGGACCCTTCCTCACACCTCCGGCCGGACCTCTCCTCACGCCTCCGGCCGCACCTCTCCTCACGCCTCCGGCCGGACCTCTCCTCACGCCTCCAGCCGCACCTCTCCTCACGCCTCCGGCCGGACCTCTCCTCACGCCTCCGGCCGGACCCTCCTCACGCCTCCAGCCGGACCTCTCCTCATGCCTCCAGCCTCACCTCTCCTCACCCCTCCAGCCTCACCTCTCCTCACCCCTTCAGCCTCTGCTTTCCTCACCCCTCCAGCCTCACTTCTCCTCACCCCTCCAGCCTCTGCTTTCCTCACCCCTCCAGCCTCTTCTCTCCTCACCCCTCCAGCCTCCCGCCACATCGTACTCTGCTACCCACAAAGCCGCCTGTATACTCTGCTACCCACACAGCCGCCTGTATACTCTGCTACCCACACAGCTGCCTGTATACTCTGTTACCCACACAGCCACCTGTATACTCTGCTACCCACAGAGCCACCTTTATACTCTGCTACCCACAGAGCCGCCTCTATACTCTGCTACCCACAGAGCCGCCTCTATACTCTGCTACCCACAAAGCCGCCTCTATACTCTGCTACCCACAGAGCTGCCTGTATACTCTGCTACCCACAAAGCCCCCTCTATATTCTGCAACCCACAGAGCCCCCTGTATACTCTGCTACCCACAGAGCCGCCTCTATACTCTGCTACCCACAGAGCCGCCTCTATACTCTGCTACCCACAAAGCCACCTCTATACTCTGCTACCCACAGAGCTGCCTGTATACTCTGCTACCCACAAAGCCCCCTCTATATTCTGCTACCCACAGAGCCAACTCTATACTCTGCTACCCACAGAGCCCCCTGTATACTCTGCTACCCACAGAGCCCCCTGTATACTCTGCTACTCACAGAGCCACCTGTATACTCTGCTACCCACACAGCCGCCTGTATACTCTGCTACCCACAGAGCTGCCTGTATACTCTGCTACCCACAGAGCCGCCTGTATACTCTGCTACCCACAGAGCCGTTTCTATACTCTGCTACCCACAGAGCCGCCTGTATACTCTGCTAACCACAGAGCCGCCTCTATACTCTGCTACCCACACAGCCGCCTCTATACTCTGCTACCCACACAGCCGCCTCTATACTCTGCTACCCACACAGCCGCCTCTATACTCTGCTACCCACAGAGCCGCCTGTATACTCTGCTACCCACAGAGCCCCCCTGTATACTCTGCTACCCACTCACCCGCCTGTATACTCTGCTACCCACTCACCCGCCTGTATACACACAATTCATTTCACCGCGCTCCCGATGCAATTGCATCGGGCCTTTTTACTAGTATATTTATATAAAACAGTCTAGAAAAAAGAGGGCACTCACCCATTTGGTGCTTCTTAGGAATTTTTTCCCTTTTCAGGGTTCTGTTTAGGATTCCATACAGTACAATGGAGGGAGGGGGGACGTGGAGGGATGCCGGACAACGGCCCGTTTCGTGCCCTAAATAGCACTTCTGCTGGTCCGCTGTAATATATATGTGTGTGAACTGTAGGTGCTGGAGGCAATATATATGCAATAGAATCTCCATAATAATCCCTCTCCTCCCCCTGTGCGCTTTGTCCCTCCACCCCCATATGCACTGTCTTCTCCCCAAGTGCTCTGTCTCTACCCCCATGTGCTGTCTCCCTCTACATGCGATGTCCTCTCCGCCCTAATCCCCATGCTGTTTTCTCCCACTTGTCCACTATTCCCCACCTATGCCCTGCTTTCTTCCCATGCACTGTCCTCTATCCCTTGTGCTGTGCCCGTGTGCCCTGTGTCTCTTGACTCCACCCCTTGCATTGTCTTGCCCATGTGCTCTATGTCTCTTGCCCCCACCTCTTGCGCTGTTTTCTATCCCGGTGTGCTTTCTTCCCCCTGTATTACTTCTCTTGCCCCCACCCCTTGAGCTGCCTTCTCTTCTGCTCTGTCCACCCCTTGCATTGTCTTTTCCTGTGCGAGGTCTTTTCTCCACGTGAGCTATGCTGCAATAAATGCAGCGTCTGACTGCTGACGGCTTATGAATAGTAATAAGCTGGCAGCACAGTGGTATGGCTATCCCCAGCAGAGACCTGTGGTGTTACCTGCGGTGTGGCGCAGACGGTGTCGCCAACAGCAAGTGAGCCCCGGCTCTGCTCTCCACACTGCCCCCCTCCTAATATACCACCCCACTGCCCCCTCATAATATACCCCCACACTGCCCCCACTCATAATATACCCTTTCCACACTGTCCCCCTTACAATATATCCCCACACTGCCCCCACTCATAATAAACCCCCCACACACTGCCCCAACTCATAATATATCTCCCGAACACTGGAAGAGGAAGTGAAGGGGTGAAGCGGGGCTCCTCTTCTATGCGTTCCACACTGTGGACCGCAAAGGCAGTGGAAGTGACGGCCCAGATGTGGGGCAGAGTGAGGGCTGGCAGCCGGCTCTGATATGAAAGAAAGCACCGTGCCGCGCCAGAAAGATAATACCGGCGCGATGCGGGTGGTTACGCCTGGGCCCCGGCACTTGCCCGGGTACACCAGGTGCTGACTCTATAAGTGAGATATATATGTTATTGCCGATACTTAATGTGGATTGGTTTGTGATTAAGAAGGGAGTGGGTTCTGCTCTATTTAAGGCATTTTTTGTACACTGTGTAATGTGCTTGATAAAGAACTTGTTTGTTCGAAACATCACATGGAAGACGGAATAAATATATACATTTGAAAATCACCACCGATTTGTGAGCATTGAGTGCTGTAGATATGGCCTCCTTATTTTCTGCCTGCCAGACTTAAACACTGGGTGAAACCTTATTAATGACTTGAAAATATTAATCACCCATTCTCTCCACCTGCTGCTTTTACTGTGTCTTCCCTGAGTATCCATATGGTGTTGGCTTCTCCTACTGCTCAGTACACTGCCATCCTGCTGTAAAGTCCTATGCAATAATTACTCACATTGCTTGTAATGGACTGTGACTACCGTCCCATATTTCTATGATTTTATTATATATCTTTTCCCTGTCTATAATTCCATTGCTTGTTTCTATCATCATTTACATGACATTATATTTTCTGTAGGGCATACTATATGAGCATCTGAAATATTAGTAGAATATTTTGCAAACTTCTGAAGCTAATCGTTATTTCAGCGAGTTATTTATTGCTTGTGATATACTTGGCATAATAAAAATGGATGTGATAAAAATAAACTTAGTTGGCAATATATGAATATCTTTTTCTAGGGACACCAATTTTTGTCAGGCAGTGGATTGTCACAGTCCGGGTTTGTTTGGGCATGGATAGTTGTACCAAATCTAAATACCATATATTCCATCCATTTTGCTAGAACTTCAAAAATCTGTTTCTGATGCAGCGAAAATATGCAGCATTAAAAGCTCACCAAGAATAAGGGGCGTTTCACATCTAGTGTTTTGCTGCGTTCGAACGCATGCGTTTTTGCACTAGAAATGCATATGAACGCATTGCGTTAACACACCCGTAGATCACCATTCAAAAAGTGCACTGTAACGCAAGCATTATATGTCCCACCAAGGTGTTGCGTTTTTGCGGTGCGTTTTTTCGCAGCGTAAGGCTAAACGCGCCCTGCAACGTTTTTAGGTGCGTTTGTTGAAATGCAATGGAAACGCATTGCGTTTATTAACATTGAAGTCTATGTAAAACAGATTGTTGTTAAGGTGTACGAATCTGTGCTTTATACACCTGTGCGTTTGTATGCGTTTTTCCTGTGCGTTTCTCTGCGTTTTGTTTTTAATCATTGGCCACATGTGATCCTCATTATCATTTAGCAAATGATGCCTGGGTGTACTTAGGACTCCAGGAAGCAGCTGTGCTGGTCGGCTCCTGTGCCTTAGGGCCACGTCACACGCTTCAATTTACTGAACGATATCGCATAAGCGATCTGCTTTTTTGATTGCTTAAGCGATATCGTTTGTGCGTCGTTGCGTGTAACCAAGCGATCCCTGCAATGTAAAATCGTTTGATTGTTTGATCGCAGACTTGTGAGCGGGACCACATATCAACCGATAATCGCTTGACCAATCTGCCTCATCGTGGTATGTGACACCACAATGATCCATCTCCCAGCGGCACAGCCTATACTGGGAGATAGTAACTATGGTAAACATCGGGTTACTAAGTGCCGAGGGGTGCTTAGTTACCTGATGTGTACCATGGTTACCAGCATTCTCGGTGGTCCATATCACTGGTGAGTCTGCCTGTGTGACAGCTCACCGGCGATGTGAACGATTTTGTTAGCGATCACGCATGCATGTGATCGCTAACAAAATTGTTCATCAAATTGAAGCGCGTGACGTGGCCTGAATCACACACAGTGTTGCAGTAAGTATGCTTTTTGTTATTTCCCCTGTTTGCCCTCTGTGAAAGTTTTTCTTCTGCATGTGTTGACGTCACGTTTTGTTCTGTGCTTTTATTTCTGCTTAGATGAGTGATTCGGTGGAGTACAATCGTTCCTCAGGGAGTGATGTCCCCTTGTCAATTCCTGATGTTAGTGCTTTTGTGAACCTATTATTTATGTAGGCAATGATGGTGCTAATGATTTATAAATGGCATAAATGATGTTGTGCTTGGTTCCCGTGGCCCAAGTCATTGCATTTGCTAGCATAGTTCACTGCTATGTTTGTTTTTTTGGGGGGACATACTCTGTGTGCAGAATTATTAGGCAAGTTGTATTGTAGAGGATTATTTTTATTATTGATCAGTTGGAGTGGGTTTCTTATAGATTTGGCTATCTTCAGAGGATATCTGTTTGTGCAGGTAACTATTAGGGCCGCTTTACACACACCAACTTCTGTGTCCAACTTCTGACCAACTTACTGGTTGCAGTGAAATCATGGACAAATTGCTCCATTTGTACACAGCCACAAAATGGAACAATGTGTCCATGATTTCACTGCAACCAGAGATCTGTTCAGAAGTTGGACACAGAAGTTGGTGTGTGTAAAGCGGCCCTCAGGGTACCTTTACACGCCGCTACTGGAGGATGGATACAACCAGCTACTTCACATGCACGAGCACGCACAAACGGTTACAAACGGTCAACGCACCATCTTTACACGCCGCCACAAGCTACGCTACGCTACGCTACATCTATCCCCGGATACACCGCCGGGTGCCATAAGTCACCTTATGTAGCTCACCGTACCTCATTTACACACCGCTACAACCAGCTAATATGGGCGGACCTGGTGCAGCAGGGACAGCACATAGGCGTGCCACAATCGTGGATTACGAGACGTCCGTACGCTGATAGGACAAAGCAAGAAACCCATGATTGGCCAGGCATCGCAGGAGGCTGTTTAATACATGACGCTCGAGCAATTGTGTAGTGTGACTGGTCAGCTCCTTAAATATGCCGCCCTATGCAGCGACTACCAATCGTAACGCAGGAGCTTCCACCAATGATCGCTGAAAGGGGGCGGTATCCCGGAGCCTGTGTCACGCCCTAGCTACATACCAGGTACATTGCCTGGTGTCAACACATCCTTTCTGTTGCTTCTTTACACGCCGATACAGCTCGCTACAATCGCCTGTGTAGCCACCTGTTTCCGGGCAGTGCTCGGAAACAGATGTGTCTGTTGCCGGTTGCCTCCTATCGTCTTTACACGCCGCTACTACGAGGTATTTTGATGCTACAAGCTACATTTGTAGCCTGTAGCTGGTTGTATCCACCCGCCAGTAGCGGCGTGTAAAGGGCCCCTTACTGTGCAGAATTATTAGGCAACTTAATAAAAACCAAATATATTCCCATCTCGCTTGTTTATTTTCACCAGGTAAACTAACATAACTGCACAAAATTTAGAAATAAACATTTCTGACATGCAAAAACAAAACCCCCCAAAATTAGTGACCAATATTGCCACCTTTCTTTATGATGACACTCAGCAGCCTTCCATCCATAGATTCTGTCACTTGCTTGATCTGTTTACGATCAACATTGCGTGCAGCAGCCACCACAGCCCCCCAGACACTGTTCCGAGAGGTGTACTGTTTTCCCTCCCTGTAGATCTCACATTTTAGGAGGGACCACAGGTTCTCTATGGGGTTCAGATCAAGTGAACAAGGGGGCAATGTCATTATTTTTTCTTCTTTTAGACCTTTACTGGTTAGCCATGCTGTGGAGTAGTTGGATGCATGTGATGGAGCATTGTCCTGCATGAAAATCATGTTTTTTTTGAACGATACCACCTTCTTCCTGTACCACTGCTTGAAGAAGTTGTCTTCCAGAATCTGGCAGAAGGTCTGGAAGTTGAGCTTCACTCCATCCTCAACCCAAAAAGGTCCCACAAGTTCATCTTTGATGATACCAGCCCATACCAGTACCCCACCTCCACCTTGCTGGTGTCGGAGTCAGAGTGGAGCTCTTTGACCTTCACTGATCCAGCCTCTGGCCCATCCATCTGGTCCATCAAGAGTCACTCTCATTTTATCAGTCCATAAAACCTTTGAAAAATCAGTCTTAAGATATTTCTTGGCCCAGTCTTGACGTTTTATCTTATGTTTCTTGTTCAAAGGTGGTCGTTTTTCAGCCTTCCTTACCTTGGTAATGTCCCTGGGTATGGCACACCTTGTGCTGTTTGATACTCCAGTAACTTTGCAGCTCTGAAATATTGCAAAACTGGTGGCAAATGGCATCTTGGCAGCTTCACGCTTGATTTTCCTCAATTCATGGGCAGTTATTTTGCGCCTTTTTTGCCCAGCACGCTTCTTGCGACCCTGTTGGCTATTTGCCATTAAACGCTTGATTGTTTGGTGATCACGTTTCAAACGTTTGGCAATTTCAAGACTGCTGCATCCCTCTGCAAGATATCTCACAATTTTGGACTTTTTAGAGCCCGTCAAATCTCTCTTCTGACCCATTTTTCCAAAGGAAAGGAAGTTGCCTAATAATTAAGCACACCTTATATAGGGTGTTGATGTCATTACACCACACCCCTCCTCATTACACAGATGCACATCACCTGACTTACTTAATTGGTAGTTGGCTCTCAAGCCTATACAGCTTGGAGTAGGACAACATGCATACAAAGTATCATGTGATCAAAATACTCATTTGCCTAATAATTCTGCACACAGTGTATGTAGTCATGGTTTAGGTGACAGTATGTATTAATGGATTTTTTTTATAGTTTTCTCCCCTTCACTTTTGTGCTTGTGGTGACAAATGCAGGACTCTTCCAACGCTGAATCATAAGATAGTGATCACAATGTGGGTATCCATGTATCACAGCTCACATACAATGTCAATATTTAGGATGGCGTTTATTTGTTGTTGTCCATTGTAATTTCACATATGTGGGCCAGTTCACCATGGACATTTTTGCCTTTGGTATCTGCCATAGTGAAGGCTGTGTTGTTGACTTGTAATTTTTTTGTTATCCTTATATCAATTTCTGATTCACCTCTAATTCGTCTTTATTCAATACAGCCTGGGCCAGCCACTAGAGGGCAACATATTGACAAGCCTGCCAGACACACTAAGACAACGGGCTCAACCGGTTGGCCACGGGTATTGGTTTGTTTTTTTTTGTTTTTTTTGGGTGCCAATGTAGGGTAAATGTATGGGTACAGTCTTTGCTTTTGTTCACATTAGAGTGGGACACTTTTTTTTTCTTTTGAACATGTCTAAGGTATCAAAAAGCACATGTCAAAATAGGCCACAAAACTTCAGCACAGAACTACACACCTCGAAAGTGGTATTTGTTGCCCCTCCTTTAACATATTCACCAATCTACTAAATATATTGACAATACCTACACCATTGTGCCTCTTTACCTCATGTAGCAAGGGTGTTCCTTCCCAAACATTATATTTTTGTGTCTGGTGGTCAAGAGTGGCTCACATTTTGTGAGGCTTGTTGTTATTGTGCCATATGACAGTGATGTATATCTGTGTTTGCTAAATGCATTTCACACTGTCTCATATTTTTACAGACCAAACATAGAACCAAAAGGCAAAGAACAGCAGCCACAGACGTAGCATGGGACATCAGCAATAATGTGCTCATTCAGCTTGTCCAAAAACATGGCTGTGTGTAGGATAAAAGCCACAGCCGGCATAGCGACCAGAGCTACATGAAAAGGGCTTGGGAGCATAGTTTTTCGAAAATGCACCCAAGCTTCATGACACTCACGTCCACGCTGAAAAAAGATATCGGTATGCATATGATGTTTAGCCAGCGCATTGTTATCAATCAGCATAGCATTGCACTTCATAATGATGTTGGATGGTTGATGTAGTAATCTTTTTACTTAAGGCTTTATTTTTTGTTGCACACTTCCAGGAGGACGCATCATGAAAAGGTGGAGGTCCATGAAGGACCAATTCATCAGAGATTATAAGCAGAACCTTGAAGTACAGGAAGGCCTGTGTACAGACAAACCGGTCGTGTATAAGTACTATGAGGAGTTGTACTTTCTTTCCAAAAATGTCCAACCCTTAAGGTATTTTCCACATATTTCCGCAGGTATATTTGACAGTCATATTAATCCTCGAAAACTACAAAATGATATATATTTTATTCACATACAGGACCTCAAGCAGCACCATGCAGTGTCAAGCCGAGGAGCAGGATGTGGAAGATACAGAAAGTGGCATTGTCACATCCGTGTCTCATTCTGCCCAACCTACTGGCGATGGTACTGAAGAGGTCAATGTTGTAAGATCTGGGCATGCTCCAACAACATCCATCACTGGCAGCCTTCCTGTGCGCTTGAGGCAGCAGCACCCCCCCAGAAACACCACTAGTAGACTCGACCACACAGAGTCTATTATGATACAAATTGTACAACAACTGGAGACTAGCCTAAGGGGTGACATTAGAAACGACCAGCTCAAATTCATGGAGCTCCAGCATAAGGTGGCCCTGTACACTGGGAATAATTGGCCACTGTTTTTTAAATCCTATTTTGACATGCTGGATGACATAACACGAGAGAGTCATCTCGAATTTCATGGTCGTTTTCAGCAACTGGTGGAGGAGTTTGTGGCCCCAAAACCTAGTCACAGTGGCCCAGAGTTCCATACCAACCTTGATTGAGATGTCAATGTTTGCCTTGGCTGAAAGTGTTGTTGTCTAATTCTTGTATTACCAGGGTTAAGGATAGCTGTGTGTTGCAGTGTTTGGTTTCTTCCGTCCCTTTCACATGGCCCATTAGATCATGGTTTGGCTTTTTGGAAAAAAAGGTCCTAGAACACATGTTTATTTTCTACTAGTAAAAAGGCCCGATGCAATTGCATCGGGAGCAGGGTGAAATGAATTGTGTGTATACAGGCGGGTCAGTGGGTAGCAGAGTATACAGGGGGCTCTGTGGGTAGCAGAGTATACAGGCGGCTCTGTGGGTAGCAGAGTATACAGGCGTGTGTGGTGGTGGTGGCAGAGTATATAGGTGTCTGTGGTGGCATAGTATACAGGCGTCTGTGTGGTGGCGGCAGAGTATACAGGCGTCTGTGCTGGTGGCGGCAGAGTATACAGGCGTCTGTGCTGGTGGCGGCAGAGTATACAGGCGTCTGTGCTGGTGGCGGCAGAGTATACAGGCGTCTGTGCTGGTGGCGGCAGAGTATACAGGCGTCTGTGCTGGTGGCGGCAGAGTGTACAGGCGTGTGTGGTGGCGGCAGAGTGTACAGGCGTGTGTGGTGGTGGCAGAGTATACAGGCGTGTGTGGTGGCGGCAGAGTGTACAGGCGTTTTGTGGTGGTGGCAGAGTGTACAGGCGTGTGTGGTGGTGGCAGAGTGTACAGGCGTGTGTGTGGTGGTGGCAGAGTATACAGGCGTCTGTGCTGGTGGCGGCAGAGTATACAGGCGTCTGTGCTGGTGGCGGCAGAGTATAGAGGCATCTGTGGTGGTGGCGGCAGAGTGTACAGGCGTGTGTGGTGGCGGCAGAGTGTACAGGCGTGTGTGGTGGCGGCAGAGTGTACAGGCGTGTGTGGTGGCGGCAGAGTGTACAGGCGTGTGTGGTGGTGGCAGAGTGTACAGGCGTGTGTGGTGGTGGCAGAGTGTACAGGCGTGTGTGGTGGTGGCAGAGTATACAGGCGTGTGTGGTGGTGGCAGAGTATACAGGCGTCTGTGCTGGTGGCGGCAGAGTATACAGGCGTCTGTGCTGGTGGCGGCAGAGTATACAGGCGGGTGTGGTGGTGGCGGCAGAGTATACAGGCGTCTGTGGTGGTGGCAGAGTATACAGGCGGGTGTGGTGGCGGCAGAGTATAGAGGCATGTGTGGTGGCGGCAGAGTATACAGGCGTCTGTGCTGGTGGCGGCAGAGTATACAGGCGTCTGTGCTGGTGGCGGCAGAGTATACAGGCGTCTGTGCTGGTGGCGGCAGAGTATACAGGCGTCTGTGCTGGTGGCGGCAGAGTATACAGGCGTCTGTGCTGGTGGCGGCAGAGTATACAGGCGTGTGTGGTGGCGGCAGAGTGTACAGGCGTGTGTGGTGGTGGCAGAGTATACAGGCGTGTGTGGTGGCGGCAGAGTGTACAGGCGTGTGTGGTGGCGGCAGAGTGTACAGGCGTGTGTGGTGGTGGGAGAGTGTACAGGCGTGTGTGGTGGCGGCAGAGTGTACAGGCGTGTGTGGTGGTGGCGGCAGGGTATACAGGCGTGTGTGGTGGTGGCGGCAGAGTATACAGGCGTGTGTGGTGGTGGCGGCAGAGTATACAGGTGTCTGTGGTGGCGGCAGAGTATAGAGGCGTGTGTGGTGATGGCAGCAGAGTATAGAGGTGTCTGTGGTGGCGGCAGAGTATACAGGCGTGTGTGTGTTGGCAGAGTATACAGGTGTCTGTGGTGGCGGCAGAGTATACAGGCGTGTGTGTGTTGGCAGAGTATACAGGCGTCTGTGGTGGCGGCAGAGTATACAGGCGTGTGTGGTGGTGGCGGGAGAGTATACAGGTGTCTGTGGTGGCGGCAGAGTACACAGGCGTGTGTGTGTTGGCAGAGTATACAGGTGTCTGTGGTGGCGGCAGAGTATACAGGCGTGTGTGTGTTGGCAGAGTATACAGGCGTGTGTGTGGTGGTGGCAGAGTATACAGGCGTCTGTGTGGTGGCGGCAGAGTATACAGGTGTCTGTGGTGGCGGCAGAGTATACAGGCGTGTGTGTGTTGGCAGAGTATACAGGTGTCTGTGGTGGCGGCAGAGTATACAGGCGTGTGTGTGTTGGCAGAGTATACAGGCGTCTGTGTGGTGGCATAGTATACAGGCGTCTGTGTGGTGGCATAGTATACAGGCGTCTGTGTGGTGGCATAGTATACAGGTGTCTGTGTGGTGGGATAGTATACAGGCATCTGTGTGGTGGCAGAATATACAGGTGTCTGTGGTGGTGCTCCTGCAAGGCAGGGGTTAAAAAAAATAAAAAAAAGATTATGCTCACCTCACCCCGAGCCCCCGCCGTCTCCCGCCGTGTTCCGCTAGGCTCCCGGTGGCTGTGCAGGCTCCCGGTGCCTGCAGTGGTCTTCTATCTACTGGACTCAAGGACCTGTGGTGATGTCAGAGTCACGTGACACCAGCTTACTCCAGGCAAATCGCGGGTCACGTGACTCTGACATCACCACAGGTCCTTGAGTCCAGTAGATAGAAGACCACTGCAGGCACCGGGAGCCTGCACAGCCACCGGGAGCCTAGCGGAACACGGCGGAAGACGGCGGGAGACTCCGGGGGCTCGGGGAGAGGTGAGGATTTTTTTTTTTTTAACTGTAGAGCGGCTGCGGCTCGTGATGACGCTACGCGTCATCACTCGCAGTCGCAGTCGCGCAAAGGAGTCTGGGATTGGGCTACAGTGCCCAACTCCCGATTATATAAGTAGATGAGCCTTTAAGGCAAAAAGTAAAAAACCTTTGCCTCAAAAATGTCCATTTGTCTTGTTAGCCGAAACAGGTCTTGATGTTTTTATTTGTTTCGAAGACCTTTATATTTGGGATATGGCAATGTAACATGCCACGTAATATTGTTTGTTAGAGTTGGTGGACATGTGCAGGTCCCATCCCTTCAACATTGGGTGAAGTAACACAGTTTTTATATGATTTTCTTTTTGGCATCATAAGAGGAATTTTCCAATAATAAAATAGTGTTTACTTAAAAATTGTGTCCTTTCTTTTTATTTACATTGAAGAACCAGGTACATATCTAGATTGCAAAGTATTCACTGATCTCAGGGAGACCAGTCCAAGAAAACACTGTGGGCAGCTGGCTAAAGCGCTCAAACACAGTGAATTCCTAGGCACATTGCCCCCTGGGAAATATGAATATGCAAATAGAGTCTGTGGAGCCTCGGTTAGGAGTCTCAAACACAGGACTAGCCATATATCCCTCCAGGGAAGGACCCAGCCAAGGGGTGGCTCCTTGCGGAGAACACCATAACCACCAAATGAAGTGGCCCTTTAAGTCAATATCCAACTCTTTTACAAGTTTACAGATATGACAAGGGAATACCAAGGCCAAGTATCCATCCACATACAGCTGTTTCGGGGTGTTGCCCCTCATCAGTGTGGAGTAGGATTCTGGCTAGGTGGGAGCAAGGCCTAGTAGACCAAGATTGCAAAGTATTCACTGATCTCAGGGAGACCAGTCCAAGAAAACACTGCGGGCAGCTGGCTAAAGCACTCAAACACAGTGAATTCCTAGGCACATTGCCCCCTGGGAAATATGAATATGCAAATAGAGTCTGTGGAGCCTCGGTTAGGAGTCTCAAACACAGGACTAGCCATATATCCCTCCAGGGAAGGACCCAGCCAAGGGGTGGCTCCTTGCGGAGAACACCATAACCACCAAATGAAGTGGCCCTTTAAGTCAATATCCAACTCTTTTACAAGTTTACAGATATGACAAGGGAATACCAAGGCCAAGTATCCATCCACATACAGCTGTTTCGGGGTGTTGCCCCTCATCAGTGTGGAGTAGGATTCTGGCTAGGTGGGAGCAAGGCCTAGTAGACCAAGATTGCAAAGTATTCACTGATCTCAGGGAGACCAGTCCAAGAAAACACTGCGGGCAGCTGGCTAAAGCGCTCAAACACAGTGAATTCCTAGGCACATTGCCCCCTGGGAAATATGAATATGCAAATAGAGTCTGTGGAGCCTCGGTTAGGAGTCTCAAACACAGGACTAGCCATATATCCCTCCAGGGAAGGACCCAGCCAAGGGGTGGCTCCTTGCGGAGAACACCATAACCACCAAATGAAGTGGCCCTTTAAGTCAATATCCAACTCTTTTACAAGTTTACAGATATGACAAGGGAATACCAAGGCCAAGTATCCATCCACATACAGCTGTTTCAGGGTGTTGCCCCTCATCAGTGTGGAGTAGGATTCTGGCTAGGTGGGAGCAAGGCCTAGTAGACCAGGATTGCAAAGTATTCACTGATCTCAGGGAGACCAGTCCAAGAAAACACTGCGGGCAGCTGGCTAAAGCGCTCAAACACAGTGAATTCCTAGGCACATTGCCCCCTGGGAAATATGAATATGCAAATAGAGTCTGTGGAGCCTCGGTTAGGAGTCTCAAACACAGGACTAGCCATATATCCCTCCAGGGAAGGACCCAGCCAAGGGGTGGCTCCTTGCGGAGAACACCATAACCACCAAATGAAGTGGCCCTTTAAGTCAATATCCAACTCTTTTACAAGTTTACAGATATGACAAGGGAATACCAAGGCCAAGTATCCATCCACATACAGCTGTTTCAGGGTGTTGCTCCTCATCAGTGTGGAGTAGGATTCTGGCTAGGTGGGAGCAAGGCCTAGTAGACCAGGATTGCAAAGTATTCACTGATCTCAGGGAGACCAGTCCAAGAAAACACTGCGGGCAGCTGGCTAAAGCGCTCAAACACAGTGAATTCCTAGGCACATTGCCCCCTGGGAAATATGAATATGCAAATAGAGTCTGTGGAGCCTCGGTTAGGAGTCTCAAACACAGGACTAGCCATATATCCCTCCAGGGAAGGACCCAGCCAAGGGGTGGCTCCTTGCGGAGAACACCATAACCACCAAATGAAGTGGCCCTTTAAGTCAATATCCAACTCTTTTACAAGTTTACAGATATGACAAGGGAATACCAAGGCCAAGTATCCATCCACATACAGCTGTTTAGGGTGTTGCCTGGGTCCTTCCCTGGAGGGATATATGGCTAGTCCTGTGTTTGAGACTCCTAACCGAGGCTCCACAGACTCTATTTGCATATTCATATTTCCCAGGGGCAATGTGCCTAGGAATTCACTGTGTTTGAGCGCTTTAGCCAGCTGCCCGCAGTGTTTTCTTGGACTGGTCTCCCTGAGATCAGTGAATACTTTGCAATCTTGGTCTACTAGGCCTTGCTCCCACCTAGCCAGAATCCTACTCCACACTGATGAGGGGCAACACCCCGAAACAGCTGTATGTGGATGGATACTTGGCCTTGGTATTCCCTTGTCATATCTGTAAACTTGTAAAAGAGTTGGATATTGACTTAAAGGGCCACTTCATTTGGTGGTTATGGTGTTCTCCGCAAGGAGCCACCCCTTGGCTGGGTCCTTCCCTGGAGGGATATATGGCTAGTCCTGTGTTTGAGACTCCTAACCGAGGCTCCACAGACTCTATTTGCAGGTACATATCTAGGAATACAGGTATTCACACAATTGCCATTACCAGTTTGACACATGTTAGCATGACATCCATACATATTGAGTCCCTGAGTCATATTGTTTTGTGTAATGGTACTGTTACACAGCACGACAGTGGAACGATGTCCGCAACGATCTTGTGGGCACTCTGTTGTTGCAGACATCGTTTTGACATTGTTGCTGATATGTCACACGTCTAGATATCGTGGCCAACTCACCAACTATGTTGTGAGCAGGTATCGTTCGCAAACCACGCGAACGATCCCTGCTCATTGCTTTAAATGGGTGAAGTTGTCAACGACATCGTTATCGCGGTGTCACACACAACGATCTAGCAGGTTGGCGGATCGTTGATCGTGAGGTTTGAGAACATGTTCTCAAACCTGCGACCAATGATCCTACAACTTATCGTTGTTGAATCTCGGTGTTACACGCGATGACTAACGATTTCGCTGGAACGCCTCCAAACCCGTGACGTATCAGCGACATCGTTAACGTCTTAAAATTAAAAATTACAAAAACCAAGAAAATATAAAAATAAAAATAGTCTAAAAGAGTTCAAAAGCAGTCTCTCCAGAGGTTAGTCTATTTCCCTTCGGGGGCTGGTAAACAATATGTACAAGGGGTCTGTACCACAACCAGTCCAGTGGTCTTTTTGGTGCATGTTTAAGTAAAGTTCAAGAATATTCAATGTTCTTACAGGAAAGTCTCGGTAGGTACTGGGCTTAGTGGTTGTAACGTTTCATACATAAAGAAACAAACAAGGTCCCTACAGGTGTCTCGCTCCTGGCCGTAAGTGCTGCAGGCCTCCCGGCACTCGGGTCACTGCATAATGTGGCCAAGGTCTCTCCATAACTAGCACCTTACGCCACTCTCTCCTCACCCCCTTCTGTACACTATGTTTACCGGGTTCTATTCACATTTCTTTACACTAAACATATGTACATTACTTTATTCACATTTTACACTTTAATCTTTGTAACGAGCTGGGAGCTGATCCTGTGTACTGCGTAGTGACCTTCTTACTATAAGTGTACTGGGTGTACTCAGTGCTAGACTATGTGTAGAACTGTACCTTTCAGGTGTTTCTAGTTCTGATGAGGATGGGGATCTAACAGTAGGACTGTCAAGTTCACTGGGCTCAGGAATCTGTTCTTCCTGTTCTTCCTCTACGGGTTCTACTTCCAGTTCTTCTAATCTTGGGACTTCTTCTTTCACGGGTTCAGGTACAGATTCAGGTACTGGTTCAGGTAGTACCACTTGATGAAATGCGAGCATTTGGACTAATACTGCTCCATGATAGTTCATCCAGGTTTTTGGAAAATCTCCTAAGACAGTATGGAACACATCTTCTTTCTTAGGTTCATCTGGTATAGTTACAGGATCTTCTGGTGTCTTCAGGGTTTCAGGACACAATTTTAAATGGTCTCTTGATACTGCTGAGGATGTCTTGCCTCCATCTTTACTGATTAAACATACTTTATTATTATCAAAGTTTGATGGGACAACGGTGTATGGTGATGGTTCCCATTCATCATCCAATTTATGAGTTCTTCTGTTTCTCTTCAAGACTTGTTCACCAGGTTGCAAAGGAGCTGCTGAAGCATGTTGATTGAAGGTTCTCTCTTGCTTGCTGGAGACTCTTTTCTACACATTCTTGAACTTGAAGGAATTTCTGTTTGCGTAGGGTATTCCAATTGGTTGAATCTGAATCTTCTACATCTGGTTTGACAATTCCCATATCAAGATCTATTGGCAGCTTACCAGGTCTTGCTCTCATAAGATAAGCTGGGGTACAATTGGTTGAAAACACTGGAACATGGTTGTACAAGTCTACCAAATTGGGTAACTTCTCTGGCCATTGATTCCTTTCTGCTTCTGGTAAGGTCTTCAAAAGGTTGATCACTATGTGGTTCATCTTCTCACATAAGCCATTTGTCTGTGGATGATAAGCTGTTGTCCGAATCTTCTTACATCCATACATGTTACAAAATTCTTGGAATAACCGAGACTCAAATGCTGTACCTTGATCTGCCAAAACCAGTTCTGGGTAGCCATGAGGTCTGAAAATGTATGTCTGGAACGTTTTCGCTGCAGTCTTCACTTTAAAGTCCTTTACTGGTACCACCACAAGGAAATGGGAATAGTGGTCCACGATTGTTAAGGCACAGACATAGCCAGATCTGCTTGGTGTTAATTTGACGTAGTCTAATGCTACTAATTCGAGTGGTTGCTTGGTGATTATGGACTTGAGTGGAGCTCTCTGACTATCTTGATCCTTCCTCCTCAGGTTGCACGGACACACTTTCTACAATATTCCTCGATTGATTTACTCATGCCAACCCAGTAGAATCTTTCTCTTAAGAGCACTTCCAACTTTTTCCATCCAAAATGTCCTTCACCATCATAGTAAGCTTCTAAGACCATCTTGGTGTCTTTCTTGGGTATAACGTTCTCCCAGAACAACTCATGAGTCTTTGGATTCACATGTCTTCTGCACAACATTCCTTTATACAGGAACAATCTACCTCTCTCCTTCCAGAGTTGGTGAGCTTCAGCTGGAGCATCTTTATGAGGCCATGCACCTTCATGTGTCAATAATCTCTTGACTAATCCCACAGCCAGGTCACTGTCTTGTACATCAACTCATCCATGATGTGATAAGGGGTTGAGTGTTGCCTTTTGATGCTTCTGGTATACACCTGCTGCTTTAGGGTGGTGAAAGGCCAGTATCTCTATTTCTTCCAGATCCTCCAGTTCCTCTTCCACATCCCCTAAGTGTGGCATCCGGGAAAAGGCATCTGCATTCCCATTCTTGCGACCTGCCCTGTATTTGATGTTGAAGTCATAATTAGACAGCCAGGCCATCCATCTCTGTTTCAACGCACCTAATTTTGCTGATGACTCACCATGGCCGGGACTCCGGGGGACAGGCGTTTGCTTCTTCCTCCTTGTCACGGGGTGCCGCGCCTGCCAGTAGAGGGGCCCGGCGGTACAGATCAAAAAGAGAGACGTCATGGGTTGAACAGATTAGGGGTTAATTTGTTTCGTGACGCCACCTATAAGAGTTCCGATAACTGTACCGGCGCTGCAGGGCCTCCGGGGGATGGAATGCAGCAAGATGGAACGCTCCCCACAGGCTGAGCGGTGATCCCCGGAGCCTGGAGCTGCGCAAGATGTTCTGAGGCAGCTGCGGTTACTTTAGTATGCGGATAAACAGTTCATAAGAAGGCACGGACACTGTAAGTCTCTGTAACCGGTTCTTTACTGTAACCAGCAGGCAGTACATGGTATACAGTTACGGGTAGTGGACCGGGTGGACTCAGCAATGACCAGTGTTTCTCAGAGATCCGCGGTGTTCCTCCATTCTAACTATTTATGTTGCCGCTGTCGCCCAGGAATGCCAGGTCGGGTACAAGGAGGCTGCTTGAATGCCCTATCCGGGGTATACGTTCCGGATGCTTTGGGGAGCCTTGGGTCCTTTGGTGGGTACACCGCTTTCTAGACGACTGTGTGTGGCGGTGGTGGGGTGCTCCTGTAAAGCGGTCCCTCCACTCCTCTGGTTCACATAGCAGTGCTGAACTACTACTAGCTTCGGTATCAGCAAACCAGCTGTAGATGGGCACAGGATAGTTTTGGACCCGCATGTTGATGCCCGTTGATCGGTTGGTAAGGCACCGGGAATAATGGTGCTCAACCGGGGTGATGGCAGGGAGATGGCCAGGGGAATTGTCCAGGGGGCCGCACGGAACTGTGCAATCCCCTCTCCTAGGTTGCAGAGCTCATGATCTTGCTTCCTTCTCCTACGTTGCCAAGTCAGTTCTCCTTCATTCTTGCAGACTGTTCTGCACGCTTGAAGCTTAGGGAAGAGAGGTGTACCACAGTCCGCGCTGCCAAGTTCACTCACATCAAAGAAAACGAGTAGACGATGTTCAGTTCAATCCTTCTTTATTCTCCTACGCATTTCAGTGCCCTCCTGGCACCTTCATCAGGGATACCTCCACCCCACCAAACTCCTCTTATTTATAGCAACATTCATCATCAAGATTAGTGGGTGTTCCCAGTCATGTGACGTCAAAAACGTCATCAAAACAGGGAGGACACTGCATTTTGGCGCAATTTATCACAAAAACCTTATAAAACACATTTAAATATAAATACAATGTAACCCAGATGATCTAAAAAATCCAGTTAGTAAAAGCATACAAAAACTGTAGGAAAATTCAAGCGGAAAAGCCCATAAAACTGCATTAAAAAATACATACAGAGGTAGACAATAAAAAATTAATTGGATAGTTCCCAACTTCCCAGGGGATAGAACTCATGAAGCTCAGGTATTCACTTGTATGGGTGTGCTTCTAATGTTCTGTGCTATCTTGGGCTTGCAAAGTATGCCTCTGAATTGAATAGTACTCATCTAAAAAATGTATTAAATAATATTCTGTTTGTTTTCCAGATGCGGCCAAAGAGGAACCAAGGATTATCATTTTATATAAAAACTATCAACTGTTTATAATTTTATTCGTAAAATATAAACAAGAGGAATAAAATATGCAAAAATTGAATAAATAGAGATTAACATAAAAATGTGAAGATAATTATTAAAAAATGTTTATTTCTAATTAAATAAAAATGAGATATAATATTGTAAAAACCATCGTTGGACTCTTCTTTTTACTAAAGGCCAAGCGAAGTGATGTGGGTAAATGGATTAAAAAGGTGCTAGGAGTCTGTTATCATTCTTCGTGTGTGTGTGGAGCTTCAGAAGAGAAAAGGACGCTCCACACACACGAAGAACAAGGCTTCAAACACCTGCTAGGCGTTGTAAATGCTCTTCATACGCCTTGGAGTAGACTATGATGTCATCCAGATACGGGAGGACAGTTTCAAATTTCTTGTGTCCTAAGCAGCACTCCATCAGTCTCTGGAATGTACCAGGTGCATTGCAGAGTCCAAACGGCATACAATTGAACTCACAAAGGCCCATGGGCTTGGTGAACGCTGTCTTCTCACGGCCAGCCTCTGCCACAGGAACTTACGAATACCCACTAGTCAGATCTAAGGTGGAAAAGTAGTTAGCAGATTTTAATGCAGCTAATGATTCATCTATTCTGGGTAATGGGTATGCATCCTTGTGTGTAATGCGGTTGATCTGGCGGTAATCTACGCGGTCTATACCTCTCTTCTATGGGTGGATGATGACCTTTGGGTATGTTGTGTTCTACCCCTTTGACCTGCCCAAAGTCTAGAGGGTGTTTTCTGAAGATCTGCTTGTACTCCCTCACTACCCGGTATACTCCATGCTTTTGATGGGAGGGTGTAGAACTGGTACCCACATGTAATTTCTGGCACCAATCCTCCAGTTTTCCCTCTGAGCCATTACAATCCGCCTGACTTGACGAGTTCAATGGTTCAACTGTGGTGATGGCGTTGTTATCCACAGTGTATAATTTAGCCATGGTAGCATACTTTGGTAGGATTACCTCATCCTCTCATCCTCTCAGCAATTTAGAAGGCGTATTGGCACTCTCCACCTGTGTACCTCAACTACTCCTCGGGCCGTCAGTACAGTGGGCCTACTGTCTGAGTACACGGGTTCTACCAGGGCCTGATAGTCTTGCCCTCTTATGCCTATTGCGGCTCTACACCAGACCATCATTTCAGTTTTGGGAGGTATCACAAGGGGTATTGGATCACAAACCCTTGCACTGCCAATCTCACCACCTGAGAACTCTACCTGCTGCTTCATCATCAGAGCCTTTACATTCTTCTGCAGGACTCGCTGTTGCCTGGAACTGGCATTACCGGCCATGCACTGTAAAACACCAGTATTTTCTGCAAGACAACTTTCCATTACATTCATGCCTAGCAAAATAGTTGGATCACGCTCATGCTGGTCAACATCAACAATTATCATCCCCATGACCTTTTAATTCAGCTCTCCCAATTTTAATGGTCATGTCCTTAACCCCTATCTGTGGTACTTGTTTACCATTGCTAGCCCATTATATTAAAATCATCATCTGGGCCACGGGTAATGTCTGAATCAGCCCAGTACTGCTTAAAAAGGATGTAAGGTATGGAGGGGATCTGCGAGCCAGTGTCCAGTAAAGCATTCAGGGGAATTGCATCCAGCATCACAAGTATAATTGGACGTCCTCCCACGTACCTGTCCCGCCAGCTTGAAGAGCTTTGGAAGTTCATTCCTGAGGAGTGGCCTGCTTCCCCAGGGGATCCTCGTTTAAAGCTTTCTGCCCCCTTAGTTAATGCTGACCCTTCTGGTCTTCTGCTTCAGTCAGGGTGTACAAGAATAGTTCCGCTGGTCCAGTAGGGTTTAGTGTCCCTGACGGATGTTGTCAGAGCGCAGGCCGGGCCACTCTTCGTGCTCTTTGTTGGGTGCCGCCCACGATGACACGCCCCATCTGCTTCCCGCGTGCCACATGCTTTGCAATGGCAACAGTTCAAAACACACATTGTACACACTTCATGACACACAGTACCCGATTCACCGGGCACGTTATCCTGTTTGTGATGCCAGAAAACTGATGCGCCCCCAGGCTATGGGGTACTCGGGAGTCGGGTCGGTGCTGTCTCTCTGGGGTATCACAGTAGTCATGGCCCGTGGCCTGGGATCAGTCCAAAAAGGGGTTATTTACAAGGGATTTGTCGTGATGCCACCCGGGGTAAGTGGTTAGTAGAACCACTGCTGCCGTATTCCTGCTGGGGATGGTGACTTAGGGCAGCGTAGATGGTAAGCCCTCCTTGGGTAGGGCTGGGGGTCCCCAGGGCAGGAGTGGTGGTATTGGATGGGGCTTTGTGAGTTATTGTGATTCACACAGTCACTTACTTTGCTGCAGCTTCTCCAGCCAGTGTGCAGGGACGACAGTCTGTGGCCCCTCAGGTGGGATTGTTAGGGCCCCATCACACTGAGCGATGCTCCAGCGATCCTGACAGCGATAACGACCTGGCCGGGATCGCTAGAGCATCGCTACGTGGTCGCTGGGGAGCTGTCAAACAGGCAGATCTCCAAGGGACCAGGGAGCCACCTCCACATCGCTGGAAGCGGGAGGGCGCTCGTAACTATGATAAACAGTGGGTATCTAAGCAGCGCACGGTATCATAGTTACCAGTGTCCTCCCTGCTTAGCGCAGCCAGTAAGCGGGAGGACGCTGGAAACCATGATAAACACTGAGTATCTAGACAGCGCGTGCTGCTTAGTTACCCGGTGTTTATCATGGTTACCAACCTGTGAAGTCACTGGTCGTTGGTCTCTCGCTGTCAAACGCAGCGATCGATGCATGCTGACCAGCGGAGACCAAGGACCAAAAAATGGTCCTGAACCATGTGCAGCGACCAGCGACCTCACAGCAGGGGCCTGATCGCTGCTACATGTCACACATAGTGACATCGCTGGGGAGGTCGCTGTTATGTCACAAAACCTGTGACGTATCAGTGATCTCGCTAGTGCTATGTGTTACGGGGGCTTTATAGAACACAGAGGAACAGGCGTAATCAACAGGCAGACTCACTGATATGCGTTTTCTCAGTCTCTTTACTGGAGTTAAGGCAGATGTTATAAACTGTCCACGGAGTCTGGAGAGCAGTTTGAGGTAATTCTCACCCGGCTGGGTCGTGTTGGCTTCCTCACTGTGCTTGTGTTGCGGCCCCTGCAGTTGCTTAAGAAGGCTGCCGACCCTTCCTCTGTCTGCGTCTACCAGTATAACAGGCAACCCGAGTCCTTCACTTCTCTACCCCAACCCTGGGAAGTCAGTATTACTGGATTCCCATGCGTTGCTGTGTCCCTGGTACCGTGTAGCTGGAGAATCTGGAGTCCCCCACTCTCCGGTGTTGACTGTCGGTGTGTGTGAACCTGCACAGTCTCGGATTCCGGTGTCTGTTCTTGCGTTGTTCCTCTCGCAGAGGAAAGCACACGATGGTGCAGCCTCCCGGTAGGTTTCTTTCTCTCCTCTTTCCTCAGACCCTAGCCTTAGGCCTGGTGTTCACCGGTGGACCTTGGGTGAAACCTGGCACAGCTGTTTACACCCAGGTCTAGTTCTCAGTTTGCACAGAACCTGTCCTCTTCACAGCCCTCCCTGGAGCTGAATGAACTCGCTTCCTCCCAGACCAGAATATATAGGGGTGCTCACCCTGAAGCCGGGCTTGGTCTCCCCCTTCTGTCTGGGAGGTGTTGGTGTTGTTTGCGTGTTGCCTGAGTGCAATACCCCTTACTGCTCTCTGGTGACACCTAACAATGGTGACACTGTGGCACTATGACTCTGGGGTGCCACACACATGCTACTATCACAGCCGACAGGACCTGCGGTATGTCACAGTGGAATGCCCCCATTGATCACGTGCTCCGGTCAACTGACCACCGCCAAAGATCCTCCTCACCGTGGTTTCCTCTAAGCTGTTCCTTCAGCGAACATCCTCACCTGGATGCCCTAAGCTTGCTTGTGCGAGGTCTTGGCACAACCTCCCCAGGTGAGTGACCTACTAGTTGTTCAACTCTGCCCCAAACCTCGCGGCTCCTCACAATTTGCGCTCCTGTTTCCTTTGTTTACAAGTAATGCATAATGATCCGGTCGACAGGGTAGGGGGTACTCGATACCGAGATAGGGGGTTACTTCGGTGGGAGATCACAGCTGGTCGATTCCCGGTTCCGTGCCCTGGACCCTCAGTGGCAGGGATGGGGGTGATGATGATGGGGAATGATAACGTGACGCCACCTGTGGTACATGGCAATAGGGTTACCAGTGCTGCGGCCAGCTGCTGAGGTGATGGAAATGCAGCTTTGGTAGTACAGCTCCCCACAGGTGGAGCTTTACCTCAGGGCAGCGGGGGGATGAGGGGAGTCTAGTAGCGGTTCTGCTGTGAATGCTGCAGGCGGAGGTGGGAAAGCAGGCACACACACACAATTGTCTTTGCCACTATACCTGTCAAAAAAAACGTACATGACCTGATGCAACTGGAAGCTACCGCATGGTATTACTCGGATCCGTCAGCCAGATAAGTAATAATTCCAGTGTGGGAGCATCCAGTTGTATCAGGTTTTACAATTGTGAGGGGATGCAGTTTTCTACTTATCCCCACCGGATTCAAAAAAGGTAGTGAAAGCAGTTCGGAGAGTGGGATCCCTGAGTACAGTCTGAAGACCCACAAATAACTTCTCAAATGTTTATGTGTAATCCATTAGAACAGGTATCCGCAACCTCTGGCTCTGGAGCCACATATGTGGATTGTGAGCCCATGATGCATGGCTTGTGGCCATCTGCCAGCTTGATGCATTAGCACCAAATTTAGCATACACCTATGAATAGAAAGTCTCCAGATGGTGATTTTGTGAGTAATCCCACACAGGAGAGCAAATCTGGATGTGTGTATGGAGGGAAGGATAACTATAGTAAATTGGAGATAGGATGATACTGACAGAGGGATTGCTTGAAGTTTAATGAATGTGCTTGATCCAAGAACACAGAAAGGGGGTAAAGTGGGAATCCATGGGTGTAAGTAAACTGCATATAAAGGAGGCAGGGAAAGGATTTCTGTGTGCTTTCAGTGTGAATGCTTTGGCTGTCATCATATTGGGACTTTGGGGCTCTTGGCATCACTATGATATAAGTTGGAGGGGTCCCATCACGACCATCACCATCTGTATGATCTGAGCAGAACATTAAAAGTCAGCGACATTAAGCAGATAAAAGAAATATAACTATGGGACAGGCAATACGAGGACAAAGTAAAGAAAATTATTGTGTTATCATAATGTTATTTCACCCCACAGAAAGTCATCCAATCCACAAGTATACTATTTTTTCCCCCCAAAAAACAAGCAATTCCCAGAAATATTTCCTAAAATGCAAAAATCCTGTTGTTGCTGCTCGCACATGACAACAGGCTTAGCACAGTTATAATTATTCCCTTTAGATCAAACAATAACAAGATATAAAAGAACAGATGGTTCTCTCAAATCCTCCTTGCCTTAGAAGACAAAAACAGAACGAATGAGCTCATCTGAAGCAAGTAGAGACACAAGAAGTATAGACGAGTGTGAATGTACTTCAGGTTAGAGCACAAAAACTTCCCAGGGACAAATACTCAATTTTCACAGAAAAAAAATAACAAAACATTACTTTTATCTGTTTTAAAAATGAGAAAATCTCTTTCTTGCCTCATCTCGCTCCCCTCAGTTCTCCTTATGCTTTTATCTTACACTTCAGATAATACTATGCTAATACAATGATGCGCTATCTCAGCCAATTTATTTTCTTTAATGTATCAATAAGCATTGTTTTAACAACCATTGTATTTAGATAAGTCTATATTATTAAATTTCCATTCACTGGGTTCATCTTTTCTTTGTGTTCTTTGGCTGTATATTTTACTGAGGCTTTGTGTTATTGGTGACATTGTGATTTTTTCATTTTCATCTTTTTAGTATTTCTACATCTTTGTTTCAAATGTTGATTTTACCTTATGAATACACCATTTCAATGCTGTGATGATCACCGAAGAGATATCATATGAGTCAGCACACAAATGGTTTGCATGCCAGAAGCACTTGTGTTTAAAGTAAAATATAGAAGAAAAAGGTTTGGTACCGTGTTAGCCAGTTGAGAAAATGTGATTGCTCTCAGTGTGAGAAACAAGATAAAAATCTTGTGATTGTGATACCTTTTAATGGCTAACAAAAATTAAATAAATGATGTTATAAGGCAAGCTTTCGAGACGACTCAGGTCTCTTCATCAGGCATGGTATGACAAGATATCGAATGAAACTCAAAATATATACATGCACAACTAAAATGATTGGACATTTGACTGAATAAACATTAAACATTACAAGGACTAGACATTTGGCAAAATAAACAAAGCAGCTTTGGAGAGGATCTTCAATCAGGCAGGCCTAGTGGTCATAAAGTCTCTAGGACACTAATTTATAAGAAAACCTGGTGTCCAAGATTTCCATGTTTTTGAACAACATTTTTTAGACGTGGTAATGAGCCATAAAACCATCAGCGATGTTCAGTCCGTTCTGTATACAATTGAAACTTCTAATTAGCTTGGATTCACAGACTCTTCAATGCTTTTGGAATTTGAAATTACCCCTCAAAATTAAAACCTTCATATTATCAATGTTATTTCCCTGGCCAGAAAAATGCTCTGCTACTGGAAGGGAGGGTCTTTGAATATTATTTTTAGTTGGTCATCCTTGTGTAGGATGTGATGAAGTTTCCTGGCAGTTTTCCTTAGTACCTCAAGTTGTGGGTTGTAGGTCACCACCAGAGGAACAAGATGGTTCTCTTCTTTTTCTCTGTATTGGAGTGCTTGACTTCTAGGGATCTTTGTGGCTTTAATGATCTGATCCTCAATGGAGGTGGGGTGGTAGCCCTGGTTTAAAAATGTCTTTTTTATCTGGTTTAAGTGTTCATCCCTTTCCACTGGGTTGGAGCAAATACGGTTATATCTGAGGGCCTGGCTGTAGACAATGGACTTTTTGATATGTTTCGGGTGGAAACTGTCCCATCTGAGGTATGTGGGACGGTCAATCGGTTTCCGATATACCGATGTCTGGAATGAACCATTTTGAATTTTTAAGGTGGTATCCAGAAAGTTGATTTCTGTTTTTGAGTGGTCCAGTGTCAGGTTTATGCTGGGATGAAATTTGTTGAATTTGTCATGGAAATTTATAAGTTCATGTTCAGTCTCAGTCCAGATTATTAAGATGTCATCAATGAAACGGAAGTACGCCAAGGTTTTGATGGGGCACGAGGCTAAAAAGTCATTTTCCAGTTTAGCCAAGAAGAGGTTGGCATACTGGAGGGCCATTTTGCTTCCCATGGCAGTTCCAGTGCGTTGTAAATACAGTTCTTCACCAAAAGAGAAAATGTTGTGGGTGAGGATAAATCTGTTGAGCTTTAGAACTGATTCAGAAGGGATCCCATTGGCTTCAAGAAACAGTCGGCAGGTAGTAAGTCCATCTTCGTGTGGGATGTTAGAACATAAGGACTCCACATCCATGGTGGCTAAGATGGTACTCTTGGGGAGGGGACCTATTGTAGAGAGCTTATTTAGAAGGTCTGTTGTGTCCTGTATATAGCTGTCTGTCCTCCTTACCAGCGGTTTAAGGACATTTTCCACCCACCCAGAGATTCTTTCTGTGAGTGTTCCCACCCCTGAGATGATCGGTCTCCCTGGGTTACCTGGTTTATGAATCTTGGGAAGCATATAGAAAACTTCCATCCTTGGATCCTCAGGAATTAGGTCCAGAAAGTCTTCTCAACTCCCTCATATATTTTGGAGTTGGGTCCTCGTCCAGTTTGGTGTAGTATTGTATATCCATCAGCTGTCTGTGTGATTCTTTGATGTAGTCCTTTGTATCCAGGAGAACAATAGCCCCACCTTTGTCTGCAGGCTTAATAGTGATCTCCTTGATGTTATTCAGGCTGTGAATTGCCTTTCTCTCTTGCACAGTATATTAGATATTTCTGTTGTTTTTTTTAATCTAGTATTGTGGATTGTACCAAATGTCTGAATGACTCAATATATTGGTCCAAACTGGTGTTGCGGCCAGAGTCAGGTGTCCAGTCAGAGGTTTTCTTTTTCCTTTGTTGCACTTGTGTTTGGCTGCTTAGAGGCCTCAAGTTCTCTTTATCATCAAAGAACTCCTTCAGTCTCAACCTCCTGAAATATTCTTCCATGTCACTACACAGTTCAGTTTTTATAGAGATTTTGTGGGACAAAATGTGAGACCTCTAGAAAGCACACTGAGTTCGAATTAGTGTGTTTGTGGGATGACAAATTAATAACACAGCTGACAGTACCTGTGTCCTTCCGGAAGTTCTGCTCCATGCTGTTGTGGTTATGAGGAACGTGGCTGGTGTTTGAGTATAATCCTGCTTTCAGTCGGAGTCTGTACAGCTTCTTCTTCTTCTTGTATATAAGGTATGATTGCAGTGAAGTATAGAAATGCTGCATCCTCTGTTATATGTTATCGGTAAGTGTGCTCCTTAAAGTTTGTATTTCCCTCTGGATCTTTTTCTTGTTGCTGTAGGAAACATGAATAAGGTGATTCCGTAGTCTCTCCGAAGTCCTGTAGCAAAGGTGTTGTGAATAATTCGTATTGTGGGTATTCTGAAGAGGATTCTTTAAGCTTAGTCCTTTGGGTATTAGATGTTCATTCTTGCATCTGGTTAAAAAGAAAATGTTGCTGTCCAGTTGTGCTAGTTTCTTCAGACGATCTTTTAGTTCCATAGATGTGCGGTACATTCTGGTATCTTCCATTTGATCAGAAGAAAAAGGTTTGGTACCGTGTTAGCCAGTTGAGAAAATGTTGATTGCTCTCAGTGTGAGAAACAAGATACAAATCTTGTGGTTGTGATACCTTTTAATGGCTAACACAAATAAAATAAATGATGTTATAAGGCGAGCTTTCGAGACGACTCAGGTCTCTTCATCAGGAATGGTATGACAAGATACATGTTAGGAAGAAACAAATACCTCAATATGTTACCTGACAACTCAATTGGGGGGCCACGAGCCCATGAAGCCCCCACTCTAGGCGATTAGGGGGCTCAACTGGAATACCATATAAAGCCAGAGACACCCTGAGTGAGATGCATACGAGATACTCGCATGAGTCTCACATGACTCACATGGAACAGTTGCCGACTTTCTGGACATGAGTGTTCACCTGCTTGTGTTTTTGTGCAATTGACGCGCTCCCGTCCAGAGAGATGGCGACTGTTCTGTGTGAGTCATGCGAGACTCATGCGAGTATCTCGTATGCCTCTCGTTCAGTGTGTCTCTGGCCTAGTGCTGAGTGTTGCAGTAGACTATCACATTCATAGATCATAAATGCAATGGAGGTGCACATGCTCAGCTCTCGCTTCATACAGATAAGCCTTGGCAAATAAAGATTTTTGGAACTGCTGATCTACAGGTGATCACCAAGTTATTTCCCGGCTGCACCTTTCAATCTGTGGATCTGAAAATGACTCAGTACAGCAGGTACAATGATGCCATTACACCACGTGTCCTGGGTAGATGGAGCCTCAGTCTGCAGAGTGCATTTACAGGAGCAGACATCAGTGGAACAACAAAAAAATTGTATTTTTTTATATAGTTCTTGTGGAGGACATGACGTCTTGTGAGGGTATCACAATGTGTGATCTGCAGGCCATGAAATTGTACGTGGGATGTTCATGCTATTGTGGGGCTAAGGAGGCACTCATCCTAAGTGGAGGACTGTGGGGATTATCATATAATGTGTGAGGGCCTTCATACTGTATGTTAAAGCTAAAGGGGACATCCTATTGTATTTGGTCTCTTATACTTTGTGGCAGGATGTGGGTGACACTAAACTATGTGTAGGCCCTCTTATTGCTTTGTAGGGGATATCATGTTGTGAGTGTTGGAGCCCTCATACTGTGTGGGGCAATTATGCTACCTTTGCAGGCCTACATACTGCCTGTGAGAGAAATAATTCCGGGTGTGGTGCTGTAGGGTCTCTTATACTGCCTATTAATATTATTATTATTTATTTATAGAGCACCATTGATTCCATGGTGCTGTACATGAGAAAGGGTTACATACAAACAAGTTAAAAATACAATGAACAAACGAACAGTGACAGACCGATACAGAGGGGAGAGAGGACCCTGCCCTTGCGGGCTTACATTCTACAGGGCAGTGGGAAGGTAGACAGTAGGTTGGGTTTGCTCTGGTGGGGTGGAGCGCCGGATCCAGTGGTGGTGGAGCGCCGGGTCCATGGTGGTGGAGCGCCACGTCCAGCGGTGATGAAGTGCCAGGTCCAGCGGTGGTGATGTGGCACTGTGGTCATTGCAGGTTGTTCTGAAGAGATGGGTTTTCAGGTTCCACTTGAAGGTTTCGAGTGTAGGGGACAGTCGGACGTCTTGGGGTGCAGAATTCCAGAGAATGGGGGATGCTTGGGCGAAGTCTTACAGGCGTTTAGATGAGGAATGTACAAGTGTGGAGGAAAGAAGGAGGTCTTGGGAGGATCGAAGATTGCGAGTTGGATGATATTGGGAGATTAGTTCACAGATATATGGGGGGGGACAGAATGTGGACGGCTTTGTAAGTCAATGTTAGTAGTTTGAATTGGATACGCTGGGGAATTGGCAGCCAGTGGAGGAATTTGTAGAGGGGAGAAGTGAAGGAATAGCGAGGAGAGAGGTGGATTAGTCGGGCGGCAGAGTTAATTACAGATTGGAGGGGTGCAAGAGTGTTACCAGGGAGGCCACAGAGGAGGAGGTTGAAGTAGTCGAGACGGGAGATGATGAGGGCATGCACTGGTAGTTTAGCAGATTGAGGTTTGAGGAAGTGACGAATTCTGGAAATATTTTTGAGTTGGAGGCAGCAGGAGGTGGCAAGGGCTTGGATGTGTGGTTTGAAGGACAAGGCAGAATCAAGTGTTACTCTGAGGCAACAGACTTCAGGTACAGGGCAAAGTGTGATGTCGTTTATTGTGATAGATCTGGTAAGGAAGGTGTGTGAGATGGATGAAAGATGAGTTCGGTTTTGTCTATGTTGAGTTTTAGGAAGCGAGAGGAGAAGAAGGAGGATATGGCTGTTTGACACTCTGGGATTCTGGACAGCAGAGAGGTGACGTCTGGGCCAGAGAGGTAGATCTGAGTGTCATCAGCGTACAGGTGATACTGGAAGCCATAGGACGTTGAGTTGTCCCAGACCAAAAGTATAGATTGAAAAGAGGAGGGGCCCCAGGACAGAGCTTTGAGGGACCCCAACAGAGAGAGGATGGGGCGAGGAGGTTGTGTTGGACTGGGAGACACTAAATATGCGGTTGGAAAGGTAGAAGGAGATTCAGGAGAGGCCAATGTCAGTGATACCAATGGAAGAGAGGATCTGTAATAAGAGGCAGTGGTCAACTGTGTCGAATGCAGAGGACAGGTCTAGAAGGAGGAGGATGGAGAACTGTCTGTTAGCTTTGGCCGTGAGTAAGTCGTTAGTAAGGTCAGGGGAGTTTCAGTGGAGTGGTGGTGGGCGGAAGCCGGATTGTAGGTCGTCAAAGAGAAAGTTGGATGAGAAGTGGGATGAGAGTACAGTGTGGACATGCTTTTCGAGAAATTTGGAAGCGAACGGGAGCAGGGATATGGGTCGATAGCTGGATGCAAAAGTGGAGTCAAGGGATGGCTTCTTTAAGATAGGTGTAATTGTTGTATGTTTGAAAGAAGAAGGAAAGGTACCAGAGTTTAGTGATAGTTTGAAGAGGTGGGTTAGGGCTGGGATAAGTCTTGTGGTGAGGTTGGGGAGGAGGTGGGATGGGGTCCAGTGCACAAGTGGTGAGGTGCAATCTGGAGAGGAGGTGTGCAAGTTCTTCTTCGGTGATGGAGGGGAGGAGGGTTAGTGGGGTAGGGGAGTGGTCTGGTATACATGGGGGTTGTGGTGATTGGGTAGCAAAACTTGTCTGATCTGGTCGATCTTGTTGGTGAAGTATGTTGCAAAGTCTTCTGCAAAGATACGAGAAGTAGGAGGGGGCAGTGGCGGGAGGAGGAGGGAGTTGAATGTGTTGAATAACTGCCTGGGGTTGTGGGACAAAGAGGATATGAGGTGATGAAGTAATTCTGTTTAGTGGTGGTGAGTGCTGACTTGAATTTGAGAAGTGCTTGTTTGAATGCTGTGTAGTCTTCCTGTGAGTGTGTTTTCTTTCAGCGCTGCTCTGCAACCCTAGACTCTCGCCGCAGATTTTTAGTGGTGTCTGTGTGCCAGGGTTGTCTGTTGATTTGTCGATTTCTGCCATGAATGAGAGGTGCAACTGCATCAATAGCTGATGTGAGTGTAGAGTTGTAGAAAGCTGTGGCATTATCTGTGTCGTGGAGTGAGGATATGGATGATAGGGGTAAAATGGTGTTGGAGAGTGTGTGAGTGTCAAGATGTGTGAGGTTTCTGCGAGGGTCTGCGAGTTGGTGGACTTGGGTGGCAGATGAGGAGGACGAGGATGAGAAGGTAAGTAGATGGTGGTCAGAGAGGGGGAGAGGGGAGGTTATGGGTTTAGTTGGGGAGCAGAGGCGGGTAAAGATGAGGTCTAGTGTGTGTCTGTGTGGGTGGCTGTGGAGGACCATTGAGAGAGGCCAAAGGATGAGGCAAGTGACAGGAGTATGGAGGATGTTGACTGGTGGGTGTCAATGGGGATGTTGAAGTCGCCCATTATGATGGTGGGAATGTCAGCAGATAGAAACTATAGGAGCCAGATGGAGAATTGGTCAAACAAAGTAGTGGTTGGACCTGGTGGTCGATAAATGACGGCCACTTGGAGGTTGGAAGGAGAGTAGATATGGACAGAGTGCGCTTCAAAAGATGAGAGGATGAGGGAGGGAGGAAGAGGAATTGGGTTGAAGATGCAGTTGTTAGAGAGGAGAAGACCCACTCCTCCACCGTGTTTGTTGCCAGTGCGGGGTGTGTGGGAGAAATGAAGTCCACCGTAACACAGTGCAGCAGGGGAGGCCGTGTCGGAGGGTGTCAGCCATGTTTTTGTGAGGCCCAGGAAGGAGAGTCTGCGAGAGGTAAAGAGGTCATGAATGTAGTGGAGTTTATTACAGATGGAACAGGCATTCCAGAGTGCTCTAGAGAGAGGGGGCGGTGGAGAGTGGGTCAGGGAAATTGGTTTTATATTTTGGAGACTGCAGCTGTTTCCTGCAGGTGTGGGGTGATAGGAGGGAGGAATAGTGGGGAAAGTTGGCTGTGGAGGTCCTGGGTTGGGACATATGTCTCTAGCAGATAGCAGCAGCAAAGAGAGAGCAAGCAGGTGGGAGAATGAGAGCGGTCGGCTTGTTTTGTGTTTCTGCAATAGGGGTGTGAGATTGAAAAGCAGGTCAGCAGAGGAGATCAGAAGGGGAGATAAGAGAGATGGGGAGATAAATATTTGTGCTTCAAGTGAAGGAGTTTGGGGGTAGAGAAATATGGAAAGGATTAGTGGAGCAATTATTGTTAGGGCATAAGTAAGCATGGTTAAAGTGTTAGTGGGAAAGTAAAGTAAAGTCTAAAGGTACCGTCACACGCGGCAATATTGCTTGCAATTTCACTGGCAATTGGCTGGTTGCAGTGAAATCATGGACAAATTTTTCTATTTTATTGCGTGTACAAATGGAACAATGTGTCCATGATTTCACTGCAACCAGCAAATTGCCAGTGAAATTGCAAGCAATATTGCCGCATTGTGATGGTACCTTTAAGGTACCGTTACACACAGAGATATCTGTGAAGACATTGCTTGCAACTCACTGGTTGCAGTGAAATCATGGACACATTCTTCCATTTTGTACACGGCAACAAAATGGAACAATGTGTCCATGATTTCACTGCAACCAGTGAGTTGCAAGCAATGTCTGCAGAGATATCTTTGTGTGTAACGGTACCTTTAGAGAAAGTCAAGAGACGGATATAGCTTGTGCCTTCTGATTTATATCTGGAATATCTCTGCAGATGTGGCGCCCCGCAACGAGTGCGTCACAAGAGCGTATTGCAGCCAGAAATGCAGCCACAATATTCTCTGACACAGCAGTGATCTGGTTAATGTAGAAATCCAACCCTGCATGCATCACCTAGAACAGAGGACCAATCCTAGGTCCTGGTGGGTGGAGTGTTAGGGAAGTGTAGGAGAACAGACCCTTAGTCTAGTGAGTTGAAGAAGGGATCTAGAACTTGACCTGAGCAGTCTAGAACTTGTAGAGGAGCGGGGGCTCCGCACCCCGTGCAGCCCCCGGGCCGTCACCGGTCGGGTGTCAGCACCTGAGGCCTTACCAACCGGGAATGGGCATCGTTCACACGGGTTCCAAAAGACTCCCGTGCCCACAACCTCACAGCCGCTTCACTGGTACCAAAGCTGGCAGCAGTTCACCTCTGCTACGCGAACCAGAAGCGTGGAGGAGCAGCTTCACAGGAGCACCCCACCAGGGCCGGGACGACAGCTAGGCGAACCTAGGCGGTCGCCTAGGGCGCCATCTTCTGCAGGGCGCATTCTCGCCTGACCGGAGTCCGGTCACCGCCGCCCGGCCCTGAAGTTGTGGGGAGAAGCTGCGGCAGGGAGCGGTGGGCGCCGCCATGTTCTTTGAGGCCGGCGCCCACTAACTGTACAGCCGGTCAATAGAGGTTGAGACCTCTACACAATGGCCGCGGTCTCCAATTAGCCGCGGCCATTTTGTTGAAGTCTCAGATTCCACCGACCGGCTGTACTGTTAGTGGGCGCCGGCCTCAAAGAACATGGCGGCGCCCACCGCTAGCTGCCGCAGGCCCGCAGCTACTCGCAGATGTTCCCTCCGGGCTCCGGCACCCCTGCTCCGCATCCACAGCTCCCACAATGGTAAGTTATGCTGGAGGCTGTGGGGGAGACAGGTGGGCTGTGGGGGAGACAGGGAGGCTGTGGGGGAGACAGGGAGGCTGTGGGGGAGACAGGGAGGCTGAGGGGGAGACTGTGTGTGGGGAGACAGGAAGGCTGTGGGGGAGACAGGGAGGCTGTGGGGGAGACAGGGGGGCTGAGGGGAGACAGGGAGGCTGAGGGGGAGACAGGGAGACTGTAGGGAGACTGTGGGGAGACAGGGAGGCTGTGGGGGAGACAGGGAGGTTGAGGGGGAGACTGTGTGTGGGGAGACAGGGAGGCTGTGGGGGAGACAGGGAGGCTGTGGGGGAGACAGGGGGGCTGAGGGGGAGACAGGGAGGCTGAGGGGGAGACAGGGAGGCTGTGGGGGAGACAGGGAGGCTGTGGGGGAGACAGGGAGGCTGAGGGGGAGACTGTGTGTGGGGAGACAGGAAGGCTGTGGGGGAGACAGGGAGGCTGTGGGGGAGACAGGGGGGCTGAGGGGGAGACAGGGAGGCTGAGGGGGAGACAGGGAGACTGTAGGGAGACTGTGGGGAGACAGGGAGGCTGTGGGGGAGACAGGGAGGCTGAGGGGGAGACTGTGTGTGGGGAGACAGGGAGGCTGTGGGGGAGACAGGGAGGCTGTGGGGGAGACAGGGGGGCTGAGGGGGAGGACAGGGAGGCTGAGGGGGAGACAGGGAGACTGTGGGGAGACAGGGAGGCTGTGGGGGAGACAGGGAGGCTGTGGGGGAGACAGGGGGCTGAGGGGGAGACAGGGAGACTGTAGGGAGACTGTGGGGGAGACAGGGAGGCTGTGGGGGAGACAGGTAGGCTGTGGGGGAGACAGGGAGGACTGTGGGGAGACAGGGAGGCTGTGGGGGAGACAGGGAGGCTGTGGGGGAGACAGGGAGGCTGAGGGGGAGACAGGGAGACTGTGGGGAGACAGGGAGGCTGTGGGGGAGACAGGGAGGCTGTGGGGGAGACAGGGAGGCTGTGGGGGAGACAGGGAGGCTGAGGGGGAGACAGGGAGGCTGTGGGGGAGACAGGGAGGCTGAGGGGGAGCACAGTAGGGGAGCTGACTATCTGCCTCTGTTCTGCTCCCGTACTCATTGCAATGGTTCCAATAAAACACCTTTTCCTACAGATTAATTGCTGCATCATCATTAATAATGTGGATGGAAAATATTAATGTATTTTGCACATTAAAACCAATGTAAATCGCAGCGATGTGGTCTCCCCCCTGCCCGTCTGTAGTGTTCCCCTCCCCCGTCTGCAGTGTCCCCCCCCCCATCTCGTCTGCATTGTCTCCCCCCCTACCGTCTGCAGTGTCCCCCACTTCCCGTCTGCAGTGTCCCCCCCATCTCGTCTGCAGTCCCCCCCATCTAGTCTGCAGTTCCCCCCTTCCCTTCTGCAGCGTCCCCCCCATCTCGTCTGCAGTGTCCCCCGTGTCTTGACCCCCCGCCTCCCCCCCCCCCGTCTGCAGTGTCTTCCCCCGTCTGCAGTGTTCTCCCGCCAGAGGCGCCGGTGCTTTCCTGTGTGGAGACCACTGGCGGATGGGGCAGGCTGAGGGGAGACAGGGAGACTGTGGGGAGACGGGGAGGCTGTGGGGGAGACAGGGAGGCTGTGGGGGAGACAGGGAGGCTGTGGGGGAGACAGGGAAACTGTGGGGGAGACAGGGAGGCTGTGGGGGAGACAGGGTGACTGTGGGGGAGACAGGTAGGCTGAGGGGGAGACAGGTAGGCTGAGGGGGAGACAGGGAGACTGGGAAGACAGGGAGGCTGTGGGGAGACAGGGAGGCTGTCAGGATGGAGGGATGCAGTCAGGATGGAGGGAGGCTGTTGGTATTGAGGAAGGATGGAGAGAGGCTGTCAGGATGGAATAGGCTATTGGGATAGAGGGAGGCTGTCAGGATGGAGGATCGCTGTTGGGATAGCGGAAGTATGGAGGGAGGCTGTCGGATGGAGGAAGGATGGAAGGAGGCTGTCAGGATGGAGGAAAGAAGGAGGGAGGCCGTCAGGATGGAGGGAGGCTGTCGGAATGGAGGGAAGCTGTTGGGATGTTGTCTATATGGCTGGCAGCCATCTCTATTGCGTACAGCCAGCAGTAGTCTCTATTGTGTATTCTCTATTGCGTACGGCCAGCAGTAGTCTCTATTGTGTATTCTCTATTGTGTATGGCCAGCAGCAGTTTCTATTGTGTATTCTCTATTGTATGTATAGCCAGCAGCAGTCTCCATTGTGTATACGGTCCGCAGCCATCTCTATTGTGTATACAGGTAGCAGCTGTCTCTATTCTGTATTCTCTATTGTATATACAGCTATTGTGTTTAGCGTTATAGAAAAGAAGTTGCAACACACAATCAGCGGTGTTTATTCACTCTTTGTGGGGTGGCGCTTCAACAGGCATATAGTCAACAGGCATATGGTGGACTATATGCCTGTTGAAGCGCCACTTGCGGTGTGAAACGGCCATCGCCTTTGAGAACCCCCCCGTCCTCCCACCCGCACCATGTAAGACCACACGAAGAGGGAATAAACACCGTTGATCCTACGATGTTGCAACTTCATTTCTATAACGCTAACCGGAAGTGATGAACCGCTAACGAAGTGTGGACTGGGTTGTTTGAGTGCTCAGCAGGCTGAATGCCGGAGCGCTGGTGATCAGGAAGGGGGCACCCTGAAGCAATCTGCAAGCTGCAGCTCTCCAGAAACACCGTGGACAGATTGGTGCTGGCACCAAGAATCGTCAGAACCGTGACTGATACAGCTATTGTGTATTCAGCCCACAGCAGTCTCAAGTGTGTGTGTAATATAAAATAGAGAGAGTGTAAAAAAAGGAAAAACAGCACAAAAAATAGAAAAAAGTGGACTTTATTGCCCAATGCGTGGCCACGGGGGAAGGGGGAGGGCGCCGTTTGCCTTACCTGCCTAGGGCACCAAAATGCCTTGTCCCGGCACTGCACCCCACCACCAGCCAACTTCCAGTCGTCTAACCAGCGGTGTACCCACCGAGGGATCCAAGGCTCCCCAAAACATCCAGAACGTACATCATGGATAGGGCATTGAAGCAGCCTCCCCGTACCTGATCTGGTATTCCTGGGCGACACTGGCAACCACTTAGTTAGAATGGAGGAACACTGTGGATTTCTAAGGGACACCATCACTGCTGAGTCCACCCGGTCCACTACCTGTGAACTGTATACCATGTACTGCCTGCTGGTTACAGTAAAGACCCGTTGCAGAGATTTTCTGTGTCCGTGCTTCCTTATGAACTGTCCGTCCGCACTACAAGGTAACCGCAGCTGCCGCACAACATCTTAAGCAGCTCCAGCCTCCGGGGATCACCGCTCAGCCTGTGGGGAGCGTTCCATCTTGCTGCTATCCATCCCCCGGAGGTTCCGCAGCGTCGGTAACGATTACCGAACTACTCATAGGTGGCGTCACGAATAAATTAAAACCCCTTTAATCTGTTCCACCAAGACGTCTTCAACCCTTTTAATCTGAACTACACCGGGCCCCACTACCGGCAGGCGCGGTCCACCCGTGACAAGGAGGAAGGAAGCATCGCCTGTCTAAACCGGAGTCCGGCCACGGTGAGTCAGAAAATGGCGTCACGAACAGGATACGAGCAGGCCCGTTATCCAACGGGTATAATGTGCTTAAAAATGACTTTATTGTCTACAATTTGGACTTTGTTCGTCCCTAAAAGAACTTTCCCGCCTTTACACCGTGGGCCAAGATGGCGCCCAAGATGGCGTTCCCGCCACAAGAATCCGCCACGTGCAAGCCCAGGAGTGAGTCAACCCCCCCCTCATCGTGGGAGGGCTAAAGACAAAAGGCGCCAAACTCTTTGTCCGCCCTGATTGCTCGAATCAACCATGGGGGCGGACCCCAAAGACTTTTCCCACCATTGGACTACAAAAGCCCAGAGGAAATGGGAGTGTCACAGACTCTACCAGAACGCTTCCCGGTTGAACGGGTGTGGTTCCCTCCAAAAGAAGAGAATGACCAGCATGAGACTCCAAGACCTGATGCGGGAGGTCGAGGCGGAGGCCAGAGCAGCCATAGGCCAACCGGGTCCGGGTCCTGCCCTTACCATTGACGGCAGCCCCGACTTCTGGCTAGAGGCTCTACAAGACCTCCGGGTGCGACTACTTGAGACTGTGGAATGGACGATTCGCAGCTGGAGCGCGACCCTAGGCAGACGACTACACCATGCGATGCAGCAGAGCCGACCGGGTACCGCTACTCCAGGCGCAGACGACGTCGTCAGCTTCTCAACCGCCTCACCGTCGCCTACCACCTGTCCTGCTTCGTCACCGGAGCCCATAGACTGCATCGATTCCAGTGGAGGCCACAGCTCGACCCATTCCAGTGATTAATACCGCAGCCGATCCCGTTCCTGAGCCGGAGCCTACAATACGCTCCATAGAAGAACTTGACCTTTACCAAGTTCCCACCAAGGAACCCGCGACGTGTTTCACAACTAAAGAGACTGTCGCCTGTTTCGTCCCCGTACCGGAGGCTTCCCTTGCAATTGCCGAGGCCTACCTGGTAACCGGGATTGAGACCCCTCTACCTACAGTTACAGATGAAGAGGCAGGCAGCCTGGAAGCCCTGCAGGACGTCCTGTGGAAGGATCCGCAGCACCACCGCCCTGTTGTACAGAGGAACCAGCTTCAATATCTCCAGCCATCGAGCAGCCTGATGTGGTCATCGAAGGAGAAGTCGAGGAGGATGACGATGAGACCCGCAGCACCGCTGAGGATCTCGACACCGGGTTCGCTTGGGGAGACACCGAGGAACTTCCCACCGGGCATACAGCTTGGGTACACTGTCGGGTGCAACGCTGACACCTTCCCCTGTGCCGTTCCACCGGGTGCCGGTCCAGACAGCCCGCCAAGTTCAAGCTTCCCGCCAAACCACCAGCTCCATTACTCATCTCTACACCCCGAGCCGTAACGATGGAGATGTACGCCAACGACGACCAGAGGAGTGGCAAGCCCGTGAACGCGCCAACATGCAGGCCCGTGCCGAGGCCCACCGCCAGCCGCCGCTGCCTGATGAACTCCGTCGTGAAGGTAGAATTTCCACCTTTAACTTACATACCCGGGTGGGGGTTCGCTTGGGAGGTGGGTTTGAATGAGGAGGTGTTTGTGGGGCGCCGGGACGTTGAGTCAAACTTGCCGAGAGGACATCCCGATCGCGACCTATACCGGGGCGATCTAATCACCTACGAACGCTATGCTTGTCCAGATGGGTGGTTCGCTATCCGGGTGTGCCATCGTTCTCCGTGCCAGTGACTTTAAGACTTGAACTCACTCAATGACTCTGTTCCTGTTAATCACTGACTGTGCGATCTGACGGCCACAGCCTGAACTTTTATCCAAAGGACAGCCGACCGCCCGCCGGGTCCGCACCAAGTGTTTTACCTGTTTATTTTGTCTACCTCACTTTTATGCAAAATAATGACCTGTCATTAATAAAAGTGTATTACCTGTTATAAAATATAAAAACCTCTGTAATGTGGGTAGTGTGACGCTTGGGGACAAGCGTATTCAACCAAGGGGGAGTGTGGCGCCCCGCAACGAGTGCGTCACAAGAGGGTATTGCAGCCATAAATGCAGCCGCAATATTCTCTGACACAGCAGTGATCTGGTTAATGTAGAAATCCAACCCTGCATGCATCACCTAGAACAGAGGACCAATCCTAGGTCCTGGTGGGTGGAGTGTTAGGGAAGTGTAGGAGAACAGACCCTTAGTCTAGTGAGTTGAAGAAGGGATCTAGAACTTGACCTGAGCAGTCTAGAACTTGTAGAGGAGCGGGGGCTCCGCACCCCGTGCAGCCCCCGGGCCGTCACCGGTCGGGTGTCAGCACCTGAGGCCTTACCAACCGGGAATGGGCATCGTTCACACGGGTTCCAAAAGACTCCCGTGCCCACAACCTCACAGCCGGTTCACTGGTACCGAAGCTGGCAGCAGTTCACCTCTGCTACGCGAACCAGAAGCGTGGAGGAGCAGCTTCACAGGAGCACCCCACCACCAGCCAACTTCCAGTCATCTAACCAGCGGTGTACCCACCGAGGGATCCAAGGCTCCCCAAAACATCCAGAACGTACATCATGGATAGGGCATTGAAGCAGCCTCCCCGTACCCGATCTGGTATTCCTGGGCGACACTGGCAACCACTTAGTTAGAATGGAGGAACACTGCGGATTTCTAAGGGACACCATCACTGCTGAGTCCACCCGGTCCACTACCTGTGAACTGTATACCATGTACTGCCTGCTGGTTACAGTAAAGACCCGTTGCAGAGACTTTCTGTGTCCGTGCTTCCTTATGAACTGTCCGTCCGCACTACAAGGTAACCGCAGCTGCCGCACAACATCTTAAGCAGCTCCTGCCTCCGGGGATCACCGCTCAGCCTGTGGGGAGCGTTCCATCTTGCTGCTATCCATCCCCCGAGGTTCCGCAGCGTCGGTAACGATTACCGAACTACTCATAGGTGGCGTCACGAATAAATTAAAACCCCTTTAATCTGTTCCACCAAGACGTCTTCAACCCTTTTGATCTGCACTACACCGGGCCCCACTACCGGCAGCGCGGTCCACCCGTGACAAGGAGGAAGGAAGCATCGCCTGTCTAAACCGGAGTCCCGGCCACGGTGAGTCACAGACCACTTAATGAAATCCCACTTTGTGAAATCACACAGGCCAAGGCACACAGGCTTGTCCTTCCCAATTTATAACTCTAAAGGTACCGTCACATGCAGCGATATGGCTTCCATATCGCCGTAAATATTGTGTATTTCGGATATGTAGAAGCCCACAGCTTCCCGAGGATGAAGCCGTTGTTTTAGAGCGGCGATACGCGTCGGTCCCTGCTGCTATGTGCCCCGGTCTCCTGACCTGCTATGGTGACTGTAACTTATTTTTGATTCTTTTTCCAGGCACTGGTGTTGCATTGTCCTGACTTTTTTGTTTATCCTTCATGTTTTCTCACCCTGTTAACAGGTTGAATGATTTTTGATGCCTCAGCATTAATTGAACTGACCATTCCACTTTATGGTGTGCTCTCCTAGACCTGTGTTTTTGACCTCAGAGCTTTGTCCTTGATTAGCTCTTAGGCAGAACTGATATTATAGCATTTGTGACTCATTCTTGTTACTCCATAAGGACATTAGGTCCCTGTATTACACTCTATCACAGGAGTCTATGAGTCGCATCTCACTCTTTTGTACATTGGTGCAATATATTTTGAATCAATATTAGCTGAGCTGCATTATCTTTCAACTGGGTTTGATGATTGTTATCTATGATTTTCTTGCTTTTTGATCAATGCCACCTACATTGTCCTGGAATTTCTTGTTTTTTTTCATCCCTTTATGTCAGCAGGCTTGCCTTCCTGTGAGTCTAGTCACCAGCGAGTCCTAATCAAATATTCAAACCCATGTTTGGGTCTAATGATAAAGCTACTCTGATGACATCTGGGGCCATAGTCATTGCTGTGTTGGTGGTTGTCCATCACACATTTTAAGTGTTTTTATTCTGTTTGTGTTTTTTGCTCATATTTCTCTGTATTTTTGATAATAAAGATTTACAATTTTTTAAATTATTTGTTTGTTTTCTGATCCCGGTCATCTGTACATGCTTTCTGGTTCTTTCCTCCTTTTCATATTCGGATATGTGGAAACCACATCGCCTGTGCGTAGTGGCGTGAGACAGGGCGATTTCACGGCGAGAAATCGCCGGTGGAGCATCGCCTGATCGCCCTGCACTGCAGTGAAATCAGGAGATAACCACCAGGCGATTTCTGCGCATCTTGGCGTGTGACAGGGCAATAGCGATGTAGAAAGCGAGCTCAGACCATCTGGAAGCAATTCGTGCCTGAGCGTTCTGTTTGGCTCGCCCCGTCTGCCGCGATTGGTGGTCGCTCCTGCGTTCCCATTGCCTGGCCATGGCTAAGGCGCCATATTTTAATAGCGATATAGTAGAAAGGGCAGATGCGTCATGTAGAGCGCAGACATCCTGACAAGGCTGACCAATGGTTACGCAGTTGTGTCAGAGTGGTAGGGGTGCGGTGAAAAACACTCTGGCACGCCTGTCTCCTCGCCGTACTCACACTCTATGCCCACTTCGCTGATAAGATGGTGGCATGTGACGCGGCGATGTGGAAAAGGGAAATTGCTTCCAGTCTTCTGCAGGCAATTTCCGGAACGCAGGATCGCCGTAGAACGCAGGCGAGATCTCTATGTGTGACAGAGCGACGGCGATGTGCAAAAATGTTCCCGTAACGTGCGCGCTCACATCAAATTGCCGGCGATATCGAATCTTTTAAAATACTGTCACACGCCGCCATATCGTCGGCGAGATGGCTGGCAATTCCCGAATTCGGCGATGTGGAAACCACAATCGCATGTGTGTACTGGTGTGTGACCGGGCGATTCTACGGCAAGAAATTGCCGGTGGAGCGTCGCCTGATTGCCCTGCTCTACAGTGAAATTAAGTGATATCCACCAGGCAATTTCAGCGCATCGTGCCGTGTGACAGGGCGATAGCGACGTACACAGCAATCCTGAAATAAATCCTGTAGGCGTACTTGGATGTGGGTTTTTCCGCACCGCATCTGCGGTGATTGGTGGGTGATACTGCGTTCTGATTGGCTGGCTGTGTCCGAGGTGCCTTATTTGATGACCCATGCATTCACGCAAAGCTAACCAATAGGAACGCAGTTCCGTCCACCAATCGCAGTGATAGGGGCGCGGTGAAACACACTCTAGCATGCCCCTATCAAGACAGTATGCCCACATCACTGCTACGATTGTGGCGTGTGACGCTGCGATGTGTGAAGGGAAGACCGCTTCTGCAGGCGATTTCCGGAATGCAGGATCACCGAAGTTCGCCCGTGAGATTGCTCCACAGCGATCTGAAAAAAGTGCCCGCAACGTGAGTGCTCACATCAGATTGTCAGCGATATGGAAGCCATATGGCGGCGTGTAATGGTACCTTTAAGGCCCAGTTACACACACAGATAATTGTGCAGAGATTGTTCATAGATCTCTGGTTGTATTGATATCATGGACACATTGTTCCATTTGTACACGGCCACAAAATGTAACAATGTGTCCATGATTTCACTGCAACCAGAGATCTGCAAACAACTCTGCACAATTATCTGTGTGTGTAACTGGGCCTTTAAGGGTAAGTGCACATCTGACGTTTTGTGGGCTGCTTTTTACCGGTTTCCGTCGGCGTTTTCCGCTCAGTTTTATGTTAATTTATGTTAATCCTAGCCACCGGTTGGATTAACATGCTACTCAATGGAGTTCAGAAAACGCTGTCTACATTACAACGATTTTCGTCTTGACGATTTCAGTTTATTCACCGGTTTCCGACCGGTTCTCAAAGATAGAGCAAGCGATTTCTTTTCAGCGTTTTTCCAGCGGGTCCAGCTGAACAAGTGCAGCAAAGACCAGTCTGGAAATGCTAAGGAACACGCCGGGGAAATCGCCAAGAACACGCTGTACGACCGCTAGTAACCCGATCGCAAATCGTTAGCAAAACGCTAACAAAACCAGGGACACTAGCGAGTGCAGAAAACTCAGTTTCTGCTAATCTCCACCGGTTCCCGGTCGTTCTGCAAAGAAGCAGAAACGACTGATGTGCACATAGCCTAAGGCTACTTCACACGCTATGATATTGTTGAACGATATCGTTAGCTACGTCACGTGACCGCGATCGTTTTGACATAGTTAGTGCGTTGTCACACGCATGGATATTGTTAATGATCTTAAATTTGGCAACGCTCCAGCTACCTTGAGAAGAACTAGTGAACGATGTTACAAAGCGGCAGGAATAGGAGAATTGTGAACGACATTGTGGCGCCCCTATGGCTAGGCGCCACAGGGAGGTACTGCACCCCGAATAGCAGGTGTAGTCCCTCCGTAGCTGTGGGTTTGGGGTTTAACTTATGGAGTCTGTACTAGCACACAACACTAGGCCCCTTAGGATAGTGAGACTGGATATTCAGTAAGTCCCAAGGAGGTGGAGCCTAGGATAGAGTGTGAAACCAGGAGAAAGAGAGAGTTTAGTTAGACAGTGCTGGGAAGGCAGCCACATAGGATGTGCCTGGCAGGGCTGCTGACAGGAAGGCACCTCTCTTCAAGAGGGGGACCCAGGACAGAGGGAGACGATCCGGAGCTCGTTGGAGCTGGCTGGAAACGTCTAGGGTCGACACCGGCAACACGGAAGCCGAGACGGTCAGTGGTCTATCCCTGACCATAAACCAACGAGACATAGGACCAATCCATGGGAGCCGTAGCACCACAGAACGGTACCTCCTCCTCGAACCCATAAATCAGCCCAAGACACTGATAGGTAACGGCCCGAATTCCAGTGGCGTGAGGGTTCAAGTTCCACCGCTCCCGTCCGTACCGGTAAAGGGACAAATCGCACCTATCCGTAACAGGCCAGGGGATCGGCGAGGAAGCTCTGCCTAAGGGTGGTAAAGACAGTGTAGAAAGGACTGAGACCCCGAAAGCCACTAAGAAGGAAACATCCTCAGACTCCATGAGAGCACCCTGAATCTGCAGATACCTCCCTATTCTACCAGACTGTACTGTGTACTATACCATCTGCCGGTACCAGTAAAGGACGTTGAAGTTGAATCGGTGTCTGTCCTTCCTTCCCGCTGGCGCCTAGAGAGTTTCAGCATCGTCAGAACAACTACTCCCCTTATCCATCCTCACTGCCCTGAGGTAAGCTACACCTGTGGGGAGCTTTACTACACTAAGTTGCATCTCATCACCTCAGTGGCCGGCCGGCAGCGCTGTATCATTATTACCAGGATCCACAGGTCGAGTCGCAAACTTTCCCTAAATTCCCCTTCCCTCCCCAACAATGAGAGCCAGGGAATGGAACCAGGAAACCGACCACTCGTGATTCCCCGTTACAGCCACGAACCCATCCCGCTACCCGAGTACCCCTCTCTCTGTGCTCATCATTTTGGCGTCTGCGAACAGGATATGAGCCAGCTTGATAACATCAAGTAAAGTGTGCCTAAAAAGAGTTTATTGACTGCTTGTGGACTGTAAAACTGAGCTGCCATTACATTGCCTCAGAAACACAACTGCGTCACCAAGCAGGAGAAAAGAGCGGGAAGAGAAGCCCCGCCCTCCAATCTGCCGAGGAGTGACGAAGTAACGTGGTGGGCTCCAGAAAGGCCCGAAGGACTGCCCTATAAACTTTCCCTGGAAGGCAGGCCTAAAAATGTAAAAAGACTATGTGCTGGCCTAGGGCGGACCTCGTCCCCTTAATACAGATGGGCCAAGAAAGAGGCGCCAAAGTGTCTCCCCGCCCCTCTTGCTATCATACAACCAAGGGGGTGGGTCGATAACCAGCCCACATTAGGTCGGTACTTTAAGAACCAAACAGGGTGCGACCGGAAAGCAGGATGAGAACCCTTGCCAGAATCTAGACCCATTACCCAAAGCGACCTGGTTATAATGGCGGCACCCAGGATCCTCGACCTGATCCGAGAAGTGGAGGAGCAGATGAGGGTCAAGCAAACTGCCCCGGGGATACCGACGCTATAAACCATGGGCGATGATCTTGTCTTCTAAGCTGCATCCCATCACCTAAGTGGCCGGCCGGCAGCGCTGGTATCATTATTACCAGGATCCACAGGTGGCGTCACGAACTTTCCCTAAATTGCCCTTCCCTCCCCAACTATGAGAGCCAGGGAATAGAACCTAGAAACCGACCACCAGTGATTCCCCGTTACAGCCACGAACCCATCCCGGTACCCGAGTACCCCTCTCTCTGTGCTCATCAACATTGTTCAAAAAGGTTTCACACTGAACGATGTTGCTTGTTCACAGAACATTAATTAGATGAACGGTAGATTTGAGGTCAGGATCTCAAATTTTTGATGAACGATCCAACGATTTCTCATTTCAAGATTGTATGTTTACACGCAATGAAGCATAAACGACATTGTTCGAAGATCTAAAAAGCGTGACGTTTCAACGATATCATTAACAATATCGTAGCGTGTAAAGTAGCCTTTAGGGTCTGCAGACAATATGCCAGGTAAGTAGAAGGGAGCGGTTAGAGGAGGGAGACAGGATACAACACACCAGGGGAGTATTAACAGATTGCTGGTAGCAGAAGCATTTGGGGCAAATCAGCAGGAGGGATAAACACAACCAGAATGAAAAGAAATTGGGTATTTGTAATTTACAATGCAGATAGTGGAATATGACATACCATAACAGACATATGCAGGGAGTGAATGCAATGCAGGGATGTAATGACAGTCCAGACAGTATGCAAGGCACATAGGACAGATGACATACAGGAGGAATGGGCCTAAAGGGGGTTCGTAGTGGGTGAGAACACTGAAGGGCTTTAGTATTGCCGTAATTACTGTGTATTTTCTGCAATATGTGTTCATCTACCTGATTTTAAGAGTTGAGTTGTATATATATTTCTTTTAGATAAGACAGTCACAACTTCCAACAGCTTCAGTCAACTGATTACTACATAATAAGTGAATATATTTGACACTATTCATTATCCGCTCCACTATTAAAATATTCACGATTTTTGTTACTCACTGAATATTTTGGTACTCGCATTACAAGATACGAGTCCCCACAACGTATGTTTGGTGCCTGATTTTTAGCCACTAAAAATGTAGGGATTGCCTGCCAATCACTGTATTGCTGTACCCATTTTTGCTACTGACATCACTGTGCCCAGTCGCATCGCATCATCGGGTCTATATAAGTATACAGTACTTTCCGTGGAATGTCCACTGCTGCCCTGTGAGCATTAACAAAGAAAGTTTCCGTTTAATTATTAGATGAATGGACAATCTATTTTATTTTTTTGTATTTTGAAACTAAATGGATATTTAAAATTTTAGTTTCCTGTCATTAGTTCACATAAACATTGACATTGGAATCTTTTAATGACATTCATATGATATTGATACTGGGAAAGTCATTCTATGATGCTTAAAGTTCACGTGGCTCCCATATTTACTTCTAACATTTCTTAAAGAGGTTGTCAAGACTACGCTATTGATGACCTGTCCAATACTTAGATGCTTGGCTGTTCTCTGTCAACACAGTCTTACATCTTCATTCAACATCAATGTTACTTTATTTTCCTACTTGTTTAATCAATCATTGTAGTATTGACATTTTACTTTTACGCTCAGAATTCAAGAAATGACTCAAAGTAAGTAATATTAAATAATTTGAAATGTTATTATATGTGTATGTGCTATATATAAGTGATTTGCTATCAACTCACATGGAAAAGGAAGGTAAAACACTGAAAAACTGCAGTTGGCCCACTTGATGCCTGTACAGACTAGTGATTAGGACCCCACAGTCTCTGAAGGTATCTGCTCAGGCTAGGAAGGCCCCAAGCCCAAACTAGACGATGACACCCGGACCTATGCTGCCTGAGCACCCATCTACTGCCGAGATTTCAAACTGTTTACCTGCACTTGATAGCAAAATCACGGCAATATAGACAGAGATGAGCAGCTAATCCAAGGTCAATTCCTTCCCTGGTCTCTCTGTAGGCCCCAAACTGCATACGTTCTCCTGCCTCAATACGATGACTGGAAGGAGTCACTGAAACACACTCCAGTGTACTCTAATCCCTAAGATGTTTTGCCAAACACCTTGCCTGTGACATAGCTTCCAGGGACAACGAGGAGGGATTATGAGAGACAAAAAATAGAAAGTGCTCGTGACACTACTTACACATTTAGAAGAGACAGATTCCTGGATCAGGATGAAGCTCCTATGCCACACATTGGACGTCCGGTGCCAGCATTTCACAAAGTGGTGATAGAAATCCAAAAGGAGAGGAATGTATTGCAGCACACCGGGTCCTTAAAGTCCAATTATATTTTCAAGGAGGTAAAAACAACATCAGTGAGAGGTGCCATGTGTTAGGGACCCTCCGAGGAAGGAATAATGAATGAGCCATTTTCAGGGACGGCTGTGGGCTGCTATACTCTAGCGTGGGGGGCCCTAAAACAATGGGCCCTCACCCTGTTGAGAATATCAGCCTCGCTACTAGCTTATTGGCTGGCAATTAAAAATAGGGCAGAGCGCATGCATTTTTTTGCCAGTTAAGGTAAAATTACGCAGCTGAGGGTAGCAGCTCGCAGTGTGTCTGCTTTCACTGGGCTAGACTTAAAAACACTGCGAAGCTCCATGCATTTTTTTTCCAATTATTTATTTATTTAACACCCTATGATAGCAGGTTGGTTGCCATAGACTAACGTGAATGATAACCAAGCACATTCACCATCCACATTATGAAAATGCACTCTGACTGCAACAGCCAATCACAGAGTTGCTCACAGAGTGTGAGCATCTGTAATTGGCTGTTTGTCTGACAGTGTAGTAAATATGAAAGTAGCTTAATAGGCAGGGCCAGAAGTGATTCAGCAGGAGATTGAGCTGCCCTGGGAGCAGCAGCAGGAGTCTGGTAAACCCGATCTACCTATTCTATCTATCTATCTATCTATCTATCTATCTATCTATCTATCTATCTATCTATCTATCTATCTATCTTCACAAGGTTCTGTCACAGCTGAATGGCAGAACAGTATACAGACTGTCTACATCATGTCTTTCTTTATACTGTTCCTATGCGGTTTGAGCACATTCTCAGCCAGCTCTGCTTTTTTACAGCCCCCCCAACCTCATGCTATTCTGTTTGAGCGTCTTTTTTTATTTTGGCTATACTGTACCTGCCAATAACAGTAATGCCATTATCAAAGATGGATATGGCATTACTATGACTGGCAAGCAATCCCAGCATGTTTATTGGTTGAAAATCAGTCAGGAAACATGCTTATCAGCTCACTCAAATATCACAAGTAAAATTAAAAATACCGTACTCTCAGTGCAAATAGCGAATATTCACGAGTATCATCACTAGTGATAAATAATATCAGTTGGTTCAACTGAGGGCCTATAAAAAGTCTCTCATTAGCAAGGTGCCACACAAGAAACATCTCGATAACTACTAGATTGTTTGAGTTCTGACCACTGACCATCTATCTCCAGAAAGGGGAACTGTTGGCTGAGTGTATCTTGTGTATCTAGTCTTACATTCATTTTTCTTTGAGAATACCAGATATTGCTGTGTACTGTGTTGTTGTTCTTATTCCTGTTCCCAGGGTGGAACCATAGCAAGGAACAATTAGTCTTACTAAGGAAACTGAAGAATGCAACCCTCTCCTATAGGTGTAGGGTCATGTCTTCCTTCTTTCTCTACCAGGCTCTTTTTGATCAACTGTCAACCAAGCAACAAACTGGAATTACATCGTTAGTAACTCCATCTCTGAATCTTTGAATTTCCGATCACGATGTTGCAGATTTGAGACTCACAAAGCAAAAAAGTAGGAGCTGGTCTTATCATAATGCTGACAGATCTATGGCATCATTTTGTTAGAGACACAGTTAAGCTCCCATCACACACAACGACGCAACAGCGATCCCGACATTGATAACACAGGTTCGTTGGTGCGTCGTTACCTGGACGCTGGGGAGCTGTCAAACAGGCAGATCTCCTCAGCGACCAGGGACCAGGGAGCCACCTCCACATCGCTGGAAGCAGGAGGACACTGGTAACTATGATAAACACTGGGTATCTAGGCAGTGCGCGCTGCCTAAATACCCGGTGTTTATCATAGTTACCAGTGTCCTCCCTGCTTACAGCCCGCGCTGAGCAGGGAGGACGTTGGTAACTATGATAAACAGCGCTGCCTAGATACCCGGTGTTTATCATAGTTACCAGCATCCTCCCTGGTATGGTTACCAGCCTGTGAGATCACTGATCTTTGGTCTCTCACTGTCACAGGCAGCGATGCGTGCTGTCCAGCGGGAGCGCAACGACCGAAAAATGACCCAGAGCACTTTGTAATGATCAGCGATCTCACAGCAGGGGCCTGATCGCTGCTAAGTGTCACACGTAGCGAAATTGTTAGCGAGATCGCTGTTACGTCACAAAAATGTGACATTACAATGATCTCGCTAACGATCTCGCTATGTGTGACGGGGGCTTTATTCCACAGACAGACTTCAATAAAATGGTGCTGGAGATTTTGGTCTGTGCTACCTCTGGCACCATTTTATTGAAAACGTGCATACCCCTGCAGAATTGCACTGTGCATATGCCGCTCACTGTGTTGATTGTGGTTGTAATGAATTTAAATAAAAGTAGGGGAGGCAGGCAGAGGGAAGAACAGAAGACTCTACCTCCCAAGTTCCACAACAATGCACAAGAGATACACAAAAGTAGATATTATAGAACTTTTAGACACAAATGCTCCACAACCCAAGTATGGATTTCTTTAACCCCTTAAGGACCGAGTCACTTTGCACCCTAATGACCGGACCATTTTTTGTAATTCTGACCACTCTCCTTTTATGAGGTAATATCTCTGGAACGCTTCAACCGATCCTAGCGATTCTGAGATTGTTTTTTCGTGACATATTGGGCTTCATGTTAGTATTAAATTTAGGTCGATAATTTTAGCGTTTATTTGTGAAAAAATAAAAAATTTGGCAAAAATTTTGAAAATTTAGCAATTTTCATATTTTTAATTTTTATTCTGCTAAACCAGAGAGTTATGTGCCACAAAATAGTTAATAAATCACATTTCCCACATGTCTACTTCACATCAGCACAATTTTGGAAGAAAAATGAAAAATTGGTAGGACGTTATAAGGGTTCAAAGTTCATCAGCAATTTCTCATTTTTCCAGCAGAATTTACAAAACCATTTTTTTAGTGACCACATCACATTTGAAGTCCCTTTGAGGGGTGTACATGACAGAAAACACCCAAAAGTGACACCATTCCAAAAACTGCACCCCTCAAGCTACTCAAAACTACATTCAAGAAGATTATTAACCCTTCAGGTGCTTCACAGGAACTAAAATAAAGTTGAAGGAAAAAATGGACATTTTAATTTTTGTAACAAAAATGTTCTTTTAGCCTCAATTTTTTCATTTTCACATGGGCAACAGGATAAAATGCATCCTAAAATTTGTTGGGCAATTTCTCCTGAGTACACCGATACCTCATATTAGGTCATAAACCACTGTTTGGGCGCACGGCAGGGCTCAGAAGGGAAGGAGCGCTATTTGAATTTTAGAGCCAATTTTCCGTTCAAAAAGTGAAATGGCGCTCCTTCACCTCTGAGCCCTGCCGTGCGCCCAAACATTGGTTTATGACCACATATAAGGTATCGGTGTGCTCAGGAACAATTGCCCAACACACTTTGGGATGTATTTTATCACTTTGCCCATGTGAAACTGAAAAAATGTAGGCAAAAATAAATTTTTGGTGAAAAAAAAGTGCTTTTTCATTTTTATGGATAAATTTGTGAAGCGTCTGAGGGTTCAAACTGCTCACTATGCATCTAGATACTTTTCTTAGGGGGTCTAGTTTCCAAAATGGGGTCATTTGTGGGGGAGCTACAATGTGGAGACACACGGGGACCCTCCATACGCAACATGGTGTCCGCTAACAATTTGAATGGAAAATGAGCTCAATTTGTTAGCGGACACCATGTCACGTTTGTAGGGTCCCTGTGTATCTCCACATTGGAGCTCCCCCACAATTGACCACATTTTGGAAACTACACCCCCCAAGGAACGTATCTAGATGCATAGTGAGCACTTTGAACCCCCAGATGCTTCACAAATTCATCCATAAAAATGAAAAAGCACTTTTTTTTTCCACAAAGTTTCTTTTTTCATTATTATGGATCAATTTGTGAAGCACCTGGGGGTTCAAAGTGCTCACTATGCATCTAAATACGTTCCTTGGGGGGTCTAGTTTCCAAAATGGGGTCACTTATGGGGGAGCTCCAATGTGGAGACACACGGGGACCCTCCCATCGCGACATGGTGTCCGCTAACAATTTGAATGGAAAATGAGCTCAAATTGTTAGCGGATACCATGTCGCGTTGGGAGGGTCACTGTGTGTCTCCACATTGGAGCTCCCCCACAAGTGACCCCATTTTGGAAACTAGACCCACAAAGGATTATATCTAGATGCATAGTGAGCACTTTGAACCCCCAGATGCTTCACAAATTGATCCGTAATAATGAAAAAAGAAATTATTTGTGGAAAAAAAAAAGTGCTTTTTCATTTTTACAGATGAATTTCTGAAGCATCTGGGGGTTCAAAGTGCTCACTATGCATCTAGATACGTTCCTTTGGGGGTCTAGTTTCCAGAATAGGGTCACTTGTGGGGGAGCTCCAATGTGGAGACACACAGGGACCCTCCAAACGCGACATGGTGTCCGCTAACAAATTGAGCTAATTTTCCATTCAAATTGTTAGCGGACACCATGTCGCGTTTGGAGGGTCCCGGTGTGTCTCCACATTGGAGCTTCCCCACAAGTCACCCCATTTTGGAAACTAGACCCCCAAAGGAACGTATCTAGATACATAGTGAGCACTTTGAACCCCCAGGTGCTTCACAAATTGATCCGTAAAAATGAAAAAAGAAACTTTTTGTGGAAAAAAAAAGTGCTTTTTCATTTTTATGGATGAATTTGTGAAGCATCTGGGGGTTCAAAGTGCTCACTATGCATCTAGATACGTTCCTTAGGGGGTCTAGTTTCCAAAATGGGGTCACTTGTGGGGAAGCTCCAATGTGGAGACACACCGGGACCCTCCAAACGCGACATGGTGTCCGCTAACAATTTGAATGGAAAATTAGCTCAATTTGTTAGCGGACACCATGTCGCGTTTGGAGGGTCCCTGTGTGTCTCCACATTGGAGCTCCCCCACAAGTGACCCTATTTTGGAAACTAGACCCCCAAAGGAACGTATCTAGATGCATAATGAGCACTTTGAACCCCCAGGTGCTTCACAAATTGATCCGTAAAAATGAAAAAAGAAACTTTTTGTGGAAAAAAAAAGTGCTTTTTCATTTTTATGGATGAATTTGTGAAGCATCTGGGGGTTCAAAGTGCTCACTATGCATCTAGATACGTTCCTTTGGGGGTCTAGTTTCCAAAATAGGGTCACTTGTGGGGGAGCTCCAATGTGGAGACACACCGGGACCCTCCAAACGCGACATGGTATCCGCTAACAAATTGAGCTCATTTTCCATTCAAATTGTTAGCGGACACCATGACGTAGGGCTCCGCCATATTTTTGGCCCAGCCAGGTACAACTAGGCAGCTGGGGGCTGGAATCCTCAGCATGGAAAGGCCCAAGCGTTCTGGGCCCCCCATGCTGCAAATTGCAGCCCGCAGCCGCCTCAGAAAATGGCGCATTCATTGAAGCGCCATTTTCTGGCGCTGTACCCATGCTCTTCCAGTTGCCCTGGTGCCAGTGGCAAACTGGGTAATAAAGGGGTTAATGCCAGCTTTTTATTGGCAGCTGGCACTAAGCCCGAGATTCATAATATAGGGCCAATGTTAGACCCGCCATTAGGAATCTCTGGTAAATAGTCAGAAAATACACACATAGAAAAATCTTTTTATTTAAAAAATGTTTTTTAAAATTTAAAATTAAAACAAAATTCGGACTCCATCTTTATTATAAAGATCCGACGTAGTCCACAACGAAGGTCCCACAACGCTCGATCGCCTCCGACGTAGTCCACAATGAAGGTCCCACGACGCTCGATTGCCTCTGCTCAATCCAGAGACTGCAGCAAGGGATCAAGTGTCCTCTTCCTACAGTCTCAGGGGTCAGAGTTATGGTGCACTGTATGACAATGATCAGTTATACAGTGCACCATGACTATGATCCCAGAGACTATAACAAGAGGACACTTGATCCCTTGTTGCACCCATCCATCCACCTATGCACCCATCATCCACGCACACACACAACCACGCACACACATCCACACAAGCACATCCACGCATGCACACATCCACGCACACACGCTGACATCCACGCACGCTGACATCCACGCACGCACATCCACGCACGCACATCCACGCACGCTGACATCCACGCATGCACACATCCACGCACGCACAAATCCACGCACGCATGCTGACATCCACGCACATCCACACACACATCCACGCACATCCACATCCACGCACACATCCACGTACGCACACATCCACGCACGCACACATACATGCAGGCACATCCATGCACGCACATCCACGCATTCACATCCACGCACGCTGACATTCACGCACGCATGCTGACATCCAAGCACATCCACACACACATCCACACACATCCACATCCACGCACATCCACGTACGCACACATCCACGCACGCACATCAACGTACGCACATCCACGCACGTACATCCACGCCCGCACATCCAAGCATGCACATCCACGCACGCACACATCCATCCATTCACCCATCCATCCACCCATCCATCCATCCACCCATCCATCCATTCATTCATTCATTCATTCATTCATACTTACCCAGCGATGAGGAGGAGGAGCCCCTGAGAAGAGGAGGAGCCACACCGGACTGCAGAGGAGGCCGACGGTGCGGGCGGGTGCACCGCGCGTGCAGCCCGCCGGAATAGATGAGCGGGGCTGGGGACCGGGGGCTGGGGACCGGGGGCTGGGGACCAGCAGGGAGGAGGAGGGGGTCCTGCAGCTTCGCCGGCGGACGCATAAGCCCGCCGGCAGACAAAGTATGCAAGGTGGAGGGCGGGGATGGACAGGACACAAGAGGGGCTGCACAGGGCACGGGGACAGGACACAGGGGGCTCTGGACACAGGGGGGGCTACAGGACACAGGGTGCTCTGGACACAGGGGGTGGGGACAGGACACAGGAGGGGCTGCACAGGGGACAGGGACAGGACACAGGAGGGGCTGCACAGGGGACGGAGACAGGACACAGGAGGGGCTGCACAGGGGAAAGGGACAGGACACAGGGGGCTCTGGACACAGGGGGGGGCTACAGGACACAGGGGGCTCTGGACACAGGGGGCGGGGACAGGACACAGGGGGAGCTGGAGCATTAGTTCATAGCCGGCGGGTGCGGTGCAGCCCGCCGGCAGATAAGTATGATTGGGGTGGGGGGGGGTGAAGGGGTTAACAGGGGTGCCCACACCTCTTCCCCTAACCCTTGGCTGTCATTGTGGCAACCGGACTCTGGGGTGCCACATTTGTACCCGTGTTTAAATACAAGATGAAAATAATCTGTTAAGTGTACTGTCTCAGGTGTTATTATTCAAGATATTTTGTTTTTCCTCCAGTGTTTTTCATTATGCTGGTTTCAATGTAATATTTTCAAAGAGTGAAATATTTATTCTTGACAGTTAAATGTATTTTATGAGATGAACAGTGCCAGCTAAGAAACTTCCCGGGAAACAGATGTGTATGTAAATGAACCATTTTCAGGATGTTGAACTATCCATATTTCATCTTTAGACATCCTGGAAAGCCGTTGGCTTCAGTGATTAACTAATACTTGCAGCTGGAGCATTGTATACATAAAACTTTTACTAATTATCTGTCTGTTGCATATGTACTGTTCAAAAGCCTGTCAGATCCTTTATAAACAGATGTCCAAACAAAACCCATAGAAATGGACATATGTGGCTTCATAACGTCTTTGTATTTATGCTTCCACAAAGGTGTGGGGCATATTTTTGCTGTCAAGTTTTAAAGGCTTTTGAGGACTTCCTTTGAGAATCCCAGGATGGCCAAGTGTGAGGTATGCCCTAAAAGGATATTACATGTACTCTAAATCTTCCCAGCCCTCTTTATACTGCTGTTATGATTTTTTTTCATGTTGTTTCCTGTTTCTTGTGATATAAGGCAACTGCAAAGCAGGGTTTTTCTGGCAAAACTGGAATGAGCCTTTACGTTCATTTAGCTCACAGTGGTTTTTGTCTTTGAACTCTGCCATGCAGGCCACTTCTGCACAGTCCCTTTCTTATGGTGAAGTCATGAACCCTAACCTTAACTGAAGCAAGTGAAGCCTGCAGATCTTTGGATGTTGTTTTGGGGTCCTCTTGGATAGGTTGTCGCTGCGGTCTTGGGGTAATTTTGGTCCATTGACTACTTCTGGAAAGGTTCACTATTGTTCCATATTTCTGCCATATATTTTGTGAATAATGGCTCTCACTGTGGTGCGCTGGAGTACTAAAGCTTTAGAAATCTCTTTATAACCTTATCCAGACTGATAGATCTCAATTACTTTGTTTCTCATTTGTTACTGAATTTTTTTGGATTGTGGCATGATGTCTAGCTTTTGAGGATCTTTTGGTCTACTTCAGTCTATCAGGCAGGTCCTATTTATTGATTTCTTGATTGAGAACAGGTGGGTAGTAATCAGGCCTAGTGTGGGTTTGTAAATTTAACTCATCTTCTCAAAGATGGAATAAACCAAAATTAATTTATGCTTGGGGGGCAATCACTTTTTTCATACTCCTTCCTAGCTGTGGACACCACAGCTACCACACCAGCACTCACTCTTAGCTTAAGATGAGTTCATCACAGCACTTGTATACTGATGAAGGTCTAGGTAAAAGGTCCGAAACGTCAACTATTATGCATCTTAGTTGCCTGAAAAACAATCATCACATTAATACTGTTTCTGAGTGTCAATTATTTTCTTCATATTATTTTTTCACACAATCCCCTGTATGTTTGGATTACCTTATCTTCATTTATAAACTTAATTTAGTGTTTACTTGTATTATTGTCTTATATTTAAATTTGTTTGGTGATCTGAAACATTTAAGTGTGACAAACATGGAAAAGAATAAGAAATTAGTAAGGGGGCAAACAGTTTTTCACACCACTGTATATTGGCTAAAGGTTCTTTTTGACAAAGCCTGGGTACAATTGTATCCCTTGCACCTATTGTAGTTATGCTCATGTTCTCCTCCATACTGCCTGCACAGTAGCTCAGCAGCACTTCTCTTCTTCCTACACTGACTGCTCCACCAATGACAGCAGAGAGGAAGAAGAAAAGCCTTATGTGGAACTTAGGGTGCTTTCACATCTGCGTTTTTCGTAATTCGCGGCAGATGCGGTGAAAAAAACGCATCTGCCGCGTTTACCGCATAACCGTTCCACTTGCGGCGCGGTTGCGGTTTTTTCTATGCAATGTATAGGGGACTTGCGGCAGATGCGGCAAGTGTGGTTTTGCACTTGCGGCAGGTGCGGCCGCGAAAAAAACCGCGGCTTACTGCGGTTTTTTTCGCGGCCGCACCTGCCGCAAGTGCAAAACCGCACTTGCCGCATCTGCCGCAAGTCCCCCTATACATTGCATAGAAAAAACCGCAACCGCGCCGCAAGTAGAACGGTTATGCGGTAAACGCGGCAGATGCGGTTTTTTCACCGCATCTGCCGCGAATTACGAAAAACGCAGATGTGAAAGCACCCTAATACATTTAAACCACAAATAACAGTAAGTTTAAATCATTCCCCTTTTCCCCAAAGAAAAAGTAAAAATGTGAAAAATATATTTTATTTCTACATATTTGGGATTGCTGTACTTGTTATTGCCCAAACTAATGAAAAGTTAAAATATTAATCATTAGAAAGTCTCCAGTTATGTAGAAAACCTGGCATCAACAGGTTATCTGGGTACAAGAGTGAAGCAACCTGTAAGTTCCTCCTGGCAGCGGACGTTGCACGCTTCAATAAAGCACACAATATTAAGTCCTGTACCCATTGAAGCAGCAAGAGCTGCAAAACGGCAAGCCGTCGTCCACCGGCCCCACTCCCTCTCCCGCTGATTTGTCTATGCTAGGATGACCAAAACAAAATAAAGGATTTGGCATCTAAAAGGGTGAGTGCCTCTTCTCTTTTTTCCTATAGTGGACTTAAAATATGAATCACATACTGTAACACCAAAGTGGAAAAAAATGGCATTATTCTGGTCACGGTACTTCTTAAAAAAAAAGCACTGCAAAGCTATCAAAACATTGTATCTATTGTAGTGCCCATGCTTTGGGATACTCGGATGTCAGGCAGCAAGGGTTAACTCTCCAGTTGACACAGGGGATGGTGGCCATGCCTGACAGTCCGCCGGAGGTCGATGGTATTGCGGCTGAGATGGTGTAGTCCTCCGCAGGCAAGACTGGAACCTCCGGGGCAGCAATTCCTATGAAAGAATAAGTTCATGCAAAGGAAGATGCAGCAGAGTCGAGTTCACTTCACTCCGGGTACTTTACTGGAAACTTTAGCAGCATTAGTTACAGTTCTCAGTGAAGTTAGATGTTTTAATGACAAGTAGCTAACGGGTGGCTGCAAGCAGATCCCAGGTGGTAGGATGGAACCCTTGGTTTGTGCCTTCTATCCCGTCTACTCCTCTCCTGCTTCCCAGTGGTGGTGAAATCTGGTCCCATAAAGCGAACCTGATCTCCTGCTGTCTCTCTCTCGCTCTTCTCGCTCCCATCGAGTTACCTTCTGCTGGCTGGCCGCCGAACCATCAAGCGGTGCCTGGTACCCTCTTTTGGTCGCTTGAGAGCCTGGGAGTAATATATACTCCCCAGGTCTTCGGATCCTTGGAGGATCCCACAGGGGCGGGCTGCGTTGCCCGGTAAGCTGTTGTGGTTAGACCTTCTCAAGTCCGTGCTTTCCCCAACTGGCTGTCTGCGCCTGGGATCTTTCCTTCCTCCTACTCTCATGGTCCCTCAGCCGAGAGACCCTCTTTCCAGACCTGGAGGCTAAGACCTGAAGCTCAGCAGGCCTCCAGCAAAAGACCAACAGTCAAAGACCTCCTTGCTCCCCTTGGAAGTAATTTTGTTCCCTCCTGGGTACCTCCCACTATGTGATCTACTGTGGGATGCTGGTCTATGGGTCCCACCCACCATCCTAGAATCTGCTTGCAGCTGTAGCATCCGCACCGCTTTTATGGGTGCAGTACCCCTCTGTGACGCCTGCATAGCAGGGCGCCACATACCCCCTTGATTGAATATACTCGTCCGCGAGTATTAGTACCTGTCTACAGGGAAGTGAAAAAACATTTTTATATATATTTATTAATACCAACGGGTAACTATTTACAGTTAAGCTTGCTTAGATTTTCTTCCCATTTCTGGGAGGCACATTCTTTTAACGTTTCACATTTATACACACATATACAGACGCTGCAGCAGTTAGTAATTAGACTTCACAGTCCTCAGGCCACCTGTCGGCAAAGTTGTAACTCTCCGATTCATCATAACTCTGCATATAAGACATTATTTAACTTGGCCCAACGGGGACTGGTACTAACTATGCGGGCCCAGCGGTAATTTTTAGCCCAGCACAGTCCAGTGTGTATTATCACCGCTGGGCCGCTGATCACACAGCACACATTATTAAACGAAGGGACAAAGAAGTTCAAATCAGAGTCTTTGAGTCTTCAGACTAGGAAAACACACGGGGTCACACTCATTGTTCTTAGGGATTGGCAAAAAGGGGCAAAAGAAAGCAAAAGGGGGGGCACGGTTACAGTAAGGGACTTTTCACAACGCAATGTCTCTTCTACGGTAGTCTATTGCTAATTCAACGTTAATTTTCTGCACTGAATATTCTAATAGCAAACCAGCCTAATGGGCCGGGGTATTGTTCGTATGTCACTTGCTCACCTTGATACAAGTCTCGCCGTGGATGTCCTTTGCTTAGAAACGATTCTACATCTCGCTGGGAGAAAAACACATCGTCAATTAGTCCGGGTTCCCGCAAGAATCCCCAGCTGTCCTCTTGATAGACAGAGACGACAGTTGCCATACGACAAAGTTCTAATGGAAGCAGGGGTTGGGCTCTGGCTTCCTCTCTGAGTCACCTTGTCACTTGTTCACGCTGGTACCATTCTTCACGTCGCCTTTGCCTCGCCACTTGGTCTCTTTCATCCATAAAAGGCCGGGAACGTTATAGCGACTGGTACTGTGGGGGGAAGTGGCGAGTTGCCGGTTGGGACTCGCGGTGTAACGCGTGTCTCCGCGGAGCTCAATATGGCGGGGACTTCTCACTGATGCTGCTGCCACGTGGTCCACCATGCTGCTGCTGGAGTGCTGCCTCCCGAGTCTCCCTCTGCGCCCTCCGTTTCCTCGTCGGTGTCATTGTCGAACTCCTCCTCGACCTCAACGTCTGGTGCAGTGGGGGATACCCGCGCTGTCTCCAGCCAGAGACAACTGCTGCCCCGGGCTGATGGTGAAGTCGGGGGCTCAGTTTGGACCCCCATGTCCCGAATCTAGACTGGCGGTGCGACAGGTGGCAGGGAGGCGCAATAGTCCAGAAGTGCGCGTTCGGCTACTGCCCTTTCACGTGCTGCGTGGTCCTCTCGCATAAAGGCCAGTTCAAAGGTTCTCTCTGCACTCCACCACCGGCACATCCAAGTCAGGGTTTCCTCCATCTCTTGACGTAGCCGCCCGAAAGCATCCCGCCAGTAGTCGGCATCCTCCTCTAAGGTTAAGAGGGATGCTGCTGCCGTGTCGCCCTGTGTGGCTTGGGTTGACTCCTCCAACTCTCGCACTATATCTCTCCACCGTGGTGCTGCCATGCTGTTGGGTACAAAGGAGTCTAGTTGTTTCTGTCCTTCTCTTCCGGTTTGTCCTGTTATCAGCAGCCACTCCCGCAGAACTTCCTGTGGGCCGCCCCCCTGATTGATTGATGGCAATCGGGGCGGCCACACTTTTTGGTGCCTCTGTCTAGGCCCTCCTTCTGCTAGGGGCTGAGGCACACCCCCGGGCCTGCACATGGTGTTTAGTACATGGCTACGGCGCCTTCTTGGGTCCTCCTGCAGTAATGGCGGGAACCCATTTTTTGCGCCAAGCAATGGCGGAAAAAGTTCGTTTTAAGTCCAAGTCCAAGTTCAAGGCACACAGTACCTGGTGGTACCGGGCATGATATCCTGTTTGTGATGCCAGAAAAGATACACTGTAGCGCCCAGGCTTTGGGGTACTCGGATGTCAGGCGGCAAGGGTTAACTCTCCGGTTGTCATGGGGGATGGCGGCCGTGCCTGACTCCGTGTCCTGGGGTATCTTTTGAAAAAGGGCGTTTTATATACAAGGGATTATTTACAGTTTGTTGTCGTGACGCACTTGCAGTTTCTGGGGAGTAGCAGCAGCGCCGCCACAGTCCGCCGGAGGTCGATGGTATTGTGGCTGAGATGGTGTAGTCCTCCGCAGGCAGGACTGGAACCTCCGGGGCAGCAATTCCTGTGAAAGAATAAGTTCCTGCAAAGGAAGATGCAGCAGAGTCGAGTTCACTTCACTCCGTGTACTTTACTGGAAACTTTATCAGCATTAGGCTGGGGTCACAGTTGCCATGCGTTTTTTTAAGTGATTTAACAAAACTCATGCTTTTTTTCATGTCAGCATGAGTTTTGTAAGGTCTCTGATGGCTCCCTGCGTTTTTGGGTGCTTTTTTGAATCTGCACCTAAAAATAGTGCTTGTAGTATTTTTTTGAGCGTTTTGAAAAACGCATGCGTTTTTGTAGAAAACGCATGCGTTTTTATAACATTGGTTCCTATGGAAAACGCATGCAAAAACGCATGTAAAGTTAGTACCTTTTAGTGCCATTCAAAAACGCATGCGTTTCCCATAGGAGCCCATGTTAACAAAAACGCATGCGTTTCCGGAAAAACGCATGCGTTTTTTTAACATGGGCTCCTATGGGAAACGCATGCGTTTTTGAATGGCACTAAAAGGTACTAACTGTACATGCGTTTTTGCATGCGTTTCCCATAGGAACCCATGTTATAAAAACGCATGCGTTTTCTACAAAAACGCATGCGTTTTCTACAGAAACGCATGCGTTTTTGGATATGCTCCAAAAACGCATGGGACAGTCACACATGCTTTTAGGCTATTAGGGCATGCGTTTTTTAACATGGGGGCCTATGGGTGCGTTTTTTACATGCGTTTTTGAAAACGCAGGTCTCCAAAAATGCATGTGAAAAATGGTACTGTGACCCCAGCCTTAGTTACAGTTCTCAGTGCAGTAAGATGTTATAATGACAATTAGCTAACGGGTGGCTGCAAGCGGATCCCAGGTGGTAGGATGGAACCCTTGGTGTGTGCCTTCTCTCTCTCTCTTCTCGCTCCCGTCGGGTTACCTACTGCTGGCTGGCCGCCGAACCATCAAGCGGTGCCTGGTACCCACTTTTGGTCGCTTGAGAGCCTGGGAGTAATATATACTCCCCAGGTCTTCGGTTTTTCTGTGGTCCTTGGAGGATCCCACAGGTTCGGGCTCTGGTGTTACATAGTTACACAGCTATATAAGTTGAAAAAGACCAAGGTTCATCAAGTTCAACCTGTCTCCACCAATTTCAAATTTTTTTTATCTATAACCCACAATGTTATGTGTACTTGGGGAATCATTGAGCCCTTTTTAAAAGCTGTTACAGTGTCTCCCACTTGCTATTTCTTGTGATTGGTCATTCCACAGTCTGACTGCTCTAACTCTAAGTAGCCCTTTCTTATTTAGTTGCTCAAATCACCTTTCTTCTACATGTAATGAATGTCCCTCCTGGTCTTTTGTAAGGTCTTTGGTAGAAATAAATCGTATTCCAGTCCTTTTGTGTTGACCACACATGTATTTATACACAAAAATTAAATACCCTCTGAAACATCTTTTTTCTAAGCAAAACAAGACCAACTTTTCCAATCTCATCATGTGGGAGGCCTCCTGTCTTATTGCATTTGAACTGACTCCAAATTCTGAATATCCTGTTTAAAAGTGTACCACTTCACTGCATGACTAAGCTGCTAGACCGAACTGCACTCTTTCCATTACCCCATTGTTGCAAGCTAACTCATATCTACCTCTGCAGTATTGGAGAAGTGCAAGTGCACTGACGTTGGCTCCCTTACCTAGGTTACTGGTCACTAGTGATGGACTGCAGAGGGAACCTAGAAAACAAGCATTAAAAGATTAAATTACATTTTTTTTATCAAGATCATTGATCAGGAATGTACCACTCCTCTGCATGTTTGAGTGCTAGTCTGAACAGCACACTTTCCACTACTCCAAACAAAGGCCGATCTCATTCGGCAGCAGTGAAGTGCAGGGGCACTGAAGCTGGTTCCCTTGTCTAGGTGACCAGCATTGTGCTCCTTGCCTAGTCAACTGGTCACCGGTGATGAACTGCAGAGGTGGTCGGTAACCTAGGAAACAAGCACTAAACAAACTTAAAAACTCCTCTATGTTTAAAAACTAGCAAATTAAAAGTTAGACTTCAATGGCTGAGATTGATCCTCAAAACATGAGAATAGGATATGCTTTGAGCCTCACGGACTGGACCAATGGATCTGTTTTTAAAACTAATCTGTGCATGAATTAAGTATGCCGTCCCATAAACAGACAGCACACAAACGAAATTCACAGATCCGCGAATGTAGCCTAATATTGTGTGACATAAGTATAGGTGAGATCAACATACGTATCTGTTTTGTGAACCCTGTAGCGAAATTCCCATTGATGATTAAGGAATAGAGATGCATCTTTATTCACTCCAAATCATTCTTCTTGACAATATAATAACACAAAGGTCATCTCATATTCCATTCATGTCACTGTGATGCATGGACACTACAAATCCCTGCCTCTGGATAAATGCATATTGGCTTAATATAAATAACATTCTGTATAGCACTTGAAAACTCTCTGATATTTAGAGTTCTACGAGATTATGGATGGCTCCTGTTTCCTACTTCATGTCTTGCTGTTTTATCAGTAGCTTCCATGGAAGATTGAAGATGTTACAGAGTGTAACTGTTGAACAGGCTCTGCTGAAATGTAAGATGGGAACAGAATTCATATTAATGTGAGAATCAAAGTAACGTTGTCTGCTGCGCTATCTTATCCTTTACAGAAATGGAAAAAAAGATGTATTCAATTTTTTGAACATTAAAGTCTATGGAAAACATATGCATAAATTAAGGTGTCAATTTTGTTGTCTGTTTATTTGGATAATGGCAGTTACATGATTTGCCAACCCTCCCCTATCCTCATAAAAAATGCATGGAATTGTAAGTAACACATGGCAAAAAAACATGCTTCTGTAAAATGCATCATTTTCTCAAAGGACCATTTAATTTTAATTATACTATAAAAATGTGTAGCTGTAGCAGATAAGAAAATTGTGATATGAAGAAAGCTTAGTCGTTCCACTCCTCAACATTAAACATTTAAACAATAAGAAAGAAAAGTTTTGCATCCTCTGTGGCCTAAACCTGCTCCCCTGACTTAACTCTAAATACAAGTATATGTTGCATAACATTGGTGAATAAAGTTGTGGTGCTATTACAGTCATATTTAATATTTTGTGTGACTTCCATGAGCTTGAAGGACTGCATCCATGCGGTTCAACAATGATTCATGCAATTTATTAATGAAGTCATCAGGCATAGCAAAGAATGCAGTCTTACATTCTTCCCAGAGTTCATCTAGATCAGTGTTTCCCATCAAATTCCAGTCCTCACGGCCGCCAACAGGTTATGTTCTCAGAATTTCCCTAGTATTGCACAGGTGATGCCTTGATAATGATTCCCTTACCTCTCCAATCCTAAGGAAATCCTGAAAAGGTGTCCTGTTTGGGGCCATGAGGATTGGAGTTTGGGAAATATTGATCTAGATTCTTTGGTTTTGTCTTCCAAGCTTCCTCTTTAATCCTACCCCAAACATGCTCAATGATGTTCATGTCTGGTGACAGGGCTGGCCAGTCCTTGAGCATCTTGATCTTTTTTGCCTGCAGGAACTTTGTTGTAGAGATGGATGCATGAGATGGAGTACCATCCTGCTGCAGAATTTGACCCCTTTTATGATTTGGAATGTAAGAGGTAGCTAATATTTTTGATATTGCCTTCTACCTTGCAAATGCTTCGCACACCCCCATACTGAATATAACCCCAGACCATGATCTTTCCACCACTAAATTTGGATCCATACGGGCTTCAGTAGGTCTCCTGCAGTATTTGTGGCAGCTGTGGGTGTAATTCTACTGAAGATTCATAAGAGAAATCCACCTTCTGCCACTTTTCCAGCGTCCATCTGTTTAGCAGGCTGTGGGACTTTGCAAATGCCACAGTTTTTTGTATGCCTTTTGTTTAGTTCTGGGCACTGATTCGAACATGGAGGTCATTTTGAGACGGAATCCTACAAACTGTTCTGGTTGACACAGGGTCGTGAGGTGACCAGGCCTGTTGGAGCTCTGCTGCAGTGGAAGAGGGGCGTGCTTTGGATTTTCTAACCTACAAATGTTCCTCCTGAGCAGTTGTTTTGCCGGGTTTCCGGACCTGGGCTTGTCAAACACATCTCCAGTTTCTTCAAATCATTTTTTTAATTCTTTGTATTTGATGCTGAGACACATTAAAGGTGCCAGCCACCTCTGCAGTGGATCTGGTCTTCAGCCTCTTCGGCTTTGGTCGCAGGGTGGATTTTTGGCATGTTGTCAGAGCTCAAGTTGCAGTTCAAGTGAAGGTCTCGGGTGCTGGGTTTCTTTTTATACACACCCACTAATTAACCAATCATTAACAGAGCACAGGTGAGGATGTAAACTAGGATTGGGTGCATTTTATGACCAGGTGACAAAACTTTTGTCTTGCCAAAATCTGACCATTCTGTGTTCATTAAATGATTAATATTTCAGCATTGATGCCAGTTTATTTTCTTAACCTAAACCACATTTGGAAGGGTTTCAGCTTTCAAAGAGTAATTTATAAAACCAATGGATGAATTTAACATCAGGTTATAAGCTTTTATTTACATAACATTGATAAGCGGCATAACTTTTGTCAGGGACTGTACATGACACACCCACCAGGACCGTGGGGTACTCGAAACCGAGTAGGGAGTTCTTTGGGGAGGTCATGGGGTTGTGACATGGTTCCATGGCCCTCGTTGTGTCAATAAAAAGAGGAATATTTTATGTGAAATTAATTTGTGAAGCCACCCGTGGGTTTCGACAATTGGGATGGATGGGCGATGCTGCAGTGCAGATCCTCTGGGGCCATTGATAATGCAGTTGAGGTGGTTCTGCTCTCCACGGGTAGAGCGGAGGACCCCAGAGCAGTTTACACAGTCTATGCTTGGAATAGGATACAGTGTGGGTCAGGACTGATGGCGCGATAAATTAATGACTAGAGGACACAATGATTAAACGTTCCTTTACCTTTACTTGATGATTGTTGTTGCAAACCGGGGCACTTGTAATAGATGCTAATGGAGATCCGGGCAGCCAGGAAGCAATTAGGATCCATCTAGCCAGGTGGTTGTAGAGGCCTTTCTTCTGTGTGGTGCTACTTGGACCTTGCTGCCTAAAGCTTTGCTACAGCCCTCTTTATCCGTGTCTAGTCTTTACCCGTATGACAGGCAGCGCAAGTCTTTTCCAGGTGTCGCTCCTCGGTGGCGGCTCCAGGCTCTACTACTCTGCTTTGCCGTCGGGTGTTGAATTGCGCCAGGGAACTTGCAATCCTCTGCAATCCTGATTTGGCTGCAGGGACTTCAGTAACCGAACAACCATGGACTCCGGCGTCTGGCTCCTAGTGTTCTCCTCTGGGGCGAGCCCAGTCATGGCTCCACTCCCCAAGTTCTCCTCGACTCCTCTGTCTCACTAGCTCTAATCTGTCCTGGGACGAGCTCCACTGGCTCCAGTCCCCAGAACGTCTGCACTCTTCTCTCTCTTAGACTGTCTAACTAACCCTCCCCAGGCCAGAATTTATAGGAAAGCTCCCCTGAATCTGGGTGCAGAGCTCCTGCGTGGAGTCAGGACAAGTGCTGGATGTTGGTGTTACCTGATTAGGGGACCCCTTCTTGCTTCCAGGCATGTCATCAATCCCTGTGAGGAAGGCAATGCCACTGTGGCAACTGAACTCCTTGTGTGCCACATACATACCCACCTCTGGTGACAGCATTGTTCCAGCGGTGTTAGCATTAGCTATCTGGTGATCACATAACAGTCTTATGTCACACAATCACTGTAACCATTTTACACTTCCCGCCTTCGAACATCACATACATCTGGAATAAAGGAGAGCAGCAGTGCTCGCCTCCTCTGGATGTAAATGATTTGTAATATTAAAATATTTTGAAAACATTATCACTAAGAATGCGTGAACTGCTTATTTTTCCCTGGGTTTGTGATCGTCGTTGCCCTGTTAAAGCAAGTAAAAAGTTAATGCACCTGATATACTTACCGGCTAGGCTTCCTGGTGTGACGCGCGCTGCGTCATTTCCGGGTCGCCTCTTATCTTCTGGGTGTATGTGATTGGCTGTTGGAGCCAGTCACATGACTATTCCCCAGAAGCCCAGAAGTAAAGTAGTACCACCGCACAGCGGGACCGAATTACACGGACTCGGTAAGTATAATGAGGACTCTTTACTTGCTGTATCAAAGCCACCCCGGTCACGAACTCGAACAGTTCGCCCATCCCTTATCACTCTTTGACCTATTAGTTTTTTGTGCTTAAACATAACTTGTGTTAATTTAGATTCCATAAATCAATAGTACACATGAAATTAAGCAACTTTGTAGAATATTTTATCAGACAAATTTGCTTATTTCATTTTAAAAATTCTCAATTGTGAGGTCAAATCTGTATTCAGTGAAGACTTTCCCATTACTGTGATAGGAAATGGCAGTTATTACTGATGAGATTCTATGGTGATAGAAAGAGGGAGGAGCTAGAGGCAGAGGCTACATGCAGAGCTACACCCACTTTCCCCTCCTCTATCTACATAGAATCTCATCAGTAACAGCTGCCATTTCCTATCTCAGTAATGGGAAAGTCTTCACTGAATACAGATTTTACCTAAGAATTGAGAATTTTGATAATGTCTGATCAATTCTGGCAGAGGAAGAAGCAAATTTGTCTGATGAGATATATTTCAAAATGTGCTATATTTTCATGTGTATTATTGAATAAAGAAATAAATATATCAATGATGGTTATGCTTTAAATTAATCTCAACATTAAAATTTATGGAAATATTATACCTGGTGTAAAGGCCACTGTTCTTAATCTGAAAACAATAAAGGAACAGGGAGTGTTAATTAGTAGGACCTGTTGGTCCAGTGGGGGCACTCACCTCAAAAGATTGTGTACACTTGCACAACCCCGAGAAGAACGTGTAGAGGCAATGACACTGCCGCATCAGCTCCATGTGGCTCTTGTGGGCCGATACCATGTGACGGGGGAGGCGTTACCAGAACTATGTCATCGCAGGTCCTGCATTCAGCATAAAGGGATGATCCATACGCCCAGAGCTGCTTCTGCTGTGTACCCTCAGGGGGTACGTGGAAACAAGAAGGAAGAAAAAGCAGTCTATTAAAGTAATTAGCTCCACAACGCATTTCAGTAGCAGCTTGCTACCTTCATCATGTGGTATCAAGTGGTAGCAAGCCGCTATCAAAACATTTCTTTTGTTACCTTGCCTTTCTATTTCTGAGATATATGACCAATCTTGCCTACTGGTAAATCTATTTTTTATTAGCCAAGTGGGTGTGACTCTTGGAAATGCTATGACGGCTGTTTCCAGTTGGCTAAAAATGCTACATTGATTTGCAGGAAATAGAGGACTATATCTCAGGAACAAACATTTGCAGGAAGATAAAATAAACAGTGCCAGATTCAGGAGAACAGAAGTGTTTATAGCAGGTAAAAAATGACATATTTATTGCCCACTAAAAGTCCTCTTTAACCATTTATCAACCTGTCTCTTCCATTTTTCTTAAAGGATGGGCAAGGATTGCATGAATCAGGCTCAGGAGTTAAACCCCCTCCATATGAGACAGTTGCTGGGTGCACTACAAAGCAAATAACTGCCTGTAACACCAATGACGAGAGCTACCATCGAATGCTGCGGACAATCCAAATAAATGCTGCTGAAATTGTGGCACCCCTGCGGGGGATTGCCACAGGATCCACCGGTGCAAGGAGGGAGTTACACCTTGGTTCGCACAGCACACCACACCTTCCACCCCAGACCTGAAGGGGGAGCTCTACTGGCTGCCTTAAGCCAGTTCCCCTTGAAAACATCCAGGCCTGAGGGGAGGAGTTAGTCAGTCCCAAGAGTGAGTCGCAGGAGAGAGTCGGAGGAGTGAGGAGCTGGTCGCTGGGAAGGATCCAGACCCAGGACCAGGGGCCACTGACCGCTGTGTTGCACCCTAGGGAAAGGATCGGAGGCCAGTGGAAAGCAAGGAATCAAGAAAGGGAACCAGTTAAGGTCTCCCTATAGTATACCTGGACACTGGAGTCCAACTCTGCGAGCATTTATTCTAACAGCAAAAGCCCGGAAGAACCAGGAGGAGTTAACCCCTGAAGGAACACAGTTAGAGACGCTAAAACTGACCAAGGACAGAACTATGGGCCATAGGAGAAACAGGGACCCCGCAGAAGGACATCATAGTCAGTTTAGAGCAAAGCCCTGAGAGGGAGAAGGAGTGGTGGGTTCAAGCACAGACAGGACTCATCCCAAACCACAGACAGAGGAGGCCTCACAACTTTCTAAGGTGGAAGTCCCAAGTTGCATCGGGGACCTGGTTATTTCTCTGGACTGTACCTGATACCTTGTCACCAGTAAAAGGTACCGAAACAACGATCACTGTGTGTGTGTGTGTGTGTGCCTGCTTAACCGCGCTATTCACCACATTGACTGCAGACGTGACTACTACTCCCCTCATTCATCCCCGCTGCCCTGAGGTAAAGCTCCACCTGTGGGGAGCTGTACCACACTCTGCTGTACCCACCATCACCTCAGTGGCCGGCTGCAGCGCTGGTATACCCGTTACCAGATATCATAGGTGGCGTCACGTTACCAATCCCCTAATTCCTCCACCATTCCCCATCATTGAGGGTCCAGGACACTGGACCGGGGACCGACCAGCCATGATTCCCCATCAAAGCCGCCATCAGCCCGGTATCCGAGTACCCCCTACCCTGTCGACCGCCTCACAATCACTGATGGTGCATTCATGAATTGCTTTCAATCATCTTTCCTAATACTTGATTGGAGGTGCCATTCCAGTCTTATTCCAGATCTGAATTTACCCCCATGTATCACTATGGGGCCAGATGGCTATTATTTGCCATCCAGTTTGGGTTCTTTTCAGGAGGATCCGGTTTTGTCCAATTGCATCGGACACAAAACCGGAGTCTGCAGCATTTTTTGTGTCCGATACAAAATTCGGGCAAAACCAGATGCTTCCAGAACCTCTTGGATCTGGTGCCCATAGCATGGGAGTCTATAGACGCCGGATCGCGCCGGAACCGGCAGAAAATCATGCTGGGTCCCGGACGCCTTGTGCTGAAAGAGCGGCGGCTGTTAAAAGCAGCCTCCACTAAATTTCAGCACCTGGAGAGCTCCACGGCTGAAATTTCAGCATTGTGGCCATCTCCCCTGCAGCTGCAATGCTGAAACTTCAGCACTGGACAGCGTCAGCAATGAAGCCAGCAAAAAGCAGGATTGGAGGGCAGATTTGCCCTCCGATTCTGCTTGTCGAGGGTTGTCAGGTTGTGTCCGATGCATCCTGCAAAACACCGGACACAACCTGAATAACCGTGGTGTGAAGCTGGCATTACAAAGTCCTTCTGTGAAGACCAGCTGCCAATTGAGCTCTATAGGATAATGTCAATCACAATATACTGTATTCTGCAATACTATAGTATTACTGTACTACTGTAATAAAGTAAAAGTAAAAATATATTTATTTTTAAAAAAGATAACAGAATGAATAAATTACAAAAATGTTTAAAAATTCACATGTTTGGAATTATCAGGCTAAAAAAAGTCTGATCTACAAAAATACATTAAACGCAACAACAAAAAAAAGAGAAAATAGAAACACTAGAATTAATGTTTATTGGTCACTGCAGTACTTTCAAAAATGCAATAAAAAGCAATCAGAATATTGAATGTATCTCAAGATTGTATAAATGAAAACTACTGCATATCAATCAGAAAACAAATTTGAACACAAAACCGTCATCAGCAGAAAAATAGGATGGTTAAAGGTCTTAAAAATTGCTTTCATGAGTCAGAAATTTCTTTAACTAATAAAGTATAAGGCCAGGACAGGTGGACATGTACACAAACGAGGCTCAATTGATAAGCAAGGAGTGGCCAGCAGCACCACTGACCCGAGCATGATGGCGGGTTTTACACGTCGCGATATCGTAGTACGATTTCAATCAAAAGCCACGTGGTTCAATCGCCGGAGTATGGGGATGTTGAGCGCGGCCTCTCCGGACCCGGGGCCGCGCGCGCGCCTCCTCCGCCCGGGTCGGCGCGCCCCTCCTCCTCCTCCTCCGGCCAAGGCCCGGGCGGGCGCCCCTCCTCCTCCTCCTGCCCCGGGGCGGCGCGCCCCTCCTCTCCGTGCCCCGGGCCGGCCGCGCCCCCTCCTCCGGCCCCTGGCCGGCGCGCCCCTCCTCCTCCTCGGCCCCGGGGCCGGCCGGCGCGCCTCCTCCGCCCGCCCTCCCTCCGGCCCCGGGGCCGGCGCGCGCCCCTCCTCCGGCCCCGGGGCCGGCGGCGCGCCCCCTCTCCGGCCCCGGGCCGTCGGCGCCCCCTCCTCGGCCCCGGGGCCGCGCGCGCCCCTCCTCCGGCCTCGGGGCCGACGCACCCCTCCTCCTCTCCCGCCCCGGGGCCGGCGCCGCGCCCCTCCTCCGGCCCCGGGGCCAGCGCGCACCCCTCCTCCTGGCCCCGGGGCCAGCGCGCGCCCTCCTCCTCCGGCCCCGGGGCCGGCGCGCGCCCCTCCTCCGGCCCCGGGGCTGGCGCACCCTTCCTCCTCCTCCTGCCCCGGGGCCGGCGCGCGCCCCCTCCTCCGGCCCCGGGTCCGGGGCCGGCGCGCCCTCCTCCTCTCCGGCCCCGGGCCGGCGCGCCCCTCCTCCGGCCCCGGGGCGGCGCCCCTCCTCCTCCGGCCCCGGGGCCGGCGCGCGCCCCTCCTCCGGCCCCGGGCCGGCGCGCGCCCCTCCTCCGGCCCCGGGGCCGGCGGCGCCCCCTCCTCCGCCTCCGGCCCGGGGCCGGCGCGCCCCCCCTCTGGCCCCGGGCCGGCGCGCCCCTCCTCCGGCCCGGGCCGGCGCGCGCCCCTCTCCGGCCCCGGCCGGCGGGCCCCCTCCTCCTCTCCGGCCCCGGGCCGCGCCGCGCCCTCCTCCGGCCCCGGGGCGCGCGCCCTCCTCCTCCGGCCCCGGGGCCGGCGCGCGCCCCTCCTCCGGCCCCGGGGCCGGCGCGCGCCCCTCTTCCGACCCCGGGGCCGGCGGGCACCCTCCTCCGGCCGCCCGGGGACGGCGCGCGTCCCTCCTCCTGGCCCCGGGGCTGGCGCGCCCCTTCTCTTCCTCCTCCGGCCCCGGGGCCGGCGCGCACCCCTCCTCCGGCCCCGGGGCCGGCACGCCCCTCCTCCTCCGGCCCCGGGGCCGGCGTGCGCGCCCCTCCTCCGGCCCCGGGGCCGGCGCGCCCTCCTCTCCTCGGCCCCGAGGCCGGCGCCGCCCCCTCCTCCGGCCCCGGGGCCGGCGCGCCCCTCCTCCTCCTCCGGCCCCGAGGCCGGCGCGCGCCCCTCCTCCGGCCCCGGGGCCGGCGCGCCCCCTCCTCACGGCCCCGGGGCCGGCGCGCGCCCCTCCTCCGGCCCCGGGGCCGGCGGGCGCCCCTCCTCCGGCCCCGGGGCCGGCGGCGCGCCCACCGGCCCCGGGGCCGGGGAGGGCGCCGCCGGCCCGGGGCGGAGGAGGGGCTGCCCGCCAACCCGGGGCCGGAGGAGGGGCGCGCGCCGCCCCGGCCGGAGGAGGGGCGCGCCCGGCCCCGGGCCGGAGGAGGGGCGCGCGCCGGCCCCGGGGCCGGCGCTGCGCCCCTCTCTGCCCTCTCCTCCGGCCCCGGGGCCGGCGCGCGCCCTCCTCCGGCCCGGGGCCGGCGGGCGCCCCTCCTCCGGCCCCGGGGCCGGCGCGCGCCCCTCCTCTGGCCCCGGGGCCGGGCGCCCTCCTCCTCCTCCGGCCCCGGGCCGGCGGGCGCCCCTCCTCCTCCTCCGGCCCCGGGGCCGGCGCGCCCCTCTCCTTCTCCTCCAACTGCGGCCCCGGGGCCGGCGCGCGCCCCTCCTCCGGCCCCGGGGCCGGCGGGCGCCCCTCCTCCTCTCGGCCCCGGGGCCGGCGCGCGCCCTCCTCCGGCCCCGAGGCCGGCGGGCACCCCTCCTCCTCTCCTCCCTCCGGCCCCGGGGCCGGCGCACCCCTCCTCCTCCGGGCGGACGCCCCTCTCCTCCCTCCTGCCAGCGGCCCCCGGGGCCGGCGCGCGCCCCCTCCTCCTCCTTCAGCCCCGGGGCCGGCGCGCCCCTCCTCCTCCGGCCCCGGGGCCGTGCGCCCCTCCTCCTCCTCCGGCTTGGGGCCGGCGCGCGCCCCTCCTCTGGCCCCGGGGCCGGCGGCGCCCCTCCCTCCTCCTCCGGCCCCGGGGCCGGGCGCCCCTCCTCCTTCTCCCCAACTGCGGCCCCGGGGCCGGCGCGCGCCCTCCTCCGGCCCCGGGGCCGGCGACCCCCCTCCCCCTCCTCCGGCCCCGGGCGGCAGCGCGCGCCCCTCCTCTCCTCTTCCGGCCCCGGGGCCGGCGGGCGCCCCTCCTCTCCTCCTCCTCCGGCCCCGGGGCCGGCGCGCGCCCTCTTCCGGCCCCGGGGCCGGCGGCCCTCCTCCTCCGGCCCCGGGGCCGGCACGCCCTCCTCTTCCTCTCGGCCCCGGGGCCGGCGCGCGCCCCTCCTCCGGCCCCGGGGCCGGCGCGCGCCCCTCTTCCGACCCCGGGGCCGGCGGGCACCCTCCTCCGGCCCGCGGGCGGCGCGGCGTCCCTCCCCTGGCCCCGGGGCTGGCGCGCCCCTCTTCTCCTCCTCCGGCCCCGGGGCCGGCGCGCGCCCCTCCTCCGGCCCCGGGGCCGGCGCGCCCCTCCTCTTCCTCCGGCCCCGGGGCCGGCGCGCGCCCCTCCTCTGGCCCGGGGCCGGGCGCGCCCCTCCTCCTCCTCCGGCCCCGGGGCCGGCGCGCGCCCCTCCTCCGGCCCCGGGCCGGCGCGCGCCGCCCCTCCTCCGGACCCGGGGCCTGCGGGCGCCCCTCCTCCGGCCCCGGGGCCGGCGCGCGCCCCTCCTCCGGTCCCGGGGCCGGCGCGCGCCCCTCCTCTGGCCCCGGGGCCGGGCGGGCGCCTCTCCTCTGGCCTTGGGGCCGGCGGGCGCCCCTCCTCCTCGGCCCCGGGGCCGGCGCGCCCCCTCCTCCGGTCCCGGGGCCGGGCCGCACGCGCCCCTCCTCTGGCCCCGGGGCCGGCGGTGCCGCCCCTCCTCTGGCCTTGGGGCCGGCGGGCGCCCCTCCTCCGGCCCCGGGGCCGGCGGCGCCCCTCCTCCGGCCCCGGGGCCGGCGCGTGCGCCCCTCCTCCTCCGGCCCCGGGGCCGGCGCGCCCCCTCCTTCCGGCCCCGGGGCGCGCGCGCGCCCCTCCCTCCGGCCCCGGGGCCGGCGCGCGCCCCTCCTCCGGCCCCGGGGCCGGCGCGCGCCCTCCTCCTCCGGCCCCGGGGCCGGCGCGCGCCCCTCCTCCGGCCCCGGGGCCGGCGCGTCCTTCCTCCTCCTCCTCTCTGCCCCGGGGCCGGCGCGCGCCCCTCCTCCGGCCCCGGGGCCGGCGCGAGCCCCTCCTCCGGCCCCGGGGCCGGCGCGAGCCCCTCCTCCGGCCCCGGGGCCGCGGGCGCCCCCTCTCGGCCGTCCTCCTCTTCCGGCCCCGGGGCCACGGCGCGCGCCCCTCCTCCGGTCCCGGGGCCGGCGCGCGCCCCTCCTCCGGCCTCGGGGCGGCGGGCGCCCCTCCTCCGGCCCGGGGCCGGCGCGCGCCCCTCCTCCGGCCTCCGGGGCCGGCGCGCGCCCCCTCCTCCGGCCCCGGGGCCGGCGCGCGCAGCCCCCCTCCGGCCCCGGGGCCAGCGGGCGTCCCCCCTCCGGCCCCGGGGCCGGCGCGTCCCCTCCTCCTCCTCCGGCCCCGGGGCCGGCACGCGCCCCTCCTCCGGCCCCGGGGCCGGCGGCGCGCCCTTCTCCGGCCCCGGGGCCGGCGCGCACCCCTCCTCTGGCCCCGGCCAACCGCTGAGCCCTTTATACTCTGCTAACCATAGTCTAGAATACCCGATGCGTTAGAATCAGGCCACCATCTAGTATTATATAGAAAGCAATGTGGGGCCTAATATACTATATGAAAAACAGTCTCTGTTTCCACCAGCATCCATTCAAGAATTTTCTTTTATGAATTTTTTCACAATTTCACTTTGTAGTTTTGCTATAAAATGTGTTTAGAAAAGTATAAAGACTTAAAAACTAAAAATGATGGCAAATTCCCTTTAAACAAAATAAAATTCAGTTACAGAATGGTAAATTGTGGAGGGAACGGATTTGTGGGATGGAAAACTGAACATAGGGTTAAGATCTGAGCCTATTTGTTTCTATAGGAAACAACAGCAAAGTCATTAATTACTACAGGGACTAACGATCCTCCATTATAATAATAGAGAGCGACTCACCGGCAGCCCTTGGTAACTGATGGTGATGAACAGGGAACAGCACAGGAACACTTTGAAAACCATTTTCTCTAGAGAGAATCTCAGCACCAAGATACGGCTAATGTGATACAAGCTCCTAGTGGGCGGAACCTCCCAGTGATGATGACATCACAAGGCCTTCAGAGACATCATCACCCACAACATTCCATCACAGGACATCTCCCAGCATCAACCATAAGTCTGTTGCCAATAGCAACCATTCAAGTTTATGGAAGGCAATGTGGGCATCATTATACTGTATTGAAGGCAATGTGGGATCCATTATACTATTTGGAAAGCAATTAGGGGCCCATTACACTACATGGAAGGCAATGTGGAGCCCCTAATATTACATGAAAGCGAATGTGGTGCTTATTATATTGTATGGAAGGCCGCTGCGCTCCTCCTCCGTCCCCGGTCCCCCCTGGGGCCGGTGTGCTCCCCCCCCCGGGTCGGATCGCTCCTCCTCCGTCCCCTGCCCACCGCTGAGCCCCCGTATACTCTGCTAACCGCTGAGCTCCTGTATACTCTGCTAACCATAGTGTAATTTCGTTTACAAATGTTCTAGAATTGAATTTGAAAATGCTTTATTTTACTTAAAAATGTTTATCGTAACAGTTCATATAGATTAACTCTACGAATTTGATATTAATGTAATCTATATCATTGGACATAGAATAACATTTAAACCTGACTTTCTAATGCGTTAATAAGAACAAAATTTCTTTGTAAAACTGTTAAATTGATATCCCTTATTTGTAAAACCAATAAAAACTTTGAACAAGAAACAGGCCACCATCTAGTATTATATAGAAAGCAATGTGGGGCCTAATATACTATATGAAAAACAGCCTCTGTTGCCAATAGCATCCATTCAAGAATTTTCTTTTATGAATTTTTTCACAATTTCACTTTATACTTTTCTAAACATATTTTTTAGCAAAACTGCAAAGACTTAAAAACTAAAAATTATGACAAATTCCCTTTACACAAAATAAAATTCAGTTACAGAATAGTAAATTGTGGAGGGAACAGATCTGTGGGATGGAAAACTGAACATAGGGTTAAGATCTGAACCTATTTGTTTCTATAGGAAACAACAGCAAAGTCATTAATTACTACAGGGACAAACCATCCGCCATTATAATAATAGAGAGGGACTCACCGGCAGCCCTTGGTAACTGATGGTGATGAACAGGGAACAGCACAGGAACACTTTGAAAACCATTGTCTCTAGAGAGAATCTCAGCACCAAGATACAGCTAATGTGATACAAGCTCCTAGTGGGCGGAACCTCCCAGTGATGATGACATCACAAGGCCTTCAGAGACATCATCACCCACAACATTCCATCACATGACATCTCCCAGCATCAACTATAAGTCTGTTGCCAATAGCAACCATTCAAGTTTATGGAAGGCAATGTGGGGCCTATTATACTGTATTGAAGGCAATGTGGGGCCCATTATACTATTCGGAAAGCAATTAGGGGCCCATTACACTACATGGAAGGCAATGTGGAGCCCCTAATATTACATGTAAGGGAATGTGGTGCTCATTATATTATATGGAAAGCAATGTGAGGACATTATTCTACGTGGAAGGCAATGTGTGGCCCATTATACTATATTGAAGGTATTATGGGGTTTACTATACTATTTGGAAGGCTATCGGGGCCCATTATATAGATGGCATTGTGGGGCCCATTATATTATATGGAAGGCAATGTGTGGCTTATTATACTATATTGAAGGTAATGTGGGGTTCATTATACTATCTGGAAGGCAATCAGATGCCAATTATATTATATTGAAGGCAATGTGGGGCCATTATATAATATGGAAAGGAATGTTGGTCCATTATACTATATGGAAGGCAATGTGGGGCCTATTATAGTATATGGTATATATAGTATAGTATATTCTAACGCATCGGGTATTCTAGAGTATGTATGTAGTTTATTTATGAAGATTTAAAAATAATGCAAAGCGAAGCTGGGTTTAAATCCTGCACAAATATCGCTGATTGCTGGCAACCAATCATCGAAGGGTGGTTGAAATCTTGCGCCAATTTGCGGGTGGACTGTCCCTGTTGCTGATTGGTCGTCGGCGGCTGGCCTGACCAATCACCAACACAGGATTTGCGTAACAGACAGAAGTAGACAATTATATAGTAGATACCTACAGCAGTACCGGTGTGCAGCGGTGCCGAAGTCCAGGAGGGGGCCGGGTAAGAGCGGCCGGGTGCAGGCAGGAGGGGGCCGGGGAAGAGCGGCCAGGTACGGGCAAGGGGAGGGGCCAGGGAAGTGCGAGCAGGAGGGAGCCGGTGAAGAGCGGGCAGGTGCGGGCAGGAGGCAAAATCACAGTCCGCTCTCGCCCCGCTCAGCCCGCTCTCGCCCCGCTCAGCCCGCTCTCGCCCCGCTCAGCCCGCTCTCGCCCCGCTCAGCCCGCTCTCGCCCCAGTTCTCATGCCACCGTCCTATCCTCTTCCTCATGCCTCTGCCGCATGAGAGTGACCAAAAACGGACAAGGGAGGAGACCGCACAGGAGATAATGACGACCACTACCCTAGCGTCACAGAGCCCGCCCCCATCGTGATGTCACCGCCTACAAGATGTTATAGCATCAGGCTCCCATCTAGTGTGTGTGTATATGTATAGTATGTATGTATGTGTGTGTTTGTAAAACTGTTTTAAAAGCAGGGTCATATGTGATAAATATTTGTGGGATGCCTGTTTGGCTGATGGCTACTTCTCTGCCATAATCATGTATACCAGTCATGAATATTTCTTTCAGTGATGAAGGGGAAGGAATCTTCTCCCAAACCTCTCCCTAAAGGTACCGTTACACGCGGCAATTTTGCAAGCAATTTCACTGGCAATTTGCTGGTTACAATGAAATCATGGATACATTGTTCTGTTTTGTTGATGTGTAGAAATGGAACAATGTGTCCATGATTTCACTGCAACCTGCAAATTGCCAGTGAAATTGCTTGCAAAATTGCCGTGTGTGACGGTACCTTTAAGTTTCACGGGTTGAGACATGTTGAAATCAGACATATTCGACCATTCTTTCTTTTTACAGATTATTTCTATAAATTTGAAATACCGTGCTTGTTACATTTGCGACTTTTTAGCGCCAGAAATTATTTGAAGAATTTGACCTTTTATTGGTCCATCCTCAAGATTGAGTTGCATTTATGGGTTTTTCCAGAATTGTACTTAAAAGGGTTTTGCTGACCACACCGATTTGCATTACAAAAATCATATCACTGGCCAGATTCCCTATGGACCTTCTGTTCATTCTTTGTGAACCGCCAGAAAAAGCCGGTAGCTCCATAGAGAAAGACTTGCAGAGCATGAGCATTTGCTTGCCGATCGATGCGGGTCCTAGCCCTTTTACCACCACCAATTAAAAAGTTATCACCTATTGAGTGGGTAGGTGATGACTTATTTTTTTTCTTTCACTGAATTACCACTTTAATCCGATTTGATATAACATATCATAGTACAGTTGTATTGTCAAAATGGTAATATTTTTTTTTTCTTTTCTCAAAGGAGCGATATGTCAAAGAAGTGAATACACATAAAGACAGGGACAGAGTTAGAATGCAAGACCTGACCCACATAGTCCTGCCTGTCACATGTTGACTGATGCAGTCTAGGTGCTCTCTGTAGTTTTAATGTAAGTGAATTTCCTTTGGCACATTCGGAGTTAATGTGTAGATGCTGCTGTGTTGCGTTGCAGTTTATGTGTGAAGAGGCTCACCAGGCACGGATGAGCTGCTGTTGCTGGGTGTGTCAGATGACTTAGTTGTCCACTACCCCAGTGTGGCGCCCCTGCGTCCAGGGTGGCCACAGGTAGAAACTGCAGCCAGGCAGGAGGGTAGACAGTTTGTTTAACAAACACCTCAACACACATATCCACTGACATGGGGACCTAACCCGGAACCTGGGACTCTAGGCAGGCAAGGGGTAGTAGGCTAGATATGAGTGGATGGAGCGTAGTCATGGTAACGGATGAGTATATAATAGGGGGGACAGGAAGCGGTTAGCCAGTAGGCCGGAGTGGGCTGAGAGGAACAGATGAAGGACAAGGAGTAGGCCAGTTGGTGCTGAACTGAACAGACCAGACCAGTACCATCAGGTCCAGGGAAGACGTGAGGGCCAGCAGTTGACTGACAGGAGAACCTCCCTTGTTACACTAGAAAGTTACACGGGAATAGAGGGACCCGGTGATCCCTTGTGATACAGGGATACTTGGGAATAGGCTGAAATCAGAGTGTCTGCTCTGAGGGGGCTGAAGATTAACCCGGTGCCCCAGACAAACTGACGGGGAACACAGATTTCAGATCTGTATTCCCACCGAAGGATTGGGGGCACAGCAGCGACTGAGAGGACCCAGCTTACCATCCATAGATTTAGGGGGAAGCTACTATTGGGGACCGAGCTGCCGCTCCGCAATTCACTTTAAAGAGAAAGACCGAGAATAAGCCTGAAAGGACACATAGAAGGACTGAGGAGTCTAGGAGAGATAACCTGGCTGCAGTGGGTTCAGTATACCGGATTCAACATAGCAAAGCTGTAAAAAACTGTATTTACAGTGTACTGTCTGACAAGAGAGATGGAGAAGTAAACCCGGGTGAACCCTGCTACTGTGTCTGTGTCTGATTTCAGGTATGAAGAACTGTGAGTCCTGCATTTAACTCTGACAGGAGTCATCTCCACATCATCCACCTAAGCCTGCATCAGCTATAACAACCATCACTGACTTTACTATCACTGCCCCGGGGAACCAGGCCCTACCTGCGGAGAGTCATTCCATCTAAGCTGCTAAAACATCATCCCCGGAGGTTCTGCAGCAGCGGTGGTCACGCTGACCACAACCCATGGGTGGCGTCACAACTGACAAATCGCCTGTAAATACCCCCCCATTTACTTGTGTGAACCCGGGACACGGTCCGGACCAGGACCGCCGTGACATCCCCCAGCAGTACCCGGGTCCGACACCGAGTACCCCGTCCCAGTGGGCTCCCCACCAGCTTTTAAATAGTACCACTTCCTTTCACTAGTTGTCGCTGTTAGAGTTTCAGTCTCTTCAAGACCTAAAGCCAAGAAAGACGTGTGTGCACTTTGTGCTGAAGCTTCTTTGGTTTTTTTTCCTCCTTTCCCTGTAGAAGTTGCTGTGGTTTCTCGGTCCATGGGTGGAAGCAGGGGCTCTTAGCCTAGAGCTTATCTAGAGCATAGGTTTAGGGTTGCTGCCCAGTGCTCCTCACCTTCAATGGTACCTCTGGGAGCAGGGTGAACCAGGGACCACCCAATCTAAGGGTCAGACTAGCTCCCCTGAACACCTTAGCCTATCTTACAATCCTGTTTCCTGATTCCCTTACCATGATACCATCCACCGTGACACCATCCGTATGCACACGCCGCTCAAAGAATCTTTGATTACATATTTTTTTGCACTCAAGCATCCTTTTAATTAAAAGGATGATTGGATTTAGCATGCTAATGTAATGAGGTGTACAATTCAGATTGTATTATTGAAATTGACACAGAAATGAACTGTGCACAGTCCGCACTTGTCCACCAGGGGGCATCAGTGGACTGTACAATCACAGAGGGTGGAAAGCCCCCACCATCTCTGTTGTTTACCCAGGAAGTGAAAGCAGAAAAAACAGTGCAGATCCAGAGAGCGCAGCCAGGACAGACATAGGGCTCTTTTGCAGCCAGATTCTTGGGAAGAAATACCCTGTGAAGATCGTTGCTGCAACCCCCGGTCTGCAGGACCTTGCCTTACCGAGGGTCCCACTCAAATTCAGGACATTGCCTCCGGAATTCAGGACATTGCCACTGGATTACATGTGCAGGGGCTGTGACTGACATAAGGGAGCCATCTGTGCTACTGTGATCTCCCTTCTGCTCATCGGTTTGCCTCGAGACTGAGAGAGACTTCTGTGCTGCTGTGGGCTCCCGTCTGCTGCTCGGTGTGCCCTGAGACTGGGAGAGACTAACAAAGAAAGATTCTGTTACCTGCGGAAGGAGACCACAGAAGAAGACTGAGGAGTTTCCCCCTTCAGCGCTGCACCGGGACCCGTCATCGTGAGATCCCCAGGCCTGCTACGTGGGAGCGACACCTTCTTCTGTGATAGACTGGTACGTGATTTTAGGGAAAGTTAGGGAAAGATATCTCCATTGTTGTGTTTTTTTCTTTGCTAGCTGCGTACCCGGAAGAAGTGAAGATCCAGAGACCCCACCATATACATGTGTGCAGCTAGATCAGTTGACTGTGTTATAGACATGTTTTACAGTAAAGAAATGTTACTACCGGTTAAATCTGAGTATGGGGATTCTGTTGAGAAAGATCATACACACACACCCGCGGCCTTACCACCGGTCGCTACATCTGGCGTAGTCGGCAGGATGTGTGATCAACAGAATCTCCTCCCGGTAGTAACTTATAACCGGACAGCTCCCCCGGCATCTATTGTCAATCAGGTGAGGAAGTTTAACGGACGGAACTATCCTGTAACTGAATGGACCGAACAACTTAAGATAGTGGGGGAGATGTATAACATTGATCCTAAGACCTTAGCAGAAATGGCCATGCTAACATTAGAGGAGGAAGCGTGGACGACAGTCAGGCTGGAGACGGTTAGGGGCCAGCGTACGTTGGATGACTTCGTGCGGGTGCTGGAGAACACCTATGGGCCGACCACATATGCGGGAACATTACGGTATATGTTCTTCCGGCGTACGCAACTCGAGTCGGAGGACATCCCTCAATATGCCAACGCCCTCCAAGTACTGCTTGAACAAGCCTGCAGGAAAAAAGAACAGATAGCTAGTACGGGCGCCCGTGACCTGGTGTTGAGAGATCAATTCGTGACTGGATTAAGAGACCCGTATTTAACCGCTCACTGCAAGATCTACTCCGGATAAATCCGGCCCTTACGTTCGCTGAGGTTAAGCAAGAAGCGATAGAACGTTCGAGAGGACCTGTCATGGAGGCCCAGACTTATACCGCGGCTTGCAGGTCCATAACTGGTATCAGAACCCCGAACAGTGACACGGAAGAACTGAAGCAGATGGTGGCAGAGTTGCAGAAACAGGTGTTGCAGCTCACCCTGGACCAACAGGCGGACAGGCAAGCGAGACAACAACCCAGCCGGCCGATGGGAAGATGCTGGACATGCGGTGATCCCCGCCATAGAGCAAACCGTTGCCCCCAGAACGTTCAAGTTCATCCACGGGCCGATATACCGGAACCAGCAAGTCATGCCCCACAACAGCGGCCACCTTTAAACTAGACGCCCCTGCCAAAGAGGCTCACTCGACAAGGGAAGCCAAAGAGAGGGGTGTAGGAAAACAGAGCCAGCCACGGAACAAACTTGCATCAAACAGCCCTACCCTGGAAGTATTATTGGAAGGGACCGCCGTGCAAGGATTAATGGATACTGGGTCCCAGGTATCCACCATCTCCGAGCAGTTTTACGAAGAGTATCTGAAGCCGCGGGTTGCCTATGACCCTGATACTACTATCAAGATCAAAGCAGCCAATAATCTACCCATTCCAGTGACGGAGATTGCCTGGATGAACACCGAAGTGTGTGGGCAAGATCTCGGGAAGAGAGGGATAATTGTGGTCAGGGAAGGCTGTGGATTAGAAACGCCCATGATTATTGGGATGAACATCTTGAAAGACCTGAATCTTGTGTTGGTTACCAAGAGGGGGCCCAAGTACTGGCAAGAAGTGACCACACATAGGGCCACCCGCCGAGCCTTCCAACAAGTGGTCCGGACCTGCAATCTCCAGCGAATGACAGAAAAACAACTGCCGCTAGCCACGATCACCGTACCCCGCCATACTAGGATAACTTTACCTGCTGAGAAGGAGACCGTTATCTCGCTACCCCTTAGCACCACAAGACAGCTCGAAGGCGTGGAGGTGCTGATTGAGCCGCGCACCCCGAAGGAAGGGAAGCTGAACCCCCTAGTTGCTCGAACGCTAGCCGTTGTGAGAAAGGGGAGGATTCCTGTCAGGCTGGGTAACACGGCTAACGTGAGCGTCGACCTAGAGGCTGGGACACAACTCGCCCGAGTTAACGCCCTAACCGAAGAGGTGAACCCTATGAACCCCCTCCAGTTTGCACCGTCTACAGAGGGAGATTGGACAGTGACGGTCTCTGCCATGGCCGCTGTCGCGGGTGACGTCAACGCGGGGCGAGAACTACGAGAAAAGTGCCAGTTGGACATATCCCAATACTCCAACCAAGAAGTGTCCCAGGTGGAAGAGTTACTTCAAGAGCACCAGGCGTCCTTTGCCCGGCATGACACCGACTTTGGATGCACCCCCAGTATCAAGCACGAAATCCCCACAGGTGATACCGCTCCTATCCGTGAAAGGTACCGCCAAATACCTCCCCAACAATACCAAGAAGTGAAAAACCTCCTGAATTCCATGTTACAACGCTGGAGTGGTACGAGAAAGCCAGAGCCCCTGGGCTGCACCAGTGGTGATAGTCAAGAAGAAAGACGGGTCCCTGAGGTTCTGCGTGGACTACCGCCGTTTGAATGCTTGCACCATCCGGGACTCATACCCTTTACCAAGGATCGAAGAATCCCTGACAGCCCTGAAGAAAGCTAAATATTTTTCGTCATTGGACCTGGCCAGCGGCTATTGGCAGGTACCTATGCACGAGAAAGATAGAGAAAAGACTGCTTTCATCCTACCCATGGGCCTGTACGAGTTCGACCGGATGCCCTTTGGCCTGAACAACGCGTCGGGGACCTTCCAGCGACTGATGGAGCGCTGCCTGGGGGACTTCAACTTCGACTTCACCCTCATTTACCTGGACGACATCGTAGTCTATTCGGCCACATTTGAAGAACACCTGCAACAGCTGGGCCGTGTGTTTCGTAGGTTGAGAGAACATGGCCTGAAGTTGAAACCCAGCAAGTGCCGTCTTCTGCAGCCCGAGATCAATTACCTGGGTCACCGGATCTCGGCCGAAGGTGTACAGCCGTCTTCGGAGAAAATAGCCGCCGTGCGGGACTGGCCACAGCCTACGAACGTCAGAGAGGTCCGGGCCTTCCTGGGGTTGGCCGGTTACTACCGCCGGTTCGTGAGAAACTTCGCCCGGCTTGCTGCACCCTTGCACGAACTGCTTCGAGGGACCACCAACGGCCCCAGAGGACGACCCATCAGCTGGGGACCCAGCCAGGAAGAATCCTTCCAAGCCCTAAAGGGTGCCTTGACTTCACCTCCTATCCTTGCATATGCAGACTACAATCTCCCTTTCCAACTACATACCGATGCCAGTCTACAGGGTCTAGGGGCAGTACTTTCACAAGTACAAGAAGGCAAGGAACGTGTCATAGCCTATGCCAGTTGATCCCTACACGAGGGCGAGAAGAACCCCACCAATTATAGCTTGTTCCGGCTGGAGCTGTTGGCCCTAACGTGGGCTATGGCGGAGAAATTTTCGGGATACCTCACAGGGACGGAAGTACTGGTCCTGACCGACAACAATCCGTTGGCCCACTTAGAAAATGCAAAGCTCGGAATCATGGAGCAGCGTTGGATGGCTCGACTCTCTAAGTTCAACTACAAGATCAAATATAGGGCTGGGGTTGAGAATCAAAATGCGGACAGCCTGTCTAGAGTGTCATACCCCTTACTTACCAGAGACCGGGATGAAGAACTAGAAGGAGACGAGACGCCCGACTTTGCAAGGCTTGCCCAACAGATGATGGATTACTGCCAGTTCGTTGTGGGCGAAGTTGGAACTCCAGTGGGGGTCACACTGTGTCCCCAAGAGTTGTGCAGGCTCCAGGACCAGAACCCTGAATGGGCCCTACTCAAGCAATGGGTGAAGCAACAGCAGAAGCCCTCCTCCGAAGCACGGTCACGACTGTCTACCGGAACCTTGACCCTGCTCAGCCAGTGGGACCGGCTGGTTCTGAGAGAAGAAGTACTATACCGGAAGGTTCTCTTGTCTCACATGCTGGAGGAATGCACACAAGTTGTAGTACCTGCCCAGTTAGCCCGTGAGATGGTGGCCGAAGCCCACAAAAGGAATGGACACTTCGGAGTAGATAAGACGTTTCGGTGGATTCAACAATCTATCTATTGTCCGGGGCTCCGCAAGCTGGTTGAAGACGTCTGCAGAACCTGTCGCACCTGTGAACTGCACAAGTCCACCGAACAGCGTGCACCTGTCCAGACGATTAAAACCTCCAGGCCTCTTGAGCTGTTGATGGTGGACTATCTGCTGATCGGGACGGCGAGCAGTGGCTATCAATACTGCCTAGTCATGGTGGACCACTTCACAAAATTCGCCGTCGTTGTTGCTACCAAGGACCAGACGGCCGAATCGGCTGCACAGGCCATCTGTCGACAGTTCATCCACGTCTATGGGTGTCCGGAGAGGTTACACTCCGAACAGGGGGCTTGTTTCAAAGGCAGAGTCATCGAGGAGCTGCATCGGATGTATGGGATCCAGAAGTCGAGGACCACTCCTTACCATCCACAAGGGAACGGTGCATGTGAACGCTTTAACCGGACCCTACTCCAGCTGATCCGCACCTTGGCCGAAGATAAGAAAGATCGATGGCCCCAATTCCTTCCAGATCTAGTATGGGCCTACAACAACCAGGTCCACTCCGTGACTGGCTACACCCCACACACTCTTCTCTTTGGCCGCCCAGGAAAAGGGGTCCATGACCTGAACCTATTCTGCCCAGAAGAAGATGTCTGCCATAACTACCCCTCCTGGCTAAATGCTCACCGACAGAAGATGGAGACTGTACACCGGCTGGTGAGTCAACAAATCCGGGGCCAGAAACATGCTGACCCACTCCCCGTGCAAGAGAAACCCTTAAAGTTGGGACAGCTAGTCTTGCTCCGTATTAAGAAGCCTCAAGGGAAACTTCGAGCCAAGTGGGAGACTGAAGTCTACCGGGTAATCGAACGCCCTTACCCCAATGGACATGTATACCGAGTGCGGGGTGAAGACAGCCGCAGCACCCGCACTGTGCACCGAAATATGTTGCGCCCCTGCCGCTCCCGGCCTGACTCCCCTCCCACAGTAACCGGAGGGGGTGACGCTACCGACATGACTGACGTCACGGACATTTCTCAACATAGAGATCACGTCGACTCTGAGACCGGTGACCCACCTACACAGACCAGTCCCTCTCCCGGAGTACTGACTGGAGTGGGGCGTAAAGACAGTGACGAGGAGGGGAACAACCGACCCTTGCGACGCACTGACCGCACCACTGCTGGGATCCCGCTCGGACGGTCTTACAGGGACCAGTATGTATGGCCCACTTCTCAACCGACCCCTGTGATAACTACAGTCATCGCCGCCTGGGAACCGACGGTAGTTGACAGGGACTGCCAACCTTTAAGTATGTAATGAGGTGTACAATTCAGATTGTATTATTGAAATTGACACTGAAATGAACTGTGCACAGTCCGCACTTGTCCACCAGGGGGCATCAGTGGACTGTACAATCACAGAGGGTGGAAAGCCCCCACCATCTCTGTTGTTTACCCAGGAAGTGAAAGCAGAAAAACAGTGCAGATCCAGAGAGCGCAGCCAGGACAGACATAGGGCTCTTTTGCAGCCAGATTCTTGGGAAGAAATACCCTGTGAAGATCGTTGCTGCAACCCCTGGTCTGCAGGACCTTGCCTTACCGAGGGTCCCACTCAAATTCAGGAAATTGCCTCCGGAATTCAGGACATTGCCACTGGATTACATGTGCAGGGGCTGTGACTGACATAAGGGAGCCATCTGTGCTACTGTGATCTCCCGTCTGCTCATCGGTTTGCCCCGAGACTGAGAGAGACTTCTGTGCTGCTGTGGGCTCCCGTCTGCTGCTCGGTGTGCGCTGAGACTGGGAGAGACTAACAAAGAAAGATTCTGTTACCTGCGGAAGGAGACCACAGAAGAAGACTGAGGAGTTTCCCCCTTCAGCGCTGCACCGGGACCCGTCATCGTGAGATCCCCAGGCCTGCTACGTGGGAGCGACACCTTCTTCTGTGATAGACTGGTACGTGATTTTAGGGAAAGTTAGGGAAAGATATCTCCATTGTTGTGTTTTTTTCTTTGCTAGCTGCGTACCCGGAAGAAGTGAAGATCCAGAGACCCCACCATATACATGTGTGCAGCTAGATCAGTTGACTGTGTTATAGACATGTTTTACAGTAAAGAAATGTTACTACCGGTTAAATCTGAGTATGGGGATTCTGTTGAGAAAGATCATACACACACACCCGCGGCCTTACCACCGGTCGCTACACTAATGTCAGTGGAGAATTGGCTTCACTTCATACAATGGGTATGGAAAGAATTCAGACCCCTTTAATTTTTTCACTCTTTGTTTCATTACAGGCATTTGATAAATTCAAAAAAGTTCATTTTTTTCTCATTGATGTACACTCTGCACCCCATCTTGACTAAGAAAAAACAGAAGTGTAGACGTTTTTGCATATTTGCTAAAAAAGAAAAGCTGAAAAATCACATGGTCATAAGTATCCAGACCCTTTGCACAGTTTTGAGTAGAAGCACCATTTTGAACTAGTACAGTCATGAGTCTTCTTGAGAATACTGTAGAGATGGGCGAACCCTGCTGATGTGGCAGGTTCGCCCCAGGTTTTTGTAAAGTTCGAGCTGGAGATGATGCGAACTTGCGTCTGGACACCGAGCTTGGACTTTACAGATATGAGGTGGGGTGGGGGGGCCTGTAAAATTAAATTATTAATAAACATTATTATTATGCTTACCAGTCCCGCGATGCGTCCTGCCGTCTTGCTGTCTCCTGACTGCGTCTACTTCCATAGTGTTGTGTGTTTTTTTTATCTTTACTAGAAATTTATGGTGGTCATGTTTAATATTGGTGTGACCAAATGAATTTTGGGCTTAGGGCAAGGGAAAGGGAGGCAAACCTATGAAATTTACACATTTGCAAAAAAACCCACAAAAAAATAGCAATAGAAACACAAAAGGGCAGGTACAAGTGGAGAAGTAGGTGGACATGGTGCTGTAGGTGGAGGTACAGAACAGGTTTTTTTGGGGTTGGGGGGAAGCTAGTTCAAAATTGGGGACACACCAAAATAACAGTAATATGAACTAAAGTCTAACCATGGCTGTGTGTTGCTGTTTTAGTTCCCTAGTCAGCCAAAGGTAGCAAAAGGCTGTGTGCAATCCACACTTGGTTCATTTTAAGGAAAGTCAGTGTTCCCACATTGGCTGTGGATAGATGTGTGTGCTTGTCTGTTATGACTCCTCCTGCCGTGGTGAACACACTTTCGGATATAGCACCTCCAAGGCATAAAAAGCAAGCTTGGGTCAGGTGTCAAATTTCGGCTGCCTTCACACTTGCGGACCCCTCCGCAGCGTCTTGTGGAGGGCGACCGCAAGCCGAGCGCAGACACCACGCGTCCCTATGTTTAACATGAGGATGCACGGTGATACGCTCAGCAGTGGATTACCATGCGCACCCATTCACTTCCGTGTGTGATTTGTACACATGCGGATGCTTGCGTACAAATCACACATTCTCGTCCGCACCCTGAACGCTACATGTCACGTTCAGGGTGCGGACGAGAATGTGTGATTTGTACGCAAGCATCCGCATGCGTACAAATCAATCACGGAAGTGAATGGGTGCACACGGCAATTCACAGCCGAGCGCATCACCGTGCGTTCCCATGTTAAACATAGGGATGCGCGGTGTCTGCGCTCGGCTTGCCATCGCCATCCGCAGCCTTCGAGACCCAGAAGTTAAAAGGGGCAGACCCATTAGAATGCATCTCAAGATCCGTGGACATGTAGTCTTGCACCATGTTCTGAAAACGTTGCTCCCTGCTGATTGGCGCTGTACTACATGTTGATGCCTGATATTTTGGGGTGTTCTTGAACTTTTGCCAAAGTTTGGTCAGGCCAGCCCTGCCTGGAGACATGGTATGGGTTCCCAAGCTGCTTTGGTGCCTTGCTTTTCTTCCTCGTTCTTCCAATGACTCCTCAGTGTCAGGTGGAAATGCTGTACTTAGTGACTGCACCAATGCAGCCTTGTATTCCTGTATTTTGCAGTTCCATTCAATGGATGGAATTAATGATGCTATGTTGTCCTTGTAGCAGGGATCCAGCCGGGTGGCTAGCCAGTAATCATCATTGTTTAGAATCCTGGCAACTCGACGGTCATTCTTCAGGCACGGTAGCATTAATTGGCTCATGTATTCCAGGCTGCCCAGAGTCACAAGCTGTCCTCGGTGGGAGGTGTAATGTCTGTATCTCCCCAGCCACGCTTGAGTGATGTCCGTGACCTGCTCAGAGTACCACCCTGCTGGGAAGACTGTTCATCTTCGTTCTCCTCATCATAATCATCCTCATTCTCCAAAACTGTGCACCTTCTGGGCCTGATGTTGGTGTTAATGCTATATGTTCCTCCTGCTCAATCCAGGATATCTCTGTACTTGGCCGCATTCATGTTTTCTTTTCTTCAATTGCAACCAGTCATCCTGTCCCTGCAGCTGAAAAAAGCCCCATAGCATGATGCTGCCACCACCATGTTTCACTGTTGGGAATGTGTTGGGCAGGTGATGAGCAGTGTCTTGTTTTCTCCACACACACCATTTAGAATTATCACCAAAAAGCTCTATCTTCATCTGATCAGACAAGAGAATCTTATTTCTCATAGTCTGGGAGTCCTTCATGTCTTTTTTTTTGCAAACTCTATGCTGGCTGTCATATGTCTTGCACTGAGGAGAGGCTTCTGTCGGGCCACACTGCTATAAAGACCTAACTGGTGGAGGGCTGCAATGATAGTTGACTTTGTGGAACTTTCTCCCATCTTCCTACTGCATCTGTGAAGCTCACCCTTGGGGTTCTTCTTTACCTCTCTCCAGTGGCGGACCTTGTGCCAAGAGGGCCCTGGTGCATCAGCTGATGGTGAGGAGCGGGGGGTGCTAAAAGATGACGGCGAGGAGCGGGGGGAAGAAGGGTTGTGCTATAGGTGCTGCAGCTCCTACCTGCGTGCCGCGCAGTCCTGGGAGCCGGGGCGGCAGAGGAGAGGAGGGGCAGGATCAGCCAAGGGAAGCAGGAAGCTTCCCTCAGTTAACCCCCTCTCCTCTGACACAGGGTCATGGGGGTCGGCTGGGGGCCCCCCTGATAGCCGGTCGGGGCCCTGGTGCAGCTGAATCAGCTGCACCAGGGTAGGTCCGCCCCTGCCTCTCTCACCAATTTCAATTTTTATTTTTGATAAATTTGCAATATTTCTACATTTGTTTTTTTTTCAGTCAAGATGGGGTGCGAGGTGTATATTAATGAGAAAAAAAATTAACTTTTTAGAATTTACCAAATAGGCTGCAATGAAACAAAGAGTGAAAAATGTAAATGGGTCTAAATATTTCTGTACAAACTGTGTATGAAAGTCCTGCTGATTGGTGCCCTTTAAGGAGCTTTCAGAAACTCCAGGAAACTTCCTTAAGCCAGTTATGCTGCTTCTTAAATATTGCTAAATTTTCTAGCTACTTTGAGACACAAGTGTTGGTATAATATAATAAACCATATCCCAGAATACTTATGCATTTTATTTTGCAGGTACAGCAGATTGAGTGAAGTATTCCCAGTTCATTTTTGATTGACAATATTGAGTTCGACTTGAGAATATGAAGAACTGTTTATGATAACAAAATGTTTAAATTCGGCCTCATGTAATGCAGAGTGGCAAGCGGATTCAAGGTCACATTGAAGTCTGTGACTTCGATCGTAGTGAATAGACAGCACAAGTTTGACAAGGTTTGTACAGTTTATTCATGTGAATTGATAACGCTCTATAAGAGTACATCTGTTTGACCTCTCCTGTCTTTCTCATCCTCATTTGTTCCAATAGAAAGAACTAATGGCTGATCAGTGTTGGAAAGGGATGTTAAATAGAATCTGGGAGCTGTCCGTTGTTTCATCCATGAATCCTATTATTCACAAGTGCATTCTGAAAAGTTCTTTGTACTATTTAGCTCTACTTTATCATCATCCTACTTAAAACTTTGTATCGGATGCTGAAGACTTCAAGAATTTTCCCTATCCTTATCCTTCACAGTGGAAACTTTCCATAAAGAAGGATAAATGGATTTGCTTTAACCTTGTTATAGTGAAGACATACACCTCAAACTTCTCTCCAGAATATAGACGAGCCATCGGATGCGGCAGCTAACAGGGCTCTGTAATATATGCACATAATCTAGTCAATAATTCTTTATCGTCTTTATTCTGATTATACATTGATGGCACAGCTGCCCAGTTAATTATGAGAAAATTACCCTGCTGATTCCTATGTATTATTGTAAATTGCATGGTGTGTGTCGCAGTTAGAAATCTGTGCTCAGGTTGACTTTTCCAAATTGTGAGAATTTCTATATAATTCACTTCTGTAACAGCTACAAAAGTTTCAATTACTTTTTCTTTCAACACTGCAGAGGTGCATGGCTCAAAATGACTTCTAAAAATTAATTATTTGTGGAATATGAAAAATTAGCCGGTTCTGTTGAAATAAAAAATTCTGAAATTCTTTCTTAGTTTCATTTTCATTGTATATTTTGATTGCAGATTTCGGTATCATGTACTCAGGCACTTAACACGATATCTGGGCAATATTGACAGATCTTGGTTGCAGTGAATCATGGAACATGTTCATTTTGTGGCTTGTAACATGGAATGGTCCATGATTTCACTGCTACCGAGATCTGTTCAAGATTGGCTCAGATTTGTGTAGTGCCTAGGCACCTCACACACACAGATATTTGTGCAGATATTGGTCACAGATCTCTGGTTGCAGTGAAATTATGGACACATTAATCCATTTGTACACGGCCACAAAGTGTAACAATGTGTCCATGATTTCACTGCAACCAGAGATCTGTGACCAATATCTGAACAATTTATCTTTGTGTGTGACGTGGGCCTATGTAAATTGGATTACTTCTATTTTTAAAAATTTTTAGTATGTTTTTTACTTGTTTTTATTGCATTTTTTTTATTAACCGTCTTTATTTAAAAAAAAAAAAAAAATGATGCAAGGATACATACAATGTATTAAGGCAGAACAAGAATTGAAGAAGATCTAAGATATATTACATCAAAATGTTCAACAGAAGATGGGGTTTAAAATATAATAATCAACCCTTCCCTCAACTCAACTCCCCCCTCCTCCTTAGGCACAAATCAAACTGTGTAAAGGCCGGGTTACATGTTGCGATGTCCAAGCGATCCGACCAACGATCAGGATCGCTGGGACATTGCTATATGATCGCTGGTGAGCTGTCACACAGAGGCAGACTCACCAGCGACTAGCGACAAGCGAGAATGCTGGTAACTAGAGTCCACATCGGGTAACTAAGCATAGCACAGCCGATGCTGGCCGCCCAGCGGGAGACTAACGATCGAAAAATGGCCCTGGCCATTCCGCAACGATCATCAAGCTGATCGCTAATTGTTGCAGGATGTCACACGTAGTGACATCGCTACGAGGTCACTGCAACGTCACAAGTTGCAGCAACATTGTAAACGATGTCGACACGTGTAAGGCTGGCTTCACACCATGGTGTGATCCGGTCCGGAGCTGTCCGGGATGACCCTGACAGCCCAGGACCAGATCAGCACACAGAACCGGAGGGCCAAATGTGCCCTCCGGTCCTGTGTGCAGCTGGATGCTGCTAATTGCAGCCGCAGCTGCTGATTTTTCAAGACCACGGCTAGCATGGAGCTAGCCGCGGTCCTGAAACAACAGCGGCGTGCAGCCGCCAGTGTCCGGTTCCCGGATCCTCCCAATCCGGGGCAATCCGGCCCCATAGGCTCCCATGTTAGGGAGCGCCGGATTGTCCCGGCTACGGGAGAATCGGGATCGGCAAATTGGAGAGATTTGTCTCCCCAGACAAAAAAATGATGCTTGTCTGGAGAGAATAATCGGTATTCCCCCGAATTGTCCCGGATGATGAAACCGGATAGCAGAGAGCTGCCATCCCGCTCCATCCGGCTATGGGGCCAAAAACCGGTCCGGGGCTGTCTGGTTTGCACCGGAAAGCCCCGGATCAAAAAAAACGTGGTGTGAAGCCAGCCTAAAGTTTCACACTGCAGTTTTTTCCCTGATCAGATTCGATCAGGTTTGTGTGACAAAACCAGGAGTGCCTCCAAAACTCAGAACAGGTGTCAATCTTTCAATTATAATTTTTCTCTGCAAATTCCTCTCTGGTTCCTCTCCTGGTTTTGGCACATAAACCGATCAACCTGATCAGGGAAAAAACTACAATGTGAAACCAGCCTTAAGGCTGTGTCACACACTACGATATCATTAACGATATCGTTGAAACGTCACAGGTTTTGAGACGTTTATACAATGTCGTAACGACGTCGTAGCGTGTGACACGTCGATACGACCAGCGATAAGTCGGCTGATCGTTCATCGCAGGTTTATGAACAGGACCATAAATCAGTTGATGATCGTACATTCAACCTGCAGCATCGGCGAATGTGACACCTTGATAACGATGTTGTTAACGACTTCGCCTATTCAGGACATAGGAATATAGGCATCCAAACGACTGCTAATATGGTTCACTTGTCGCGGAGTCGTTGCTGCGTCGTTCATGATATCTGTACATGTGACAACTCACTAGCGATCAAACAATGACGTTCAAGCGATCTAGGTCAAGCCGGATCGTTGATCAGATCGCTCGGACGTTGAAGTGTGTGACGGGGCCTTTAGACATAATCAATTAAGCCGAACAGGTGTGTTACCAGTAATAAGCTCTCTCATATACCAGTCCGTAAATTGAAAGCAACCATGTATTGCCTGGCGTACTTTATTACTTTTTTGACTCTGGAATTTTTTTTGTCTCTTCTTGGTGTGTCATGTTTTCAATAAAACTGTTTTGCTTTTGATACTTCAAGCCAGTAACTTGAAGCTCATGGGCCCCAATGTGAAAGCTCCAATTGAGCCCCCAATCATTGCAAATCTTTAATAGCATTAATATAGGCCAATGGGACTTTTGGGGCCCCCTAGGCTGCAGGACATCGGTGCGATTGTAACCCTTGCACCTGTTTTAATTATGCCCCTGCTTCCAGGTATATGGCTATGACAAGACTTTATTGATACAGTCATGTGGGGATTACATGCATTTTTACTGCTGCGGAAATACACTAAAAATGCAATTTTTACCTGTACATTTTCCACATATAATGCAATCATATGGAGGATAATTTGCCTATAAAACTTGGGTAACCAAAAAAGATATTGTCATGTGGTAGATTTCAGGTTAGGATATGCAATTTATCAAAAAGAAAAAGAAAAAAAAAGCACAGTGGGCATTACATTTATATGAATTCCTCCACTTTTCTAGAACTGTAATGGTCACTTTACACGTCCCGATATCGTCGTCCAACTTCGACAAAAAGTCACGTGGTTAGTGATATCGTTCGTGCGTTGTGTAGTGTAAATGTACAATGCAACGCAAGAACGATGCCAAAACGATATCGGGGAAGAATAGTGTAGGCTCTCCAACTGCCCGATATTGGAAGGACGATCTGGCAGGATCGTTCTGTGTGACAGCCCAACACCGACTTGGAGAGCAACTTCCCCTATTCACTCCCATGTTAAATGGTCGTTCCTGGGTCGCTCGTACAAGGGGGCGTAGACATCGCAGTTGTGTTGCCTGCCGATATCTCCCTGTGTGACAGCTCCTATGCGATCTTGGATTTCAGCCAAAAAAAGTGCGCGCTCCCGTGCCGTTGTATACAATATCGAGACGTTGTTGGGACATGTAAAGTGGCCATAAGGGTACCTTTACACGTCACAACATTGCATGCAATTTCACTTGCAACTTACTGGTTGCAGTGAAATCATGGACACATTGTTCCATTTGTGCATGGCCACAAAATAGAACAATGTGTCCATGATTTCACTGCACCAGTAAGTTGCGCAGTGAAAATATGCATCATCAAAAACTCATCAAAAACTAATTGAGGGGATTTAACCTGAAACAGAAAAACCGCATGGTGTCAGCCAGATGCACTGATTTCATCAACAACTCAAGTTCACTAAAGGGCACGTCAGACGCTTCAATTTGATGAATGATATTGTTAGTGATCACATGCACGTGCGATTGCTAACAACATCGTTTGCATCGCTGGTGAGCTGTCACACAGGCAGACTCACCAACGATGTGGACCAGCGAGAACGCTGGTAACCATGGTACACATCAGGTTACTAGGAGCCACGCGGTGCTCAGTAACCCGATGTGTACCATGGTTACCATCTCCCAGCATAGGCTGTGCCGCTGAGAGATCGTTCATCGCGGTGTCACACACACCAATGCTGCAGATCGCTCAACGGATCATCGCTTGATTTGAGGTCCTGCTCACAAATCTTCCACCAAACAATCAAGCGATTTTTCGTTGACAGATCACTTGGTTACTTGCAACAACGCACAAATGATATCGCTTAAGCAATCAAAATTCCGGATCTCTTAAGCGATATCATTCATAAGATTGAAGCGTGTGACATGGCCTTTAGGCTATATTCACACACAATGTTTTTTTTCTGGTGCAAAACTAGATCAGCTTTTCAAAAATTCGCTCCAGAAAAAGGATCATGCATTTCTAATCTGTTTTGGATCCATTTTTGGTGTTTTTTTATCTCCATTTAGAATAGTTCCTATGGGAAAAGTGGATGAGAAAAACACCACAGAAAGCGCAGTTTAAATCTTTAAACTGCGTTGATGCCCCATGATTCAACAGCTGATCGGGTTGCCCCGCCTCTTCCCAGTCATCTGATTAAAGTCCTTTAGCCATCGGAGGTGGATGCATCGCGGGACACACAGCGGAGAGGTGAGAATTTATTTGTTTATTTTTAACCATTCCTTGACTTAATTTCACTTTAGCAGTGTATGTAAATACACTGCTAAAGTGAAAGTGAACAGCAACGACACCACTTGCCTGCGCTTTGCAGGCTCGGCACCCCTTTCTGTGTCCAAATCCCTCAAAAACCCGGATCTGGACACAGAAATGGCATCCGGAGTTCCAGTCCGGGCCTGTCCGTTCCTGTCCGTGGGTCCTGCAAAAAACAAGATCCCATGGACAGGAACAAAACCGTAGTGTGAAGCCAGCCTATGTAATTTTATTTTATGTCATCATAGAAACGGATAGTAATCTGGGACTAGCAAACAGCCCATTTAAGAGCACAGTGAATTCACAGACTTTTATTGTGTTCTTTTTAATTAAAAATTATCTAAGGCTAGGGTCACACTTGGCATGCGTTTTTTAAGGTGCTTTTTGGCAGCCTGCGTTTTTGCATGCATTTTTGCTGGTAGGTGTGGGGCTGCTGGGGCACCCTTTAAAAACGCATGCCAAAAACGCATGCAAAAACGCATGGTACCATTTAGTGCCATTCAAAAATGCATGCGTTTCCCATAGGGCCCCTACGCATGCGTTTTTGAAAAAGCACCCAAAAATACTGCATGCTGCGTTTTTGGGTGCTTTTTCAAAAAAATCATGCATCGTGCAGTATTTTTTGGTGCTGAGCAAAAAACGCACCCAAAAAACGCATGGTACATTCAGACATATACGTTTTTGCTATTGGGGCATGCATTTTTTGCATGGGGGCCTATGGATGCGTTTTTACATGCGTTTTTCAAAAAAAGCCATGTGTGAAATCTGCATATAAAATCTGCAAGTGTGACCCTGGCCTAAGTATAATCCTTTAGTGATTGAGATGAGATCTGCATGGAAAAGTGGGGCAGCCTCATGTGTGGATTTGTATGGATAAGCGGGCTGAATGGGATAAGATTTGTATGATAAAGATAGCCATATGGGTTAAGATACGTATAGATAAGTGGGACAGCATGGGGCAGGGGCCTGCATGGAAAAGGAAGCCACACGGGGTGGCATCTGTATGTAAAAGGGGGCAGATTGGGGTATGAGTTGTATGTAAAAAAGGCTTACATGAGGTGAGATCTGTAATGAAAAAGGGGAAGCATGGGGTAGGATCTGTTTGGAAAAAAGGGTAGCCTGCAGGGTAGGATCTGTATGGAAAAGGGGGCAGCCTATGGTGAGGGGTCTGTATGGAAAAGACGGCAGTTTGCATGGTGGGATCTGTATGGAAAAGGGATCAGCCTTTGGGGTGGGATCTGTATGGAAAAGGGGCAGCCTGCGGGGTGGGATCTATATGGAAAAGGGGGCAGCCTGCGGGGTGGGATCTATATGGAATAATATTAAAAAAAATAACTAGGTACACGTTATCTTAAGCTGGAATCACACTGTCCGTGTGACATGTGAGGCAGTCGGTCTTGGATCAGTCACCTGGAACGGCCTCTCTTTCTCAGGACAGGTGCTTCACCTGCTTGTATTTCTATGCAGCTCCACACTCCACATCCAGAGAGGGGGAGGCTGTTCAGGGTTAATGATCCGACACTCGTCGAGAGACTCGCATATCACACGGACAGTGTGATTCCAGCCTAATGGGTCAGTTTGCTTGCAAGATTAGTAGTGTAGTATAGGTATACTTCAAAAAGTGAAACCTACAAATTAGATAAACATGGTGCACCGAGAAATAATGAAAATAATTAAGCAACTGAGGCAAGAAGAGAGAGAAGTAGTGCAGAAAATAATCAGAAGTAAATTAGATAAAAGAATGAAGTTTACCCCCTCTTCTATGTATCATAATATCCTTCATTCTTTTATCTACATTACTACTGATTATTTTCTCCTCTCTCTACTTGCCTCACTTTGGGCAGGGTCACACATACCATCCGTTTTTAGCTTAACCCTAGAACGCATACCTGGGGCCTCGCAGGCCCGCCAGGTTACTTGTTTTCTATTTTCTGTAAAAGTACTTTAGTTTGAATTTTGAAAATCTAGGTAATCCTCAGGTATATAGTTGTTAGTAATTTCCAGTTATTCATATATTTTTATGTTACAGACATTTCAGTATAACAACCTTTTTTTGGGACTACCCCATATTCACGCACCTGGGGCCTTTTAGGCCCGTACTAGGTTTACATGTGATATTCAGTCTTTTTGTCTGTATTGTTGCTGGGGAAGAACTTTTATGACTCTGGGAAGAGTGTGGATTCTGCATGACAACATGGTCATGTGATCTTGGAAGGGAGGCTCCCTCACAAAGTCTTGTGTCTCTGACCTCATCACAGGTCTTTTTGTCCTAATTGCTGGAGCTTTGGAGGAAGAAGTCAGCTTTATTTTGTCTGGAAATAGAAACTTTCTGAGCTCCAAAACCAGAGGCTTCTACGGCACTACAAGAAAGTGATCTGTTGGAGGTAAGAGGAGGGGGGCTGCACTTTACCTGCTTTATATCGCTTGGTGTGCTGGGACCCTAACAAAGAGTCTTATCACATACTGTTTACAGTGCACAAGCCTGATTGTAATCTTTTTTTTTTTTTCTTTTTTTCTTTTTAGTTTACTGACATCTAAAATTACAATGGCACAGTCATTCCGCCAGCCTTAGCTGGGGTCAGTGGGCAGAGCAGGGGTTAGTGGGCACAGTCATTGGGCAGAGCAGGGGTCAGTGGGCATAATCAGTAGGCAGAGCAGGGTCAGTAGGCAGAGCTGGGGTCTGTGGGCAGAGCTGGGGTCAGTGGGCATGGTCAGTAGCCAGAGGGGGGGGTCAGTGGGCAGAGCAGGGTCAGTGGGCAGAGCGGGGGTCAGTGGGCAGAGTGGGTGGTCAATGGGCAGAGCAGGGTCAGTGAGCAGGATTGGGGGGTCAGTGGGCAGAGCAGGGTTAGAGCGGGGGTCAGTGGGCAGAGCAGGGGTTAGTGGGCAGAGTGATTGGGCAGAGCAGGGGTCAGTGGGCACAGTCAGTAGGCACAGCAGGGGTTAGTGGGAAAAATCAGTGGGCAGAGCAGGGGTGAGTGGGCAGAGCAGGGGTGAGTGGGCACAGTCAGTGAGCAGAGCAGGGGTCAGTGGGCAGAGCGGGGGTGACTGGGCAGAGCAGGGGTTAGTGGGCAGAGCGGCAGTCAGTGGGCACAGTCAGTGGGCAGAGAAGGGTCAGTGGGTAGAGCATGGGTCAGTGGGCACGGTCAGTTGGCAGAGCAGGGGTCAGTGGGCATGGTGAAAGGGCAGAGCGGGGGGTCAGTGAACAGAGGGTGGTCAGTGGGCAGAGCAGGGTCAGTGGGCAAAGCAGGGGTCAGTGGGCAGAACGGGGGTCAGTGGGCAGAGCGGGAGTAAATGAGCAGAGTAGGGTCAGTAGGCAGTGTGAGGGGTCAGTGGGCAGAGCATGGTCAGTGGGCAGTGTGAGGGGTCAGTGGGCAGAGCATGTTCAGTGGGCAGTGTGAGTGGTCAGTGGGCAGTGTGAGTGGTCAGTGGGCAGTGTGAGGCGTCAGTGGGCAGTGTGAGGGGTCAGTGGTCAGTGTGAGGGGTCAGTGGGCAGAGCAGGGTCAGTGGGCAGAGCAGGGTCAGTGTGAGGGGTGAGTGGGCAGAGCAGGGTCAGTGGGGCGTGTGAGGGGTCAGTGGGCAGAGCAGGGTCAGTGGGCAGTGTGAGTGGTCAGTGAGCAGAGCAGGGTCAGTGGGCAGAGCAGGGTCAGTGGGCAGAGCAGGGTCAGTGGGCAGTGAGGGGTCAGTGGGCAGAGCATGGTCAGTGGGCAGAGCAGGGTCAGTGGGCAGTGTGAGGGGTCAGTGGGCCGAGCAGGGTCAGTGGGCAGTGAGGGGTCAGTGGGCAGAGCATGGTCAGTGGGCAGAGCAGGGTGAGTGGGCAGTGTGAGGGGTCAGTGGGCAGTGTGAGGGGTCAGTGGGCAGTGTGAGGGGTCAGTGGGCAGTGAGGGGTCAGTGGGCAGAGCATGGTCAGTGGGCAGAGAAGGGTCAGTGGGCAGTGTGAGGGGTCAGTGGGCCGAGCAGGGTCAGTGGGCCGAGCAGGGTCAGTGGGCAGAGCATGGTCAGTGGGCAGAGTGGGGGTCAGTGGGCAGAGTGGGGGTCAGTGGGCAGAGTGGGGGTCAGTGGGCAGAGTGGGGGTCAGTGGGCAGAGTGGGGGTCAGTGGGCAGAGTGGGGGTCAGTGGGCAGAGTGGGGGGTCAGTGGGCAGAGTGGGGGTCAGTGGGCAGAGTGGGGGTCAGTGGGCAGAGTGGGGGTCAGTGAGCAGAGAGGGGGTCAGTGGGCAGAGAGTGGGGGTCAGTGGGCAGAGCAGGATCAGTAGGCAGAGCAGGGTCAGTGGGCAGAGTAGGGGTGAGGGGGCAGAGAGGGGGTCAGGGGGCAGAGTGGGGGTCAGTGGGCAGAGCAGGGTCATGGGCAGAGTGGGGGGTCAGTGGGCAGAGCGGGGGGTGAGGGAGCAGAGCGTGGGTCAGTGGGCAGCGCAGGGGGATCAGTAGGCAGAGGAGGTTAGATCGGGACAGGACCTTTGATGACGTCACGGTCATGTGATCTGTGACTCCACCCATCATCGTGACGTCATCAGAGGTCCTGAAGCACCATGAAAAGAGATCGTGCAGTGGCGGCTGGCTGGAGGGAGCTGTGGTAACAGGCGGTGGGGGGGTGGTGGTGACCGGACAGTGGAGGGGGGCTGTGGTGACAGGCAGGGGGGTGACCGGACAGTGGAGGGGGGCGATCGGGCAGCGGAGGGGCTGTGGTGATAGGCTGGGGGTCACTGGGCAGTGGAGGCGGGCTATGGTAACAGGCAGGGGGGTGATCGGGCAGTGGAGGGGGGCGATCGGTCAGCGGAGGGGCTGTGGTGATAGGCTGGGGGTGACCGGACAGTGGAGGCGGGCTATGGTGACAGGCAGGGGAGTGATCGGGCAGCGGGGGGAACTGTGGTGACAGGCGGGGGGTGACCGGGCAGGAGGAGCTTCACTTGCAGTGAAAGCTTCATTTGCAATGTCCGGGATATATCTAATATATAATCAATCACCCTAACGCACTTATTCTGTGAAGACTCGCAAAGCCATTGCGAGTTATGCTTTGCGAGGTAGCCACGGACACGACGACGGAAACAGTGCCGAAACTTACGGAAGTGCGTTAGGGTGATTATATACTAGATGTATGTAATTTTATGTGTCTTCTGTACTCATATGTTCATTATGTTATCCTCTTTATCACAGAAAACAGTCTTTTTTTAGAAAGACCTAGCACGTTTGAAACGTCAAATTTGATTTTATATTGAACTGTTTCTCTGATTGCTATACATGGACTTGTGAATAAAACAAGTAAAAAGATTTGCATCTACACAATTTTTTCTCATTTTTCTCCCGAGTGTGCCAGAGTTCTACCCTAACAGGACAAGAAAGATATTATTTAAAGGGTGACTGTCACCCCCCAAAATAATTTATTTAGGGAATGTTTCCCATATAAAAATCATACCCGGCATATATAATCTAAACTAATGATGAAAAGTCTTCTTTTATGTTTATGTTCTTTTATCTTTTATGTTTTTTTTAATTTATTTTTGTTGCAACTTAGGGTGCTTTGTTGCACTTTTGATATACCCTGTACTTTGGGGCAATATAACACCTTTCTATTTGCATATTACAGTCAGTCCACTGTCTTGATTGAAAGCACTTTATTGGTAAAAGCAAGCACTGTCTAAAATCGGTGACCTCTGAGCGTGGCCATGCACACAGTGTGGATACCTAGTTCCGGACTGTCTTTGGCTACCACTCGATTGCCCCTCATCCTCCACATTGAAGTTACTCAAATGAACAGACAGCATGTGCACGTGACATTACTTTATATATTTTAAAGGGAACCTGTCACCCCAAATCACCCTTGTAAGCTCTAAATACATGTCCCTGAAGCATTACAATACAGTCCTACACATCCCTTTGTGAGGTTTTAGTGAAATATGAAAGTGCAATAAAGTCGTTTGTAAACTTACTAAATCCATGGCAGTGGGGCGGTCCCAAGCCTCCTTGTCTACTAGGCGGTTCCCCTGTGCCGCTGTATTACGCCCTAATGGGCGTTTTTTCAAACTTTCTAGCGCGGGCACGATTCAGATTCTCGCGCCCGCGACGTCACGGTCATGTGATGCCGTGACGCGTCATTTCCGGGCGGCCGGGGCGCTGTTGTCTGAAGCGCACCTGCCTCTCTCTGAACGCGCACTGGCCAACTTCAGCGCATGCGCAGATCGCATGCTGAAGTCGGCCGGTGCGCGTCAGACAACAGCGCCCCGGCCGCCCGGAAATGACGCGTCACGGCATCACATGACCGTGACGTCGCGGGCGCGAGAATCTGAATCGTGCCCGCGCTAGAAAGTTTGAAAAAACGCCCATTAGGGCGTAATACAGCGGCACAGGGGAACCGCCTAGCAGACAAGGAGGCTTGGGAACCCCCACTGCCATGGATTTAGTAAGTTTACAAACGACTTTATTGCACTTTCATATTTCACTAAAACCTCACAAAGGGATGTGTAGGACTGTATTGTAATGCTTCAGGGACATGTATTTAGAGCTTACAAGGGTGATTTGGGGTGACAGGTTCCCTTTAAGGTAATTAATTTTGAGCAGATCTCTGGGGAAACTGGTCCCGAGTCCCTACCATCAATCGCTCAAAGTATCTTTTAGAAAAATGCAGCTCATGAGACAGAAGAGCACACAAATGAAAGTGGAAGCAGTAAAGGTCATAGTCCAGTCTTCTGAGCCGGGCACTTCTAAGGCTGGCTTCACACCACGGCACAATACCATCCGGGGCTGTCCGGTGTAAACCAAACAGCCCCGGACCGGATTTTGGCCCCAGAGTATCCTATGGGGCAGGATGGAGCTCTCTGCTATCCAGTTTCAATGTGTCCGGAAGAATCCGGGAGTAATTGGATTTTTATTCCCGGACACAAAAATGGAACATTTTTGTGTCCGGGAAGAAAAATCTCCCCAAATTGGATTCTCCTGGATTCTTCCGGATTCTCCTGGATCCGGGGCAATCCGGCACTCCCTAACATGGGAGTCTATGGGGCCAGATTGCCCCGATCCGGGAGGATCTGGCAACCGGACTCCGGCGGCTGCGCGCTTATGTAATTTCAGAACCGCGGCTAGCAGAGATCTTGAATAATCAGCAGCTGCGGCTGCAATTAGCGGCATCTGACTGCACACTGGAACCAGAGGGCATATTTGCCCTCCAGTTCTGTGTTTGGATCCGGTCCGGGGCTGTCAGGTTCACCCCTGACAGCCCGGATCGGACTGTGTCGTGGTGTGAAGCCAGCCTAAGAGGTCTTTTGAGCAATCTGTTAGGCTGGCTTCACATCACGGCACAATCCGATCCGGGCTGTCAGGGATGAACTTGACAGCCCCGGACCGGATCAGCACACAGAACCAGAGGGCTAATTAGCCCTCCGGTCCGGTGTGCAGCTGAACGCAGCTGCCACTGTTAATAATTCAGGACCGCGGCTCCCATGTTAGGGAGCGCCAGAATGCAGGAGGATTCAATTCGTGGAGATCTTTCTCCCCGGACACAAAAATGGTGCATGCTCCGATTTTGTGTCTGGGAGAAAAATCTAATTCCTCCCGGATTCTCCCGGACACATGGAAACCAGATGGCAGAGAGCTGCCATCAGGCTTCATCCGGCCCCATAGGATACTATGTGGCCAAAATCCGGTCCGGGGCTGTCCGGTCCGGGGCTGTCCCCGATCGGATTGGGCCGTGGTGTGAAGCCAGCCTTAGGAAGCATTGCTACACCAATCTGTTAAGAATTAATGAACCTAAAACAGGATAGCTCCCCATACATCAAAGGGAGTTTCCTTAAGGCAAAGCAATTTTCATTCTAAATCCCTATGTAGTGCGATAATCGAACCTATTTTCTAATGTACTTGCATGAAAAATTCCCTATAGTCCTTTAACTACATAACCTAATTGCTTTTCTTTTTCACTACTTCATTTCTAATTATGTTTCGTTTGAGAATCTCAGTGCATGGGGCATGCCGGGATACTCAAATGAAGCATCATCAGGGGGCAGAGGCTGTGGTCACTGCCGCAGCCCCTTCCCCTCTGTGAAATGAATCGTCACCAGTGTCACTCGTTTCAGGGGCTGGGCTAGTCCCTGCTCGATGTCCACTGTCTGAAATGCACAATGACAATATACTTGTATACTTTATTGATATGTTAGCTGATTTCCAGTTGATCAATAGTACTGTACTTTGTTTTGCTTCGCCTACATTGTAGAGCTTGTAATAACTAGAGGATTATTGTCTGTCATATGCATCAACATGTATTTACAGTTTCACTTTACTTATTTGTTAACAATAGGCATCAAACTCAGTCTATCCTTGCTTGTGTTAGCTCTGCAGAGGCAAAACAATGCAGTGCGCAGGAATGTTGATCTCTGCTGAAAACACACCTACAAATTTGTTGATGTAGATGGCAGAGTACAAAAATCAGGCTGACAAACTACTATACAGGACTATAAAGTGCACAGTAAAACAAAGTGCACTCTAAACATAGAGTACATTTTATGTCAGTAATGTATGCATACTAGAACTACGTTTGAAGCCAACTAAGGGTGCCTTCACACTGTGGTCAGGTCCGGGGCTGTCAGGGGTGAACCTGACAGCCCCAGACCGGATTAGCCCACAGAACCGGGGGGCTAATATGTCCTCCGTTCCCGTGTGCAGCCTGACGCAGCTGCCGCTGCTGATGATTCAGGACCGTGACTCACAGGGAGCTAGCCACGGTCCTGAAATAACAGCGGCGTGCAGCCACAGGTGTCCGGTTCCCGGATCCGGGGGAATCCGGGAGGATCCGGGGGAATCCGGTGGAATCTGAGAGACACCAATTATGGGGAGATTGTTCTCCCCAGACACAAAAACGTTGCAACGTTTTTGTATCCGAGAGAAAAATCTCACTTCTCCTGGATTCTTCCGGCGAGATGGAAGCCAGATGGCAGATAGATAGGATTCTATGGGGCCAAAATTCGGTCTGGTCACCACTGACAGCCCCGGACTGGACCTGACCGCTGTGTGAAGGCACCCTAAGAAAGGCTGTACTCACTGCACATGCTTGAAAAGGTTGTGAAATTATAGCAGGACAGGATCAATGGCAACAAGAGAGTAAATAGAGGTGTGAGGTGCAGTCTTATGGTGGGCTTACACGCTAGAATATCCTGAACGATATCCTTGAATCATCACAGTTTTGTGATCGTTGAAAAGATATCGTTCGGGCGTCGTTGCGTATAAACGAACGATATAGGATGAAAAGATTGTTGGATCGTTCATCCTAGATTTGAGATGCTGACCTCAAATCTATCGTTCGTCGTCCAATTAATGCAACTTCAGGAAGCAGCATCATTCAGTGTGACACCTTTATGAATGATATTGTTCTAAAAGCTCCTATTCCTGCCGCTTTATTACATCGCTCACTCCTTCCTCTCCTATTTAACTAGTGCGTTGCTGCATAGGATATCGTAAATTATATCTTTGTGTGTGACAGTGCACTAACAATGTCGGAACGATCACGGTCATGTGATCGTTCCAAGGATTTCGTTTACGATATCCTAGCATGTAAATCCACAATATAGAAGAGATATTTTCAAAATGGTCTACATTTAACAATAAGCTATATTGCACAGATTCATAACTACATACATAAATTATCATAAGATCCTATGGAACTACAAACTTATATGCTTAAAATGCAGTAAAGCTAAAGTATGCATTCCTTAGTTCTTGCCAAACTCATTTAAGTAATTTTATTAACTCTATTACTTTTTCACTAAAAGACTAAGTACTTTGACAATAAAGGAAATAGAATGACAATGATGCATGTTTGAACCCCACTGGAAAACCTTGTAATTCTTATGCAATGTTAACAGTAATAATTGGCATAATTAATTATGGGACAAAACTCATCAATCACAATTTTCTCAGGGATCATGGCATCCTACTTAAGTGGAACACATTAACAAATGATAAATTAAATAAGTCAAACTGAACAAATGTATTTGCATATGAAATATGGGATGTTATATTCAGTGTTGTATGATGATTTACTACTGCAATAATTGTGACTGTTACATGTCATACAACCCACACTAGCGAAACTTTCAATTTTTTCCCTACGATATAATATGAACAAAACTGAAATAACTGACCACGGTTATGCCTCAATATGCAGACAATAATGGTGGGTTTACACACACCAATTTCTGTGTCCAATATCTGAACAGATCTCTGGTTGCAGTGAAATCATGGACATTGTTGGTTACATTTGTACACAGCCACAAAATGGAGCAATGTGTCCATGATTTCACTGCAACCAGAGATCTGTTCAGATATTGAACACAGAAATTGGTGTGTATAAACCCACCATAAGTGTAGATGCATGGACTCTCATGTTTAAAGCGGCCGTCACACGCAACGATTTTTAGCCCGATATCGTTTAAGCGATCTCCTTTTTGATCGCTTAAGCGATATCGTTTTGCCATCGCTGCATGTAATCAAGCGATTTTACTATGTAAAATCACTTGATCGTGACATCGCAGATCTGAGCTCCGGAGCTCAGATCTAGCGATGAACGATGTCACGATCTGCTTCATCGTGGTGTATGACACCACGATGAACGATCTCCCAGCGGCAGAGCCTATGCTGGGAGATGGTAACTATGGTACACGTCGGGTTACTAAGCGCCGCGCGGCACCTAGTAACCCGATGTGTACCATAGTTACCAGTGATCTCGCTGCTCCACATCGCTGGTGAGTCTGTCTGTGTGACAGCTCACCAGCGATGTGAGCGATATTGTAAGCGATCGCGCGTGCACGTGATCACTAACAATATCGCTAGCGATGTCGACATGTGTGACGGCCGATCTAAATAGGTTTTTTTCTCAGTAGTAAACACACAATGGTGTGAATGAGTGTCTGTATAAAAGGTGAACTGGGGGGTGGGGGCGGTATTGATAGGTGAACACAGTTGTATTACAAACCAAGTGCTTCTCCTTGCTTTGAATAAAGCTGGATGTTGAAAGGAATGAATAAGGGTAGGGTCACATTGAAAACCTAAATTGCATTCACCGCATCCGGATCCGGATGCGGTGAACGCAATGGCGGGCACACACATTTTTTTCAAAAATGTGTGCTGAATCCCGCACTGCGGTCACCGGATGGCTCAGGATGTGTAATCCTGAGCCATCCGGTAACTGCAGAGTTTGCGGATCCCGGCTATTGGCGGGATCCGCAACCTTAATAAAGAGTTAAATTGTTGATCTCAATGACTGTTTAAGGTCTGTAGGGGGGCTTAGACCCCCCTACAGACCGGCCGACCACTTATACAGTGTTCTTGTACAATTTCACAATGGGCACGGGCTCTTCGGAGCAAAGTGCCCCCCCCCCCCCGTATCACTATACAGGGGTGCATACACCCCTGTATTACAATGATGCATTAATGATGTGTAGTCCAAAAAGGATTTTATCACTCGCAATGTAAGTTTATACTTACAGCATGTAAGTTGTAGGCAGAGTCCAGCGAAATCCATAGGCGGGGCTGTGTGCAGCAGCCTCCGCCCGCTTCATGTTGATGGCCGCCCCCTCTGGCCGTAATCCACTGTTGTGAGGGCGGATACGTCGTTAAAGGGGCGTGGCTAACTATGTGCCGAGGTTAGCATAGGCTCCTATGAGGAGCGTTTCCTGGTCCGGTTTTGAGCTTTTTTAAAGCTCAAAACCGGATCAGGATTTTAAACAAAAAACGCCGATGTGACCCTGGCCTAAGATTATAAAAAATATTACTATCATGTTCTACTATTATAGTCCTAAACAATATGCACCTATCCATGTATTTATATTGTTGCTTAGGTGAGCAACCTGAATATATGTTATGAGACATAAAGAATTGCTGTTCCTTGCAGTATGTTCAGAGTGAATGAATGAATAAATAGCAGCAGTGTCATGTCCTCTGGTGTTACGGCAAAATCATATGGCCACTTTACACGCGGCTACATTTCTAGCTTATCCACAGGTAACTTACTGGCTGCAGTGAAATCATGGAGACATTATTCAATTTGTACACAGCAACAAGATAGAACCATGTCTCCATGATTTCACTGCAGCCAGTAAGCTACCTGTGGATAAGCTAGAAATGTAGCCGCGTGTAAAGTGGCCAATAGGGGTAATGGATTTATCTCACAATCATTTATAGAGTATCTGTATTGCATATGTTTGCTTTATTTCTAGAAATTAAAGGGGTTGATAATTGTGTGGCACATATTAATATACTGTATAACCCCAATTCCAAAAAAAAGCTGGGAATGTATAAAATGTAAAGAAAACAATAGAGCAATGATTTGTAACTCTCTTATCGCTAGGAACATGTCCTGCCACCCTGGTCCATTGGTCTGTCAGTGCTCTCTGGCCATGGATATACTGAGCTTCTGGAATCCCTGCTGAAGCCATTGATTTGCCGGCCTGTCACAACATCATCTGTCCTCACACGGGACACCTCGCCAACCTGGCAAATGAAAGGATAAGCCGTGGATACTAGAGAGCAAGGAAATTCACACAGCTGCTGACCATGGCCGGAGAGCACTGTTTGGATATTGATGGCTGCAAGTTGGGATAGAGCCATGTCTACCACTGTGTAGCTTGCCCTCTTTTATAACAACAGTTTGTAAATGTTTAAGAAGAGGAGACGTATTAATGGAGATTTGGGATAATAATGTTATCCAATTCTTGTCGTAGGATCAGCTGCACAACATGCCTAGGTGTTCTTTGCTGGATTTTTTATTTCATAATGTGCTATATCTTTTCTATTGATTACAGGTCTGGACTACTGGAGACAAATTTTTCATTGGAACACTTCTTCCATGAAATCATGCAGTTAGCATGGATAAAGCATACAGTTGTGGTCAAAAGTATTGACACCCCTGCAATTCTGTCAGATAATACTCAGTTTCTTCCTGAAAATGATTGCAATCACAAATTCTTTGGTATTATTATCTTCATTTAATTTGTCTTCAATGAAAAAACAGAAAAAGAATTGTCCTAAAGCCAAATTGGATATAATTCCACACCAAACATAAAAAAGGGGGTGGACAAAAGTATTTGCACTGTTAGAAAAATCATGTGATGCTTCTCTAATTTGTGTAGTTAAAAGCACCTGTAACTTACCTGTGGCACCTAACAGGTGTTGGAAATAGCTAAATCACACTTTCAGCCAGTTGACATGGATTAAAGTTGACTCAACCTCTGTCCTGTGTCCTTGTGTGTACCACATTGAGCATGGAGAAAAGAAAGATGACCAAAGAACTGAGGACTTGAGAAGCCAAATTGTGAGGAAGCATGAGCAATCTCAAGGCTACAAGTCCATCTCCAAAGACCTGAATGTTCCTGTGTCTACCGTGCGCAGTGTCATCAAGAAGTTTAAAGCCCATGGCACTGTGGCTAACCTCCCTAGATGTGGACGGAAAAGAAAAATTGACGAGAGATTTCAACGCAAGATTGTGCAGATGGTGGATAAAGAACCTTGTCTAACATCCAAACAAGTTCAAGCTGCCCTGCAGTCCGAGGGTACAGCAGTGTCAACCGTACTATCAGTTGGCGTCTGAATGAAAAGGGACTGTATGGTAGGATACCCAGGAAGACCCCACTTCTTACCCCGAGACATAAAAAAGCCAGGCTGGAGTTTGCCAAAACTTACCTGAGAAAGCCTAAAACGTTTTGGAAGAATGTTCTCTGGTCAGATGAGACAAAAGTAGAGCTTTTTGGGCAAAGGCATCAACATAGAGTTTACAGGAGAAAAAAAGAGACATTCAAAGAAAAGAACACGGTCCCTACAGTCAAACATGGAGGAGGTTCCCTGATGAGTTGCTTTGCTGCCTCTGACACTGGACTGCTTGATCGTGTGCATGAAGTCTGAAGACTACCAACAAATTTTTCAGCATAATGCAGGGCCCAGTGTGAGAAAGCTGGGTCTCCCCAGAGGTCATGGGTCTTCCAGCAGGACAATAACCCAAAACACACTTCAAAAAGCACTAGAAAATGGTTTGAGAGAAAGCACTGGAGACTTCTAAGGTGGCCAGCAATGAGTCCAGACCTGAATCCCATAGAACACCTGTGGAGAGATCTAAAAATGGCAGTTTGGAGAAGGCACCCTTCAAATATCAGGGACCTGGAGCAGTTTGCCAAAGAAGAATGGTCTAAAATTCCAGCAGAGCATTGTAAGAAACTCATTGATGGTTACCGGAAGCGGTTGATCGCAGTTATTTTGGCTAAAGGTTGTGCAATCAAGTATTAGGCTGAGGGTGCCAATACTTTTGTCTGGCCTATTTTTGGAGTTTTGTGTGAAATGATCAATGTTTTGCTTTTTGCTTCATTCTCTTTTGTGTTTTTGCATTGAAGACAAATTAAATGAAGATAATAATACCAAAGAATTTGTGATTACAATCATTTCCAGGAAGAAACTGAATATTATCTGACAGAATTGCAGGGGTATCAATACTTTTGGCCATAACTGTATGGTTTAGCATAGTCTGGCTGGAATATTGTCATGACGGTCTCTCTTACCTGGGAGACTTGTGACTGGTTTGGGACTAGAGATGAGCGATGTTCGATTCGAAATGTTCGCCAAGCTCAAATTCGCCCTGTTTTGGGCGATGTTCGAGTCATTTGTCGAATTAGAACAATTAGCTTCAAATTCGGCAGTTCGAGGTCAAGTTCGATAACTCTTTGGTCACCAAAAGCATACCTGGTTTTTCACACTAATACTGATCTTCAATCTTAATATCCATTTTCAGTGTATAGTGTGTGTGTGTGTGTGTGTGTGGGGGGGGTTGGTGCGGGGTTCAGATCAGTGCGGCTGAAGTGATGGAGCTCTTTTTTTTTTTTTCTCCAGACCGCATGTAGAGACCCGGCCATTTTCTTCATCGCCATCATTTGCTCATTGCTGTAGCTGTGTGTCAGATGACACCGCTGCTGCTGTGGGCGCCATACTCTCAAAACTCAGAATTCTACTATCCCATTCAGCTACAGAGCTAATACATAGGTAGATAGATAGGTTTAGGGAGTAGGAGCTGGGGGAGGGTGCGAATTTTAGCAAAATCAGCTCTTGTAAGAGCTGCATCATTGGAGTAGGGAGTAGGGACTAGGGACTAGGTCTGTAACAGCCCTTTTTCAGATCTACTCCATAGAAGCAGGGACTAGTGTTAATTACAGCCCTTTACAGCACTGCTTTTAAAAAAGCTACACCACCTGTCTTAAGTAGGCATTTTTTTGCTGCTGCTAGTCTCAGCAATTTGTTCGATATGCAGGTGATTTACACAGTATGTAGCATGTGAAAAGCACACCGTGTATTCTTACTATTTTCAACGCATCTGACGTTGTAAGTCGCAGTGTGACCAACATATGTATGCCACTTTAATACAATCTACACCGCCAGTGTACTTCCTACTAATTTTCTCACCTGCCATCTGACTTCTGGTCAAGTCGCAGTGTGACACAAACCATTACTGTATGCCACTTGTACATACAATCTACTTTTACACTAGCACATGTGTACTGTCCTACTATTTTTCAAACTACACCTAGTGCCACAGGTCTCACTTTGGGCCTAGTAGCAGTGTTGGTTCAGTCAATCTGCTTGATTGACATTCACCTTTTTTTGGTAAAACAACTGTACTGCTCCCAATTTTTTCACATACAAAATGAGTGGCAAAGGCCTGCTGCTGGTAGGAAATGGGAGTAGGCATGGTGAAATGGAAAAAAAAGTTTGTCTCCGTGGGATAGATGCTTTTGGACATACAGCTTCCACCTCTTTCCCCATAACAGGCAGTGTGATTAGCAGGTCGTCACTTGGTTTTCAAGTGGACAGTGCTGCTGGTGTTGAGCTCTCAGACATCGAGAGCATCCCTTTGGATGAAGGCAACATTACATCTTCACCTGCACCTCCCTCCCAGACCAGCAGTTTGCCGGGGACACCATACTCAACTGTGTCTCAGCACAGCAGCCAGCCCTCCGTCCCTCAGATGTGGATAAGTAAAAGGCCATTTCCTCCTAGCCATGAGAAAGCTAAGCGCTTGAATTTCACCATCTGCAAGCTGTTGGCTTCAGAAATTCTGCGTTTATGCCTGGTGCTTACAGAGGATTTTCAAGACCTTATGTCCTTGCAGTGCCCCAGTACCAGATGCCCAGTCGCCACTACTTCTCCAAGAAAGGTGTGCCTGCGCTACACCAGCATGTTGCAGACAACATCACCGCTTCCTTGAGAAACTGTGTGTGACAGGGTGCATTTCACCACAGACACTTGGCCCAGTAAGCATGGACAGGAGCATTGCATGTCGCTGACTGTGCATGGGTTAACTATGGTGAGAGCTGGAGAAGGGTCTGCTGTCCAAGTCTTGCCGTCCCCATGAGTTGTGCGTCCATCCTCTGTAGGTAGAAGTTCCTCCACTGTTTCTGCCTCCTCAACTTCTCTCGGTCCTCCACCTCCGCCAAAAGCCTGTCTGGTAATGCCACCCACGTTGTAACTGCACAGAAGGAATCCTGCACACATCCCTACTATGCTGGCAGCAGGGCTCAATGCCATCAGGCGGTCTTTACCTTGAAAAGCCTAGGAAATGTGAGTCACACAGCTGAGGAGTTGTGGTCAGCTCTGGTGACCAAGATTCAGCAATGGTTGTCTCCACTCAACCTGCAGCCAGGGAAGGCCGTGTGCGACAATGCTGCAAACTGGGTGCGGCCCTTCCCGGAGCAATATCACACACATGCCTTGTATGGCTCACGGTTGAATCTGGTTGTCCAGCAGTTTTTGACACACTATCCCGGCCTAGATTGGCTTCTGCAGAGGGCACGATCGCTGTGTGCTCACTTCCGGCGTTCGCATCCCGAAGCTCAACGACTCACTTCACTCCAGGAGTCTTTCGGCTTGCCCGTTCACCACTGAAATGCGATGTGCCGACACACTGGAATTCTACTCTGCACATGTTGCAACGACTGCGGCAGCACCGCCGAGCCCTGGTGCAATACGTTATGATGTATAGCCTGGGGCAACGAGATCCAGAGGTGGGGCAGATCACGCTGCAGGAGTGGTCTCAGATCAAGGACCTATGCACCCTTCTGCACTAGTTTGAGATGGCGACGAAGATGTGTAGTGCTGACGATGCCATTATCAGCATGACTATTCGGAGTCAGGTGGTAGGACAAGAGGAGGTTGAGGAAGTACAGGAGGAGTCCTATGCGGAAGGGATGACAACATCTGCAAGATCCTCACAGTCGGCAGCACTAAGACGGCAGGCATGGGAGGGTGGTGGAGAGGCATTCACTAGGGCGCATGTTAGCAACCAACCTCTTCAGGAAGGTGCAGGAGCCCAGGAAGAAATGGAGGATGAACTGGCAATGGGCATTGAAGAGTCAGCAGATGAGGGAGACCTTGATGACATTTCTCTTGTGCGAGGTTGGGGGGAGAGGGCAGAGGAAGGAAGCATCATTCTCACCTCCCCACCACCAACACAAAAGGAATTGTTCCTCCTGGGTGCACAAGACACATGAGCGCCGTCTTGCTGCACTACCTGCAACATGACCCTCGGATTGTGCGAATTAGGAGTGATGCAGACTACTGGGTTGCCACACTATTAGATCCCCGGTACAAGAGCAAATTTGCTGAAATAATTCAATTAAAGGGACTCCGTACATGCAGGACTATCAGCAGAAGCTGATTCATGATCTCAAATCGGCTTTTCCACAAACCACCAGTGGTAGTAGTAGAGAGAGTGAATCTCACAGTTCCAACTTGTCAACCGTGGGACTGTCATCACTCACACTGTACCAGTAACACCGTATCTGGTGGTGGTACCAGCAATTTTGTGGCCTCGTTTCAAGATTTTTTCAGACCATCATTTTCAAGGCCTGAAGACACGAGAAGTCTGACACATAGTCAATGCCTGGAGCGGATGGTACATGAGTATCTCCAACTTCGATGCAATGACTGGGGAACTGGAGCCTTGTCATTTTGGGCTTCCAAACTGGAAAAATGGCCTGAGCTGCCATTCACGCCTTGGAGATCTTGTCATGCCCCGCAGCCAGCGTTCTCTCAGAGTGTGTCTTCAGCGCTGCTGCTGGTGTGCTGACAGAAAGGCATGCGTCTGTCCACCCAGAATGTGGACAGACTAACATTCATAAAGATGAACAAGGCATGGATCCGCAAGGACTTTTCTACCCCTGTGTCATCCTGGGGAGACAAAAGCCTTGTGGATTTTTGCCTAAAAGTAACCATTTAAAGTTTGCAACTGTGGTGCAATTGATGCCACTTAAGTGGTGTCTGTGCCCAAATGTTTGGAAAAAAGGGAGACTCTTCTTGTGGTCCCCTAAATGTGACACAATACTCATCGTCTGACACGAGGCCTTACAGATAGTGAGGAAAAACATCACCAAATACTCATCGCCTGAATGTGGCGTTACACATACTGAAGTAAAAATCAAGAAATGCTCATCGTCTGCACGAGGCCTTACAGAAACCGAAGTAAAAATCAAGCAATACTCATCGTCTGAACGTGGCCTTACAGATACAGATGCAGACTCCTCAGTTCCTTACCAGGCATGAATTTTTTTGATTACTCCAATCCCCTTTATATGGTCACATGGTTCCAGCATCCTTTGCCAGTGATTAAACATTTCTAGCCAAACTTCCTGAAGTGAAGGAGGTTCTCTGGAGAACTGACTACTGCTAAGCCGTCTGCTGTCAAGGAGTGTGGCAGCAGGCGTGAAGTTGCCATGTTGTTTCTCTGTATGTCTCCCCTTTCATCTTGTCTTCTTTGTTGCAGTGGTTGGGACTAGTGCCCATGCCGGCCATTCCCGGCCAGCGAGGGACTAGTTATCCTGTTTGGCGATGGGTTGAAAGACCCCATATAGTGACAGTAGGGAGATCAGGGTACAGCTACAGATGAGTTCAGGAGGTTCCCTCTTCTCCATTTCCTATGAGCAGGGCCCTCTGCTGTATTTGTCCCCCCTGGTATCTCTCCGTTTATTGTATAGTGTAGTGTGCCAGACATCGTTGGTCCGTGTGCCACTGTCAAGCACAGTAGCGGTACATCCCCCTTATTCCTGCATGTCAAATACGCAAAGTTTTACCTGAGTTAAACAATGTTTTGATGGGAGCAAATGTTGTTCTAAAATCGCCATTATTGATAGTAAATTCAAGATGTGTGAACTACCATTGTCTTAAACTGGATATTTCCTATCCTCTTGGGTCTGCAAAACATGGCATACATGGTTTCCGTAAAGAATTTTCAAACTTTGATTAATCTGAACATCGAACAGTTTTCCATTTTCCGCAGTTTATTTAAAATAAGCTTTGGTTCAGAAAAGATTACATTTCTGGGTTGTGTTTATATATATGGCTTCTTCTTGGTATGATAGACTTGATAGCTGTATAGACTTAATATTTGCAATCTGATATCTTATTTTATAGAAATTTACTTTTTTAAATATATAAATTATCCGTTAAGATCTATGGGCCGGACACTGATCTATATGAGAATCTGCCACTACAGAAGTTTAAATGAAAGAGGCTTCCATCTGTCATGCTGGTGGGTGAGGACTCACTGCTCCATGGAACTGTGCTCACCCTGGAGGGCCATAGCTAATTCACTACCTGGTTCTTCACTAGAGCCTTTGATGGTGAGGATAGGCTTGTTGCTACAGATAGCTACCAGGTACCACTCCTATGGAACTCTCAGTACAGTAGCAGCTGACTCTAGGGGTCAATCAAGCAGATTCTGGCTCAGGGGTAGGCAGGATGGCTGGTACATGTTGGCAGGTTGGTAGTGGCAGGCAGGTGCTGACAGACAGGCTTGTACTGACAGGTAGGTTGTCACCAGCAAGTACAGCAAGTTCAGGCAGGTACATCAGGTACTGGTGGATATGGCAGGTACTGGTGGGTACTGGCATTTATGGGTACACAGGCACAGGTTAGGAGACACATGAAATGGGTATAGGTTGCTGGGCACCTGAGAACTAACAAGCATGCAGATGAACAGTTCAAACGTGTTTCTCAGGCACTTCTGAACGGGTGAGGGTGCCTAAAGTACCTATTGATCTCCAGCCATTGGCTAGGTCCACTTACAGCATGCTCCAGGGAGATCTACACAGGGTGCGCAAGCCATGGGAGCAGGAAGCAGCAGGGAGAATCGGGACAGGCACAGGGTTGACAGAGGGGTGAGTGCAATGGCAACCTTGCTGCAGCATTGCCAGCTCTGACGTTACAGTATCCCTCTTACATCTCCTCTTTTCTGGGCCAGAAAGGAATGTCCTCAGGAGAAGACGGGCATAAATATTCTCCTCAGGCTCCCACAACCTCTCCTCAGGAACAAAACCTGTCCAATGTATTAAGAAAAGGGTTTTACCTCTCACCCTCTTCATGGCCAGGATTTTATTTACCTAAAAGATGTCCTTTGAATTTTACAGTAATAGGAATAGGTTGGAGGAAGGAGAGGTCCGGAAGGATATTGCTTGGGAGTCTTGTTCCAAGCACAGAAAGGGCAAGCAGAAACAAACTCCAGGATATCCCTCTGCATGAAGGATCACCAGTATTGCTGCGTGGTGAGTCAAATAGTCTCTTCGCCTGGTTTGAGTAGCTAACCTGGAAGAGAAACTTCACGTCAAGACTCGATTCCTATCGGATTCCGATATGAAAGTCCATCCTTGGGACAAATCCACCAGATCCATGGCAAACACCTTGAAGGACTTAACAATATGATGAGGATCAGGGGCGGACCGTGACCCCTGGGGGCCCTAGTGCAGGAGCGGAGGGGGGGGGGTGCTACTGGCCGACGGCACGGCCCGGGGGGGAAGGGGGGGGAATAGCTGCTGCCCATCGGTGCGGCCAGATGGAGGGGGGGGTAGACGCGGTGGTCTCCTACCTGGTGAGCCGCGCCGGCTGTTTGCAGCCGTCCTACGGGCAGGAGGGCAGAAGAGAAGAGGGGCTGGATCAGGCAAGGGAAGCAGGAAGCTATCTGCTTCCCTTGCATGACCCTCCTCTCCTCTGATGGAGGCTTGCGGGGGTCAACTGGGGGCCCCCCTCCAGGCTTGAAGGGGCCCCTAGCCGGTCGGGGCCCTGGTGCAGCTGCACCAGCTGCACCAGTGTAGTACCGCCCCTGATGAGGATCCTTCTCCTTCTTAACAAAGAAAACAGCATCAGACTGACTGGCATAAAACGGGGCCAGAAGATAAGGTAGTGCCTCAGAGGGCCAAGACGAATGCACAGCAAGCAGACACCCCTTGAGGAAACATTAACCCTAATGGAGCACCCATTTGGATTTCCATTCAAGGACGGGTTCCTGGTATTGTAGCAAAGTGAGATTTAGGAGGAGTGACAGGTTTGGAAGAATCAGGGAGGATATCTTGTTCATAGTCAGCATCATTGTTTAAAAATAAAACCATCTACCCACTTTGGGTCTCCTAGGCCTAAATGGGGGAGCTCGCCAATTGGTAGATGTGTTGCATGCCTGAATATGAACAAATGCACTACCTTTTGTAACTTTGAAGACACTGAAAAATTCAAGCTCACTCACACAATCAGTTGCAACACTGTAGGTGTTATCAATCATGCAACGTGCCAATGTGGTAAAATATATGTGGGCATGACCTCGGAGGAACTTAAATGTCTTGTTCGGGAACACGTCCTTGACACTCTTGCAGCTAAGGAGATGGACAATCTTTTTGATCTCAAACTAATTCCTAAACATTTTAAAATCAAACATAACTGTGATGCCACCATATTGCGTGTTGTGTGTGATTGATCCTCTCACACCAGGACCAAGGGGTGGCAAATGGAAACAACGGATTGCCTGCCGAGAAATGTGGTGGACCTATAAACTAGGTACCTCCTCACCTGCAGGAGTAAATTAAACTGTCCGTTATATATCATATCTCTGATGTTATTTCCTGATGTGTAAATAAAATATTACATATATATATATATATATATATACATATATATATATATATTCCATGCCTTATTGCTCTTTTCCATGATTTTTTTTATCTCTTCAAAAAAAATTATTAAATTTTTTCCTTTCAGGTTCCCTTCAGAAATGTCTTAAGAAATATCCTTTTTTTCTGAGTGTTCTTCATCTGGTTTTGGTCATAATTTTCCTATCATGGACTTAATTTTTTGTTTTTGGGCTTTTTGCTTTTTTTTTCTGTGAAGAAAACTGTGATTATAAACTGTGATCGTACATGGATACCCCATATTTTATATGAGCTTTATAATGTTATATGAGCTATGAAACAGGATAGATAGTGAATTAAATATTTATTAAAATAATAGATGGTGGTCCGATTCTAACTTATCGGGTATATAGAATATTTATATATGACTGAAGAACAGCACACTATGACTGACAGCCTTATAGACCGGAGTGAACTTCGTCACACTGACTGACAGTCTTGTAGACAGGAGTGAAGGAGGTCACACTGACTGACAGCCTTATAGACAGGAGTGAACTTCGTCACACTGACTGACAAACCTTGTAGACAGGAGAGAAGTTCGTCACACTGAGGCTAGGGTCACACTTTTAAATCAATTGCGTTCACCGCATCCAGATCCGGATGTGGTGAACGCAATTGGCTTCACACACATTTTTAATGAAAAAGGTGTGGATGAAGCCGCAATCCGGTAAGCAGATTGCTGTGCATGTGTAATCTGGAGCAATGCGGTTACCGTATAGTTTGTTCATCCCTGCTGCCGCAGGGATGAGCAAACTGTTGAGTCTGTAACAAAAAGATGAAATATTAATAATTATTGTGGGCAACATGTCTCTAGGGGGTGCCCACATGTCTCTAGGGGGTGCCCCCCCCTAGTGCTGCCCACTCAGGACGGCATGTCATGGGTTAATATACCCTGTACAGTAAGCTGGCTATTGTCGGCTCTGTAGATTTTTCTCAATGAAGCCGTGGCTCCCATGTCAGCTGTGCACATACTATGCGTAATGTACGTATAGTATGTGCCACTGTCCGAGGTCCTGTAGGCATTTACAGTAGATCTATGGTGGTGGACAGCAGCACTTCCATACTACAAGGCAGTCAATACGTAACAATAATATAATGCACCCCATAGGCCTCCATAATGCACCCCCAAAGTCCTCTGTATAGTATATTGCCCCCCACAGTTCTCCATATAGTATAATGCACCCCCATAGCCCTCCATATAGGGTCATTCCATGTCAAGTGAACCAATGATTACCTCTATATTTTTAATTCTTTTGAGATTTTGTTATTTGATAATAGCATGTCAGACAATGCAAAATGTGAAGAGAAAAATTTTTTAAAAAATTTATTTATTTTTTAAATGATTTTCAAAGTTCGGAAAAAGTGTGAATTTCGCTGTTGCCTGCCTTTACATTTCTCCTCATAACTAAGGCTAGGAATAAGATAGAGAGACAAAATAAACACCAATCTACTCAGAACTATACAGGCTTTCATCAGATATGTCACAAGAGGATCTTTGTTAATATTTTACCCATGTGATCGCAAGCGCAAAACTTTAAAACGTATTTCCGAAAAATCAGCGCGCTTTAAATATTTCAAAAACTGCCCATGTGTCTGCTTTGCTCTTAGCCACATCTGTACCAAATTTCAAGTTGGGATCGCAATGGGATCATATTTTAACATATTTTACTATTAATAGCGTCAATGGGTCATTCCATATCAAGTGATCTAAATATGAATATTTTTTTTTACCTGACGTCTTTAGATTTTTTTTATTTTTTTTCCTTTATGAAGTACTACTTTAGTTTATTACAAATTAAAAGTTTGGAATTTTTTTCTTCATCAGTTAATTTTTTACAGATTTTTAAAGTTTAAAAAAAGGGTGAATTTTGGCCTGGTATGACTTTACATTTTTTTTATCTTGGGGTTGGAAAAAAGATAGAGAAACAAAATAAACACCATTCTACTCAGAACTGTCCAGGCTTTTACCAGATATGTCACAAGAGTATATTTGTTAATTTTAATTTTTTACCCATGCGAATGCAAACGCAACATTTTGAAACGCATTTCCGAAAAAACGTTTTAATAAAAATTTTCCAAAACTGCCCATGTGTCTTTTATGCTCTTAGCCACATCTGTATAAAATTTCAAGTTGGGATCGTGATGGGATCATATTTTAAAACATTTAACTATGGTTAATCTCATTTTTATTAATTTTGAAAAAACATATGAAAGACATACATTCAATCTTTTAACAAAATCTTGAGACATATAAAATATACAAAAAGAGAATTCACAAAGTTATTAGTAACTTTAAGATAAGCTGCAAATTTACTTTTGCGCTTATCTCTGGTGCAATATATACTACAATCTAAATATAATTCCAAACACTCAAGTATACAACCTTTCTCAGGGTTTTGAGATGTTTTGATGTCAAGGGGACAAGCAGCCCAGCAGAATGATTTTTATCACTTGGCCCCTTCTAACAGGTTGACCACGTAAGTGGGTCATTACCCGTTGAGGCCTAGTTGGAATAGTCTATCGACTGGTGTACCGGAAAGGAAGGCCGAAATATTAATAATCTACTCACAGCTCAGAGTTTCCGATACCTGTCTAATGTTCACTAGAATTCTGAAGGTATAGGTGTAGAAAGGAAATACCTAGACTGAATGTATCAGATGGGAAGAAAAGAGAGATAGAAAAGAAGAGAAAGAGAAGAGAAACAAAAACCATTAGAAAAAGTTATACTGGGAAAGAAAAGCCACGTAAGAAAAAAAGAAAAAAAGGAGGGGGGGGGGGGACGGGTGAGGTATGGGAAGGAGAAAGGGTACTCATCCCACTGGCTCCCCATCAGCCAGAGGTCGAGCCATATTATCTGTGCTGGAAAAGATACTCCTACATTCTGCAGAGTCGTGAAAAAGAATCCATTCAACCCAAATCCCTAAGAATTTGTTCCGAGATCCCGACGCATCAGCTGCGAGCTCCTCCATTTGATATATGTCCATCAATTCTTTGAACCAATCAAGTAGAGATGGAGCCCGGCTTGATTTCCAGAACCTCGGGATCACTGCATGAGCAGCCGAGATGCAAAAGCGGAGAATATCCCTCTTCTGTAGCCCAATAGGACCTGGAAAAATGGATAACATTGCCAATTCTGGGCAGCATTCGGCTTGTTTACCTGTTATCCGGGCGTATGCATTGAAAACCTCAGACCAGAACCGCCGGATTTCCCCACAACTCCACCAAATGTGTATCATTGTACCCTTCTCTTCCCCACAGTGCCAGCAGGTATCAGGGGTTCCAGGGAACATGTTCCAGAGTGTCGTCGGGCACAAGTACCATCTAGTGAGCAGCTTATAGCTTCTTTCTTGTGCAGAACAAGCGCTAGCTAGTGAGTGAGTAAATATAAAGCATTTCTGCCAATTAGCTTCTGAAATGCTACACCCCAATTCCCTCTCCCAAGTACGTTGGAAGTAAAGGGTGCCCTGCTCTCTCATGGACCCTAAGGCCTGGTATAGAACTGATATTTTGCGCCTCGGTGGAGCCTCCAGTTGGAATAACCTCTCCAATACGTTGGGCGTCAATCTTACCCTGCAAGAGTGGTCAACTGAATATAAGTATGCTCTGTATTGGAGAAATTCGAATCACTTAAGAGGTCTCGTAGGTTCTTTGAGCTGTAGCTCTGCCATCGGGGGCAAACCACCACTGGACAGAGTCTGTCCTACTCGGGTGTCATCCACAATCCGCCAACATAAAAATCTCTGCCTGTCAAATCTGGGTGGGAAAGATGGGTTGGAAAAAAGGGGAGTCAAAGGGCTAAGTCTGTCGTTTAAGCGGAGGGTTTTCGTCACTAGGTGCCATACCTTCAAGGTGTTTCTGGTCATGTCTGTCAAAGGTACTAGGTCTGTGGAGTCTTTAGGGGAAATCCAAAGCAGGTGTTTCAGCGGAATCCCCAAACCCTCTTGCTTCACCCCTACCCATTTCTTGGAGGACGCATGATAATGCCAATCTAGAGCTCTAACAAGAGAGGAAGCCACAAAGTACGCTCGTATGTTGGGTAGTCCAACCCCTCCTCTGGTCTTGGGCAAGGATAGGATATTCATTCGCAATCTGGACCTCTTGCCCCCCCAGACAAATTTAAGGATCATAGATTGCATTTTGGAGAGGAAGCCTCTATCCACTAGAACAGGAACTGTCTGAAAAGTATATAAGAGTCGGGGCAAGACATCCATCTTGACTACGTTTATTCTCCCGAACCAGGATAGCTTTAATTGTCTATAGGAGGTAAATGCCGATTCTGCGTTAGTCAAAAGGGGTTGATAATTTAAATTGAATATTTGTTTAAGATCTTTTGGTATAAGGACTCCCAAGTACTTAATGGCTTCTACTTTCCATTTAAATGGGAACTGTTTAGATAGATGAGAAACCAATTCTCCAGGTAAAGAAATATTGAGTACCTCGGTTTTGGAGCAATTCACTTTAAAGTTGCTCAATTGTCCGAACCGTTCAAACTCCATTAAGACCGAAGGGATGGAGACCAGGGGCTGGGAGATGTAAAGTAGCAGGTCATCTGCAAATAAGGCTAATTTGTGATGACTCTGTCCCAGCTTGACCCCATGGACGCATTCATTGGACCTAAGTGCAAAATATTTAACTATTATAGTGTCAATTCAAAAATCACCAAGAACACAATCAGTCATTTTTTCACAATTGCCCGTCAATAGTTTGAATTTGATATAAAGAAACATAGTCTTGTAACATCTCAAATGAAAGCTGTTACCATTCTGAGTAAAATGATGCCTCTCCCACTTCATTATCTTATTTCTAAATAAAAAAAAAGGTAAAGTCATACCAGGCCAAAATTCACCCTTTTTTTAAACTTTAAAAATCTGTAAAAAATTAACTGATGAAGAAAAAAATTCTAAACTTTTAATTTGTAATTAACTAAAGTAGTACTTCATAAAGGAAAAAAAAAAAAAAAATCTAAAGACGTCAGGTAAAAAAAAAATATTCATATTTAGATCACTTGATATGGAATGACCCATTGACGCTATTACTAGTAAAATATGTTAAAATATGATCCCATTGCGATCCCAACTTGAAATTTGGTACAGATGTGGCTAAGAGCAAAGCAGACACATGGGCAGTTTTTGAAATATTTAAAGCGCGCCGATTTTTCGGAAATGCGTTTTAAAGTTTTGCGCTTGCGATCAAATGGGTAAAATATTAACAAGGATCCTCTTGTGACATATCTGATGAAAGCCTGGACAGTTATGAGTAGATTGGTGTTTATTTTGTTTGTCTATCTTATTTCTAGCCCGAGATATGATAGAAAATGTAAAGCCATACCAGGCCAAAATTCGCACTTTTTTAGAACGTTAAAACTCTGTAAAAAATTAACTGATAAAGAAAAAAATTCAAAACTTTTTTTTTGTAATTAGATAAAGTTGTTCTTCATATAGAAAAAAAATTTAAAAAATCTGAGGACGTCAGGGAAAAAAAATATTCATTTTTGGATCACTTGACATGGAATGACCCACAGTATAATGCACCCCCATAGTCCGCCACATAGTGTAATGCACACCAAAGTCCTCCACATTGTATAATGCATCCCCATAATCCTCCATATGGAATATTGCACCCCATAGTCCTCCATATAGTATATATTGCCCCATAGTTCTCCATATAGTATAATGCACCCCCACAGTCTTCCATATAGTATAATGCATCTCCAAAGTCCTCCACATTGTATAATGCACCCCAAAGTACTCCATATAGTATATTGCACCTCCAAAATTCTTCACATTGTATAATATACCCCACATAGTCCTGCATATACTATATTGCACCCCACGTAGTCCTTCATATTATATAATACACCCATGCACCCCTTAAAGTACTCCAAATTGTACATTTCACTCCCATAGTTTTTCATGTAGCATAATGCGTACATCGGTCTCCCATCAGTGATAAAAAAAAAGGATACTCACCTCTCTCCTCACAGCTCCAGTCTCCCCAGCATCTGTCTGCCTTCTACACGGCTCAGCACGGGGGCACTCATTAATGATGTCATCGCTCCCCGCCGTGCTGAGCTGCAGACTGTAGACAGCGGCCGGGAGAAATGAGGGCAGACGCAGGGCGGGCACAGGCGCAAATGTACATATTGCGGGTGGCAGACCCTTTAGCAGTGGTGATCTGCAGGGCTCTTGCTGCCCCCTGTCTAGTTGCAGTTTGCACTGCCTGAGGCCTCATGGTAGGTGCGCATGCCCCATGAAAGCTGCATCCCGCACCCCCTCTCTCCCTCCTTACCTCAGTGGCAGGAGGGAGGAGGTAGTGAGGGGGTGCAGGGAGCAGCTCTCATTGGGACTCAGGGGGTCCCCGAGGGTGCAGAGAGGCGGTGCCTTCACCCGCAGTCAGGGCCTCTGGACCTCTTGCACCAGCTCCACATGGCTAATTTGCATAGCATGCAAATTAGCCATGTGGACAGCTAGCTGAACCTTGGGGGCCCCCTACCACTCGGGGCCCAGGTTCAGTGCACGGGTAGGTCCGCCCCTGCACACAAGTACAGAAGGATGCTGTCTGCTAAAGATCACAATCTACATTATTTCACCCAAGTATTCTTTCATCACATTTTCACATTTTCACTTTTTTTAAAGGGATCCTGTCACCTCCAAAATGCCACCTAAGCTACAAAAGCATGTCCCTGCAACATCCCATCACTAATCTCACACTCCTTTTGTCTCCTAAAAGTAACCTGTCAAAGTAGATAAAAACGATTTTATACTCACTCACTAGGTATTATAATTTTCAGGGGCTATATTCTTTAGCCCTTAGGGTGTGTTGTTTTGCAGGCTCCAGGATCCACCCTCTCTCTGTCTGTGCTGCTGTGATGTGGAGCTGAAGGCAGGACTAATGATATGCATTCTGTGAGTGACAGAGGGGGTGGGGGGAAAAGCCTGCACAAGCAAAGCAGCACAGAGAGAGAGAGAGGGTGGATCTTGGAGCCTGCAAAACATACACGCCCTAAGAGCTAAAGAATATAGCCCCTACTAATTATAATGCCTAATGAGTGTGTATAAAATCGTTTTTATCTACTTTGTCTACACAGTGGACACTTGGTCTACTATTAGTGATGAGCGAGTATGCTCTGCGCTACTCGGTACTCGCACGAGTATCACTGTACTCGGGCTACTCGGCGAGCACCGAGTAATCTCGCGATACTCGTGCTGTGCTAGTGGTCCTCATCCCTGCATGTTGGCGCTCTTTAGAGAGCCATCCCACATGCAGGGATTGGCTGGCAGACCACTGCAATGCCACAGCCCTGTTAGTTGTGGCATTGCAGTGATTGGCCGGCCCGCACAGCGTGACCGAGCCTTTATAAGACCCGGCCACGATGTGCTCTGCACACAGCCATCCAGACAGTAAGTGTAGGGAGAGTGTCTGCTGCTGCTTAGGGACAGATTTGCGGCCCTCATAAGTAGATCCGGAGCAGGGCTGCAAACTGCTGCTGACCACAACAGTCCTTCTCGGGACTAATCTAGGAGGATATAGGCAGGGTGATCCAGATCGGAGTCCAAGCTTTACAGTGACCAGAACAGTCCTCAGGAGACTGTTGGAGCTGACTAGCTGTATACAGTCAGGGTCTAAAATCCAGCTTTCCTGTGACCAGAACAGTCACCAAACTGTTAAAATTGACTAGCTGTATACAGGCAGGGTCTAAAATCCAGCTTTCCTGTGACCAGAACAGTCACCAGACTGTTAAAATTGACTAGCTGTATACAGTCAGGGTCTAAAATCCAGCTTTCCTGTGACCATAAACAGTCACCAGACTGTTAAAATTGACTAGCTGTATACAGGCAGGGTCTAAAATCCAGCTTTCCTGTGACCAGAACAGTCACCAGACTGTTAAAATTGACTAGCTGTATACAGTCAGGGTCTAAAATCCAGCTTTCCTGTGACCAGAACAGTCACCAGACTGTCAAAATTGACTAGCTGTATACAGGCAGGGTCTAAAATCCAGCTTTCCTGTGACCAGAACCAGTCACCAGACTGTCAAAATTGACTAGCTGTATACAGGCAGGGTCTAAAATCAGCTTTCCTGCGACCAGAACAGTCACCAAGACTGTCAAAATTGACTAGTGTATACATGGCAGGGTCTAAAATCCAGCTTTCCTAGGCACCAGAAACAGTCACCAGACTGTTAAAATTGACTAGCTGTATACAGGCAGGGTTCTAAATCCATCTTTCCTGGGACCAGAACAGTCACCAGACTGTTAAAATTGACTGCTGTATTACAGGCAGGGTACTAATAATCAGCTTCCTGTGACCAGAACAGTCACCGACTGTTAAAATTGACTAGCTGTCTATACAGTCAGGGTCTTAAAATCCAGCTTTCCTGTGACCAGAACAGTCACCAGACTGTCAAACTTGACTAGTGTATACAGGCAGGGTCTAATATCCAGCTTCTGTGCCAGAACAGTCACCAGACTGTCAAAATTGACTAGCTGTATACAGGCAGGGTCTAAAATCCAGCTTTCTGTGACCAGAACAGTCACCAGATTGTTAAAATTGACTAGCTGTATACAGGCAAGGTCTTAATAATCCAGCTTTCCTGTGACCTGAACAGTCACCAGACTGTCAAATTGACTAGAGTGTATACAGGCAGGGTCTAAAATCCAGCTTTCTGTGACCGGAACAGTCACCAAACTGTTAAATTGACTAGCTGTATACAGGCAGGGTCTAAAATCCAGCTTTCCTGTGACCAGAACAGTCACCAAACTGTTAAAATTGACTAGCTGTATACAGGCAGGGTCTAAAATCCAGCTTTCCTGTGACCAGAACAGTCACCAGACTGTTAAAATTGACTAGCTGTATACAGGCAGGGTCTAAAATCCAGCTTTCCTGTGACCAGAACAGTCACCAGACTGTCAAAATTGACTAGCTGTATACAGGCAGGGTCTAAAATCCAGCTTTCCTGTGACCAGAACAGTCACCAGACTGTCAAAATTGAATAACTGTATACAGGCAGGGTCTAAAATCCAGCTTTCCTGTGACCAGAACAGTCACCAGATTGTTAAAATTGACTAGCTGTATACAGGCAGGGTCTAAAATCCAGCTTTCCTGTGACCAGAACAGTCACCAGACTGTTAAAATTGACTAGCTGCATACAGGCAGGGTCTAAAATCCAGCTTTCCTGTGTCCAGAACAGTCACCAGACTGTTAAAATTGACTAGCTGAATACAGGCAGGGTCTAAAATCCAGCTTTCCTGTGACCAGAACAGTCACCAGACTGTTAAAATTGACTAGCTGTATACAGTCAGGGTCTAAAATCCAGCTTTCCTGTGACCAGAACAGTCACCAGACTGTAAAATTGACTAGCTGTATACAGGCAGGGTCTAAAATCCAGCTTTCCTGTGGCCATAACAGTCACCAAACTGTTAAAATTGACTAGCTGTATACAGGCAGGGTCTAAAATCCAGCTTTCCTGTGACCAGAACAGTCACCAGACTGTTAAAATTGACTAGCTGTATACAGTCAGGGTCTAAAATCCAGCTTTCCTGTGACCAGAACAGTCACCAGACTGTCAAAATTGACTAGCTGTATACAGGCAGGGTCTAAAATCCAGCTTTCCTGTGACCAGAACAGTCACCAGACTGTCAAAATTGACTAGCTGTATACAGGCAAGGGTCTAAAATCCAGCTTTCCTGTGACCAGAACAGTCACCAGACTGTTAAAATTGACTAGCTGTATACAGTCAGGGTCTAAAATCCAGCTTTCCTGTGACCAGAACAGTCACCAGACTGTCAAAATTGACTAGCTGTATACAGGCAGGGTCTAAAATCCAGCTTTCCTGTGACCATAACAGTCACCAAACTGTTAAAATTGACTAGCTGTATACAGGCAGGGTCTAAAATCCAGCTTTCCTGTGACCAGAACAGTCACCAGACTGTCAAAATTGACTAGCTGTATACAGGCAGGGTCTAAAATCCAGCTTTCCTGTGACCAGAACAGTCACCAGACTGTTAAAATTGACTAGCTGTATACAGGCAGGGTCTAAAATCCAGCTTTCCTGTGACCAGAACAGTCACCAGACTGTTAAAATTGACTAGCTGTATACAGGCAGGGTCTAAAATCCAGCTTTCCTGTGACCAGAACAGTCACCAGACTGTCAAAATTGACTAGCTGTATACAGGCAGGGTCTAAAATCCAGCTTTCCTGTGACCAGAACAGTCACCAGACTGTCAAAATTGACTAGCTGTATACAGGCAGGGTCTAAAATCCAGCTTTCCTGTGACCAGAACAGTCACCAGACTGTTAAAATTGACTAGCTGTATACAGGCAGGGTCTAAAATCCAGCTTTCCTGTGACCAGAACAGTCACCAGACTGTTAAAATTGACTAGCTGTATACAGGCAGGGTCTAAAAATCCAGCTTTCCTGTGACCAGAACAGTCACCAGACTGTTAAAATTGACTAGCTGTATACAGGCAGGGTCTAAAATCCAGCTTTCCTGTGACCAGAACAGTCACCAGACTGTTAAAATTGACTAGCTGTATACAGGCAGGGTCTAAAATCCAGCTTTCCTGTGACCAGAACAGTCACCAGACTGTTAAAATTGACTAGCTGTATACAGGCAGGGTCTAAAATCCAGCTTTCCTGTGACCAGAACAGTCACCAGACTGTCAAAATTGACTAGCTGTATACAGGCAGGGTCTAAAATCCAGCTTTCCTGTGACCAGAACAGTCACCAACTGTTAAAATTGACTAGCTGTATACAGGCAGGGTCTAAAATCCAGCTTTCCTGTGACCAGAACAGTCACCAGACTGTTAAAATTGACTAGCTGTATACAGGCAGGGTCTAAAATCCAGCTTTCCTGTGACCAGAACAGTCACCAGACTGTTAAAATTGACTAGCTGTATACAGGCAGGGTCTAAAATCCAGCTTTCCTGTGACCAGAACAGTCACCAGACTGTCAAAATTGACTAGCTGTATACAGGCAGGGTCTAAAATCCAGCTTTCCTGTGACCAGAACAGTCACCAGACTGTAAAATTGATAGCTGTATACAGGCAGGGTCTAAAATCCAGCTTTCCTGTGACCAGACAGTCACCAGATGTTAAAATTGACTAGCTGTATACAGGCAGGGTCTAAAATCCAGCTTTCCTGTGACCAGAACAGTCACCAGACTGTAAAATTGACTAGCTGTATACAGGCAGGTCTAAAATCAGCTTTCCTGTGACCAGAACAGTCACCAGACTGTTAAAATTGACTAGCTGATATACAGGCAGGGTCTAAAATCCAGCTTTCTGTGACCAGAACAGTCACCAGATTGTTAAAATTGACTAGCTGTATACAGGCAGGGTCTAAAATCCAGCTTTCCTGTGACCAGAACAGTCACCAGACTGTCAAAATTGACTAGCTGTATACAGGCAGGGTCTAAAATCCAGCTTTCCTGTGACCAGAACAGTCACCAGACTGTCAAAATTGACTAGCTGTATACAGGCAGGGTCTAAAATCCAGCTTTCCTGTGACCATAACAGTCACCAGACTGTTAAAATTGACTAGCTGTATACAGGCAGGGTCTAAAATCCAGCTTTCCTGTGACCAGAACAGTCACCAGACTGTTAAAATTGACTAGCTGTATACAGCAGGGTCTAAAATCCAGCTTTCCTGTGACCAGAACAGTCACCAGACTGTCAAAATTGACTAGCTGTATACAGGCAGGGTCTAAAATCCAGCTTTCCTGTGACCAGAACAGTCACCAGACTGTCAAAATTGACTAGCTGTATACAGGCAGGGTCTAAAATCCAGCTTTCCTGTGACCAGAACAGTCACCAGATGTTAAATTGACTAGCTGTATACAGGCAGGGTCTAAAATCCAGCTTTCCTGTGACCAAACAGTCACCAGACTGTTAAAATTGACTAGCTGTATACAGGCAGGGTCTAAAATCCAGCTTTCCTGTGACCAGAACAGTCACCAGACTGTTAAAATTGACTAGCTGTATACAGGCAGGGTCTAAAATCCAGCTTTCCTGTGACCAGAACAGTCACCAGACTGTTAAAATTGACTAGCTGTATACAGGCAGGGTCTAAAATCCAGCTTTCCTGTGACCAGAACAGTCACCAGACTGTTAAAATTGACTAGCTGTATACAGGCAGGGTCTAAAATCCAGCTTTCCTGTGACCAGAACAGTCACCAGACTGTCAAAATTGACTAGCTGTATACAGGCAGGGTCTAAAATCCAGCTTTCCTGTGACCAGAACAGTCACCAGACTGTTAAAATTGACTAGCTGTATACAGGCAGGGTCTAAAATCCAGCTTTCCTGTGACCAGAACAGTCACCAGACTGTTAAAATTGACTAGCTGTATACAGCAGGGTCTAAAATCCAGCTTTCCTGTGACCAGAACAGTCACCAGACTGTCAAAATTGACTAGCTGTATACAGGCAGGGTCTAAAATCCAGCTTTCCTGTGACCAGAACAGTCACCAGACTGTCAAAATTGACTAGCTGTATACAGGCAGGGTCTAAAATCCAGCTTTCCTGTGACCAGAACAGTCACCAGATTGTTAAAATTGACTAGCTGTATACAGGCAGGGTCTAAAATCCAGCTTTCCTGTGACCAGAACAGTCACCAGACTGTTAAAATTGACTAGCTGTATACAGGCAGGGTCTAAAATCCACTTTCCTGTGACCAGAACAGTCACCAGACTGTTAAAATTGACTAGCTGTATACAGGCAGGGTCTAAAATCCAGCTTTCCTGTGACCAGAACAGTCACCAGACTGTTAAAATTGACTAGCTGTATACAGGCAGGGTCTAAAATCCAGCTTTCTGTGACCAGACAGTCACCAGACTGTAAATTGACTAGCTGTATACAGGCAGGGTCTAAAATCCAGCTTTCCTGTGACCAGAACAGTCACCAGATGTCAAAATTGACTAGCTGTATACAGGCAGGGTCTAAAATCCAGCTTTCCTGTGACCAGAACAGTCACCAGACTGTCAAAATTGACAAGCTGTGTACAGGCAGGGTCTAAAATCCAGCTTTACTGTGACCAGAACAGTCACCAGACTGTTGCAGCTGTATACAGGAAAAATGCACAAGGGCGTTGGCAAGGGACAAGGAAGTGGATGTGATGGTGGTGCAGGCAAAGGCCGAGGTCGTGTGCAAGCACTATTTTTGCAACAACAAAGTGGCACATCTACTCGCTCGCACGTCCTGTCCCAAATTCTTGGGGCCCGCAGCAGTACACCGCTCTTGAACCAAGACCAGTGTCAACAGTTTGTTACTTGGATAGCGGATAATGCTTCAAGTCAGATGGGCACCTCCACAAACACCCTGTCTTCCACACAGTCAAGTGTCAGTAGCCGTGATACTGCACCGTACATTTCCCAACCTGATCCTCCTTCCTACCACCAGGCGGAGTACACGTCCACAGACATTACTGATCCCACACTAGGACACTCGGAAGAGCTGCTCACGTATCCATTCGCAGATTCTGGCCTCTCTCCAGCTCCTGTTGAAGTGGGTGATGAGATGGTATGTACAGATGCCCAAATATTTGAGCAGCCACGTTCTCACGAAGGGAACCTTGGCAACGTGTCTCAACAAGGGGTGGACGATGATGAGACACAATTGCCAGGAAGTCAGGAGGAGGATCAGGGTGCGGAAGAGGAAGACGACGTGGAGGATGATCCAGTAGCTGACCCAACCTGGCAGGAGGATATGCAGAGCGAGGACAGCAGTGCACAGGGGGAGGGAGGCGTAGCATCCCAACAGACAGTAAGAAGCAGGGTCGTGTCCGCAGGCAGAAGGCAGGCAACCGTTCCCCGGAACAACAACAACACGACACAAGGTGCCTGTGCAAATGTTAGGTCTTCCCGAGTCTGGCAGTTTTTTAAGTTGGCTCCAGATGACTCTAAAAAGGCCATTTGCAACACCTGCCATGCCAGCATCAGCAGGGGTACGAAAACTAGCAGCCTGACCACCACCAGCATGATCAGGCACATGTCAGCCAAGCACCCGACTTTGTGGGAAGTACAACCGAGTCGAGGAGGGGTGCTTGCTGATGTCACTGCTACGTCTTCGCATGTTGTGCGTGCGAGCCAATCCCCTGTCCATGCTGGCCGCGAACAAGCCTCCGGCCCTGCACCTGACGTTGTCCACGCACAAATAACACCACCATCAAGCACGTCCTTGTCCCAGTGCAGCGTTCAATTATCCATTCAGCAAACCTTTGAACGCAGGCGCAAATACGCTGCCAACGCCCCACATGCCACAGTCCTAAATTATCACATTTCGCGACTGTTTGCGCTAGAAATGTTACCTTTCCGGCTGGTGGAGACGGAAGCATTCCGCGACCTGCTGGTGGCTGCTGTCCCACGTTACTCGGTCCCCAGCCGCCACTATTTCTCCAGATGTGCCGTCCCCGCATTGCATAACCACGTATCACAAAGCATCACACGTGCCCTGAACAACGCTGTTTTAGCCAAAGTCCACCTAACCACAGACACGTGGACAAGTGCTTGTGGGCAAGGCCGCTACATCTCCTTGACGGCACACTGGGTTAATATTGTGGAAGCTGGTACCCAGTCTGAGCGAGGGACGGAACACGTCCTTCCCACACCAAGGATTGCAGGCCCTACCTCAGTCATGGTTTCACCCAGACTCTACAGCTCCAGAATGTCATGCTCCTCAGCCTTCTCCTCCTCCTCCTGCGCATCCTCATCCACTTTACCCTCCACACCAGTCCCAAGCTGGAAGCACTGCAGCACTGCCTCTGCGAAGCGGCAACAGGCTGTGCTGAAGCTAATATGCATAGGTGACAAACCCCACAATGCAGAAGAGGTGTGGACATCTCTGAAACAGCAGGCAGATCACTGGCTCACACCTCTGAACCTAAAGCCAGGAAAGGTCGTGTGTGACAATGGGTGGAACCTGGTGGCAGCTTTGATGCAAGGCCAGCTGACGCATGTTCCCTGCGTGGCCCATGTGCTCAACCTGGTGGTTCAGCGGTTTATAAAGTCATACCCAGAGCTGTCTGATCTGCTGGTAAAAGTTCGCCGCCTGTCTGCACATTTTTGCAAGTCACCTGCTGCTTCAGCTGGCCTTGCCGTTTGCGTCTTCCGGCCCACAGACTGGTGTGTGATGTCCCCACGCGTTGGAATTCAACTCTGCACATGTTGGTCAGGATATGTGAGCAGAAGAGGGCAGTTGTTGAGTACCTGCATCACCTAAGCCGTCGGGAAATGGGTCAAACTCCCCACATAACACCTGAGGAGTGGAGATGGATGTCGGACCTATGTACCGTCCTCCAAAACTTTGAGGACTCCACCAAGATGGTGAGCAGCGATGACGCCATTATTAGCGTCACCATACCGCTACTCTGCCTTTTAAAACGGTCTCTGCTGAAAAACAAAGAGGATGCGTTGCAGGCAGAGCGCGATGAGTTTGAGCAAGAAACAGTAGTGGGTGTGGGTGATAGCACACAGCCCTGCCTCATCTCATCACAACGTGCAGTGGAGGACTATGACGAGGAGGAGGAGGAGGAGGAGAATGAAGACATGGAGCAACTCTCTGGCCAAATTGAGGATATGACATGCACACCAGTCATACCCTCGCTTCAGCGTGGCTGGCCAGAGGACAGGGGAGATGAGGAGGAGGAGGAGGAGGACAGCATGTTCAGTCATCGTGTTGGTCAGTATACTGAAGTGATGGCTGTTAAGAGTCTGGTGCACATGGCTGACTTTATGGTAAGCTGCCTGGCTCGTGACCCTCGCGTTCAGAACATCTTGGCCGACAATTAGTACTGGTTGGCAACACTCTTAGACCCACACTACAAGGAGAACTTTATGTCTCTCATTCCTGAGGCGGAGAGGTCAGCCAAAATGCAGCAGTTCCAGACGGCCATAGTCACGGAAGTAGGTAAAGCATTCCCCTCACAAAACGCAAGCGGCATAGGTCAGGAATCGGTGGACAACCAAGGCGTACGGCCGAGAGGGGCACAAGTCCAATCCGCCAGAGGTAGGGGAACAGTCTTTACGATGTGGGACAGTTTTCTCAGCCCCTCACGTACCACAGCCCCTGAGGTGCGGGGTAGTGCCACAAGAAATGCTAAGTTTGGCCAGATGCTGAAGGAGTACCTTGCAGATTGAACAACTGTACTGCGACATTCCTCTGTGCCTTACAATTATTGGGTCTCCAAGCTGGACACGTGGCATGAATTGGCTCTCTACGCCTTGGAAGTCCTGGCCTGCCCTGCCGCTAGCATTTTGTCAGAGCGTGTTTTCAGTGCCGCAGGTGGAATCATTACTGATAAACGCACCCGCCTGTCAACTGAAAATGCTGACAGGCTGACTCTGATCAAGATGAACAAGGGTTGGATTGCGCCAGACTTCGCCACACCACCAACAAATGACAGCGGAATTTAAATTTTGTTATGGGAATTTGCCATGTACCTCCACTCACCCATGGGTACACACTTCTGGACTTTGGCTAATCGCTGGAGTGCTCCTCCTTCTCCTTATGTATCACCATGATGACCATTACAATAGTTAGGCTGTTGTTTCAGGTATACCCCCAGTGGTAAATTTTTTCACCCATTCTTTTAGAATGGGCATTACAGCGACAGGAGACCTGCTCCTTTTCAATGGGAAAAATGTTTTGAGGCCCTCATGCACGTCTCTATCCAGGGACAATGTGGAGCCTCCCAATTTTTGGCTGCCCTGCCAAAGGGCAATACTACAATACACCCACTTCAGGTTTACAGGCCCTCATGCATGTCTGTATCCAGGGACAATGTGGAACCTCCCAATTTTTGGCTGCCCTGCCAAAGGGCTATACTCCAATACACCCACTTCAGATTTATAGGCCCTACTGCACGTCTCTATCCAGGGACAATGTGGAACCTCCCAATTTTTGGCTGCCTTGCCAAAGGGCTATACTCCAATACACCCACTTCAGGTTTACAGGCCCTCCTGCACGTCTCTATCCAGGGACAATGGGGAGCCTCCCAATTTTTGGCGGCCCTGCCAAAGGGCTATACTCCATTACACCCACTTCAGGTTTACAGGCCCTACTGCACGTCTGTATCCAGGGACAATGTTGAGCCTCCAAATTTTTGGCTGCCCTGCCAAAGGGCTATACTCCAATACAACCACTTCAGGTTTACAGGCCCTACTGCACGTCTCTATCCAGGGACAATGTGGAGCCTCCCAATTTTTGGCTGCCCTGCCAAAGGGCTATACTACAATACACCCACTTCCTTACAATGGGCACTTCAGGTTTACAGGCCCTCATGCACGTCTCTATCCAGGGGCATTGGTGAACCTCCCAATTTTGGACTGCCCTGGCAAAGGAAAATACTACAATAGACCCACTTCCTGAAAATGGGCACATTATGTCAAGAGGCCTTCATGTACGTCTCTTCTCAGGGACATTGGAGTGCCGCACAATGTTTTCACGTAAAATCTTTCATGTAATCACAAAAAGTAACATACACCAGCTGTATCTCACTATTGGGTATGTGCCCTTAACATTTCCACCCTGAATATTCATTTTGGTTTCATTTTGGAAGGTTTTCTGGTGACTCCGTAAAATTGGCGTGAAACTCGGACAACATTGTTCACAGCTGTGACTTTTGAGTGAGAAATGCTTCCAAGGGTCTTCCCCATGGTGTTGCCATGTCATTTGAGCACTCTTCTGAGACTTTTATGACATTTTTAGGGTTTTCTACATGCTGCCGGCAGTCATTTCATAAAAATACTCGGGTCTCCCATAGGATAACATTGGGCTCGGTGCTCGGGCCGAGTACACGAGTATCTTGGGATGCTCGGCCCGAGCTTCGAGCACACGAGCATTTTAGTACTCGCTCATCACTATCTACTATGCATACCAGCATGCAATCCTTTGTCCCATCCCATGACATCACTTCCCTTTAATTAGCAGACACTCTTTGATTGGGGTATGTTTGAGTCATTTTGCACGGGCGTCTGACATCATATCCGCCAATCGGCTCTTCAGATTTTCACAACAGAATCACTTGATCTTATTATTTAATTCATATTTTACATATGAAAAGGCCATTAAGTGCGAAATGCTTGTTGGGTGAATTATTTTCTGGTTTGTGATTCAATATACTGTATGCCACTGAGCATTATTCCATTAAGGTATAGTATTTTCCCCCTTTCATTTAAAATAGGCTCTAGAGCCAGATTCTCATGGAGATCTGTGTCCATCCCAGAGATCTTAACAGCTCATCACATTCTTTCACATCAGCGTTTTTCGCTGATTGCGGCAGATCCAGCAGATTTACCGCATCGCCACATCTGCCTCCTAATGGACGACTTGCAGGACACCTGTGGCAAGCCCCCATTTATTCTCTATGGGACTTGAGGCAGGAAAGCCAAATGCATTTTTTGCCGCAATCCATCAAATCCGGCAGTTGCAGTGGGTCAAAAAACCACAGCTAGCAGCGTTTTTTTGTCCCGCGCTGCAAAGCGCACTTGACGTACCCAACTGCAAGCCCCATCGAGAATGCATGGGGCTTGCCTGATCGGTGCCGCAAGTCAGCCGTTAGGCGGCAGATCTGGAAGATGCGTCGCCATATGCTGGTTCGGCCGGAAACATCAGCAAATCGCTGATGTGAAAGGAGCATAAGAAAAACATGGACATTTTTGGAATAAGAGCAAGATTGCAGATACCAGGGTATCATTATATTCAACTGTCTTTAACCTATGTGCCAAAATTGATGGCTTAGTACCCTACTGACAGATTTCCTTTAAAGGACAAATTGATCTGCATATAATGCAATTTTCTCATCAAATGTGATTGAATCTGTGACAGGCTCCTGACTTTGCTTCTGATGTGAATTCAACCTTACAATAATTATAAATAGCATTTATTTAATAGCATTAATTTATTAATTAGATCATTATATGTCAACATTCAAGAACCCTAGAATAAAGCCTTGATGGGTGGTTTTCTTGCAACATATTCCCTAGTCTCACTGCACCAACTTGGAGGTAACAGATTTGTCAAGGGTAACACACTTCCATTTTACTACACACACCTTATTCCTCAACACTACCTTTGAAGGGAACAATATAATTCCTTGATAGCCAGGTTACTGCTCATTAAGGCAAACCTTTTCTCCAAAATATAAAGGTGGGTAAGGTAGGACGATTGCTATGCCCACCGATGACTTTCAATTCTTTGCACTTTTTTTTAACTTTGACTGACTTAAAGTGTAACTATCATTTAAACTTTTATTTAATAATAATAATGTAGAATAAGTGATCATATTTCATATAAGTGAAATATAGAAGAAATAATTTCAAAAACCTTCCAGATGTCCCCACTAGGCTATTCCTAAACCTGACATATGCTTGTTGTTAGGGAGATCCGTCTCCATCTCCACACATGTATACGGCCAAATAAGGGTGTGGGGACAGTGCCTACATAGCTGGCTGATCACAGCTCACAGATCCCACCTGGGATCTTATCTGATGGCTGTGATCCCTGTTAGGAGGCCGCATTCACATGGGGAGATGAAGAGGGATCTTCCCAACAACTAGCATATAATAGGTTTAGTAACAGCCTAGTGTGGTCATCTTCTGGAAGGTTTTTTTTTTTTTTTTATAATTCTTTATTTTGAGAAAATATGAGTATAAACAGAAAAATCAGAGCAAGCCCTCAAAAATCACCAGTTCCATGTAGTGATACAAGTATGTCGGGCTCATAAGAACAGTACAGCACCATCATAATATGGAGAAATAAGAAATTGAGAAATAGGTCCTTAGCAGTCCAGCAACAATGGCCTTGTGCCAAGAGAGGAGTAGAAAGAAAAGGCGAGGGGGGAAGGTGGAGACCAATCGACTTGGGAGAGTGAGGAAAGTGAGGGAAGGATGGGAGTAGGAGGGGGGGAGGGGTAATCCAGGGTAGGGTTCTGGAAGGTTTTTGAAAGGTTTCTTCCAGACATCACTTATGAAGTACAGTAGGTACAGTAGGTACAGTAGGGGTTAATCTTTACCTCTCTCACCAAGGCTCTTCTTTCATGATTGCTCAGTTTGGCTGGATTGCCAGGTCTAGGAAGACTTCTGGTGGTCACAAATTTCTTTGATTTAAGGATGATGGAGGTCACTGTGCTCTTAGGAACCTTGAGTACTTCAGAAATTTTTTTGTAACCTTGGCCAGATCTGTGCCTTGCCAAAATGTTGTCTCTAAGCTCCTTGGACCGTTCCTTTGACCTCATGATTCTCATTTGGTCTGACATGCACTGTGAGCTGTGAGATCTTATATAGACAGGTGTGTGCCTTTCTAAATTATTATTAATTATTTATTATTTATATAGCGCCATTACGTTACATGGTGCTTTACAAGTGAGAGGGTAGACAAAGAGAAGTGGTAAAAATGACGACAAATCAGTCATACGGGTACAATAGGGCAGAGGATCCTGTCCACGAGGGCTCACAGTCTAGAGGGGGTGGGGAGGGAGACAGTAGGAGGGGGAGAGGTGAGATGGTGCAGCGGATGGGTCTCAGTGTGTGTTATTGGCTTGTAGGAAGAGGTGGGTCTTCAGGTTTTTCTTGAAGGTTCCCAGGGTAGAGGAGTGTCTGATGTGGTGGGGGAGGGAGTTCCAGAGTATGGCAGAAGCACGAGAGAAGTCTTGTATGCGGTTGTGGGAGGTGGAAGTGCGGGGAGTCGAGAGAAGGAGTTCTTGAGAGGAGTGCAAGTTGCGCGAGGGGAGGTAGCGGGAGACCAGGTCGGAGATGTAGGGAGGGGACAGGTTGTGTATGGCCTTGTAAGTCAGGGTTAGGGTTTTGAAGTGGGATCGCTGGGGAGTGGGGAGCTAGTGGAGGGTTCGGCGGAGAGGGGAGGCGGGGGAGTAACGGGGAGATATGTGGATGAGTCGGGCAGCAGAGTTGAGGATGGTGTGGAGAGGTGCAAGAGAGGAGTCAGGGAGGCCGGTGAACAGGAGGTTGCAGTAGTCCAGGCAGGAGATGATGAGGGCATGGACAAGTGTCTTAGCTGTGTTATAGTCAAGGAAGGAGCAGATACGGGCAATGTTTTTTAGTTGGAGTCGACAGGCGGTGGTGAGGGCTTGGATGTGGGGCTTGAAGGAGATGGAGGAGTCGAGGATTACCCGAGGCACTTAGTGTGAGGGACGGGTGAGAGTGTGCAGTCATTGACGGTGATGGATAGGTCAGGAAGAGGGGGAAGGTTGTTCGGGGGTCCATGTTGAGTTTGAGGAAGCGGGTAGAAAAGAAGGATGCAATGGCGCATAGGCAGTGATGAATTTTGGATAAAAGGGAGGAGATATCAGGGCCAGACAGACAGAGCTGAGTGTCGTCGGCGTAGAGGTGGTATTGAAGGCTGTGTGACTTGATGAGGTTGCCTAGGCTCAGGGTGTAAATGGAGAAGAGTAGTGGTCCCAGGATCGAACCTTGGGGAACACCTACAGAGAGGGGGTGGGGCGAGGAGGAGGTGTGGGAGTGGGTGACGCTGAAGGTCCTGTCCGTTAGGTAGGAGGAGATCCAGGAGAGGGCAAGGTCAGTAATGCCAAGAGATTCAAGGATTTGAAGTAAGAGGCAGTGGTCAACAGTGTCGAAGGTAGCAGAGAGGTCGAGAAGGATGAGGACGGAGTAGTGTCGTTTGCTCTTGGCGATCAGAAGGTCGTTAGTGACTTTGGTTAGGGATCTAAATCAAGTCGTATCAGTTTAATTAAACACAGTTGGATTCCAATGAAAGAGTAGAACCATTTCAAGGGGGATTGCAAGGAAATGGACAGCATGTGACTTAAATAAGAGTGTCTGAGCAAAGGGCTTGAATACGTATGACCATGTGATATTTCAGTTTCTCTTTTTTAAGAAATTTGCAAAACATTCCACATGTCTGTGTTTTCAGTCAATATGGAGTGCAGAGTGTACATTAATAAGAAAAAAATGAACTTTTTTGAATTTACCACATGGCTGCAATGAAACAAAGAGTGAAAAATGTAAAGGAGTCTGAATACTTTCCATACCCACTGTATATTTGAAAGATTATTATAATCACTTGCTCTAAAATATTATTAAATGAAAATTTAAACAATGGTTACACGTTAAGCTATTTTCCCTTCAACAACTGACAACGCTGAGATCCATAGACAATATGGAAAGGAGTCTGCTGCTCACTGAACAGCTGCTCAATGGGATAGATGTGGGGGAGGATGGTAGTATGGAGCTGCAGGACCGTGAGGTAGCTAGCTGGGTGACAGTTAGAAGGCGGGGTAGAGGGAAGGGTGCCAGGGAGGCTAGCCCTGATCTGGCACACCCCAATAAATTTGCTATGTTGGCAGATGAGGGGGGTGTAAGTTCAGGGATAGCACTGCTGCAGCAGGGCATGACCTCTGAAAGCCAGAGGAGTGTCTGCTCCAGTAAGGGGGAAAACAGGAGAGTAGGGCAGGCCAGACAGGTGCTGGTAGTGGGGGATTCAATTATTAGGGGAATAGATAGGGCAATCTGTCACAGAGACAGGGATCGTCGAACAGTGTGCTGCCTACCTGGCGCTCGAGTCCGGCACATCGCTGATCGGGTTGACAGATTACTGGGAGGGGCTGGTGAGGACCCAGCGGTCATGGTGCACATTGGCACAAATGACAAAGTTAGAGGTAGGTGGAAGGTCCTTAAAGATGATTTCAGGGAATTAGGCTGCAAGCTTAAGGCAAGGACCTCCAAAGTAGTATTCTCTGAAATACTGCCTGTACCACGTGCCACACCAGAGAGGCAACGGGAGATTAGGGAGATAAATAAGTGGCTCAGGAATTGGTGTAGGAAGGAGGGGTTTGGGTTCCTGGAGAATTGGACCGACTTCTCTGTTGGCTACAGGTTCTATGCTAGGGACGGGCTGCACCTCAATGGGGAGGGTGCAGCTGTGCTGGGGTAGAAAATGGCTAGAAGGTTGGAGGAGTGTTTAAACTAGGGATTGGGGGGGAGGGTATTCATTGTATAGGAGGGGAACAGTAACCTGGGCACAAGTAATAAAATTGGGGGTGGCATGGGGGGTGGGGTTAGAACAGACAATCTAGTAGGAAGGAAGAGAGGTAAAGAGAGATGCATAAAGTGCATGTTCACTAATGCCAGAAGCCTCACCAACAAAATGGAGGAATTAGAATTGATTTTGTTGGAAAATAATTATGACATGGTGGGGATTTCGGAGACTTGGCTGGACGAGAGCCATGACTGGGCTGTTAATTTACAGGGCTATTGTCTGTTCAGAAATGACCGTACAAATAGGCGAGGAGGAGGTGTATGTTTATACGTAAAATCATCCTTAAAACCCATCCTGCGTGATAATATAGGTGAATCTAATGGTAATGTAGAGTCCCTGTGGGTGGAGATAAGGGGAGGGGGAAAAAATAATAAATTACTGATAGGGGTTTGTTATAAGTCTCCAGCAATAATGGAAGTGGAGGAGAATATCCTCATAAAGCAAATAGATGAAGCAGCGACTCAGGGAGAGGTCATTATTATGGGGGACTTCAACTACCCTGAAATACATTGGGGATCAGAAACCTGCAGTTCCAGCAAAGGTAATAAGTTTTTGAAAACTATGAGAGACAATTACCTTTCACAACTGGTTCAGGACCCAACAAGAAGGGGGGCACTGCTGGACCTAATATTAACCAACAGGCCAGACCGCATATCAAATATACGGGTTGGAGGTCACTTGGGTAATAGTGATCATAACTTAGTAAGCTTTCAAGTATCCTTTACTAAGACGTGTAGTAGAGGGGCCACAAGGACACTAAACTTCAGGAAGGCAAATTTCCAACGGTTGAGAGATTATCTTAGTGCAACAAACTGGGACGATGTCCTGAGACATAAAAGTACACAACACAAATGGGAGATGTTTATTAGCATCCTGAATAGGACCTGTGCACAATATATACCCTATGGGAATAAGCATGCTAGAAATAGGAGGAAACCACTATGGCTAAATAAAGCGGTAAGAAGTGCAATATGTGACAAAAAGAAAGCATTTAGGGAATTAAAGCAAGTAGGTAGTGATGAAGCATTAAATAAATACAGAAAATTAAATAACATTTGTAAAAAGCAAATCAAGGCAGCAAAGATTGAGACAGAGAGACTCATTGCCAGAGAAAGTAAAAAGAATCCCAAAATATTTTTTAACTACATAAATAGTAAGAAACTAAAAAATGATGGTGTTGGCCCCTTTAAAAATAGTCTGGGTGAAATGGTGGATGAGGCTGAGGAAAAAGCCAATATGCTAAATGACTTTTTCAACAGTATTTACACAAGAAAATCCCATGACAGACAATATGATCAGTGATAACAAAAAGTCTCAATTAAATGTCACCTGCTTAACCCAAGAGGAAGTACGGCATCGTCTAAAAATCACTAAAATTGACAAATCACCGGGCCCGGATGGGATACACCCCAGAGTGCTGCAGGAATTAAGTACTGTCATAGATAGACCATTATTTTTAATATTTAAAGATTCCATAAAAACAGGGTCTGTACCACAGGACTGGCGTATAGCAAATGTGGTGCCAATATTCAAAAAGGGGACAAAAACTGAACTTGGAAATTATAGGCCAGTAAGCTTAACCTCTACTGTGGGTAAAATCCTAGAGGGTTTTCTAAGAGATGCTATACTGGAGTATCTGAACAAAAATAACCTCATGACCCATTATCAACATGGTTTTACGAGGGACCGTTCCTGTCAAACTAATCTAATAAGCTTCTATGAAGAAGTAAGTTCTGGACCGGACCAAGGAAATGCAGTGGATGTGGTGTATATGGACTTTTCAAAAGCTTTTGATACGGTGCCACACAAAAGGTTGATACATAAAATTAGGGCAATGGGGATAGGGGAAAATATGTGTAAGTGGGTTAAGAACTGGCTTAGTGATAGGAAACAAAGGGTGGTTATTAATGGAACACACTCAGAATGGGTCACAGTTAACAGTGGGGTACCACAGGGGTCAGTGTTGGGCCCGCTTCTATTTAATATATTTATTAATGACCTTGTAGGGGGCATACAGAGTAGAATCTCAATATTTGCAGATGACACTAAACTCTGCAGGGTAATCAATACAGAGGAGGACAATTTTATATTACAGGAGGATTTATGTAAACTAGAAGCTTGGGCTGCTAAATGGCAAATGCGCTTTAATGGGGATAAATGTAAAGTCATGCACTTGGGCAGAGGAAACAAAAGGTATAATTATGTGCTTAATTGTAAAACACTGGGCAAAACTGTCACTGAAAAAGACCTGGGTGTATGGGTAGATGACAAACTCACATTTAGTGGCCAGTGTCAGGCAGCTGCTGCAAAGGCAAATAAAATAATGGGATGCATTAAAAGAGGCATAGATGCTCATGAGGAGAACATGATTTGACCTCTATACAAGTCACTAGTGCGACCACACTTAGAATACTGTGTACAATTCTGGTCTCCGGTGTATAAGAAAGACATAGCTGAACTAGAGCGGGTCCAGAGAAGAGCAACCAAGGTTATTAGAGGACTGAGGGGTCTGCAATACCAAGACAGGTTATTAAACTTGGGGTTATTTAGCTTGGAAAAACGAAGGCTTAGGGGTGATCTTATAATAATGTATAAATATATGAGGGGACAGTACAGAGAACTTTCTAATGATCTCTTTACTCTAAGGCCTGAGACGGGGACAAGGGGGCATCCTCTACGTCTGGAGGAAAGAAGGTTTAATCATAATCACAGACGCGGATTCTTTACTGTAAGAGCAGTGAGACTATGGAACTCTCTGCCACATGATGTTGTAATGAGTGACTCACTACTAACATTTAAGAAGGGCCTGGATGCCTTTCTTGAAAACTATAATATTATCAGTTATACATACTAGATTCTTTGATAGGGCGTTGATCCAGGGAATTAGTCTGATTGCCATATCTGGAGTCAGGAAGGAATTTTTTCCCCCAATGTGGAGTTAAGTGTTGCCACATGGTTTTTTTTTTGCCTTCCTCTGAATCAACATGTTAGGCTATGGGTTGAACTAGATGGACTTAAAGGGAACCAACCACCCCCAATGACCCCCCCGGACTATTAATATCAGTCCCTACACACAGCACATACATGTGCTGCACTGATTTTTGCTAAATAAACTGGTTTTTGAAACTAAAGATAATGATTTTTAAAGTTTAAACCGAAACGACGGTTGGGCGGTACTTATCTGTGGAAACCGACGAGATCTGATGCCAATCATCTTCCCTGTCTCCCCTCGCCGCAGTTATGGACAGCCCTTTGTGCAGCGTCACAGCCCTGTGCACGGGCTCGCATGCCCGTGCACACGTCATCATCTGCAGCCGGGAAGCGAGCGCGCGCTCTGACTTCCTGCGCTCGGCTGTGGAAGACAGAGCGCGCGCTCGCTTCCCGGCTGCAGATGATGACGTGTGCACGGGCATGCGAGCCCGTGCACAGGGCTGTGACGCTGCACAAAGGGCTGTCCATAACTGCGGCGAGGGGAGACAGGGAAGATGATTGGCATCAGATCTCGTCGGTTTCCACAGATAAGTACCGCCCAACCGTCGTTTCGGTTTAAACTTTAAAAATCATTATCTTTAGTTTCAAAAACCAGTTTATTTAGCAAAAATCAGTGCAGCACATGTATGTGCTGTGTGTAGGGACTGATATTAATAGTCCGGGGGGGTCATTGGGGGTGGTTGGTTCCCTTTAAAGTCTTCCTTCAACCTTAAAAACTATGTTACTATGTTACTATGTTACATCTTCAATCATATCTGAACCTTTGCTAAGCTGAAGCCAGATTTGGCCCTCTCTTTTTTTAGACAAAAATACATAGTTACAGTTCAAAGCAAATATTAGATTGTTGATCTTATTTCATGTTTTTTACTGAATGGAATGACTTATACTTGTAAAATATTTCAATAAAAGCAGAATTTACTTGTTTATTTCCATTTTGATTATGAACATGTCTCTGATTGCCCAAATCTTTATATTTTAGTACCAAAAGAATTGTTTCACCATGTCTGCGTTTCCTACATAAATTATTCCACCCACGATATCGGAACATTTGCAGGAAGCAGGTTCTTCAAACTCGCTGCAGTCGCCACATGTATCCCAGGCAACGCTGGAGCCCTGGATAACAGTGGAATAAGGTCATTTAAAGCAGATCTGACAGAGGTTCGGCTGTTTTCCATGTCACTTGTCTATATAGGAGACATAATGGAAACATACAATAAGAATTAGGAATATTGTATATGGAATTGTTAAACATAACCTTGCTTAATTCTTGCTCCGAAGTATAGATCAGTCATAAATTGTGGATGGAAGGCATAGGGTTTCTAAGGTCATTGGCCTTATCATCAGTGATGTGAAATAATGTTTGTGTGCAAATCTCTACTCATTGCTGATTTCAGCTATGAAAAAAACTGAACATTAGGATTTCTTTCTAATCATCTGTGTGTATTCACAGCAATGGTCCCAGCAAGAATGGATTTCTCCAGTTTATAGGAGAAAAATGAAATGTCAACATTTGTGAATGAAATACACAATGATGCACATAAAATGCTGGAGGAAATACTAAAGCTAAATCAGAGGTTAAAGAGTTATGTCTAAAATAAATTGCTATCCTTATCCATGACTATGGAAAAACTTGCTGATCAATGGGAGTCTGACTGATGAGAACCCTAGCACTCCTAACATCGGGGTTCTAGACTTCTGAAAACCATGTTCTGCAGCCCTGTCTTGAATGGAGCAGAGGTGCGCATGCTCGACCTGTGCTCTATTTAATGTCTATGTGACTATTGGAAAAAGAGATGTGCTGTGCTTGACAGTCCCATAGAGAATGAATAGAGAAGAGGTCAAGCACGAATATTTTCACTCCATTCAGAATGAGGCTACAAAATTATCACCTACCCCCAGAATAGAGGATAACTTTTTTCTAAGAATAAGACTTTAAGGTTTAAAATTAAGGTAACCCTTTCAAAGACTATCCCAGGAGAAAGTGGTATTTTTGCAAGAATAATAATTACCCATTGTATAGTTATTTTTTTTATTGGGCTTTCACATATTCACCTGCAGTGTCAGCGCTGTTTTAGTGGTATCAACAATGGTTGTCCTGAGTTTCATGTGACATTGGCCATAGGGATGGCATGACATAATAATCAGGGCTGGTTTCACTTTCTCTACTTCTGGATGTTATTAACATCCAGAGGAAAGGAAAGAGTTAAGGCCCGTTACACCTAGCAACATTTCAGTGATACCGACAATGATACGACCTGGCAGGGATCGCTGGAATGTCGCTAAGTGGTCGCTGGTGAGATGCCACACAGGCAGATCTCCTCACCGATGCGTGAAAAAAAAAAAAAAAACACACTTAGGGACTCCCATCTTTTTTAAAAAAAAATCCTCTTCTGTCCGACATAGTCCAATCCAGGGTTCTTCTTTAGCTCTGCTACATCTCTGGTAGAGAACCTCCACCAGAGATGTAGCAGAGTTATATACTCGGGCATGGGAAAGTTCATCTGAGTTCATGCAGGCAAGCATGAAATCACATGAACCTGACAGCACTGCTACTTCAGTTGAACAGCTGACCTGAGTCAACTGTTTATTTGAAAATCCCGGCGGGAAGGCGTCCGACAGAGAAAACCTGATCAAACTAGAGTCTCCCGGTCCAGTGCAATCCGGCGCCCCATAAAATGGGACTCTATGGTGCCTGATTGCACTGGACCGGGGCAATCCGGGAGAATCCGGTTTGAACTCACAGTTCAGGACCAAGGACAGCTCCCTGCATGCCGTCGTCGGTTCTGTACTCCCCGCTGCCTGACAGCCCGATCCTCCGCTCCCCCCACAGCCTTCCCACCCAATCCTAAGTTAGGACCGGGTGGGGGGAGCAGGGCCAGGGAGCGGGGAGGGACAGGAGGGAGCGGGGAGCGCAGAACAGAAGGAGAAAGCCAGCGGTGAAGTTTTCTCACCGCCGGCTTCCCTGCTTGGGTCCTTCGCTCCCCGCTCCCTGGCCCTGCTCCCCCCGCCTGCTGCTAACTTAGGATCGGGTGGGGAGGCCGTGGGGGGAGCGGAGGATCCTGCTATTAGGCGGCGGGGAAGCCAGTAGGGGGCTTCAGCATTGTTTAAAAGCCGGCGGCTTTTTACCGCTGGCTTTTAAACAATAAAGTGGGGAATTGCAGGTTTTTCCTCTGCTGCCAGACCACTTTATAAGGTCCAGCAGCAGAGGAATTGCATTTCCCATTGAATTACATTGGACTCGTTACTCTGTGAGTAATCGCAAGGAAACTCGCAGAGTATTGAATAGCCTGAGTACCCTACTATTCGGTGAGTACCGAATAGTAGCGAGTAGACTCGCTCATCTCTATTCAGCACCATTTTGAAAACATTTTTTTTTGTTAAGAAGTTAGAAGGCATGAAAGCTAATCAGCAATTTCTCATTTTTCCAACAAAATTTACAAAGCCATTTTTTTATAGACCGCATCACATTTGAAGTCACTTTGAGGGGCTTATGTGATAGAAAACACCAAAAAGTGACACCATTCCAAAAACTGCACCCCTAAAACTACTGCAAACCACATTTAAGAAGTTTATTAACCCTTCAAGTGCTTCACAGGAACTAAAGCAATGTCAAAAGAAAAATAAACATTTTACTTTTCCCAACAAAAATGTTACTTTAGCTACAAATATTGCATTTTCATAAGGGTTAAGCCAGATCCATTTCACGTTCGGGCTTTCTGTCCCGGCGGCTGCGCTTGTGATCAGCATTAGCACAATGTAACATCAGCATTAACACTGCCATAGACTTGCATTGCTGTACGCATCCAAACGCATGCAAAAATGTGCTTGTGCTTGAAAGTATGCATTTTTTTCAACGCACATGATAATGCTGTCAACAGTGTTATCATGTGCGCTGCAAAATAACGCATACTTTCAAACGCAAGCATATTTTTTCATGTGCTTGTATGCGTTTGGCAGTGCTTCACCATGACAGCGTTAACGCTGACGTTACATTGTGCTAATGCTGATTACAAGCATCTGCATGTGCATTGTGCTATTGCTGATTACAAGCATGTGATGTGGACCTGGCCTAACAGGAGAAAATGAACCATGGAATTTGTTGTTAAATTTGTTCTGAATACGCTGATATCCCATATGTGGTCAAAAGCCACTGTTTGGGCACACGGCAGGGCTTGGCAGGGAAAGAGTACCTTTTAACGTTTTTAATGGAAAATTAGCTGGAATCGTTAGGTGACACTGTCGCGTTTGGAGAGCCCTTTATGTACCTAAACAGTGGAAACTCCTCACAAGTGACCTCATTTTGGAAACTAGACCCCACCAAGGAATTTATCTATATGTGTGGTGAGCTCTTTGAACCTTAAGGTGCTTCACAGAATTTTATAATTAAATACTATAATTGAAAACTAAAAATACTTTTCTTCAACAAATTATTTTTTTAGCCTCAATTTTTTTATTTTCACAGGGGCAACAGATTAAAATGAATTCCACATTTTTTTGGCTAATTTGTACTGAGTACACTGATATACCATATTTGGTTGAAAACCACTGTTTGGGCGCATATCAGGGCTTGGTAGGGAAGGCGCAACGTTGGAATGTAGATTTTGATGAAATGGTCTGCAGCTGTTATGTCATGTTTGGTTAGCCGTTGATATACCTAAGCAACAGAATTCCCTAACAAGTGACCCCATTTTGTAAACTTGATTGCTAGATGGGTTAGGAGCTCCTTGAACCCACAGGTTTGTCACAGAATTTTTCAACATAGAAATGTGAAAATGATAATTTTTTATTTTTGCCACAAAAATGTTAGTTTAGCCTCAAATATTTTAATTTTTCCAAGGATAGCAGGAGAAATTGGACTTCAAAATTTCTTGTCATATTTCTCCTGAGTCACCCCACATGTGGTGGAAAACTACTGTTTGGGTGTAAGGCAGGACTTTGGAGGGAAGGAGCACCATTTGATTTTTTGAGCAGAGATTTTCCTACAATAGTTTGTGAACTTTAATTGCAGAGCCCCTAAGTGACTTACCAAAAAAACAGCCAAGATCTAATATCCATTGCACTTTGTCCTCCTAGTGCTTTCTCAGAATATATGGATAGGACTCGTAAGCGTGAGGGAACTTGACGGTGGGTTATTAGCTTACGTATTTTGGGCAAAATATCCACTAACACCTCACATCATCATTCAGCGTGTTTATGCACTTTGCTTCACACATACGTGTGTCACTGACGCCCTATGGAAACCCTGTGCATATAAATACCATCAATCACCTCCCCATGGCATGGCAGGTTGAGAGTGATTGCTGCATCAGTATCATGCACTTGTGTTGCCTTTCAATGAGGCCTGTAGCATCCTGCTAAGAGCAATAAGTTTTTTTTAATTTATGTCCTCTTAGGCTAAGTTCACATTATCATTTGTATTCCGTTTGGCTTGCAATCTCCTTGGATGCATCTATTTCAATGCGTTTTTTTGGCACAAATGCTGTATAAAACGGATTGCAAGCCAAAGGAATACAAATGCAGATGTGAAAAGGCCCTTAAGACTCCTAAGTGCCAGAATAGCAGAAACCTCTTCAAGTGACCACATGTAGGAAATTAAACCCCTCTGGGAGTTCATCTATGGATGTAGTGATGATTTTATCTGTGGAAAAAACCCATGGATTCAAGTGCAGTGAATTTTGCATGATTAAAAATTGCAAATAAGCCCTTTCAGTGCCTAGTACTTTGTAGCACTCATACTTTGTGCCCAGCTCGTGGTTCTGGAGTAACACACTATGTAGCGACCGGTGGTAAGCGCGCGGGTGTGTGTGTATGATCTTTCTCAACAGAATCCCCATACTCAGGTTTAACCGGTAGTAACATTTCTTTACTGTAAAACATTTATATCACAGTCAACTGAACTATATGCGCACTTGTATATATTAGAGTCTCTGGATCTTCACTTCTTCCGGGTACGCAGCAAGAAAAACACAACAATGAAGGTATCTTTCCCTAACTTTCCCTAAAATCACGTACCAGTCTATCACAGAAGAAGGTGTCGCTCCCACGTAGCAGGCCTGGGGATCTCCTCACTCTTCTTCTTTGGTCTCCTTCTGCAGGTAACAGTCTGTCTCTCCCAGTCTCAGGGCACACAGGGTAACAGCAGAAGGGAGATCACAGCAGCACAAATGGCTCCCTTATGTCGGTCACGGCCCCTGCACAAGCACTCTGGGTGCTCGGCGGGCAAGGTTTTGCAGAGCGGCCAGAGTCACAGCACCAAAGTCCAGTGGCCCAGGATCAGTCACAGGGGCTTCTGCGGGGTGATTTTTCCGGCCAGGTGTTGCAAAGTAGTCCACTTTAAACAGGCATCCGCAGGCAGATCTCAGCTCTCGATTTATACTGCACTGATTCTCTGCCTTCACTTCCTGGTTAAACAACAGAGATGGCTGGGAGTTTCCCAGCTCTGTGATTGTACAGTCCACTGATGCCCCCTGGTGGACAAGTGCGGACTGTGCACAGTTCACTGCAGTTTCAATTTCAATAATACAATCTGAATTGTACACCTCATTACATACCCCCCCACTTAAAGGTTGACAGTCCCTGTCAACAACCATAGGCTCCAAGGCAGTGATGGCCGTTGATATCACAGGGATTGATCTCCGGCGGAGTAGGGACCTCTTTGGGGGAAACCATCATCCCCCGTACCTTCGTCCCTGTTAGGGTCAAATTCTCCAATAAACTCAGTCACGTTTTCTACCCGGAGGATAGAGAGGATCCCGCTGTTAGCGGGCCGGTTGGGCAAATGCTCTTAACGGACCCCCAGACCGTGCTCGGCGCCTCTGTACCTCTTACAACTCAACTTCCACCTCCCATACCATGCGCGTAGGCACTTACGGATGTTACGCTTTTGGCAGGTCTGCTCATCTGTTACAAACACCCTTTTCACCTGTTCCCTGACGAGTGCAACCTTTGGCTTGTGGCTCCACGCCTTTAAATCCTCCCTACGGTGGAGACTGCTAGTTGGCTTGCGTTCACTTTCTGTTCCCTGTATAAGTTGGCTGGGCGTGTTGTGGCGTTTATGCTTGTGGTTCTGTATATCGGACCACGGGTGGAGGATGCGGACAACGGTTTGCCCTATGGCGGGGGTCGCCGCATGTCCAGCACCTTCCCATAGGCCGACTGGGTTGCTGTCTCGCTTGCCTGTCCGCCTGTTGGTCTAGCATGAGCTGCAGCTGTAGTATCTGTTTCTGCAACTCTGCTACTATCTGCTTCAATTCTTCCGTGTCACTGCTCGGACTGCTGGCACCGGATATGGACCTGCAGGCCGTAGTATAAGTCTGGTTATAAGCTACTACCGGGAGGAGATTCTGTTGATCACACATCCTGCCGACTACGCCAGATGTAGCGACCGGTGGTAAGGCCGCGGGTGTGTGTGTATGATCTTTCTCAACAGAATCCCCATACTCAGGTTTAACCGGTAGTAACATTTCTTTACTGTAAAACATTTATATCACAGTCAACTGAACTATATGCGCACTTGTATATATTAGAGTCTCTGGATCTTCACTTCTTCCGGGTACGCAGCAAGAAAAACACAACAATGAAGGTATCTTTCCCTAACTTTCCCTAAAATCACGTACCAGTCTATCACAGAAAAGGTGTCGCTCCCACGTAGCAGGCCTGGGGATCTCCTCACTCTTCTTCTTTGGTCTCCTTCTGCAGGTAACAGTCTGTCTCTCCCAGTCTCAGGGCACACAGAGTAACAGCAGAAGGGAGATCACAGCAGCACAAATGGCTCCCTTATGTCAGTCACGGCCCCTGCACAAGCACTCTGGGTGCTCGGCGGGCAAGGTTTTGCAGAGCGGCCAGAGTCACAGCACCAAAGTCCAGTGGCCCAGGATCAGTCACAGGGGCTTCTGCGGGTTGATTTTTCCGGCCAGGTGTTGCAAAGTAGTCCACTTTAAACAGGCATCCGCAGGCAGATCTCAGCTCTCGATTTATACTGCACTGATTCTCTGCCTTCACTTCCTGGTTAAACAACAGAGATGGCTGGGAGTTTCCCAGCTCTGTGATTGTACAGTCCACTGATGCCCCCTGGTGGACAAGTGCGGACTGTGCACAGTTCACTGCAGTTTCAATTTCAATAATACAATCTGAATTGTACACCTCATTACAACTACATTAAGCAGGCTTCTCACTACAACAGTGCCAAAGATGTAAGCATTGACTGTGGTTTAGACATGTGGGGCTCAGAAGGTAGGGGAGCATTTGGAATTGGGAGCACAGGATTTGCTGGTTTTCTGTTTTGGGGCAAAGAGCCATAGTGCTTTTCCAGAGCCTTTGTGCTATCAGTAACATGGAAGCCCCCTATATTTTAATTAAAAGATGATAGACCTTAGTGGGGAGTTGCATTTTTGTTGTTTGAGTGGAATGCTATTGCTGGTGACTTGGGCACACAAAATTTTAGCGCACACAGGGAGAGACAGCGCACACAGGAGCTGAGAGCACACAGAATGGAGTGAAAGGCACAAATAACACAGAGCGCACAGGGGAAGAGACATCACAAACAGGAGAGAGCGCACAAGTGGACACAGGCACAGAGACTGCCCTCCCAATGCAATAGCAACGGGCCCATTTCTAGTAAATAAATAATTTAAAATAACCGGCTTGGGGTCCCACCTATTTTGATAACCAACTAAGGTAAACAAGACATCTGGGGGCTGATATCAGGCTGGGAAAGCAAATGATTATTAGGCCCTTCCCAGTCTAAGTATACCCACATATAGCCACCTTAGTAACAGCCACTGTCGCATCTCACACTGCGCTCTGCAAAAGCCACTGGCTGTAAAGAGCAGTGACATCAAACACTTAAGGTACCGTCACACGCCGCAATCTCGCCTGGAAATCATAAAGGCAATATATCGCCCTGGAGCAATCGCCGTGAAATTGCCTAACAGTTGCGGTGTGTGATTTGGGAATTTCACGGCGTTAAATCACCCCTCAGCCATCGCCTGATTCCTAAACAGTGCTCAGTAATCAGCCACAATCGTTAAGGCAATATTTCTATGTTGTGGCATGTGACAGGGCGATAATGATGGAAAGAGTATTGCCTATGATTTCCAGTAGGCGTGCCTCAGTGTGCTGAAGTCCGCACCCCATCTGAGATGATTGGTGTGGGCTACTGTGTTCCCATTGGCTGACAGTTGACAGCGCGCCATATTTGAAGAGCTGTCCATTCAGCACCACACACATCATCAGCTATACAACCGTCCGCAAACTCAGTGCAAACTCCGATAGAAAATGGTGTCATGTATTAGTCAACCTCCCAGAGCAGGCTGACCAATCGTAACGCTGTTGCGTTGTCCAATGAGCGTGTATGGGGCACGGTATACACCACTGTGGCACGCCTATATCTTCGCCGTGCTGAACGCCCACATTGCCTTTGAGACTGTGGCGTGTGAAGCGGCGATGGAATTAGGCAAGATTGGTTCCGCTATAGGGGAGGCGATTTCCGGAGCGACACATCGCCTTAGCTTCAGGGCAAAATTGCAGTGTGTGATGCCGCAATCGGCGATCTGAGGCGACCACGAAAAACGTGATCGCGCACGTTAGAGCGACACATATCGCCAACCGAGATTGCGGCATGTGATGGTACCTTTAAATACACAACAGAAGGCGCAAGAGGTGGCTGCTCAGAACTGCATTAACCTTACTGACGTCACTGCTGTCAGCTCGCATGCTGCCCTCTGTGTGACCCATCCACTGTGAATTGCGGCAACTTTTTCACGTCATTGCTCATCCCAGCTGCTGACTCTCGTGGAGCACAGCATGAGACCTGTCAGTGGTTGCTGTTACAGCCTATGAGGCTTTGTCCTCTGAATGAGGTGCCATACCTTGGTCAACTGAGATGGAGCATGTCGGGAGACCCCCCATGTGGACTGTGTCGGACCTGCTTGGAATTTTTTGTGGAGTAAATTGGTAAAGAAAGGATTGTGTTTTGTATTTTTTTTCTTTAAATCTCTATTTTTAGGTCCTTCAGGTTGTGACCTATGTCAGATTTGGTGGACTATGTTGGAATTTATGCACTATTTTGGACCTTTTTTTTTAATAAATTGTGAATCATGGAAAGTGCCAAGAAGTGTTTTTAAAAATAAAATATTTTGTGTGTGTTTATCTTTTTACTTACTGGAGTAGTAACATGGGTATCTGATAGACCCCATTTTATTACTAAACGAGCCTAAATGCCCTTTAGTGCCACATGAAAGACACTAAAGGGTGCAAGTGTATAATACGTAGGGGAATGGGACATTCTATAACTACAGGATATCTATCTAGTCTATCTATTCAATCTATCGCTCTATAATTTATCTATTCTATAGTATAGAAAACTTTAAATGGTCCTGTAAGTGTAGAATAATAGCTGTGGAAAAAATGCATTTTATAAGGGTGATATTCGAATGTCATATAGATCACATATTAATGCTAGGCAGGGAAAAAAATCAACTCAGTTGCACAAAAACTTTATGACTTTTCATTAGGGATGGGCGAATCTACTCGCTAGGACTCGTTACTCGGCGAGTAGTAAGGGACTCGCAGGACTCGGTACTCTGCGAGTTTCCCAGTGATTACTCGCACGAGTCCAATGCAAATCAATATCAATCCTAGTTTTGTCAGAAACGCTGACAAAACTAGGATTGCCATTGTTTGCATTAGACTCGGCTACTGTGCCAGTGATAGCAGGGAAACTCGCAAAGTAACTGCTGTTTCTTTGCGAGCCGAGTCCAGCTGTCTTCTCTGTGCAGCTCCAGGGTCCTAGAGCCTGCCTGCTCACAGACATGATGTAGCAGTGCTGAGATTGTTCTCAGTCTGCTCATTCCCTGTGCATAGAGATCTATATCTATGCAGAGGGGATGCAGCAGAGAGGACATCGCGTTTTGGACTACGTCGGACAGAAGAGGATTTTTTTAATTAAAGATGGAGTCCCTAATGGCTTTTTTTTAATTTCAAATAAAAATGTTTCTCTGTTTTTTTAACCCTTTATTGGAGATTCTTAGTGGCTGGGTCAAACGTGGCCTGACATTAAGAATCTCGGGCTTAATACCAGCTTGTATAACAAAGCTGGTATTAACCCCTTTATTACCCAGCGTGCTACTGCCACCAGGGCGTGGGGCTCCGCGCAATTTCTATGTCTAGCCAGGTACAGCTAAGCAGCTGGGGGCTGGAATCCGCAGCGCAGGGATGCCCTAGCTTTCTGGGCACCCCCCGCTGCAAATTGCAGCCCGCAGCCGCCCCAGAAGATGGCGCGTTCATTGAAGCGCCATCCTCTGGCGCTGAACCCCGCTCTTCCAGCGGCCCTGGTAGCGGTGGCACGCTGGGTAATAAAGAGGTTAGGGCCAGCTTTTTATTATCAGCTGGCCCTAAGCCCGAAATTTATGGCGGTCACGCCAATATTAGACATGACCGCCATGAATTTCTATTAAATTGTTTTAAAAAAAAACACAACACAAAGAAAATTTTGTATTAGAAATAAAAAAAAAAAGCCATTAGGGACTCCATCTTTAATTAAAAAAATCCTCTTCCGTCCGACGCAGTCCAAAACGCGATGTCCTCTCTGCTACATCCCCTGTGCATAGATATAGATCTCTATGCACAGGGAATGAGCAGACTGAGAACAATCTCAGCTCTGCTACATCATCTCTGTGCACAGACATTCATGTCTGTACACAGGGAATGAGCAGACTGAGAACAATCTCAACACTGCTACATCAGGCAGCAGGCAGGCTCTAGGACCCTGGAGCTGGCAGCCAGCACAGAGGAGAAAGCAGGACTCTTATCTGTGCGCGTTTCCCAGCGATTACTTACAAAGTAAACGAGCAATGCAAATAAATGACAAAACTAGGATTGCTTCAGGCTGAAGCTTCCGAGACACATCTGCGATTTGTAAATCTCACACTACTCGCTATTACTCGCTTCCCCATTCATTAACATTGGACTCGCTAGACTCGCAACGAGTAGCGAGTTCCTGTGCTCGGACTCGCTAGAGTCAAGCGATTCCGAGTAATTTAGGATTCGCCCATCACTACTTTTCATACCGATATTCTTGCGAAAATGCTTTGATAAATCTGAGACATAGTGCCTATTGTAAAATAAAATTTATTGGAGATAGTGAAATGATAAGGTTTTTCAAGACGTGGAAAAGGGACTTTACTTTCTAGTAAAAAATAACGTCAATCCTACAGCATACAAAATAATTGAGACAATTGTTTGCTTTTTATTGGGAGAAAGACGTATTTGCGATTCCACAGTAGGGTCCATAAAGACTTGGCTATAGGACTTTAATGTGGATTAATTTGAGTTGCTTGTGCTGAGTTCAATTGCAGCAAACTTGAGATAAATAAAAATGCTAAATCTACGAAAGAACTTCTTTCTTTTTTGAACAGCTCCGACCTTATAATAGGTTATTTTTCAACTTTTCTGAAATGCATAATTTTATTAATGATATATTTTGCATCTGCACTAATGTCACCATTGCCTTTAATAATAGCAGAATATAATTTTGCTGGCTCAGCCCTCCACCTCCTACCATGACGATATCATGTTATTGCGCCACAAGAAGTGAACTTCAATTGCTTGCACTAAGAAAATATAACCTTAGGCTATTTTTTCCAATTCTGTGACACAGTAATTTTCACTTCTTGTAATAACAGTTGTTGATTTTATGTCTAACACCTTCCTATGAAACATACTTTTCCTGTCCAATCACTGTATAAAAAGAGGCTTAATAAGACCCTGGCAATATAATTTTCTCACCTAACCTTTGCTTTGGTTGACACCACATCATAAACACTAGTTAATTCCTGGCCAGCTAAAAAGAATAATGACATAACAATGTACGCACATGACTGGTTTTTGTAAAATAAGTAAAACACCCACATATCACTGAAGTTTAATGATCCCTTAGTTACTTGGAAACAAAGCCTTTAAATCATTGTCATAGCCCTTATGTTTTATCTTTATTAGCTTCTCAGATCAGCTGTTGGCATACACTTGTTATGGTGGGTTTACACGTCGCGATATCGGCGTCCAACTCCGACCAAAAGTCACGTGGGTCGTGTGTTGTCCCCGATATCGTTCGTGCGTTGTATGGTATAAACGTCCAATACGATGCATGAACGATGCCAAAATGATATCGGGGATCAAATGAGCCTGCTCTCCAACGGCCCGATATTGGATAAGCCAAACAACAATGTGGAGTACAACTTTCCCTATCATGTCCATTGTTAAATGGTCGTTCCTGGGTCGGCCGTACAAGGGGACGTACACATCGTAGTGGCGTTGTCTGCCGATATCGCGCTGTGTAAATCTCCGATGCGATCTAGGAAATCTGGCCCGAAAAAGCGCGCTCCCGCGGTGTCGGATCTAATATCGGACTGATGTTGGAACGTGTAAAGTGGCCATTACACAAGAAATCTGTAACAATATTTACACAGTTGGTAGGATGTGGGCAGTGAGTACTTGGTTATAACAAATACCATCTATAGTGCACAAAACAACAATAATATCTCTAATAAGCACTTAAACATTTGTTTTCTTTCTTAGGGTGCCTTCACATTTGCATTTGGAACGCAGCGCACCAAACGCAGCAAAACGCTTGTGCACATGTGTTCCTATGTTTAACATGGGAATGCATGTGCCTGCGTATGGCTGCGTTTGCGTTTGGATGTGCACAATTTGTGCACCCTCTGAGCGTACTCCGAATGCAGCATGTTACATTTTTTGTGTGTTCGCTGGCGCTTGTTTTATCTGCAAGCGCCCGCAAGCGCACAAACCATGCATTGAAGTCAATGGATCCGCAGTGTCCTCCGCATGACGGTGCAGGAGAACGCTGTGGATCTCATTGAAATCTCTCCCGGTGGCCGCCAGTGATCAGCGACAGCCACCGAGAGATCAGCTACAGTTGCCGCTGCTCTCCCGCCGGTGTCAGCGGGGGAGATTTGAAGATACAGCTGATCTGACAGCTGGTTAAATCTCCCGCGCCGACATCGAATAGGTGAGGTCGGCGCGGGAGATTTGAAGCAGCGATCAGCTGTTATATATCTCCTGCACCGATATCGCCCTATTCGGTGTTGGCGCAGGAGATTTAAACAGCTGTCAGATTAGCTGTATCTTCAAATCTCCCGCCGCTGTCAGCGCGGGAGATCAGCTGTGGCCAGGAGGAGGAGATCTCTGCCGCTGATCTCGTCCTCCCGGCCGCCCCCGAGACAGCTGATTGGCTGGCTGGGGTGCATACTAATGTGAACTCATGCAGAGATTCTCCGCTCCATTCCTTGACTTCATTTCACTTCAGCAGTGTATGTACATGTAAAGGTGCCCTCCTGTCACGGACGCAGTCTCCTGACGTCCGTCCTCCTGCTCCTCTCTCACTGACTGACTCTGTCACTCAAGTCTCCCGCTCTACTCTAGGCTTCACCCCCTGGGACCTACTGAATATACAGTCCCCTATCCTAACGTGGTCTAGTTTATGCACGCTTATGACAGACTCTGTAAGAACGCCATATCCATGACTACAGAGGCACTACACCTTCTGTTTGGGATGCAGTACCTCCCTGTGGCGCCTTCCCATAGGGGTGCCACACAATCCCATAGGCGTGCTTGGATGGTGTTTTTTGCGCCACATCTGCGGGATTGGTGGGTGATACTACATTCCGATTGGTTGGCCTTGTCCGAGGTGCCTTATTTGATGACCCATGCATTCATGTAGGGATGGGCGAATCTACTCGCTAGGACTCTGCGAGTAATAGTGGAAACGCAGGACTCGGTACTCTGCGAGTTTCCAAGCTATTAGAATCCATCATCCCTCCGCCCACCTGCAGCCTCCCCACCCCATCCTAAGTTAGGACCCGGGTGGGGGGAGCAGGAGCAGGGATGCAGGACCCAGGCGGGGAAGCCGGCGGTGAAATTTGCTCTCCGCCGCTTCCTCCTCTGAGTCCAGGGGCGGGCTGGCAGGACGGGGGAAGGAAGCGGGGGGGGGGTGAGAGCACCGGACCGGCCGGCTACTTACCGTTGCCTCTGTTACCGCCATCACAGACTCGCTCCCCGACTCTCTCTGCTGCCTCCGGAGATTCCCGAGCGGTGACAGAGCAGTGAATAAATTAACTTCCGTCACCGCTCGGGAATCTCCGGCAGCAGCAGAGAGAGAGTCGGGCTGACAGCAGGTTCAGCTCAGGTCATAATGACCTGAGCTGAACCCTGACTGTTTAGTCAGTTCCCAACCTGGCTCTCCCTGTGCATAGACATATGTGTCTAAGCACAGGATTAGCAGAGCTGAGATTGTCAGTCTGCTCTCCCAGTGCATAGACATGTGTGTCTAAGCACAGGGATGTAGCAGAGCTGAGATTGTCAGCCTGCTCTCCCTGTGCATAGACATGTGTGTCTAAGCACAGGATGTAGCAGAGCTGAGATTGTCAGCCTGCTCTCCCCGTGCATAGACATGTGTCTAAGCACAGGTATGTAGCAGAGCTGAGATTGTCAGGCTGCTCTCCCTGTGCATAGACATGTGTGTCTAAGCACAGGGATGTAGCATGCTGAGATTGTTTTTGGACTACGTCGGATGGAAGAGGATTTTTAAATAAAGATGGAGTCCCTAATTGTGTCTGTTTTATTTCTAATAAAATTATTTTTCTCGTTGTTGCGTTTTTTTCTATTGATTACTGGAAATTCATGGCGGTCATGTCTAATATTGGCGTGACCTCCATAAATTTCGGGCTTAGGGCCAGCTGATAATACAAAGCTGATCCTAACCCCTTTATTACCCAGTGAGCCACCAGGGCCACTGGAAGAGTGGGGTTCAGCGCCAGAAGATGGTGCTTCAATGAACGCGCCATCTTCTGGGGCGGCTGCGGGCTGCAATTTGCAGCGGGGGGTGCCCAGAAAGCTTGGGCCTCCCTGCGCTGCGGATTCCAGCCCCCAGCTGCTTAGCTGTACCTGGCTGGACATAGAATTTGCGCAGAGCCCCGCGCATTTTTTTTTATTATTATTTCATGAAATTCATGAAATAATAAAAAAGGGGCTCCCCTATATTCTTGTGTCCAGCCAGGTACAAATAGGCACCTGGGGGTTGAGGGCAGCCCGTCGCTGCCTGCTGGATCTGGCTGGTTACAGAAATACGGCGAAGCCCACGTCATTTTTTTTTTTTGAAAAATCAATAATCTGCTGCTGCCGGAGATTCCCGAGCGGTGACGGAAGTTAATTTATTCACTGCTCTGTCACCGCTCGGGAATCTCCGGAGGAAGCGAGAGAGAGTCGGGGAGCGAGTCTGTGACGGCGGCGGCGGAGGCAGCGGTAAGTAGCCGGCCGGTCCGGTGCTCTCACCTCCCCCCCCTTCCTTCCCCATCCTGCCAGCCCGCCCATGGTCAGGACTCAGAGGAGGAAGCGGCGGTGAGCAAATTTCACTGCTGGCTTCCCCGCCTGGGTCCTGCATCCCTGCTCCTGCTCCCCCGGTTCAATTCGTTTTTTTTTTTTACTATTCTTTAAAAGCCGGCGGCTTTGGGGAATTGCAGGTTTTTCCTCTGCTGCCAGACCCCTTATAGGGTCCAGCAGCAGAGGAATCGCTGCACTACTCGCTTCCCCATTCATTTACATTGGACTCACTAGACTCGCAACGAGCAGCGAGTCCTGGACTCGGACTCTGTGAGTCTAGCGATTCCGAGTAATTTAGGATTCTCCCATGCCTATGTTCACGCAAGGCTGACCAATGGGAACACAGTTCCGTCCACCAATCACAGTGATAGTGGCACGGTGAAACACACTCTAGCACACCCCTATGAAAACAGTATGTCCACATCGCTGCTACGATTGTGGCGTGTGACGCGGCGATGTGTGAAGGGAAGATTGCTTCCGGTCTCCTGCAGGCAAGTTCCGGAATGCAGGATCACTGAAGATCGCACGCAAGATTGATACGTGTGACAGCTCAATAGCGATCTGAAAAAAGTGCCCGAAACGTGCGTGCTCACGTCAAATCGCTGGCGGTATGAAAGCCATATTATGGCGTGTGACGGTACCTTTACCTCAGGTTAGGAGTGTTCTCATTGGGTCATTTTGGCCACAAAACATTAAGGAAAGTTTTAGGCCAGTTTAAAAATTCAACCTTTTTTCCCAAACAAAGATGAGTTCAATGACTTTTTAGTAAATTGACCGGGTTTCCCCATCACAAACCGAATCGTCAATGTTTATGCCGAATTTTAAATTGGCGAACATGTTCAGGAAAGGTTCGCTCATCTCTAGTGATAACCATTCATGGCATGCCATCACTATTCATTTCTCTGTGAGTCTCTAAAATATGTTATAAATGTTTCAGATAGGAGTAACTCTTTGCTGTCTGTTGTAGGGCTGTTTCTGTTTATCGGTTATTATTGTCGGTTATGACTACAATCACCGATATCCAGAATCTTCCCTTCCTACCGCTTTCAGTTCCTATGCTGATTAACTATATACTGTATATATATCCTGACGACTTAATGAAAACAAGTCTGTTCTAATAAATGAATATTTATTAAACACACCCAAAAAGTTTACAACAATAATATATATATTCTAGATAGCACGATAACTAACACACAATCAATTACTGTTACAATGATGTAAAACACCCAGAGTTACTAATACCCACGTTACCTAAATATACACACAGGCACACTATATTAGTTAATTACATTCATTCACCTGCCCCTAACTATCCCTGAAAATAGACAGAATATTATTAGAGAGAGAGAGAGTTAGTTACAGGAAAGATATAGAGGAGATATGATATGATACTTAGACCAGATGAGAAGGTCCTATTCCATGGTGGTTCCAAGTAGAAAGAGAGAGCTTTTGTGTCTGAGACTGCATTTTAACCTGTCCCTCAGCTGTGCACGTGACGGGCACATCTCCTCATCCGTGCACTTCTGACAGGGTTGTAAGGGTGCACGCTCACCGTGCACTGTATTGAAATGAGGAGGCTCCTGACACTATAGATTGGCAAACAGTGGGAATAATAGATGCCTTAGGGCCCTTTCACATCAGCGTTTTTTGAAATTCGCGGCAGATGCGGTGAAAAAAACGCATCTGCCGTGTTTAACGCATAACCGCAACACTTGCGGCACACTTGCGGCAAGCCCCATGCGATGTCTATGGGGCTTGCGGTAAGGGTACGGCAGGTGCGGCAAGTGCGGTTTCGGCACTTGCAGCAGGTGCGGCCGCGAAATAAAATGCTGTCAGCCGCGGTTTTTTTCGCGGCTGCACCTGACGCAAGTGCCAAAACCGCACTTGCCGCACCTGCCACACGTCCGCCTATACCTTGTATAGCGTTTACCGCAACCGCGCCGCAACCGTGCCGCAAGTGCAGCCGATATGCGGTAATCACGGCAGATGCGTTTTTTTCACCGCATCTGCCGCGATTTGAAAAAAACGCTGATGTGAAAGGGCCCTTAGAGATGACTACCTATCACCTAGTCATCTTGGCTGCTGTAGTTTGTTAGAAGAAAGGGATGAGAATAACCCTTTGTGCCAGCAGCCTGTAGATCTTTGATATTTAAATTAAGAGTCTTATCTGATGGCTTCTCACACTGAAATGCAAGAATGGACATCTTCTGATATGGTAATTAACCATGTCAGAAGATGATTTCCATCAGATACAACTGAATTGGTCAATGTTATAACTAAAATATGAAGGGACATTTATTATGGCCTATTACACCAATGTGGGCATAAATATAGATATATACACATACATGCCCACAAAGAGAGATATATATTTATGTGTCATATTAATTGTTAATTATGCCATCACTTCCCCCTCAACATTCCCTCTTTTGTCGGAAAATACGACAATAAAATGAGTGGGAAGTGTGGGATATATTTGCCTACTCAATCCTATCACCAATAACCGTTCAGGATGAAATGAAGTAAAATTTTCCACTTAGGTATCTAGACATCACCCATCGCCATCACCTCTCCCCTGCCGTTCGCCGTAATCCAGTGTCTCCATCCATAGATTACACCAAAGTCATCTTTGTGGATCTTCTTGGTCTCTTTGGTTCAGGAATAAAGTTCTCTATTTGTCAGTACACTTCTGATCTTGTCGTTGTCAATCTCGAGAAACACGCCTATCCCCAAGTAGTCTTCTTCCAGCTTGACTGCTTAGACTCTGGAGTTGCTGCACCTTCGTCTCTTGATCGGCCCACAGAGTTTTCTTGTGTTCGCCCCTCTCCCTACCAGATTTTTTTTTTTTTTTTTTTTTTTTAAGTCTGGTGTGTAGGGACTGCCGGGGATCACAATCTGTAGCTGGGCCTCACCAGGTGGTTTATTGGATCACCTCCTTCTTGGGATTAGATCAATCAGGGGATGGCATTCTTCTTAGCTGAGGCACGACTTTCAACAGAGACTTCTCCTGTAAGCTTGATTGAAGCATCTATCGTTAATGTGGTTCTTCCATGAATAGATAGTTGAATCTCTACTAGGCAGGTCAGAGTTTATTGGGTAGGTGATGATATCAGCACACCTAAGTTGACTGTGAGAAGAACGCAGTCCAACCAACCTTCAAACCATCCCTTATGAAGGATTGAAGTAGCAAATATCTTAGACAATGATGGGGCCTGTCCCTGCAGAACCTTACTCTTTCCTCATTCATACAAAAAAAGCAAACAAACCTATATCCCTCCCTCCGCAAACAAATACCATACGAATGTAAAAATTAAACAGTATATAACAATACTATATTTCCCTCCCCCATTCCTTAACCATAAATCAAAGTAAAAGCCAAACAAAATATACAATGTTATGAGGTTTCAGGGCGGAGTTGACGTAATGTCCTAAACACTCTTATCAAATATAATATCAAGGTTTCAGGACTTTTAGTGCTAAGTCCTGGACCTTCTTCGGCGGTTAAATTCGTGAAGTTCTGCCTGGTTCTCTTGTATCTGGTGGGCAAGTCTCTTTACTCTCCGGTAAACTAGGCACAGTCCAATGTACAGAACAAGAACAAGAACCAGAAGAACAATCACAGGGTGGATAATGAAATTAAAAAATGATGTAGCTGTCGGACTATAGCCAAATATACTTTCCCACCAGGACACCTTAGAGTCTGTAAGGCATTGGTAATCCTCGTTATCTTGGTTTTGTCATGCTCAAGCTGAATTGTGGCTTGATTCTCAGCCTCATGAAGATTTCGGAGTATGTCGTCTTCTTCGCTGAAATCTAACAAGAGACGCTTGAGCTCACGACCAAAACCAAGAGGAATCTTTTGCAGTCTCACAGGAGTGTCAGGGCGAATGTCGACTCTCTTCTCCGGTGTTATCGGGGTCCTCCCCTGCTGATCTGCGACATCTAAACCTAAAACGGGACTAAGGGTACAATATGCTCCTGGGAGGAGTATGCCTCTTTCGGTGCAATTAGTGCCATATAAAGAATACGTTACATTTTTCCCTTGGTACCAACACCAATACCCTTGACCCAAATATTTCAGACGAGAGGAGGGTATTGTGTTAGTCTTCATCTCACATGACCCCTCAGAGTCCCAACACTGGTGCCTAAGCACCCTATCTTGACTCCCTTGACAGAGGATAGCATCCTCTTTCTTCCAACATCCCTCTGTATCAAACAGATAAGGATGGCCTCGCTCATAGGTTAGGATGTCTGAGGTGAGCTGTGGATGAAGCACCGTCTGATTGCTAACAACAATTCCTATATTCATGGCACTGTACCCCTTCTTGATATTACCAGATACAGGTGCCAAAGAAGATGCCGTGCAGGTGAGATTATGTCACCCATGCCATTGAACCAGCCACCAGTTTGTAGGGTTGGCTGCAAACGGGGAGATTAGGGAACTTACTCTTTGTCTGAGGTTAAATGGGAAGTGGCCCTTGTATAGAGAGGACACTATATGCTTTAGGTTGTCAGAGAGTTCACTCTGGACCTGCGTACATACTAGGGCAAACTGAACTCTGTCTTGCACTTCTACAAGACCTGCAACTAACCTTCTAAACTTCTCTTGTAGAGCTGAAGATAGAGAGGTAGTGGCATCAATGTGCGAATGTTGCAAACCCTCTAAGACATGGTTTACATCAAGCTGAGTTCTGAACCCTTCCCCAGCATGTCGCCCAATGTCCCCAAGCTTACCTCTCAGGACTTCCATATCCATAGTGTTCAGGGCACCTACTCCCAATGCACCTCCACTAATTCCCATCTCTATCAAGTCTCTCCTACTCCTGAATTTCCTGTGTCGGGGATCATCTTTTCTCACTTCTTGCCCCGCCTCTACCCATCCTCTCATCATGTCAATTTGGTTCCTCACAAACTCCTCACATCTGTGATCCCAGTGATCTACTCTGAAGTCATCTACAGAAATTCGCCATGTATATAGGACGAATTTAGTTCCTGTGATGATCTTCCATGGGGATGACAGTTGAGGAGCTATGGGATCTGCCAATTGGTGGGTAGAAACATTGCAAGAATCCAGGTGTGGTTTGACTGGTTGGAGACCTTCAGCCTCATATGGGACCCTTACCACTGTCACACATACTTGTCCTCTACCACTGAACTGGTACTACTGATCGCTATCTCCTGCCTGTAACGCTAGGTTTCCTATTGGTTTGGATTTGGACAGATAGACCCACTGTGTAAATGACCAGCACCCTTCGTCCACCGCCTCACAAAAAGGCCACTTAAATGGACCGTCTATATTGATGTCAAAGTTAATGTCCCTGCCTCTGGGGTCTTTCCAGTCAGAAGACACGTATTTGCTTCGGTATTCCTCAGTCATAGGGGCGCCATCCATCCATACATCCACAATTGGGGTGTCCACCCCATTGCATACTAAGTCCCACCTCCAGGGATTAGTATCCAATTTTACCATCTGTGTATCCGGTTCCCAGTGGGCATAGGTGATGAAATAGTATCCTGTCACCTCCGATACACAGACTTCTCTCATGATCGTAATCATGAAAGACCGTATGGATGGCGACCCCTCTACTCGAGTATACCTCAGATCCTTGGCATCAGTCCGTACCTTTAAAACTGTTGCTCGGTATAAGCCCTCCAGTTTCACTGGACCACTCTGATCGTTCCATAATGCCAGGCCAGAGTTACTGCAGTTTAACTTTAACATCAATACACTAGTCCGTAAGTAATCTGTGGACACATGTCCTTGGGCATATTTGGATTCCCTGGTGATGGTCATCTGGAAATCCCTCAACATACAATATGCCTTAAGGGTGCCTTTTACCAGTACGGGTCTATCAAAGTACGTCCTTACCCTCAACCCATCTTGACTATCCTTCCTAGTGAAGGTAGCCTGTAAGATATACCACCCGCTATACTCTGCTCCAGTGACATCTTCAGGACTCAGAATGCCTCCTTTAGTACACAACACCAAAGTGGTGTTGGCTTCCACTTTGTTATAGGGGTGCAAGTGGGGATCCCTGGACATCCATCTCAAAGACATGATGGGTTTTGGGTCTGAGTCTTGAAAATGTTGGAACTCCTTGAGACAGAGGGCGTGTAAGTCATGTTCTATGGCAGACACATTCTCTACAGGGGTATAATGCTGTGTGACACCATTAGCAAAACCTTCTCTCTGGAACCCATACAGATACCATTGTCCTGGAATGAAGGTAAAATTACTGTACGGTTCTTGGATTTTACCTTCTAGACATTCTACCATTAAGAGACCTGGTCCCAAAACTGACATATTTGTACCATGATTAGGTTCCCAACCATTCCCTGAAGAGGCTGAGCCTGCCATCATCATGCTTACCATTAGCGTCACAAACTGGAGGTGTACCCTGTTCAGGTATTCCCTACTTCTCTGGCCACTTGGTATCGTTGTGGCTTGGTGTCCAGTGACCTGTTGAATGATTATACTGGTTTTACGTGTATCTGTTATTGTAGATTCATGTATACTATATTTATAATGTTACTTAGGGAGCCACCTTCGATCTATCAACCCCCCCTTTCACTCAACTCTACTTGTGCAACTATGATTGAGTTGGTGAGGCTCGGGTGGCCTTTGCTTGGTCGATGTGGATCCAAAAGGATTCCTGACGTCTAGAGGATCTCTTTTTTGTTGTCATCGGCCTCTGTACCCTAAGGTCCTTCCCAGTTTGCGTCCCATGGTCCGGATCGGCGAAAGATTTTTACCATAACCTTTTCCCCTACAGAAGGCAATGGTGTCTCCCCCTGTAGGTACGGTTTGTGCAACCGTAAAGCTGCATGAGGCAGCAGTTCCTTTAGGTTCATTTGAACCTGTTGGAGGAACATGTCTCTGGCAATGGCATTTTTCATGGGCTCAGACAGTTGGGGCTCGTTGGGTAGACACAGGGGCATTTTGCGTCCAGTCATCAGCTCAAATGGTGTGATACCGGTACTGGTAGCTTATGTTGCTCAGATACCCATCAGTACCGCCGGAAGGGATGTTACCCATGACGAACCCCTCTCCAACAGTGCTTTAGAAAGCCGTGATTTGAGGGTGCGATTCATTCGTTCCACAATTCCAGCCGCCTTAGGGTTATAGGCAAAATGGAACCTTTGCTTTATGTCCAAAAGTCCACAAAGCGCTTTCATGACCTTACCCGTGAAATGTGTCCCTCTGTCTGATTCTATCACTCTTGGAAAACCCCATCGTGACAGAACCTGTTCCCAAAGAACCCGGGCTGTAGTGGAAGCTGAATCATTGACTGTGGGAATGGCTTCTACCCATTTGGAGAAAATATCCACCACCACCAGAGCGTAACGGCAGTTACGACTTCCTGCTGGTAATGGTCCGATGTAATCAATCTGGATTGCGGACCACGGACCCTCTGCTGGTGGAACACGCTGCAGCACTGGCTTCAGGGCTGATGCTCTTGGGTTGACCTAAGCACATACCAGACACTGCTGGGTGACTTCCTCTACTGTGTTGGACATTCCAGACCAGTATAATTTGTCTCTCAGGAGGGACAGTAGCTTGTCCCGACCAAGGTGCCCAAACAGTTGGTGGTTTAGTCTCGTCAGTTCTGCCTGTAGATGTTGCGGGACTACCGGTAGAGGAAGTTGTTGGGTATCAGTATCATGACACAGAATCCCCTGACATATTGTCCAGGGATGCTGTGGAGCAGCAATATGTGTCAGCAGAACGGGATCCTTTGCCTGTTCCTCTTCAAATGATACAGGGCCATCTTTTAGTTTGGTTTGCCTCACTGCAATCTAGAGTGCAGGGATCTGCTCAGTTCCTGGTTCCCGAAGGACACCAGACACTGCTGCAAACTTGGCCAGTTCGTCGGCCTTGTTATTTCCTATGGTCAAAGGCTGTTCTCCTCTTTGATGTGCTGGGACTTTGATAATGGCTGCCTCCGCTGGATGTGCAATGCCCCAATCCCACAATTCCTTTAGGACTGTAACGTGGGCCAGAGGTTTATTCTGGCTGTCCACAAACCCTCGTTTTTTCCATCTGTTCAGGTGCAGGGTGAGAGATCGAACTACATATGAACTGTCACTATATATAGTTCGATTCCCTGGAGGTTGAAGGAGGAGAGCCTCCTTGACAGCCTCCAGTTCAGCCCGTTGTGCGGACATGTGACCTGGCAGCCGGACAAGACTCTGGGTGCCTGTGGTCTCATCCAGTACTGCAAATCCGGACACATACGTGCCGTCCAGACAGAAACGAGAGCCGTCAACAAAGATGACCCTGTCTTGTGGATATGCAGGCAATGGAATAAAACGATGTTTGGGTGAGCGCTGGGATCTGAAGACAGCAACACTTCAACAAGTATTTTACCTGTAAGTTTATTGTTCAAATCACACTAGGTCCTCTCCCACAACATGTTTCGACGCTCAGGGCGTCTTCCTCAAGTGATCCACTTGAGGAAGACGCCCTGAGCGTCGAAACATGTTGTGGGAGAGGACCTAGTGTGATTTGAACAATAAACTTACAGGTAAAATACTTGTTGAAGTGTTGCTGTCTTCATATCCCAGCGCTCACCCAAACATCGTTTTATTCCATTGCCTGCATATCCATCTCCCTATGGGGAGAGTGGTGGAGCAGCTCCGGAGGAGAAGACAAATCTAACAGAGGAGAGGAAAACACGTGACGGATCACGTGCAATTACACAGGCGGACACCGAGGAAAAAGGGAAAGAAATCCACACCGTCCAGAGAGAGACCCCGTGCACTCACTACGTGAGCCCCCCTGTTGTGCGGCCAGCACAACAGGAAAAGGTGAGTGTAACGGTGACTTAACAGAGGGTGGATATAAAACATAAAGCAGCGTGGCGCAACCAATTTCTATATCTCATTACCTGTCTTGTGGATGTCTGTCGGTCCTGAATATTTGTGGTGTACTGGATAGTGATGGTTGACCACAGTCATGTTCGGTCCCTGTCATGTTTAACAACTGGGACAGAACATACTTTGCCTTGTGGTCCACTTTCAGATTCCGGCCACTGAGGTCCATGATCCATTTCCCGAATCTCTGTTGGGAGACTCCAGGGAGCGTATCTCTGAGTAAAAGAACCAATGGAGAATGTGGTGTCTGTACAGTCAGAGATCTGAAACCTACAATATGCTCAGTGGTTTTAACGGCATAGTGTATGGCAGCCAGTTGTTTGGCACATTCGTCGAACCCTCGTTCGACCGGCGAGAGGAGTCAGGAAAAGTATCCCAGTGGTCTACTGTCATGTCCTATCTGCTATAGAAGGACAACAGAGATAGACTCAGTCCCAGCATGTGCCTGGATGGCCATTTCTCCATCTGGGTTGGGGGTGGCTAACACAGGTGCAGAGGAGAGGTCTCTTTTCAGAGTTGAAAAGGCCTCATCCTGTGCTTCTGACCAGCCCTGGAGTGAGGGTTCTTCTCCTCTGAGGAGTTCATAAAGGGGTTTCGCTTTGGCAGCAAAATCCTCTATGAATTCCCTCATGAAGTTGGCCACTCCCAGGAACGTCCGTAAGTCCTGTAGAGTGCCAGGCTGAGGTAACTTGACCACAGCTTCCACTCGGGCCGCCACAATTCCTTTGGCTCCAAAAGAGACCTGCACCCCAAGGAAAGTCACCTCTGTTCTAGCCAAATTTGCCTTGTGAGGACTCAGCTTGAGTCCAGATTTAGATAGGAGTCCCAATAGCTCCCTTAACAGAATCAAGTTTTCTTCCATGGTCTCTGTGTGCAGGAGTAAGTCATCTACATATTGCAGGAGACATTCCGGCCGAGAAAACACGCTCAGTACGGCCGCCAATGCCTGATGAAAATACGTAGGACTACTGTGGAACCCCTGGGGGAGCACATTAAACATGTACTGTTTGTTCCCCACTGTGAAAGCAAATTTGTACCCACAGTTTTCTGTGAGATCAATAGAGAAGAAACCATTGGCGACATCAATGGTCGAGAATATGCGGCTTTTGCCACTTATCCTCGCCATTATGTCAGGAGTTTGTGCAACTACGGGGGCAGACATCGGAGTGTACTTATTAAGGACACGTAGGTCTATGGTTAGACGCCACGCATCAGTGTCCTTTTTCTTCACAGGCCATAGAGGGTTGTTGCACTTTGAATTCCCTTCTATGACCACACCCTTGATCTCCAATTCCAGGACAGTGTTGACTATCGACTGTGTCGCTTCCGGTGGAAAGCGATATTGACGTTAAGGGGGTGGGTCTGGCCCCTGTATATCTACCTGGACACCAATCAATCTTCCACAGTCGTTTTTACCCTGGGCCCACAGATCAGCATGTTCGTACACAATTGGTTCAAGGTCTATATTATGAGAGACCTCTGGCCATTTGTGTTCGAGCATATCAGCTGAATTCTCCATTGCTGGCAAAGGTGGTCCCAGACACTGGCGTTGTATGACACACACCTTGGATTGTCTGGGTCCCTTCCACACAATGCAGTTTGCCAAATCCAGGATCCATCCATTTTGGGTCATTACATCAGTTCCGATGATGTTGTCAGAACCAGGGTAATACCACATTGGGATCTTGAGGGTTAAGTGTTTGGCAATGTGGACAATCACTTTCTCAATTCTGTGGGCCTTCACCCCCCCTTGTTGGTGATCAAATCCGATCACCACACACTGAGGGCTGTTTGGATGCAAATCATGTTTGATATTGGTAATGGAGATTTCTGCACCAGTATCAAGCATAATTTGTGTGTCCTGATCTTTAATTCTGGCTTTTATGTGGGGCCTCCCTGAAGAATCCAGTATGACAGGACTCACTGGAGCCAGCTCTTTAGGGATCCCTAATTGTCAATCGATGTTGACAAGATTTCCAGTAGGTACCTGAGAGGTACATACTGCAATTTGGAGATCCTCAACTGTAGTTCTATTTGTGGAATCAGTAGATTCCACAACCCCTGTACCATCAACTGGGGCATTTACAGTGGCAACACATTTTGTTGTCTGCTCTTGTAAATATCCCCGAGACTGATCAGCCTGTTCCCCCACTGTTCTGACATAATTAGGTTTCATCTTGAAACCAGTATTATTGCCAGATTTTTCAGGGCTGTTTCGGTTCCGTACCCACTGAGGACAATTTTTCTTCATGTGCCCAAATTGCAAACATAGAACGCATTGAATGCTCCCTGTCCTCTCAAATGGTGGGGCCGAGGGGCGAACAGCTGATTTCTTTCTAGCATGGCGCACACGTTCATCTTGTGATCTAACGTGTACAGGCACATGCTCCCTAACCTTAACTGACTTTTATTGTGCAGTAGATCTTGTCTACACTGCTCAATAATCATGGCCGCATCAGTGAGCGATGGTTCCCTCGCTGCACTCAACCTAATTGCAGTATCAAGGTATGGGAATTTTTCCACAAACATGCGGATCATGCCTTGTGGAATACCGATACCTTGATCCATAGTGACCTTCCTGTACATAGCTTCAAACCGACTACACAGCGATAAAGGTTCATCGTGTATAGTTGGTCTGAATTTCATCAGGATTTCTGGAGTCACGTCCCCGTGGCCCGTTGCCAGTGTCATTAGTAAGGAAAGGCGTTCTTCCTTATCATGAAACTGTCCATTACTGGGTTCCGTGCTCCCCATTGCCTCATACCTCTGATTGAGGTGTGTAGGCAACCACAACTTGAATAGCTCCATTCGAAGTTCTGGAGCCACTGAATATTTATTGCAGTGACCTTCAAAGATATCACATGCAGTAAACGCATCTAGACTGGGATCATATTTTGGGATCTCCTTGCAGATCCGTAACAGAAATTTTATCCTTTCCATACTGTTACGGTTAGGATAAAATTCATCTGACCTTACTGAATGATTTGGTGGAATGGAAGTGGTGTGATCCCTTTCCCACTTACCTCCATATCCCCAACTCTCGTCCTGACCCTGGAAGCGGTCGCTACGTGTATACTCCCTTGGTGTTTGAGTGAAATGTAGCGACCGTTCCACCTGTCCCCTGGACTCTATAGCTCCGGATCTCTGATCCATGGGAGACGTGGACCATGTTGCTGTGGTCTCCCCATCCTGTGCAGTACCCGAAACACAAACCTGTTTCGTGGGCAAAGGCACCATGCTATTTGTACCAGGCCGTGACAGATTAGAGATCACCTGTTGCAAATTTGCAATCGTTTGCGACTTTGCAGCCAGATCCTCTCTAAAGGTGGGGTCACACGCGGCGATCTGGCCTGCGATGTCGGAAGCGATGTGCAGGTGCACGCTCGCTTCCGACATCGCAGGCCAGCTGTCACACGGCACGACGTTGCCGGTGACGCGAGGAGGCGATGTGGGCGGAGCCATCGATCGCTGGGCTGGGCTCAGCCCAGCGAGCGATGGCTCAGTAACGCTGCGATATAGGCTGGATCGCGCCGCCAACAGTGTCAGACGGCGCGATCCAGCCTAATCGCTGGTCACAGGTTGACAGGTTTATGAACATGTTCATAAACCTGTCAACCTGCGACCAGCGATAACTTGCAGTTGCGTCGCACTGTCATACAGCGCGACGCACTTGCAATATCGCCCGCGACATCGCTGTGACGTCACTTTTCGGCGGTGTCGCGGGCGACATCGCCGCGTGTGACCCCACCTTAAGTGTGCTTACTGGTGCATCCATGGATGCAACTCTGCTCTTGAACTGATTTATCTCAGTGTACAGACTGAGGAGCTCTCTATCCATGTCAGAATAATAGGTTTCTTAGTCTGATATCCTAGATTCTAACACACAGATTTCCCGACCCCTGTTGGCTGTACACTGGGCCCTTTCTTCTAGCTCAGTTTCTAGAGTGTGTATACGTTTAATGCTCTCCACACAACAATGGCAGTCTAGGTTATCCGATGTGGAAACTTTGTCTGCCTTTCTTGTGCTAGCAAGTGTTTCCACATGCTCCGGCCTGCAAATGCTGTCCTCAAAAGTATACACTAATTTTGCCAGCATTTGGAGGCGTTTCTTAGTTTTGTGGAAAACACTTTTACTAATACAAACTCTATCATGTGCGTATGCCTGGTCCAGTAAAGTTGACCAGAGCATCTCTGTGGATTTATATGTGGTTGGCAGTATTGGGTTAAATGTGCTATTTCTACACAGGTGTTTGAGGGTGGAGAAGTTCATACTCACCTGTTCAGAGGCCATGTTGCTTGGTGTCGTCTGTTCCTTCGTCCCTCTTGAGCGGCCGTCACATGCTACGATTTCTTGCCCGATATCGTTTAAGCGATCTGTTTTTGGATCGCTTAAGCGATATCGTTTTGGCATCGTTGCATGTAATCAAGCGATTTTACTATGTAAAATCGCTTGATCATGACATCGCATATCTGAGCTCCGGAGCTCAGATCTAGCGATGAACGATTTCACGATCTGCTTCATCGTGGTGTATAACACCACGATGAACGATCTCCCAGCGGCAGAGCCTATGCTGGGAGATGGTTACTATGGTACACGTCGGGTAACTAAGCGACGCGCGGCGCCTAGTAACCCGATGTGTACCATAGTAACCAGCGATCTCGGTGCTCCACATCGCTGGTGAGTCTGTCTGTGTGACATCTCACCAGCGATGTGAGCGATATTGTAAGCGATCGCGCGTGCACGTGATCGCTTACAATATCGTTCAAGATATCTGTGCGTGTGACGGCCGCTTTGTGCTGCTTGGAAAAAGGTCCTTTACTCTGGAACGCCTTCTTTCCCGACCAGCTGGACTCCTCAGATGAACCAAACGTTGATGGTGTTTGAACGAAGTGACGTGAAGATCTCCCTCGCCGATAGACGTGTATCGTGTAAAGGAATCAGAAAAATCATTAAAATCAGAAAAAGGTTCTCTGATGAGGACTGTGTCCTGTGTCTTACTAAAACTGAAAACTGTGTCACCTGTCTGAGCTATCAGGGCACTGAACGCACAGAATAACGGAGCACTTCACCGTGCCTCCTGTTATTTGTATCCACGTTCCCCTGGCCTGATCCGCTCCAGACGATGACCACAGGTTTTCAGTACAAAAGACACTAGAACAACACCTCAAACAGTGGGCCTAGGCTCGCCAATGTGGGCATAAATATAGATATATACACATACATGCCCACAAAGAGAGATATATGTTTATGTGTCATATTAATTGTTAATTATGCCATCACTTCCCCCTCAACACTGTAACAATGTATTATGTAAAAAGTGTCTAATATCTCTGATTTTAGTGATATGGCTGACAACATAATATGCATGTGGACATATAATATTCCCCTTGCAGAGGATGTCAAGGGAAAGGATTAGGCATGTTGGCCAAAAACATGCCCAATTTTTGTTTCCATAAAAATTGCCCTAAAGATAAAAAATCTTATATTTCATAGTAACATAATAACATAGTTTTTAAGGTTGAAGGAAGACTTTTAGTCCATCTAGTTCAACCCATAGCCTAACATGTTGATCCAGAGGAAGGCAAAAAAAAACCCATGTGGCAACACTAGCTCCACATTGGGGGAAAAAATTCTTTCCTGACTGGCAATCAGACTAATTCCCTGGATCAACTCCCTACCAAAGGATCTAGTATATATAACTAGTAATATTATAGTTTTCAAGAAAGGCATCCAGGCCCTTCTTAAATGTTAGTAGTGAGTCACTCATTACAACATCATGTGGCAGAGAGTTCCACAGTCTCACTGCTCTTACAGTAAAGAATCCACGTCTGTGATTATGATTAAACCTTCTTTCCTCCAGACGTAGAGGATGCCCCCTTGTCCCCGTCTCAGGCCTAAGAGTAAAGAGATCATTAGAAAGTTCTTTGTACTGTCCCCTCATATATTTATACATTATTATAAGATCACCCCTAAGCCTTCGTTTTTCCAAGCTAAATAACCCCAAGTTTAATAACCTGTCTTGGTATTGCAGACCCCTCAGTCCTCTAATAACCTTGGTTGCTCTTCTCTGGACCTCGCTCTAGTTCAGCTATGTCTTTCTTATACACCGGAGACCAGAATTGTACACAGTATTCTAAGTGTGGTCGCACTAGTGACTAGTATAGAGGTAAAATTATGTTCTCCTCATGAGCATCTATGCCTCTTTTAATGCATCCCATTATTTTATTTGCCTTTGCAGCAGCAGCCTGACACTGGCCACTAAATGTGAGTTTGTCATCTACCCATACACCCAGGTCTTTTTCAGTGACAGTTTTGCCCAGTGTTTTACAATTAAGCACATAATTATACCTTTTGTTTCCTCTGCCCAAGTGCATGACCTTACATTTATCCCCATTAAAGCTCATTTGCCATTTATCAGCCCAAGCTTCTAGTTTACATAAATCCTCCTGTAATATAAAATTGTCCTCCTCTGTATTGATTACCCTGCAGAGTTTAGTGTCATCTGCAAATATTGAGATTCTACTCTGTATGCCCCCTACAAGGTCATTAATAAATATATTAAAAAGAAGCGGGCACAACACTGACCCCTGTGGTACCCCACTGTTAACTGTGACCCATTCTGAGTGTGTTCCATTAATGACCACCCTTTGTTTCCTATCACTAAGCCAGTTCTTAACCCACTTACACATATTTTCCCCTATCCCCATTGCCCTCATTTTATGTATCAACCTTTTGTGTGGCACCGTATCAAAAGCTTTTGAAAAGTCCATATACACCACATCCACTGCATTTCTTTGGTCCAGTCCAGAACTTACTTCTTCATAGAAGTTTATCAGATTAGTTTGACAGGAACGGTCCCTCGTAAAACCATGCTGATATTGGGTCATGAGATTATTTTTCTTTAGATACTCCAGTATAGCATCTCTTAGAAAACCCTCTAGGATTTTACCCACAGTAGAGGTTAAGCATACTGGCCTATAATTTCCAAGTTCAGTTTTTGTTCCCTTTTTGAATATTGGCACCACATTTGCTATACGCCAGTCCTGTGGTACAGACCCTGTTATTGGGTCATTCCATGTCAAGTGAACCAATGATTATTACCTCTATATTTTTAATTCTTTTGAGATTTTGTTATTTGATAATAGCATGTCAGACAATGCAAAATGTGAAGAGAAAATTTTTTTTTAAAAAAAAGTGCGAATTTCGCTGTTGCCTGCCTTTACGTTTCTCCTCATAACTAAGGCTAGGAATAAGATAGAGAGACAAAATAAACACCATTCTACTCAGAACTATACAGGCGTTCACCAGATATGTCACAAGAGGATCTTTGTTAATATTTTACCCATGTGATCGCAAGCGCAAACCTTAAAACGCATTTCCGAAAAATCGGCGCGCTTTAAATATTTCAAAAACTGCCCATGTGTCTGCTTTGCTCTTAGCCACATCTGTACCAAATTTCAAGTTGGGATCGCGATGGGATCATATTTTAAAATATTTTACTATTAATAGCGTCAATGGGTCATTCCATATCAAGTGATCTAAATATGAATATTTTTTTTTTACCTGACGTCTTTAGATTTTTTTTATTTTTTTTCCTTTAGGAAGTACTTCTTTAGTTAATTACAAATTAAAAGTTTAGAATTTTTTTCTTCATCAGTTAATTTTTTACAGATTTTTAAAGTTTAAAAAGAGTGTGAATTTTGGCCTGGTATGACTTTACATTTTTTTTTATCTTGGGCTAGAAATAAGATAGAGAAACAAAATAAACACCATTCTACTCAGAACTGTCCAGGCTTTCACCAAATATGTCACAAGAGTATATTTGTTAATTTTAATTTTTTACCAATGCGAACGCAAACGCAACATTTTGAAACGCATTTCCGAAAAAAACGTTTTAATAAAAATTTTCCAAAACTGCCCATGTGTCTTTTATGCTCTTAGCCACATCTGTACCAAATTTCAAGTTGGGATCGTGATGGGATCATATTTTAAAATATTTAACTATTATAGTGTCAATTCAAAAATCTTGAATTCAGATCTGTTCAACCTGTGGTCTAAAAGCGTGGGGTCTATATTTATCAAATCCATTATTTTTAGACATTACTGTATTATTTTGATATGTTACAGCTTAGAAGCAGGAGAGGACATATAGGAAAAAGCTTTGTTAGGGCTCAACCTGAGAAAGCACAGGGATAGACAGTGAATGCAGAGCAGATGATAGGCCAGCAGCTCTGTCAATCATGTTAAGTGTCTACCCACTGCATTCAGGAAGTAAGACAGCTCGTTTAGACCTTTCATGTCCTGACATGTCTGGACATCTTCACTCCTGAACAAACAATAGTCTGTACAAAGCCATCAAGGCTGTGTACTAAAATATGGGTGAGTAAATATATTAATAGTTTAATGCTTTTATTATTAAGGGCCAATACACACAGTGCTATTCTTAGGGATCATCATTCAGAAAAACAGCCCCATTGATTTCTATGGGGTTCACCACATGCAGTGTTTTTGGAAACACTCAAGAGTGAGAAAATCACTGCTTGAAGTACTTTTTAATCGCTGCAATAAACGCAGCATTTATCATTTATATAAAAAAAGCTGCCTTTTTTTCACTAGCGATTAAAAAAACTAACGCATATGTGGTAAAAACTTGGTAGAAAAACAAGCTGCCAAAACTGCAGCGTGTATCTGCAGACAGAAAAAACTGTGCGCGCTAGCCCTAAAACTCACTTTATAGTAATACAGTTCTATCTCAAGTGTACTGTAAATCTTTATTTTTATTACCTATCTTCCTTACTTAATATTAACTGTATTTTTTCCCACACAGCAATGGCTGCTACTTCTCAAGAAACAGCATTTTATCATAGACACTGTTGCAATCCTTTTGAAAAAATATGAATATGATTGGTGCTGGTGGCTGGCTACTGTACTCTCCAAAGATTGTGAAAATGAAGAAGTTGAATTGACTTTATTGCATCTTTCTGGTCCAGCGCCATCCTTTGTGTATCCAAGAAAGCCAGACATTTTAAAAGTGCACAAAAATCAGATAGAGATCAGATGGAGCCTAACACCGTGACAGGCCGGACATACTCTTTGACACACAAGGAAATGGCGATTGCTAGTAAGCGTTTATGGACAAGATTACATTTCACCCACTAGAAGGGACAAATTGATAAAATGCCACTTTAAAAACATACTATTAATTGTTTGATTAGTTCATAATTTATAGAACGATGATTTAACTACTGTACTATTCTTATTGAACACTTCATAAATCACATGTTTAGTGATAGAATAGAAAACAAATTTATATGTATAAATAGGGGTTAACATTTTTGGTTCTTTTAATCTTGTTTAATCAAACTTGAGGATATGATCACCTTTCTTCTTTTGGTTTGTTCAATACATTCAAGTTGAAAATGCTGAGCGTTGTGTTCTGATGATTAAGATGTATTTATCCTGGCACTTATGGGATTTGTTTTTTGTGTTTCTTTTTTGTTGCATATAAATGTTTTATTCAATAACTTGTGATAACTCATACAACCATAAAATAAAAAATATATAAATTTGACAGGTCCCAAGTTGAATCTCTGCACAAATATAACCAAGAACACAATCAGTCATTTTTTCACAATTGCCCGTCAATAGTTTGAATTTGATATAAAGAAACATAGTATTGTAACATATCAAATGAAAGCTGTTACTGTTCTGAGTAAAATGATGCCTCTCCCACTTCATTATCTTATTTCTAGCCTGAGATAAAAAAATGTAAAGTCATACCAGGCCAAAATTCACCCTTTTTTTAAACTTTAAAAATCTAAAAATCTGTAAAAAATTAACTGATGAAGAAAAAAATTCTAAACTTTTAATTTGTAATTAACTAAAGTAGTACTTCATAAAGAAAAAGAATAAAAAAAATCTAAAGACGTCAGGTAAAAAAAAATATTCATATTTAGATCACTTGATATAGAATGACCCATTGACGCTATTAATATTAAAATATTTTAAAATATGATCCCATCGCGATCCCAACTTGAAATTTGGTACAGATGTGGCTAAGAGCATAGCAGACACATGGGCAGTTTTTGAAATATATTTAAAGCGCGCCAATTTTTCGGAAATGCTTTTTAAAGTTTTGCGCTTGTGATCACATGGGTAAAATATTAACAAAGATCCTCTTGTGACATATCTGGTGAAAGCCTGCACAGTTCTGAGTAGATTGGTGTTTATTTTGTTTCTCTATCTTATTTCTAGCCCGAGATATGATAGAAAATGTAAAGCCATACCAGGCCAAAATTCGCACTTTTTTAAAACTTTAAAAATCTGTAAAAAATTAACTGATAAAGAAAAAAATTCAAAACTTTTTTTTTGTAATTAACTAAAGTTGTTCTTCATATAGAAAAAAAATTAAAAAAATCTGAGGATGTCAGGGAAAAAAAATATTCTTTTTTGGATCACTTGACATGGAATGACCCTATTATGGAATCTTTAAAGATTAAAAATAATGGTCTATCTATGACAGTAGTTAATTCCTGCAGCACTCTGGGGTGTATCCCATCTGGGCCTGGGGATTTGTCAATTTTAGTGATTTTTAGACGGTGCCGTACTTCCTGCTGGGTTAAGTTGGTGACATTTAATTGAGAATTTTTGTTATCACTGATCATACTGTCTGTCATGGGATTTTCTTGTGTAAATACTGTTGAAAAAAAGTCATTTAGCATATTGGCTTTTCCTCATCCTCATCCACCATTTCACCCAGATTATTTTTAAAGGGGCCAACACCATCATTTTTTAGTTTCTTACTATTTATGTAGTTAAAAATAATTTGGGATTATTTTTACTTTCTCTGGCAATGAGTCTCTCTGTCTCAATCTTTGCTGCCTTGATTTGCTTTTTACAGATGTTATTTAATTTTCTGTATTTATTTAATGCCTCATCACTACCTACTTGCTTTAATTCCCTAAATGCTGTCTTTTTGTCATTTATTGCGCCCCTTACAGCCTTATTTAGCCATAGTGGTTTCCTCCTATTTCTAGCATGCTTATTCCCATAGGGTATATATTGTGCACAGGCTCTATTCAGGATGGTAATAAACGTTTCCCACTTGCTTTGTGTACTTTTATGTCTCAGGATATCGTCCCAGTTTATTGCACTAAGATCATCTCTCAACCGTTGGAAATTTGCCTTCTTGAAGTTTAGTGTCCTTGTAGCCCCTCTACTACACATCTTAGTAAAGGATACTTGAAAACTATTATTTTATGATCACTATTACCCAAGTGATCTCCAACCCGTATATTTGATATGCGGTCTGGCCTGTTGGTTAATATTAGGTCCAGCAGTGCCCCTCTTCTTGTTGGGTCCTGAACCAGTTGTGAAAGGTAATTGTCTCTCATAGTTGTCAAAAACCTATTACCTTTGCTAGAACTGCAGGTTTCTGTTCCCCAATGTATTTCAGGGTAGTTGAAGTCCCCCATAATAATGACTCCTCCCTGAGTCGCTGCTTCATCTATTTGCTTTATGAGGATATCCTCCTCCACTTCCATTATTGTTGGGACTTATAACAAACCCCTATCAGTAATTTATTCTTTTTTCCCCCTCCCCTTATCTCCACCCACAGGGATTCTACATTTCCATTAGATTCACCTATATTATCACGCAGGATGGGTTTTAAGGATGATTTTACGTATAAACATACACCTCCTCCTCGCTTATTTGTACGGTCATTTCTGAACAGACTATAGCCCTGTAAATTAACAGCCCAGTCATGGCTCTCATCCAGCCATGTCTCCGATATCCCCACCATGTCATAATTATTTTCCAACAAAATCAATTCTAATTCCTCCATTTTGTTGGTGAGGCTTCTGGCATTAGTGTACATGCACTTTATGCATCTCTCTTTACCTCTATTCCTTCCTACTACATTGACTGTTCTAACCCCACCCCCCATGCCACCCCCAATTTTATTACTTGTGCCCAGGTTACTATTTACACTATCTTCCCCTCCTGTACAATGAATACCCTCCCACCCAATCCCTAGTTTAAACACTCCTTCAACCTTCTATCCATTTTCTCCCCCAGCACAGCTGCACCCTCCCCATTGAGGTGCAGCCCGTCCCTAGCATAGAACCTGTAGCCAACAGAGAAGTCGGCCCAGTTCTCCAGGAACCCAAACCCCTCCTTCCTACACCAATTCCTGAGCCACTTATTTATCTCCCTAATCTCCCGTTGCCTCTCTGGTGTGGCGCGTGGTACAGGCAGTATTTCAGAGAATACTACCTTGGAGGTCCTTGCCTTAAGCTTGCAGCCTAATTCCCTGAAATCATCTTTAAGGACCTTCCACCTACCTCTAACTTTGTCATTTGTGCACCATGACCGCTGGGTCCTCACCAGCCCCTCCCAGTAATCTGTCAACCCGATCAACGATGTGCCGGACTCGAGCGCCAGGTAGACAGCACACTGTTCGACGATCCTTATCTGTTCCCCTAATAATTGAGTCCCCACTACCAGCACCTAATATAGTATTATACCTAATTATGGCATTTGTATTTAGTATTAGGCTGGTTTCACACTGCGGTCAGATCAGGTCAGGTCAGGTCAGGTTTTGTCTTTCAAAACCAGGAGTGTCTCCAAAATCTAGAACAGGTGTCAATCTTTCATTTATACTTTTTCTCTGCAAGTTCCTCTCCTAGTTTTGAAACACAACACCTGACCTGAACTGACCTGATCTGACCGCAGCGTGAAACCAGCCTTAGGCCTCTTCCACATCTATCAGGTCCCTGCGCTAGGCTGCTCTGGCTGCCCTGCGCAGTGCAAATGCAAGCACAGGTGCATTTAGGGGCTTGGGAAGCCTAGCGCAGGGACGCATAGATGCCCTGCATTTGCGCTCAGCTGCGCTCGATGCCCCATTATAGCCTATGGCCGAGCACAGCCGAGCGCGCACTCTGTATAGTGAGAATCGCAAGTGAAAGTGGCAGAGCGCACAGCGCATGCACCTGGTCAAACGCTCCCAGAAACGCCCAATTGGGCGTTTCCGGGTGCTAAGTGACAGGCGCATGCGCCATGTGCTCTGCCACTTTCACTTGCGATTCTCACTATACAGAGTGCGCGCTCGGCTATAGGCTATAATGGGGGTACCGAGCGCAGCTGAGCGCAAATGCAGGGCATCTATGCGTCCCTGCGCTAGGCTGCCCAAGCCCCTAAATGCCCCTGCGCTTGCATTGGCACTGGCGCATGCAGGCAGAGCAGCCTAGCGCAGGAATCTCATAGATGTGAAACCACCCTTATTTCTTGCTTTGCTTTTGATGAAACAGTGTGAGGCTGTTTTCACATGTTCAGTTTTTGGTCAGTTTTTCACATCTGTGCACATCAATTTTTGTAGCCAAAACCAGGAGTGTATGAAAAATACAGACGAGGTGACATCTTTCTATTATACTTTTCCTCTGATTGTTCCATTTTTTGGATTGGCTTGTAAATACTGATGTAAAATACTGACCAAATACTCAACGTGTGAACATGGCCTGAAAGAAAGACGATTCCACTTCTGTATTTTTCATCCACTCCTGGTTTTGGCTAAGGCTGGCTTCACACTGCAGTTTTTTCACTGATCAGTGTCCATCCAGTTTGTGTGCCAAAACCAGGAGTGTCTCCAAAACTCAGAACAGGTGTCAATCTTTAAATTATACATGTGAACATATCCTTAAGGGTATGTCACACGCGTCGATATCGCTGTCAATGTCGCTCATACGTCACGGATTTTCAGTCGCTCAAGCGACGTAAAAGTGACGCAGGAGCGACATTGAAGCGTGTGACCAAGCGATGCAACCAGCGATATGTCTCTGATCACCGATCGCAGGTTTCACTGCCAGATGTAAAACCTGTCGCTCATCGCTCAGTAGACCTTGTGTATCGCTGCGTGTGACACTAAACTCAGCAACGTATTTTCTATTTTGGCATCGTACAAGCGACTAAATAAAATCGCTCGCAAGATGGAGACATCACCGCATCGCTGGGTCATATTGACGCGTGTGACATCTTACCTGCGATAATTCCACATCGCTCAGGTGATTAATAATTTGTGACGCATGAGCGATATCGCGGGCGACATTGACACGTGTGACAGGCCCTTTAATCTAGTGCCTTCTGTCTGCAAAATAGCTACGATGTGAACGTGCTCCTATTGTACATTTACCAACTTATACGCTGGCTTTCTTTTGGATTTTCTTTATTTCTCATTTGAGCAGAGCATGTAGAGTTAAGATTTTATTGCCTTCCTTCAGAAGATAAAAAAGCCCTAAAGTGGCTTACTTAAACCTCTCCAGTAAGCATTATATTTCTCTAGAGAGAAGCCTGGTCACCTGTGCCATACTTCATTTAGTCTTCTAATGATTAATTCATTACTCATTCAACCTTACTGATTAACACTTTTAGAAAATATCACCCTATAGAAAATTTCTACAAAACAACCACAAGATGGTACTATACCCCAATTAGAATACACAAATTCGATACCAAACAATCCCCCAAGTGTTGGAGGAACTGCGACAACTTAGGAACTTTAGAACATATGCTATGGAGTTGCCCCTCACTTGAAGAATACTGGGGGAAAATTCAACTACTCATTAACGAAATTTCCGAAGAAGAAATCGATCTGACACCGGAATTAACTCTACTTTTGATTGACATAAACAAAGTCCCTACACGATCAAGAGCACTAGTAGTTCACATATTATTAACTGCCAAAACTCTAATAGCACAAAAATGGAAGGAAACCACGCCCCCTTCATTTACCTCTCTAATTAACTCCATAGCGACACACAACGCCTACGAATGGACACATGCCACAAGAAATAATCTATTGAAGAAATATGCAAAAAAATGGACACAATGGAACAACTTTTTTCCTACAAACAGAAAGAATCTTGAAATGGAACACGAACAGCACTAATGTCTGAATTGGGAACACTCCCCCCCCCCCCCCTATTACCCTTTTTTTATTTATTTTCCCCCCCCCCTTCCCCTACTTTTGGATCTCCTCTTTTCTGACTTTTATTGTTTGCATATAAGAACTATTACTGTTAACTAATTAAAAGTTTATCAACTTAGATTTTGAAACATATAAAACACTATCGAAAATGTTATTGTTAACTAATTGTTAATTGATGTTCATTACATTTAATCTAATAAAAATATTTGAACAAGAAAATATCACCTTTCCCTGTGATACTTTCTGCTCTTGAGTTTTTTGATAAGTATGCTAAATTTATTTAGTGAGGCTAGGGTCACATTTGATAGCGCAATTGCGTTCACCGCATCCAGATCCTGATGCGGTGAACGCAATTGCGTTCCCACACATTTTTTATGAAAAATGTGTGGAGGGAACCGCATTGCGATAACCGGATTGCTCCGGATGTGTAATCCGGAGCAATCCGGTTACCGTACAGTTTGCTCATCCCTGCCACTGCAGGGATGAGCAAACTGTTAAAACTGTAATAAAAGCTTTAATATTAATATTAATTGTGCCCTTTATGTCTCTAGGGGGTGCCCCACCCCCCCTAAAGCCATGCTACCTACTCAGGTAGGCATTTAATGAGTTAATATTGCTTGTACAATAAGCTGGCTCCCTGTGAGCTGCGCGCATACTATACGTACATTACGTATAGTATGTGCGCTGTCCGAGGTCCTGAAGGCTTTTACAGTAGATCTATGGGCAGCGCAGCGCCATAGATCTAATGTAAAGGCCTTCAGGACCTCGGACAGCGCACATACTATACGTATATTACGTATACTATGTGCGCAGCTGTCAGTGAAGCCTCGGCTTCATTCACAAAATTGTACAGAGCCACCTGGAGTCGGCTTACTGTACATAAGATATTAACACATTAGATGCCCACCTGAGTAGGTATCATGTCTCTACGGGGGGTGGGCACCCCCTAGAGACATGATGGGCACAATTATTATTAATATTTATTCTTTTTTAACACTGGTAACACTAAGCAAAGTAGACGGTAACAGCATTGCGGAGGCTAGAACCACTCTGAAAACTGCAGGCTGCATTATTTTTCACCAGCTGCAGAGCCAGAGCCGTAACCGGATTCTTGTAAAGCAATCCGGTTACCATAATGGGCTCCTATGAGGAGCGTTTCCTGCTCCGGTTTTGAGCTTTTTAAAAGCTCAAAACCGGATCAGGATTTGAAAAAAAAAACGCAGGTGTGACCCCAGCCTGAGTCAGGAAAAGCGGCCAAATTAAACATTAAACCCCAAATTAAATACTGTATTATATAACCTATGGTCATCTTATAACACTTGTCAATTACACTGTGGTATAATGTTAGTATTTTCCTATTAATGGCCAGTGTGCCACCTCCTTAATTACATAGTATTGTTAAAAAAATACACATGTCCACCAAGTTCAACTTTGGGATGGGAGACAACAAAAGAGTATGGGAATGGGTACAACCATATTGCATCAACCAATTTATCCTATATGACAGCCTACTTAATTACTCTAATGGTACTTTACGCCGTACAACATGCTGGTACATCCAGCTACTTATGACGTCTCCACATGGTTAAACACGTAACGGCCAAATTTACATGGACTAGGTGCAGCTACGCTACAATTTTTTACATCGCCGGTGGGTCTAAGTAGCAATTTGTGATTCCTATTTGAACCGAGGTCAGATAAAATCACCGTGTGAGTCCAGGAAAACATTAGCGTCCCATTGTGGATACATCGTGTAGTAAGTCGCAAGTACCATGATTGAGCGTAAATCAGGAGGTGTAAACAACGCTATTTTTTTCTCGGTTACTCCAGAAAATATGCCTCTTAATCAAATTGTGATGCAGAGTCTTTTCAATGACGTCAAGTTTAACCCGGAGCATTTCAGTAATGTGACTCTTACCCTGGTATAGAGTCTTCTCCTTCTTTCACACCCGATCACTCGCCACCGCACTGTGTAGCTTTCCGCATAAAACAGAGCTGCTGCGGCTAATTCTACCTCTTTCACCGCCGCTACTACGGGCTATATTGCCGCTACAAGCTACATTTGTAGCGTGTAGCGGGTTGTATCCAGCCTGTTGTAGCGGCGTGTAAAGGTACCTTAAGGGTTCATGTACGTGACCGATTTTCTCATCCAAGTGCTCTTTGACGTTTTCATGGATAACACTCAGGCCTATTATATTTCATGGAGCTGTGCACATGTCCAATTTTTTCCTCAGTCCGGTGGGTCTGATGAAAAAATTTGTGGCATGTCTGATTTTGAACCGAGTGTCAGATCAAATGACCAAGTGTATGAGTCCATGAAAAACTTCAGACCCCATTCAGATGATATCTGAGTAAGTCCAATTTTCTCAGTCTGACGTAATCTAGGAGGTAAACAAACTTATTTTTTTCTCTCCTTCTCCAAGGAAAACTGATGCCACTTTAATCAAATTGTGATCAGAGTCTATTTAGAATGAGATCATTTTTCTCACAAAGAGAGCATTCAGTCATGTGACCTTACCCTATAGAGTTATTCTCCTTCTTTCACCACTCTCTACTCACTCCCACTCCACTATTGCTTTCCTATAAAACACAGCTGCAGGGACTGGCTAATTATTACCTCTCTTTTCACTCTTTCCCTCCACACTAGTTTCACTACCCAAAATCAGACATTTTCAGGGCATATTCATACTGTGAACAATGGTGCAAAGCATCACATATAGATAAAGCATACAAGCAAGATACTACAGTAGCCACAACATCTTAAGGGGATCTGGTTTTTTTTTCCTCTCCTTTACAGGGTGAAACCACTTAATCACTTATGTACTGTAAAGATGTCAACTGCGGAGACCTATACCAAACAGGGCACTTGTATCTCCTGTTAGAATTAAGTGGCAGAGTGTATTCTTGGCCACCACTGTTTCTGGCAGCCCCATAGATAATGATTGGAGGCAGTCAAGACAATAGAAAAAAATCCATGTTCTGATGATCTGTGCATGTTCCAGCAGTCGGATCAGCACCAATCTGTAAGTTATCACCTATCCCTAGGATTTTCATCAGAAAACCATCAATTTTAGATCAGTTTAGGTCCTCCCTTTGTCACCCTCCTGATGAGCTGCTACAAGCTATGGTGGCTGCTGAATGTATATACATTAACACTAGAAGTCCCAGAGAGGGGTCATTTAACATTTCTACCTTTGGAACCCAGAGACGGGTCAAATGACCTGAGGGATTTTAGCTAACATCCTCTAATCACTGTCTTTTGTTCTGTAATTAAGGCCATTACTGTCGCACCACAGGGGCTTGGTGTTTTCCATTGAGTTTAGCCATTTAGTTTCTAGTTAGTTCTATTCAGTTTGGATCGTATAGGGCTCAATATTGGACACCTCTTTCGTTTCGGGCGCTTCAGGAGGAGCGTAACTGCAAATTTCCCTGGCGAGCTTCTTCAGATGTGGTGTCACAAGGGAAATCACGTGGTCCAGGTCCTTATCCTGCCGCCTACCCAGGAACCACTAAACAATTGGCTGTAGTGGTGTGCACATATGTAAATTCTCTACCTAACAGTCCCTTCATTTCTTTGCACACTTAACAGATATTTAGAAAAAGTATTTCTAAAGTATGTTTATGATATACAAATTAGGCCTTTGACTAGTCGAGGTATCATTATTTTCCAGCTGGTCGCCCACTTAGCATGTTATCACTTCCTGTGGGCATGATAACATGACAAAAAAGGACCCAGCAACCTTACTAATGCTATACAAAGCTCACACAGCATTGGGTTTCTGAAGCCAGGTGTACATGTCCTGGATTCAGAGAGGTGCATGATCACAAGTCATTCGCTCTTCCAGTCATGAGCACTACGCCTCTATGAAGCCGGGATGCAGCTTTGTATAGTGCTGGCGAGACCACATTCTAGTAGGTTGCCTTTAAATGATGAAGAGGAGTGTTGCTATGGTCCCTTACAGCTATTCTTGACTTCAAATTGCTTTGTGAGGACCTGACTCACTAAGGTGTGTCTCCATGACTTTTCACTAGTATTTCCAAAGTTTAATCAAAATGGGAGACATGCTCCTTGATGTGCACATTTCCCTACAGAAAAATATGTGTCCCTGTCTTGCCATTTTCTCCTTCATGACCTCAGATTTGGCTACATTTTAGCTTCTTATCAAATATAGATAACATTTGCTGTAGGCCTCACTTGACTAAAGTTAGTCATTGTTGCCTTCAAAACATGCTATTTGATGTGGTCTCCCCCTTCTTGGCACACAGACACCCATTGCAGTGAAGGTCTGTGAGCAAAAGGACCATAGGTCTTTTCACTTCTCAATACCCTTCCCTATCTGTGTAACAACTGGGAAGTTACCTCCTATACCCACATAACTATTACCACCATGAGCTGGGCCAATAGTTAACCTTTTTTCCACTGCTAACAAACTGCTGCAGACCACCTAAATAGATAAAACAGATTTTAACCATGACAATGTATTATTTTAATCTCAGATCTTCAACTGGGGTTTCGAAAACTTCTCCACTCCTTTGAACAGACAACACCTTTAATGTTTCTAGTCACAATAGCATAGCTGTAGCTTGCAATATCAAATGTCTTTTCATGTTAACCTTTCTGGCAATTCTAAAAAGGACAATGTCTTTGTAAATACCATTCCAATCTATCATAATGTAATGTTCGCTAATGTCATGTTCTTGCCAGTAAATCCTTATGTTTGATCAATGATGTTAAATAACTTCTAAACACTTATTTTTTAATTATTCTTAAAAATATTTTACTTTGCATATTTTTCTATGAATAGATATGTTTTTTTTAAAAACATAAGTGTCTTATTTGTTTTGGACCTTTGCTATCAACCAATATATTTTGAATTAGTTTTAAAGGAAAATCTCTAAATTCTTAACAAGGGAAAAAAATGAAATTAAGATATTTTCTCAAAATCCACAAAATCCACCATTTACCATATATACTCGTGTATAAGCCGACCCGTGTATAAGCCGACCCCCCTACTTTTGCCCCCAAAACCTGGGGAAACCTATTGACTCGTGTATAAGCCGAGGGTGGACCCCAGCACAGGTGTACAGCCCCCAGCAGTGTGGTATACAGGCCCCCCAATGGTAGTATACAGCAGCCTCCCCAGTGGCATATACAGGCTCCAGTAGTATATACAGCAACCCCAGTGGTATACAGCAGCCTCCCCAGTGGTATATACAGACCCCACCAGTATATACAACAGCCCCAGTGGTATATACAGCAGCCCCAGTGGTATATACAGCAGCCCCAGTGGTATATACAGCAGCCCCAGTGGTATATACAGCAGCCCCAGTGGTATACAGGCCTCAGCAGTATATACAGCAGCCCCCAGGGGTTATACAGCAGCCCCCAGGGGTTATACAGCAGCCCCCAGGGGTTATACAGCACCCCCCAGGGGTTATACAACGGCCCCCAGGGGGTACCAAGCAGCCCCCTGGGGGTACCCAGCAGCCCTCAGGGGGTACCCAGCAGCCCCCTGGGGGTACCCAGCAGCCCCCTAGGGGTACCAACAGCCCCCTAGGGGTACCAACAGCCCCCTGGGGGTACCAACAGCCCCCAGGGGTACCCAGCAGCCCCCAGGGGGTACCCAGCAGCCCCAAAATGCTGGCACTCGCCCCCCTTGTAAGGCCCCCCCCCGCTGCTTCTCTTACCATCCCGGTGTTCTGATCGGCGCTGCTCCTCGGTGCTGCTTCTTCATCCTCCCGTCCTCGCTGAATCCGGGTTCTCCGGCCGTCGCGCGATGACGTCATATCGCCGCGACGGCCGCAGATCCCGGATGCAGCGAGGACGGGAGGATGAAGAAGCAGCACCGAGGAGCGGCGCCGATCAGAACACCGGATGGTAATATATAAGCAGCGGGGGGGGGCCTTACAAGGGGGGACAGTGCCAGCTTTTGGGGGGCATATATGAACTACTTCCCCCTGCCGCTGATTGACAGGGGAAGCAGTGCATATATAATGAGCGGCCCCATGTGACGGGGCCGCTCATACAGCAGCCTCCCCCCGCCTCCTCCAGCCTCCACAGCCCCCACCATTGCATTTACCGTATTGACCCGTGTATAAGCCGAGGGGGAGACTTTTCAGCCCAAATTTTGGGCTGAAAAACTCGGCTTATACACGAGTATATACGGTACATTTTATACATTATAATAAACTTTCAGATATTCTTCATAAGTGAAATCTGGAAGAAAACCATTCAAAAAACTTCCAGAAGATGGCCCCACTAGGCAAACTTGACATATGCTCGTTGTCAGGGAAAGTTGTCTTCAGCTCCAGACACATGATTACGGCCATATAAGAGTGGGGGGTTGAACCTACACAGAATTCATAATACAGCTGATCAGAGAGACTCAGGTTACCTCAGGCAGAGACAGTACTGAGCTCAGGCTGTCAGCACACAGCTCCTGTGATCTCTCGCCTTTCACATCACTCTGCTCCATGTTATCAGCTGATTGCACAGAGCAGAGCGATGTGGATGGAGAGAGATCACAAGAGCTGTATGCTGACAACCTGAGCTCAGCACTCACCTGTCTGAGGTAACCTGAGTCTCTGATCAGCTGTATTGTAGCGCACTGTGCAGGCCCTGCCCCAATCTTATATGACCATATTCATGTGTGGAGCTGAAGTCAGATCTCCCTGACAATAAGCATATGTCAGGTTTAGAAACAGTCTAATGGGGACAGCTTGTGAAAGGTTTTTGAAAGGTTTTCTTCCAGATTTCACATATGAAGTATATTTGAAAGTTTTCTTTATAATCACGTGCTCTACATTATTATTAAATAATCATTTAAATGGCGGTTACACTTTAAGGCTAGGGTCAGAGGACCTCAGATCCTCTCATGCAAGAGGATAGGTACGATTATGCAGACTCTAATCAGAGTTGGAGTCAAGTGTCATTTACCGTGATCTAATTATCTCACATGAGAGAATCAGATCACAGGTGTTTAGAAGACGAAGAGCTTAGTTTCATCATATTCGCCATTGTTTGTGTTTGTGTAAATTGTACAACACTCGGATGACTGATATCCCAGTACAGTTCAATGTTTTGCACATGCCGTCTGATATACACTGCCAATCACAGCATGTTGTGATTTTTTTCTCATGCCGAGTGTTGTGCACATCTACGCTCCAACGCTGACAGGCTAACAGTAGTTTAGGGAAGAGAGGTGTACTACAGTCCGCGCTGCCATCAGGGATACCTGAAGAAGGTGCCAGGATGGCACTGAAACGCGTAGGAGAATAAAGGAGGATTGAACTGGACATCGTCTACTCGTTTACTTTGATGTGAGTGACCCTGGCAGCGCGGACTGTAGTACACCTCTCTTCCCTAAACTTCTGGTTTCGTCTTCACGTGCGTGAGACCGGTGGAAGTCCAGCAGCAGCCATCAGGATATTTATCCAAACAGGTCTACAAACCAGTTGTGGGTCTCACAACTGGAATAGGTGAGTGGTTCACTTTTTCTCACCTTAGCACAAGCTAGTGTCTAGTGATAAGGGCACTATTGCGCCTCTTGTCCCCCCCCCCCCCCCCTCTTTTTTGACAGGCTAACAGTGACGCACGACGAGTGTCCATGATGGAAGTAGTGCACCCACTGGAAGACAGGGGGGAAACCCAGGCCTACCCAGACTAGGGAAGGGTAGAGATGGAGCCTGTGGCAGCTGAGCAAGTGAGCAAGGTAGTAAACTTCAGGACTTTAAGGCTGCATTCTCACACACCATTTTTGCTCTGTTTTTTTCTGGTGCATTTTTCTTTCTTTTTCTGCTGGAAAACTGGATCAGCTTTTCAAAAAAATGCACCAGAAAACAGATCATCTGTTTCTGATCCATTTTTGCTGCATTCTGGGTGCTGCACTTTTTTTCTCCATTTAGAATGGTTTCCTATAGGCAAAGCGGATGAAAAAAACGCCACAGAAACTAACATGCCCTTTCCTTTGACAGTTCACTTTTCCAGGAAAAAAACAGATCAGATCACAAATTCCCTGTCTGAATGGCAAAAAGTGGAAACCCATTGTCTTTGTCAGGATTCCATTTGAGTTATCTGTTCACTGCATTTTCACTGCAAAACGGATGCAAAAAAAGGTTTAAAAATGTCAGGTTTAAGGAACATAAAGTTTACAAACAAAAAGACATAGTCACAAGATACAAGTCTCAAGGCACATGCCATGGCAGGGAGGTCATCTCGTGTTGATGTTACAGGGTAATCTGGCACGGGCATATCAAGAGGACCACACACTTAAGATTCAGGCATAGCATTGGCACAGCAGGAGGACATCGAACACTGACCTCAGGCAGATATTGTCACGCGATGGTATGGAAGAAAGGTCATTTCGGGTTGATGCTGTCACAGGGTTATCTGGCACAGGCATATCAGGAGGACCTCTGATACATGCTTCAAGCTTAGCACTGGCACAGCAGGACATCAAACACTGACCTTGGGTAGACAACATTTCTAGATGGAATCCAGGATCCAGGCTGGACATCAGAACACAGGCAGAACATCAGGACATGGGCTACACGCAGACAGGGCAGGTCCAGGAAACCGACAAGTCAATTTAGGACACAGGCTGGTCAGATCCAGGAAACTCAGGCAGGGCTAGTAATGGAATACAAGGCTGGACACTTACAGTTGTGGCCAAAAGTATTGACAACCCTGCAATTCTGTCAGATAATACTCAGTTTCTTCCCAAAATGATTGCAATCACAAATTCTTTGGTATTATTATCTTCATTTAATTTGTCTTCAATGAAAAAACACAAAAAGAATTGTCCTAAAGCCAAATTGGATCTAATTCCACACCAAACATAAAATAACTAAATCACACTTGCAGCCAGTTGACATGGATTAAAGTTGACTCAACCTCTGTCCTGTGTCCTTGTGTGTACCACATTGAGCATGGAGAAAACAAAAGACCAAAGAACTGTCTGAGGACTTGAGAAACCAAATTGTGAGGAAGCATCAGCAATTTCAAGGCTACAAGTCCATCTCCAAAGACCTGAATGTTCCTGTGTCTACCGTGCGCAGTGTCATCAAGAAGTTTAATGCCCATGTCACTGTGGCTAACCTCCCTAGATGTGGACGGAGAAGAAAAATTGACAAGAGATTTCAACGCAAGATTGTGTGGATGGTGGATAAAGAACCTCGACTAACATCCAAACAAGTTCAAGCTGCCCTGCAGACCGAGGGTAAAACAGTATCAACCCGTACTATCCGTCGGCATCTGAATGAAAAGGGATTGTATGGTAGGATACCCAGGAAGACCACACTTCTTACCCCAAGACATAAAAAAGCCAGGCTGGAGTTTGCCAAAACTTACCTGAGAAAGCCTACAATGTTTTGGAAGAATGTTCTCTGGTCAGATGAGACAAAAGTAGAGCTTTTTGGGCAAAGGCATCAACATAGAGTTTACAGGAGAAAAAAAGAGGCATTCAAAGAAAAGAACACAGTCCCTACAGTCAAACATGGCGGAGGTTCGCACTGGAGACTTCTAAGGTGGCCAGCAATGAGTCCAGACCTGAATCCCATAGAACACCTGTGGAGAGATCTAAAAATGGCAGTTTGGAGAAGGCACCCTTCAAATATCAGGGACCTGGAGCACTATTTGTCCACTATTTGAGCTGTCCCGACCGGCCAATTCTTACGAATAAAACGTATCTGCTCTTCTGATAGTATCTTTCAGGAGCAGGCATTAGATTTGTCAACACGATTCAGAGAGAGAGGCTATAGCAACCAGGCAATTAAAAAAGCCTACTTACACGCAAAACACACCCCACGCAGCGACCTCTTATACAGTAACAAAAAAATGGATGTAGGGTCATCACAACCAATGAGGTTCATATCTACTTATAATCAAGAGTGGAGGTCTATGCGTGAGGTGTTGAACAAGCATTGGCCAGTCCTCCAGTCGGATCCTTTCTTGAAGGACTCATTGTCAGACTATCCCATGATGACTGCACGAAGGTCTAAAAACCTTAGAGACGTACTGGTGAAAAGTCATTATATTCCTAAAACACCTAACACCTTCAGCTCAAGGGGCCCCCTCAAGGGTTGCTATCCTTGCGGTCACTGTGTGTTATGCAGCAATGTTATTCGCAGTTTCTCCTTCTCCTCTTCCGATGGCTAAAAAAACTATGAAATCCGACATTATATATCATATGGGACAAGCATTGTGGTTTATTATGCCACATGTGCTTGCCCACAGATATATGTTGGCATGACATGTAGGGAGCTGCGGAAGAGGGTGAGGGAAAATGTGCTTAGCATTGCTGCTGCCCCTACCATAGAGGATAAAACGACGCTTAAGACATTGCCGCGCCATTTTCTACAATATCATAATGGTGACCCCCCCACATCCCTCAAGGTACGAAGGATTGATTTTATACATGGGGGAATAAGGTGTATCAATGTCAGAAAAATCCTTGTACAATGTGAGTCCAGGTGGATAGTGTTCTTGGACGCTATGACACCTCATGGATTAAATGAAAGTATAAGTTTTGCCCCTTTTCTTTGATCCAATGCTGACCGGTTGTCCTTGGTACCATGTACCAGTATTAATTATAATGACTTTGTCATTTTTATTATATTACTATTATTATGTTTTGGGTACTTTTGTACATTATGAGTATATGCCTATGCGGGGATCTATAGACCATTATCCGGGATGCGACTTTCACAGCAATTCTTCACAATGGAAGAAGATTAACTTCATCAGACAAGTAGGATATTTGCATACAAGGAAGCACAACTGTACAAAAAGAATCCTGAGTGGACGCCATTATATATGGACTTGATGCAGGGATCCTATATACTTGTAAACCCCAGGTTGGGTGTTTAGTCATGTGTGTGGAAAGTTTTAACACTCCCTGTAGTCAACTTGCTGTGGTGTTTACGAACTTCGGGGCCCCGACGCCGTGCTCGTACTCTGGAGCATGCCAGCTTCCTTCCCTGGTGTCAGTATTGCCCTCGCGCATGCGTGGTCGCCTAGGTGATGTGTCCCAGTGGCCGCACATGCGCGATTGGCGATTATGTCGGTCGGGGGGCAGATACTGCTTCGGGTGACGCGCAAGGTCTCATTTCCGGTCACAAGAACACTGCTCCTGGACGTGGCATCCTAATATAAGGTGGGCAAACTCATCACATACCATCCCCTGATGAAGTGGCCATTGTGACATACAAGGTCACAAAACGTGTGCTGGGGTGGTCACCGGGACTCTCCTTCCTCTGGTGTCCGGTGCATTAGGTGGTAATATAGGTCTCAATGGGTAATTTACACTGTTGTATTTACTCTGTTTACTTCCTATTGGCTATAAAATGGCTTGATTGAATGAAACCCTGCTACAGCACTGTATTGAGGATCATTATCCCTATATACTATTGTACTTTATGTATGGTTATATCAATCTGCCTCAGATCTGTAATGTATTGGAATGTAAACTATGTGTACCATGAAAATATAACTTCCTTTTTGGGACCATGTTGTACCTTTGCATTTGGACATTGTCCTCCACTTTGTGCCTTTTATTGGAAAATAAACCCTTTTATTTGCAAATTTGAGCTTACTCTTTTTCACCTATGGTAAAACTTTAAACCGAGCTGCTCCCTGAGTTAGGATTACATTGTAGATCCAGTCTCAGTATGTTTGGAATTTTCTATGTATTAGTACACCTATCTTTGTTACCACCTATAGTAATAACTTTTAGGAAATAAAAAAAAATCTTGGACAGAAATATTCTGATTCTGTTCCAGCATAAAATACTCAGAGATATGCTAAAATCAGGATGGTGCACTGTAGCTAGAAAATCAAAGGACATATCTAGTATTGTTTACCCCAGTATTTTTTCTAGCAAAGTTACCAAAACCCCCACCTGGCTATCATATAAGGGGATGTACAGATGCTGGAGCAACAAGTGTGATTTGTGCAAATATGTGGAAACCACATCGGAATTCCACAATAACCATACAAATAAACGGTATCAAATTAAATCTTACATGAATGGCAGTACCACACATGTGGTCTATATGGCAAAAGCTACTACATTGAATGCACTACATGCATCCAAGCTGCATCTTCTTAACTGATCCCTTTAACCATCCCTATCTCACCTAAAAGGGCCCTAGAAAGAGTAAGAAAAAGAGTTATATACCGTATATACTCGTGTATAAGCCGAGTTATTCAGCCCAAAAATTGGGCTGAAAAGTCCCCCCCTCGGTTATACACGGGTCAATACGGTATGCTGTGGGGGGGGGGCTGTGACCGGGGGCTGGAGGAGGCAGGAGGGGGCCGCGGTGACCGCAGGCGGTCACGTGGGGCCGCCTCATTAGTGCAATGAATATGCACGGCATCCCCCCGTCCATCAGCGGCGGGGGGATGCCGTGCATATTGCACTACACAGCCCCCTCTCCTTAATATGCGTCCCGCAGTAGTAATAAACAGCCCCCCCCTCCTTATCATGTCCCCCCCGGCAGCTGTGAAAATAACAAACAGTTTATACATCACCTTCCGACGCAGCTCTCCGCTCCTCCGGTCCTCAGCATCTCCGCTCGCCGGCTTCTTCTTCCTTTTTGTGCCGGTGTCATGTGACCGGGCGCAGGAGATGACGTCATTTCCTGCGCGCGGTCACAAGCCGGCACATCAAGGAAGAAGAAGCCGGCAAGCGGAGGACCGGAGGAGCGGAGAGCTGCGTCGGAAGGTGATGTATAAACTGTTTGTTATTTTCACAGCTGCCGCAGCCGGGGGGGACATGATAAGGAGGGGGGGGCTGTTTATTACTACTGGGGGACGCATATTAAGGAGGGGGGGCTGTGTACTACCACTGGGGCTGCTGGATACTACACTGGGGCTGTATATACCTCTGGGGCTGCTGTATACTACCACTGGGGCTGTATATACCTGTGGGGCTGCTGTATACTACACTGGGGCTGTATATACCTGTGGGGCTGCTGTATACTACCACTGGGGCTGTATATACCTCTGGGGCTGCTGTATACTACCACTGGGGCTGTATATACCTCTGGGGCTGCTGTATACTACCACTGGGGCTGCTGTATACTACCTCTGGGGCTACTGTATACTACCTCTGGGGATGCTGAATACTACCACTGGGGCTATATACTACCTCTGGGGATGCTGTATACTACCACTGGGGCTGTATATACCTGTGGGGCTGCTGTATACTACACTGGGGCTGTATATACCTCTGGGGCTGCTGTATACTACCACTGGGGCTGCTGTATACTACCTCTGGGGCTGCTGTATACTACCTCTGGGGCTGCTGGATACTACACTGGGGCTGTATATACCTCTGGGGCTGCTGTATACTACCACTGGGGCTGTATATACCTGTGGGGCTGCTGTATACTACACTGGGGCTGTATATATCTCTGGGGCTGCTGTATACTACCACTGGGGATGTATATACCACTGGGGCTGCTGTATACCACACTGGGGCTGTATATACCTCTGGGGCTGCTGTATACTACCACTGGGGCTGTATATACCTCTGGGGCTGCTGTATACTAACTACTGGGGCTGTATATACCTGTGGGGCTGCTGTATACTACCACTGGGGCTGTATACTACCTCTGGGGCTGCTGTATACTACCACTGGGGCTGTATACTACCTCTGGGGCTGCTGTATACTACCACTGGGGCTGCTGTATATACCTTTGGGGCTGCTGTATACTACCTCTGGGGCTGCTATATACTACCTCTGGGGCTGCTGTATACTACCTCTGGGGATGCTGTATACTACCACTGGGGCTATATACTACCTCTGGGGATGCTGTATACTACCACTGGGGCTGTATATACCTCTGGGGCTGCTGTATACTAACTACTGGAGCTGCTGCTGTATATACCACTGGGGCTACTGCTGTATACTACCACTGGGGAGGCTGCTGTATACTACCATTGGGGGGCCTGTATACCACACTGCTGGGGGCTGTATACCTGTGCTGGAGTCCACCCTCGGCTTATACACGAGTCAATAGGTTTTCCCAGGTTTTGGGGCAAAAGTAGGGGGGTCGGCTTATACACGGGTCGGCTTATACACGAGTATATACGGTACTTACATGTAGTCTGGGTCCATAGTCTGTGGTGGGCGGGCTTCGGGCCTCTATTTCTCCTCATCGCTTGATTGCAGCACGCCCCGCTGGGCGTCATTGATCCATCCCTTCATCTACTCCTCATTTGAAAATTCCCGCCTTTTGTTTGCACTAACTAGGACCTGATATAGGACAGCAAGGGACTGTGTCATTTGCAAGGCTGGGAAGGGAAACATCATCCCTAACATTCAGGTCTATTGCAAAGCGCCTCTTGTACTTCTGTAAAATACTGCATAATATTACCTGTTTACTGTTAATTGCTGTTGCTCCTACAATTGCCACTTCTTCTTGTAAAAAAAACCTGTTAAGATTTCTAACCTCATCTTTTGTGAGTCGTGAGTCAACCCATGGCAGAAGACAAACACCCTTCTGCATTCCTCTGGAGCTCCTTGCAAGATTCAGGTGGAGGCACTGCGCCATATTATTGTGAGAACTACTGGACATCATGCCCACGGCAGCAGATTAAATACTTATATATACTTAAGCTTCCAGAATGCAAATGGAAACTGCCAGATATAGCCTTGTGTTCCTCTGCTTTTTTAATGTCCGTTCATCTCCAGTATTGTGTATTTGTTTCATGTTTTTGATACTGCCTTGTTTTATTCAATATTTTTGCAGCTCTTGATTTTGTTGTCCTAAGTTGGCAATTTACTGTTTGCTGACTATATCTCTTTCCTCTCTGCTGAATTAATGTCACTCACATTAAATATGAGAAGAAAATTTACAAGTAAAAGCATGTTTAAGGTCAGGACAGCAACTCGTGAGCTAGACCTGTCAGCGGCTGCACACCGGACCGGAGGGCAAATTAAAACTCCAGTTCTGTGTGCTGATGTAGTCCGGGGCTGTCAGGTTCATCCCTGACAGCCCTGGACCGAACCTGACCGCAGTGTGAAGCCGCCCTTAGACTGTCTTCTAAAATGGTCCACCACCTTCTCAAAATTGGTGATCAGTCAAGCAGGTGACAGCGTAGTCTTTATCATGTTCAGCATGCACTATAAATAATGAGTAGGCTCGTGGGTTTAAGAAATGTTGTAATTAGTGATGAGTCAGTATAATCGTTACTATTCGCTACTCGCACGAATGGTATGGTATTCGCAATACTCGTTACTCGGTGAGTTTTTTAGATTTTACCCATGATATTAGAGTGAGCTAACTGATTTTCAGCCAATAAAGATGTTGGGATTGCATGCCAGTCATGGTAATGCCATATTCATCTTTTAATAATGGCACACTGTGATTGGCAGGTGCAGTATAACCAAGGGTGGGATTCAAATTGAGTGGAAAGAAAATGTGTGGTAGAAAAAGGTGCACTATCAACAGCAGCCTTTAAAGGATTGTTAAGAAAAGGCAATTCAAAAATTTGGGAGAGATTCACAAGGAGCGGACTGCTGCTGGAGCCAGTGCTTCAAAAACCACCACACACAGACACATCAAGGACATGGGCTACAACTGTCACATTCCTTGTGTCAAGCCACTCATGTCCAATAGACATCACAAGAGGAATTTTACCTGGGCCAAGAAGAAAAAGAACTGGAATGTTGCTCACTGGTTCAAGGTATTGTTTTCAGATGAAAGTAAATTTTGCATTCATTTGGAAGTCAAGGACCCAGAGTCTGGAGGAAGAGTGGAGAGGCCACAATCCAAGCAGCTTGAGGTCTAGTGTGAAAGTTCCACAATCAGTGATGGTTTGGGGAGCCATATCATCTGCTGGTGTGGGTGGGTCCACTGTATTTTATCAAGAACAAAGTCAGCACTACCGTCTACCAGGAAATTTTAGAGCACTTCATGCTTCCCTCTGCTGACAAGCTTTTTGGAGATGGAGATTTCATTTTCCAGCATGACTTGGCACCTGTCCACACTGCCAAAAGTACCAATACCTGGTTTAATAACCACATTATCACTGTGTTTGATGGCCAGCAAACTCATCTGACCTAAACCCCATGAGAATTTATGGAGTATTGATACCAGACCAAACAATGAAGGCTGTTATCAAAGCAACCTGGGCTTTCATAACACCTCAGCAGTGCCAAAGGCAGATCGCCTCTATGCTACGCCACATTGATGCAGTAATTCATGCAAAAGGAGCCCCGACCAAGTTTTGAGTGCATTTACTGTACATACTTTTCATTAAGCCAACATTTAAGAGTTAAAGCCATTATTTCAGTTGGTCTTATATATATATATATATATATATATATATACATATATGTATTGTGATAGGGTGACCCGCTTGCGGGCATCAGGAAGCAACAAGAGGCAGCATCTTCACAAATTTTAAGGCCAAAACGGAGTTCTTCCACTTCCTTGCTGAAGTGCAAATTTGCATATTTCCTAGAGGAGCGATGTGGCTGCAATCTCCTCACCTACTTAACTGTCTTCTTATGGTTGCAGGAAAACTTCTCTCCATAAGGTAGATAGCAAGTTCCCAGACCTTGTCTTAGCCTACTCATGCAGCCAGATCAAAATATCCCACACACTACACTGATGAGGGGCAGTTACCCTGAAACGCAGTGTCTGTAGTTTGGGGTTCTGATCTGGCACAAATCCCTTAGGCTGGGGTTCCACATAAGCCCTCAGTCCGTTTTTGGCTTCAGTTTTCTCATTTTTTTTTTCTAAGTCCAAAAACTGACAGAAAAACGGATTGGGTGTAATAAACACCCTGTCTGTTTTTCTATGGAGCCCCAAACATTGCCCTGTCCGTTTTTGAGTCAAAAACGTTGCATGCAACGTTTTTGGCATCAGTTAAAAAACGCATGCGTTTTCATGCGTTTTTTTTAACATGGGGCCCTATGGGAAACGCATGCGCGAACGCATGCAAACGCGCACTTGCGTTTGCGCATGCGTTCGCGCATGCGTTTTTTTAATGAAAATTCCAAAAACGTTCAGGAGTGCAGGAGGCTCAAAAAGCACCCAGAAAAAAACGGATTGGTGATGAAAATCACTTCCAAAAACGGATTTCTATGTGTGACCACAGCCTTAGTCATATTAAAAAGCTTTTTGGAAAGCGATTATGACTTTGAGGAGCTACTTAAAGGTGGAGCTGGAGTTCTTCCACTTCCTTAGGCTGGGGTTACACATAGAAATCCGTTTTTGGAAGTCATTTTCATCACCAATCCGTTTTTTATAGGGTGCTTTTTGTGTCTCCTGCACTCCTGTACGTTTTTGGAATTTTCATTAAAAAAACGCATGCGCGAACGCATGCGCAAACGCAAGTGCATGCGTTTGCATGCGTTCGCGCATGCGTTTCCCATAGGGCCCCATGTTAAAAAAAACGCATGAAAACGCATGCGTTTTTTAACTGATGCCAAAAACGCTGTTTACTGCGTTTTTGGCTCAAAAACGGACAGGGCAATGTTTTGAGCTCCAGAGAAAAACGCACAGGGTGTTTATTACACCAATGCGTTTTTCTGTCAGTTTTTGGACTTAGAAAAAAAAAAAGACAAAAACTGAAGCCAAAAACTGACTGAGGGCTTTATGTGTAATCCCAGCCTTACTGAAGTGCAAATTTGCATATTTCCTAGAGGAGGGATGTTGCTGCAATCTCTTCACTTACTTAACTGTCTTCTTATGGTTCCAGGAAAACTTCTCTCCATAAGGTAGATAGCAAGTTACCAGACCAGGCCAAAACAGTTTATTTCCTCCATCAACCGATCACAAAACTAATGCGAAACTAGCAGCCTTAAGTGCAGGCCTAAACAAACGGAAAGGAACTGTCTTTTATAGCGCACCATCTCAGTTGTCGCCTACCTGCGTTCACACAGGTTGGTAAGTCACCAGCATCCAGCTTGGCCTGGAGACTGCCACACACACACAAAAGAAAAAACCCCCGTGCTGAACACCCGGCTCCAGTTTATGGCCTGTAACCACACCCAGCGGTGAGGTATGATGGTCCTGGACCCGCCCGTTTCTCACAGAACCCATAAGCCGGACCCATGTGCACGAAGTGAAATTCCCAGTGCAGATGTGCACTAGAGAATAAATACTCTGGCTTATGTCACAGATAACAGGCATCTCTGTGACACATACCACCTGTCAATTATGCGACCCCTCGCAACCTCACAGTTATATATATATATATACATAATATATATACTGGATGTGGGCCCAATTGCTATTGCATCAGGAGAGTGGTGTGTGTACGTTCTGTCTCTATCTCTGTGCCTGTCTCCCCCATCTACGCGGTCTCTCCATCTGTGTCCCCCTGCCGCTATACCTGTCTCCCTGTGCCCAACTGCCTCTATGCCTGTCCTCCTGTGCCCCTGGCTCTATGCCTGTACCCCTGGCTCTATGCCTGTCCCCCTGCCTCTATGCCTGTCCCCCTGCGCCCCCCTGCCTCTATGTCTATCCCTCTGTCTCTCTGCCTGTCTCCCTGCACACCCTGCCTCTGTGCCTTTCCCCCTTCCTGCCCCCTGCGCCCCCCTGCCTGTACCCCTGTGCCTCTCTGCCTGTTCCCCTGTGTTCCCTGCCTCTGTGGCACCCCTGGGTCAATGTGTCACAGTGTCATCACTGCCCCCGGGTAGTTGTGTCACCAGAGAACAACAAAGGGTATTCTCATCAGGCAACATACGCACAACACCAACACCTCCAGGCCAGAAGGGGGAGACCAAACCCAGGTTCAGGGTGAGCTCCCCTATATATTATGGTCTGGGAGAAAGCCAGTTCAGTTCAGTTCCTGGGAGGACTGTGAAGCAGACCTGGGTGTAAAGGAGCTGTGCTAAGCTCATCCAAAGGTCCATCGACTAACACCAGGCCTAAGGCTAGAGTCTGAGGAAAGGAAAGAAAGGAACACAGTGGGGAGACTGAGCAGCTCCATGCTCTCCCCAGAGGAAAAGCGCATAGAACAGACACCGGAGTCAGAGACTGTGCAGGGTCACACATCCTGGCAGTCAACTCCGGAAAGTGGGGATTCCAAATTTCCAGCTACACTGTACCAGAGACACAGCAATGCATAGATTCCAGCAACACTGACACCCAGGAGCAGTGTAGAGAAAGTGAAGGACTCGAGTTGCCTGTTATACTGGTACCCCGCAGGAAGAGACAGGGCCGGCAGCCTAACTTAAGCAACTGCAGGAGCCAAATTACAAGCGCAGCAAGGGAGCCATAAGATCTGGACGGGTGAGAATAACCCATAGTTGCTCTCCTGACTCCGTGGACAGCATTTAACATCTGCTCTAGTAAAAGGGACTGAGAAAACTATAACAGTCAGTTGCCTGTTAATTTCACCCATTGCCCTGTAATCCACAGCAGAATCCCACCTGAGGAGCCAGAGACTGTTTTCTCCACACACTGGCTGGAGGAGCTGCAGCAGCAAAGTAAGTGAACTGCACTGAACACAATCCCTCACCAGGCCCATCCATTACCACTACACCTGCCCTGGGGACCCTCAACCCCACCTGAGGAGAGCTTACCATCCACACTGCCTCAAGTCACCGTCCCCAGCAGGAATACGGTAGAGGTGGTTCTACTAACCACATACCCCGGGTGGGGTCACGACAAATCCCTTGTAAATACCCCTTTTTTTTACTGATCCCAGGCCACGGGACCAGGCTACAGCTACTGTGATCCCAGAGAGACAGCACCAGCCTGGTTCCCGAGTACCCCATAGCCTGGGAGTGCATCACCTCTATGCCTGTCTCCTGCACCCCAACTGTCTCTATTCTTGTCCCCCTGTGCCCCCTGGCTGTTCCCCTGCCTCTATGCCTGACTGCATGTCTCTCTGCCTTTCTGCCTGCGCCTCTCTACCTGTACCCCCCTGCCTCTCTGCCTGTCCCCCTGAGCCCCCCTGCCTCTGTGCCTGTTCCCCTGCACCTCTCCTGCCTCTGTGCTGTCCCCCTGCACCTGTGCCTCTCCCCCTTTGCCCCCCCTTCCTCTGTGCCTGTCCACCTGCGCCCCCTTGCCTCTCCCCATGTGTTACATCTTCCTCCCTTCGTTATCACCCCTGCCTGGCATTACCAATGCCGGCTGCTGAAGGCTCCAAGAATAAGAATCTGAATATATGAGATGCACAATAGGGTCTTATCCTTCGGACAAAGGGTGGAAATAAAACAAATGAAATCTGCTCACCTGATGTAGTTGTGACAACCCACAACCAAGTATGATAGCTCAGTAAAATACAGCTGCTGCATGGCCTGCATCTCCACGGAATCCGTGGTGAAGATAAACAAAAAAAACAGACGAAGTGCTGCTTGACCCGCGCTGATGTCAAAGACCACCAGAAGTCGAGATATCTGGGATAAGGTGTTGCTTTAATTCCGACGCGTTTCGGAGCTACTAAGGGGCTCCTTCCTCAATGACCTGAGGAAGGAGCCTGGTAGTAGCTCCACAACGCTTCGGAATTAAAGCAACACCTTATCCCAGATATCCCGACTTCTGGTGGTCAGCAGCACAGGTCAACTGGCACTTTGTCTGTTTTTTTGAAGGCTCCAAGAAGACACTCTCACTCTGTGGAGCAGGTCATGTGACACGGCCTGAGTGGCGTCACATCAGCCCGCCCTATCACATGACCCGCTCCATACAGTCTCTTCCTGGAGCTTTCATCAACGCATCGGTAATGGCAGGTGGGGTGAGAACGGAGGAGCATGAGGGGGGAGGACGGAGGATGAGGGTGGTTGGGGGTGCCAGTGGCAGAGTTTCCGCTGATGGTAGTGTGTGGCAGGCAGCACTACCGCCAGCGGACGCCATATTGTCCGGCGGAAGTGACATAGCGTTACAACCGGATGGAAGCTGAAGCCAAAAGGCAATTATGTAAATAGATCTATTATGTAATTGTCTAAGGGTTTTTCAAGTGTGTCTGTCGGAGAAATCGTGCGGCACACAGGGGCAGATCATTGGTTGCCGCCTAAGGCGGCAACCAATGAGCGCAGACTATGCAAATAGGTGCGAGAATTCAAAGTTCGAATTTCGTGCCTATTTGCAGCCTGTCGGGATACACGGTGGCCGCAGCGGCGGCTCTCCTCACAGCCCCCCCACTCCTCCTGCAGCCGCGGCACCCCCACTCTTCCTGCCACCCTCCGCTCCTCCTGCCTCTCCTGCCCCCCTCCACTCCTCGCGGCACCCGCCCCACGGCCTCCATCTGCCCCCCCCGCTCCCCGCGGCCCCCTGCTCCTCCTGCCCCTCGTTCCTCATGCCTCCCCGCGCCCCCCCGCTCCATTTGCCCCCCCCGCTCCTCCACGGTGATAAAAATAAAAAAAATCCCATAAGGATACTTACCCTCCGCCGGCTCACTGCTCCAAATCCGTCTTCTAGCTTCTAGAGGGCTTGAGGACCTGTCGTTGCCTGGGAAACCAATCGGCCGATCGGTTTCCCAGGCAACGACAGGTCCTGCCATGGACTTCAAGGCGGAGGTGGAAGGGTGAGTATCCTCACATCCTGCACCCCCCCTGCCGCAACCATCCTGCCTCCCACCCCGCTGGCTCCATTCTGTCCCCCCCCGCCACTATCCCGCCCCCTGCCACCATCCTGCTCCGCCGGCTCCATTCTGCCCCGCTCGCTCCATCCTGCCCAGCTCGCTCCATCCTGCCCCGCTCGCTCCATCCTGCCCCGCTCTCCACCATCCTGCCCTTCCCCCATCCTGCCCCCGCCACCATCCTGCTCCTCCGGCTCCATCCTGCCCCGCTCGCTCTATCCTGCCCGCTCCCACCATCCTGCCCCGCCGACTCCATCCTTCCCCGCCGCCTCCATCCTGCCCCGCTCGCTCCACCCTGCCCCGATCGCTCAATCCTGCCCCCCCGCCGCTATTCTGCCCCCTTACCATCATCCTGCCCCACTCACTCCATCCTGACCTGCTCGCTCCATCCTGCCCCCCCGCCACCATCCTGCCCCCCGCCACCATCCTGCCGAGCTCGCTACCATCCTGCCCTCCACCCATCCTGCCCCCCCCCGCCACCATCCTGCTCCTCCGGCTCGATCCTGCTCCTCCGGCTTCATCCTGCCCCGCTCGCCACCATCCTGCCCCGCTCCCACCATTCTGCCCCGCCGGCTCCATGCTACCCCGCCGGCTCCATCCTGCCCCGCTTGCTCCATCCTACCCCGCTCGATCCATCCTGCCCAGCTAGCTCCATCCTGCCCCGCTCGCCACCATCCTGCCACCATCCTGCTCCTCTGGCTCCATTCTGCTCCTCCGGCTCCATCCTGCCCCACCAGCTCCATCCTGCCCCACCAGCTCCATCCTGCCCCGCCGGCTCCCTTTTGCCCCCCGCCACCATCCTGCCCCCCCGCCACCATCCTGCCTCGCTCGCTCCATCCTGCCTCGCTCGCTCCATCCTGCCCCGCTCGCTCCATCCTGCCCCGCTCGCTCCATCCTGCCCCCCCGCCACCATCCTGCTCCGCTCACTCCATCCTGCCCCGTTCGCCACCATCCTGCCCTCCCCCCATCCTGCCCCCGCCACTATCCTGCTCGTCCGGCTCCATCCTTCCCCGCTCCCACCATCCTGCCCCGCCGCCTCCATCCTGCCCCCCACCACTATCCTGCTCCCCTACCACCATCCTGCCTCGCTCGCTCCATCCTGCCCCGTTCACCACCATCCTGCCCCACTCGCCTGATCCTGCCCTGCTCGCTCCATCCTGCCCCGCTCGCCACCATCCTGTCCTCCCCCCATCCTGCCCCCCCGCCACCATCCTGCTCCTCCGGCTCCATCCTGCTCCTCCGGCTTCATCCTGCCCCACTCGATCCATCCTGCCCAGCTCCTACCATTCTGCCCCGCCGGCTCCATCCTGCCCCGCTCGCCACCATCCTGCCCTGCTTGCCACCATCCTTCCCCACTCCCACCATCCTGCCCCGCTCACTCCATCCTGCCTTGCTCCCACCATCCTGCCCCGCCGGCTCCATGCTGCCCCGCTCCGCCACCATCCTGCCCCGCTCGCTCTATCCTGCTCCGCTCGCTGCATCCTGCCCCGCTCGCTCCATCCTGCCCCGCTTGCTCCATCCTGCCCAGTTTGCTCCATCCTGCCCCGCTCGCCACCATCCTGCCCCGCTCGCCCACCATCCTGCTCCTCCGGCTCCATCCTGCTCCTCCGACTTCATCCTGCCCCGCCGGCTCCATCCTGCCCCGCCGGCTCCATCTTGCCCCCGCCACCATCCTGCCCCCCCGCCACCATCCTGCCTCGCTCGCTCCTTCCTGCCCCGCTCACCACCAATCCTGCCCCACTCGCTCCATCCTGCACCACTCACTCCATCCTGCCCCACTGGCTCCATCCTGCCCCGCTCGCCACCATCCTGCACCACCCACCATCCTGCCCCCCCAGCCACCATCTTGCCCTCCCCCAGCCACCATCCTGCTCCTCCGGCTCCATCCTGCTCCTCCGCCTCCATCCTGCTCCACCAGCTCCATCCTGCCCTGCTCCCTCCATCCTGCCCCGCTCCCTCCATCCTGCCTCCCACCTCCATCCTGCCCCCCCTCTGCCTCCATCATGCCCCCTCTCTGCCTCTCTGCTGCCCCCCCTCCGCCTCCATCCTGCTCCCCCTCCGCCTCCATCCTGCCCCCCCTCCCGACTCGATCCTGCCCCGCCCCCCCAGCTCCATCCTGTCCCCCCTCTTGGCTCCATCCTGCCCACCTGCCTCCATCCTGCCCCGCTCGCTCCATCCTGCCCCCCGACACAATCCTGCCCCCCCGTCATCATCCTGCCACCTTGCTCCATCCTGCCCCCCGGCAGTTAGCGGTCATGTGATCGACTAGCTGATCGGTTTCCCAGGCAACCTAAAGGCCTGTAGTACCTAGAAGACGGAGGTGGAGTGAGCTGGTGGACAGGTGAGTATCCTCACTGAGGATTTTTTTACTTTTACTGTAGAGGAGCGGGGGGCTGCGGGGAGTGGAGTATTGCCATATACCATAGTGCTGCTATACATGTACTATAATGTACTGCCATATACTATAGTGCTGCTATACATGTACTGTAATGTACCGCCATATACTATAGTGCTGCTATACATGTACTGTAATGTACCGCCATATACAATAGCGCTGCTATACATGTACTGTAATGTACTGCCATATACTATAGTGCTGCTATACATGTACTGTAATGCACCGCCATATACTATAGTGCTGCTATACATGTACTGTAATGTACCACCATATACCATAGCGCTGCTATACATGTACGGTAATGTACCGCCATATACCTTAGCGCTGCTATACATGTAATGTAATGTACTGCCATAAACCATAGCGCTGCTATACATGTAATGTAATGTACCGCCATATACCATAGTGCTGCTATACATGTACTGTAATGTACCGCCATATACCATAGCGCTGCTATACATGTACTGTAATGTACCGCCATATACTATAGTGCTGCTATACATGTACTGTAATGTACCGCCATATACAATAGCGCTGCTATACATATACTATAATGTACCGCCATATACCATAGCGCTGCTACAGTCATGGCCAAAAGTATTGACACCCCTGCAATTCTGTCAGATAATACTCAGTTTCTTCCTGAAAATGATTGCAATCACAAATTCTTTGGTATTATTATCTTCATTTAATTTGTCTTCAATGAAAAAACACAAAAAGAATTGTCCTAATGCCAAATTGGATATAATTCCACACCAAACATAAAAAAGGGGGTGGACAAAATTATTGGCACCCTTAGAAAAATCATGTGATGCTTCTCTAATTTGTGTAATTAACAGCACCTGTAACTTACCTGTGGCACCTAACAGGTGTTAGCAATAACTAAATCACACTTGCAGCCAGTTGACATGGATTAAAGTTGACTCAACCACTGTCCTGTGTCCTTGTGTGTACCACATTGAGCATGGAGAAAAGAAAGAAGACCAAAGAACTGTCTGAGGACTTGAGAAACCAAATTGTGAGGAAGCATGAGCAATCTCAAGGCTACAAGTCCATCTCCAAAGACCTGAATGTTCCTGTGTCTACCGTGCGCAGTGTCATCAAGAAGTTTAAAGCCCATGGCACTGTGGCTAACCTCAATAGATGTGGACGTAAAAGAAAAATTGACAAGAGATTTCAACGCAAGATTGTGTGGATGGTGGATAAAGAACCTCGACTAACATCCAAACAAGTTCAAGCTGCCCTGCAGTCTGAGGGTACAACAGTGTCAACCCGTACTATCCGTCGGCGTCTGAATGATAAGGGACTGTATGGTAGGAGACCCAGGAAGACCCCACTTCTTACCCCGAGACATAAAAAAGCCAGGCTGGAGTTTGCCAAAACTTACCTGAGAAACCCTAAAATGTTTTGGAAGAATGTTCTCTAGTCAGATGAGACAAAAGTAGAGCTTTTTTGGCAAAGGCATCAACATAGAGTTTACAGGAGAAAAAAAGAGGCATTCAAAGAAAAGAACACAGTCCCTACAGTCAAACATGGAGGAGGTTCCCTGATGTTTTGGGGTTGCTTTGCTGTCTCTGGCACTGGACTGCTTGACCGTGTGCATGGCATTATGAAGTCTGAAGACTACCAACAAATATTTGCAGTATAATGTAGGGCCCAGTGTGAGAAAGCTTGGTCTCCCTCAGAGGTCATGGGTCTTCCAGCAGGACAATGACCCAAAACACACCTCAAAAAGCACTAGAAAATGGTTTGAGAGAAAGTACTGGAGACTTCTAAGGTGGCCAGCAATGAGTCCAGACCTGAATCCCATAGAACACCTGTGGAGAGATCTAAAAATGGCAGTTTGGAGAAGGCACCTTTCAAACATCAGGGACCTGGAGCAGTTTGTCAAAGAAGAATGGTCTAAAATTCCAGCAGAGCATTGTAAGAAACTCATTGATGGTTACCGGAAGCGGTTGATCGCAGTTATTTTGGCTAAAGGTTGTGCAACCAAATATTAGGCTGAGGGTGCCAATACTTTTGTCTGGCCCATTTTTGGAGTTTTGTGTGAAATGATCAATGTTTTGCTTTTTGCTTCTTGCTTCATTCTTTTTTGTGTTTTTTCATTGAAGACAAATTAAATGAAGATAATAATACCAAAGAATTTGTGATTGCAATCATTTTCAGGAAGAAACTGAGTATTATCTGACAGAATTGAAGGGGTGTCAATACTTTTGGCCATGACTGTATACATGTAATGTAATGTACCACCATATACCATAGCGCTGCTCTATCTATCTATATATATATATATATATATATATATATATATATATATACTAGCTGTGAGCCCGATGCAAATGCATCGGGATTCTAGAACGTGCATAAATTTGCTTATAATAGTTATAGCTGGTCTGAGTACTTTTTGGGGGGGTGTGAGTATTTTTTGGGGGGTGTGAGGACTTTTTGGGGGGGTGTTGAATACTTTTTGGGGGGTGTTGAATACTTTTTGGGGGTTGTTGAATACTTTTTGGGGGGTGTTCAATACTTTTTTGGGGGGTGTTGAATACTGTTTGGGGGGTATTAGATTAATTTTTTTAATGTAATTAGTTAATGTAATTAATATATTAATTTTATATATTATTTTTTTTTGTTGTTTTTTATTATTATGTTTTATTTTATTGTGTATTATTTATATTATTTTTTTTTTTTAGTATTTTTATTATTATTAAAGTTAAAAAACCGCACTTGCTGCACCTGCCGCAAGTCCCCCTATACTTTCTATGGGGATTACCGCAACCGCGCCGCAACCGTTACACTTGCGGCGGGGTTGCGGTAATCACCATAGAAAGTATAGGGGTACTTGCGGCAGGTGCGGCGGCTGAGGTAGCGACTCGCAATGGCCTCGCGGCCATTGCTCGCGCTATCTCAGCGGTAAATCGCTAAGTTTGTGGCCGAGCCTCTGGTTCTATTTTCGGCCAGCGACTCGCTGAGTAAAACAGCTGAGTGTGAGTGCTAAAGATCCGATACATTCATGAGCCTAATGAGCGGCTGAACCTGTGGGGATGAGTGCTTTGCTGTGCGGAGAAAGTGAGGTGTGGTGATGTGGCCCCTGGCGGGGTGCATCATACGGGTTATCAATGCAGGTCTGTGTTCACATGGGCCTGGTTTTCCTGATTGTCCGATGTACAGGGGGTTAACAGCTGAAGGGTTTTCATGAGCTGAGTAAAAAAGCTGAGTGTGAGTGCTGAAGATCCGATACATTCATGAGCCTAATGAGCGGCTGACCCTGTGGGGATGAGTGCTTTGCTGGGCTAAACCTGAATGGTGCACAGGGGGTTAATCACATCTCAGGTCTGTGTGTGAGTGAAGATGTGCTGATTGACTCACTGGGTTGCAGCTGGGAGTGAGTAGGCTGGATAGGAACCTGCTAGGTGTCTGAGTGAGGAGAGGACGATTCAGAAGTTCAGAGCACTGCCATGTGAAGAGGTGCTGGAAGTGATCCGTCCTCAGTGGGTAAGTGATGGGAGCCTACCAGCTGATGTGTGCATGGCAGCCAGTGTCCAAGGGCCAGGCGGTCACAGCTGACTTTGGGACATTGAGGGGGGGGGCTGTGCGGCCATTGAGGGGGGGGGGGCGCAGTGCGGCCATTGAGGGGGGGGGGCGCAGTGCGGCCATTGAGGGGGGGGGCGCAGTGCGGCCCTTGAGGGGAGGGGGGGGCGCAGTGCGGCCATTGAGGGGGGGGGGCGCAGTGCGGCCATTGAGGGGGGGGGCAGTGCGGCCATTGAGAGGGGGGGCGCAGTGCGGCCATTGAGGGGGGGGGCGCAGTGCGGCCATTGAGGGGGGGGCGCAGTGCAGTAGTAGTAGTAGTAGTAGTAGTAGTAGTAGTAGTAGTCGTCTATGGGGATAACCGTAATCCCCTTAGAAAGTATAGGGAGACTTGCTGTGGTAGCGACTCGCAATGGCCTCGCGGCCATTGCTCGCGCTACCTCAGCGGTAAATCGCTAACTGTGTGGCCGGGCCTCTGGTTCTATTGTCGGCCAGCGACTCGCAATGGCCGCTTTGCGGCCATTGCTCGCACAAACCTAGCGACTCGCAATGGCCTCGCGGCCATTGCTCGCACAACTAACGACTCGCATTGGCCGCTACGCGGCCAATGCTTCGCCGTGGTGACGTCACAAAAGTGACAAAGCCACGGCGATTTCGGGGTCCGACACGATTTTGCCTACGGCAATTATAGAGTAGATATATATGTAGTTCACTCACGCTGACTGAACAAGTTCTGTCAGTCACAGCATGTCAACTACATGCATATTCTAGAATACCCGATGCGTTAAAATCGGGCCACCGTCTAGTATATGTATAATATATATATATATAATATATATATATATTTACACTTAACTAGAAAAAATTCTCTGCAGCACTCAGTTACTACCAATGATGCACAAATGCTAACAAGCAGTGTAAATTTGAGGAAAAATTTTAAAACTTACGTTTTTTTCAAAAAATTCAAAAATCTTCGTTTTTTATTTTCTTGGGGTTCTTGGTACAAACATTGGCCAATGTTCGTTTGCTCATCAGCCGCGACAAGGCGACCCCAGAACAGAAAAAAAACTGCACAGCACTCCACAGACACAATATGAACTGATGCCAGCAGGGATTCTGGGTCAAATAACTAGAAAAAATTCTCTGCAGCACTCAGTTACTACCAATGATGCACAAATGTTAACAAGCAGTATATATTTGAGGAAAAATGTAAAAACGTACGTTTTTTTCAAAAATCTTTTGTTTTTTATTCATTTATTTATTTTTTCTTGGGGTTCTTGGTACAAACACTGGCCAATGTCCGTTTGCTCATCAGCCGCGACAAGGCGACCCCAGGTCTGATGAGTCCTAACGCTGACATCCCTGCCCTCCTTGTCCTCCCTATCCCACTACTAAGTGGGCGGACACCATCTCAACCTAAGACCACCTGTGGGTGATGAGGGTGCAAAGTTGCAGTCATGGAGCCAGATTCTCCATTTGTTATACACAGGACAGAAAAAACTCATTGTGTCTGTGAGTGCTGTGCAGTTTTTTTTCTGTTCTGTATATCTACACTTATGTAGATTATAGATATATATATAATTGTAGAAAAGAGTTCACAGCACGTCCTTATGATGCAGCCTAAGGTTTTATTCCAGCTCAGGCAGGTACATGGCAACGTTTCGAGCCCAGATAGCTCTTTGTCCAGCATCCACATAACAGAATGGTTCACTTTTTATATTACTCATGCCTATCGCATCACTTCCTTACAATAAATTTACATATATCAATCATCTGTGACATTATACATTAATACATTTTCATCTATTAAACCATACACCTCTCATTGTGCTCCTATATCAAGTGGACAATTATATACACCACTTCCTCTTTCTTTTTATCTCATCATCCCTATTGGAGATGTTGGAGGTCTCATTGTTATTCATTTACAAAGATATTTACTTCTTCATGTAACAAATATGATTAATAGTAGTCATTAATGACTGTGAACCATGCATGAGAGCGGCTCACCAGTTCACTGCAGCTGCAAAATTAATGGTTTACCTGAGGTAAGGGAATTCAGAGAGCCCCCGTTGTTCTCATTTAGAAGGGGTAAAAATTTAAAAGACCACCTGGTACAATCGGATATAGGGTCTTTTAAAGAAGGAATGCAATCGACTATAACTGGTAAAACTAAGAGAGGAAATTACCCATGTATAGGTTGTGTCAATTGTTCACAGATGCTGAAAGGGAGTAATTTTGAAGTGAAAGGGGAAGACTATGAAATACAACATATGGCATGTGCATATGCGGGTGTCACCATGGCAGTCCTGGAAGAGGAACACGTCTATGTATCCCACCACTTCCGAAATGTGAGGGAGTGGTGGAGGTACATAGATGATGTTTTTGTCTTGTGGAAAAGAGACATGAGTGAGCTCACTAGCTTTTTTGAATTTTTAAACACGCTTGATTCCAGTATAAAATTCACTATGGAATGTTCAACTACTACAATACAATTCCTTGATGTTAATGTGGAGCTGAATAGAGATCAAATCAAAACATCGTTGCATGTGAAACCCACAGATAGGAATATGTTATTACATTTTAAGAGCGTCCCACTCCCAGCCCCTCTCCCACTCACTGAAAAGCAGGAGATAAGTCACCTTGTGACCCGGAGCTGCTCCTCCTAGGTATCCTCCTCCAGCACAGGTAGCCACCTCTGGTCTTCTTTGCTGGCTCTCACTGCTTCCCTTCATTCAGACGACTGGCAAGTCAGCACCCCCTCCCTCCTCTGCTCTCCTCTCAGCTCAGCTCCTCTGCTCTCCTCTCACCTTCACGCTCTTCCCTCCCCCGCTCTCCTCGCAGCTCCCCTCCCTCACCTCCTCGTAGTAGCTCCAGTCTCTCCCAGCATGTGTCCCACACTCTGCACGGCGGGACACTCAATGATGACATCACCTCCCTCTCCGTGCAGAGCAGAGCTGCAGGGGGCGGGAGATTTGAAAGCAGACAGCAGCCGGCATGCTGCACTGCTTTAGCATATATCGCGGGTGGCAGCCGCAGGTCCCATGGCAGTAGCTGCCACATTGCCGCCCCCACATACGTGCTGCCTGGGGTGGACCGCCCCCTCCTCCCCCCCATGCTACGCCACTGATCGTATGTAATATTGGGATTGAGGGGAAACCCTGAGGACCCTTTGCACTCCAAATAATACCAGCAGATGGTACTGTTCCCTGTATATATATATAATACAGTACAGACCAAAAGTGGAAATCTGTGCTTTGGTCTGATGACTCCAAATTTGAGATCCTTGGTTCCAACCACCATGTCTTTATGCGACGCCGAAAACTTGAACGGATGGACTCTACATGCCTGGTTCCCACTGTGAAGCATGTAGGAGGAGGTGTGATGGTGTAGGGGTGCTTTGCTGCTTTGAAGCTCATCAAGAGAATGCCAAGAGTGTGCAAAGCAGTAATCAAAGCAAAAGGTGGCTACTTTGAAGAACCTAGAATATAAGACATATTTTCAGTTGTTTCACACTTTTTTGTATCTCGTCGGACCTGAAGTCACTTTGTCGCAGTCGACGAGCAAGCAGACATTGGCCAATGTGTGTACTAAGAACTTCAGATTTAAAAAAAAATAATAAGAATTTGAGTTTTTTGAAAAAACGTAAGTTTTTAAATTTTTTCTCATATATATATAGCTTGTCAGCATTTTACATCATTGGTAGTAGCTGAGTGCTGCAAGTTTTTTTCTAGTATATATATATATATATGTATATATATATTGTGAGGTAGCAACCCGGGAAACTCGCTTGGCACGGGGAAATCAGCGACTACATTTTAACAGAACATAACCAGCAGATTTATTGTTTTTCTGTCATAAACCGCTTTCATCACATAAAACATAACACTGTATTTACATTTTCATATGACATAACTTCCACATTAGTACATCACATGACTTTACATGACAGGACATTCACATGAGAATCAACAGGACCATATCATGACCTATTGTCGGTCCCAATGGCGGTTACCTCCGCCTGCCACCCTGACAGGGATCATTCCCCATCCTATTGCAAACGAGTCATCATACAAGGGTACTTTTTTCATGAACCATTATGACTCACGCATGAAACAGCATTCATGGCATTTTTACATAAACCAATATGCTACATACTCAGGGCCCACAATAGTACCAGGAACCCTGTCACTTAGTACACACGAGACCTCCATGGATCCACCGGGATCTGGGACACTTACATCTGGATCAATGGGACTATATCATGACTCACTCAGTCAGTCCCAAAGTCGGCTGTGACCACCTGGCCCTTGAGCCGTACTTGGACTCTCATACCGCACATCTGACTGCCTGGCCCTTAAGCCGTCCACGGTCCTGGACACTGGCTGGCATGCACGCATCACGTGCTACCGGCATGGAGCTGGCAGGCTCCCTTCACTTCTCCCATAGGGGACGGATCACTTCCAGCACATCCTCACATGGCAGTGGTCTGGACTGCTCTGATTCCCATCGTCCTCTCTTCACTCAGACACCTGGCAGGTTCTTATCCAGGTTGCCTCACCCACAGCTGCAACACAGTGAGTCAATCAGCACATCTCACTCACACACAGACCTGAGTATGTGATTAACCCCCTGTGCATCATTCAGGTTTAGCCCAGCAAAGCACTCATACACACAGGTTCTGACACAGCTGCTCATCAGGCTCATGAATATGTGAGGTCTACAGCACTCACTTTCAGCTGTTAACTCCCTGTGTTCTGGGTAGGTTTAACACAGCACACCCACAGTAAAACTGGATAAATGTGAACAGAGTCCATATACTGACCACCCGTGTAATGCACCCGGTCATGGGTTGCATCACCACAATATATATATATATATACATACACACAAGTATATATGATGTTTGAGTTTTCATTGGCTATAAGCCATAATCATCAACTGTTTGTAATGACTATGTTATATACGCATTTCACTTTATGTATTCAATTACTGAAATAAATTATCTTTTTGATGCTATTTTAATTTATTGAGATGCTCCTGTATGTTATGTTTTCTGTTCAGTAAAAGTTCTACATCTTATGCATTCAACGCAAAGCAAAGAATGACATAGTTAACAAATAGGGGACATTTTAAAATGTTAGGCCTCATGCTTCACAACACATTGTAATCTCACTTTGTGGCTTTACCAAAAGATTAAAATGAAATAGCCATATTTTTGCATATCATTTATCAAGGCTTTTTTCACTGTCACTTTAATTTCCATTATCTACATATAAGAATCATACTCCCTACCAGGTCAGAAATGCTTACAATAGCTTTTGGAAATGATGTATAGTAGTATTCCTCTAAAATAAAAATTACCATATTTTTTGAATTATAAAACACACTTTTGTTTCCCCCAAATTGGGGGGGAAACCTAGGGTGCATCTTAAAATCCAAATCTTTAAAAAAAAAAGCCAGGAGCTGCGGGGGAGGGGGAAGTCATGGCAGTGCCCAGAGGACACCGCCATTCTGGATGCGCCAGCATGCATTGCTAAGCTGCAATACTTGCTCTAGTGTCTGGACTTCAAGAAAATGGGTGCGGAGGCGACACATGCGCAGATAATTTTCTTGAAGTCTGGACACGAGCATGTATTGCAGCTCAGCATTGCATATTAGAACATCGATAATGGCGGCACCCACTGGGTGCTGCCATGGCCCCCCGCAGCACCTGGCTTTGCCCCAACCTTCTGAGGACCCATGAAAATCGGCTCATGCACCCCCGCAACCCCACCTCAGTGAGCCATGAGAGGCTACAAGGATGGGAAATTTATGTCCCAGGATGGTTGCCATATATATATCAGGAGGTTGCACATATTCAAGGATGGGAGCATGGATACTAGGATGAGGGCCGTATATGTATATCAGGAGGTGGCAGACATAGCAGGAAGGAGGCATTTATACCAGGATGGGGACAATATATATCAGGATGGGGGCACAGATACCAGGATGGGGGCATGGATACCAGAATAGGCTCCGTTTGTATATCAGGATGGGGCATGGATACAAGGATGGGGGCCATAGATATATATCAGGAGGAGGCATGGATACCAGGGTGGGGATCATATATATCAGGAGGGGACACATATACCAGGATGCGGGCCATATATACCAGGATGGAAGACATATATACCAGGATGGGGGACATATAAACTGATTGTAAGACGGACATTGACATTATAAGATGGACCCCATTTAACATTAATTTTTTTTTCTCTTTTCCTTCACCAAATTTGGGGTGCGTCTTATAATCCGGTGCATTTTATAAAGCAAAACATACACTAATATGTAATACACGTAAGTGGTACAATTTTCATATCCGCCATCATTGGCATCCTACAATGCTGTTATAAAAGTAACATAATCTGATGGATAGAGCTATGAACACTGCTACCATGGATGAATAAGGTATTTATATGTACAACTACTTTTACTCGAAAATATATATATTTTTTACGGACCTTGTGCTAATTCAGATTTACTGAATACCCCGAAAAATAGAGTCCTCAACAATGTGTGGAAATCCAGACATGATACTGGTCATATTGGGCTCTTGTTGTTTATGAAGGAAAGATATCATAATGAAACCAGAGAAAGGATTAGGTCAGATTTTGCTCTTCATTTTATGTCTTGAAAGTGTAACACTTATGGTCCACCAGATTATCTAATATGGCAGACTATAGCACATTTGGTCATGATTGATGGCTTACTTTATGTGCCTGCAGATAATACAGCATAGCTGATCAATGAAATTCCTCTAATGTGTCACAGAAGCGACCTCCAGAAAAGGCACCAACAAATCATCAGTGAAAGGAATATGACAGTATCTCCCTTCACACATTTCAGCAAAAAAGTATCCTGTGAAAATTTGCTTTCGAAAAGGCAGTTTGCAGTTCATTTTCGGGTATATACTAGACATTTTACATGAGGATTTCTATATTCCTACAGCATAAGGGTGCCAAGTTATGATCATTTCAAGTTTTATGAGTAGAATTATCTTTAACAACAATAGTCTGATGTTGATAGGTGGCAGAAATTGAAAAGCTCTGTTTCCCTGAGCAGTGTACATGGCAAAGTTTTAGTCGACAGGAAAAATGAATTATTGCCAAATTTAAAGTGAACATTTGGTTTTGAGCCGCTATATTGTGGATTAGCATGTATAGAACTAAGAATTTCTAAATAGTGATAAGGAATGTCAACTTTCAAACTTACAGCTAGGAAATCTTCATCATACTTTGGAGGTGCTGCAGACCACAAGCTTTATTTACATTTGCCTACAATTAGAGATGAAGCGAACCTTTTGAAGTCCGGATTTGGTTCCGTTCACCGAAGGGGAATATTTTCGACAAATAAATTGCCAAACAGTTTGGTGAACATCTGAACCCCATTCAAATCAATGGGAGGCAAAATCAAAGGCATATAAAAAACCTTCAAAGAGGCCCAAAAGCTGCCAAACACAGCTCAAACCATTTTACAGAGGAGCCTCGCTGTTTTGGCACACTACTTATCTTCCTAGAGCATTACTTACCAAGCTTCAGCACCACTGTCACCCTGCTTCAGGGCTTGCTCATAAACCTCACTGCTTCACCCCGTTGATTGGTTAAAGTCCTACATAGCCCCACCCACCCTCTCTGCCATCATCTGGGATTAGTTGCCAGTATAGAAACAAAACTGTGTCAGATTTCTGTAAAATAAATAAATAATTGAAAAAATATGGTGTGAAATCTCCCCTCCAATTTTGATACAAGGCAATATAAAGCACACCGCTGGGGGCTGGTATTCTTACCTTAGGGAGGTACATAGTTATAGCCCCCCGCAGGGTAAGAATTAGCAGCTTGCAGACACTCCTGAATTTAGTGCATCCATATACTGGTGTTTCATCCCAGCTCATCCCACTGCCCTTGTGTGGGGGCAAACAGGGTAATAAAAGTGGTTAAGGACAGATAAATATTGTCAGCTGTCGTCAACCCCTGGATTGGTAATGTTGAGGGTGTCTATAATATCCCCACATTATGAATCCAGTGAGTAAATAAGTTAAAAAAGCATAGATGCTGAGAAAAAACTTTTTATTAGAAATAAAATACACAGACAACCCGCTTTAATCTATTTATTAAGCCCAAACATACCCAGCTCCAACGGTAATTCACACAACACGATATTCACCGAAGTACACTTGTAACGGCTACAATGATATGGCAGGAGCATGCAGCTGTATTATTTTTATAGAACTGCAAGCTTCTGTCTAGAGAGTAGGTAGCTGGGCAGGGTAATGCATATGAGACTCGAGTGAGTCTCGCATGTCTGTTGCCCAGTGTGACTCCAGCCTCACACTGAACTGCAACTGTGTGTGGTGAAAGCAGACAGTTCATCTGAGTTCACCACGGTAACAGCTCATGCAGTTTTTTACGGTAACTCACCTTTGACTGCAGATCAACTGTTGGACATTAGTGATGGGCGAGTCCTAAATTACACGGAATCGTTGACTCTAGCGAGTCCGAGCCCGGGACTCGCTACTCGTTGCGAGTCTAGCGAGTCCAATGTTAATGAATGGGGAAGCGAGTAATAGCGAGTAATGTGCGATTTACAAATTGCAGATGTGTCTCAGAAAGCGCTCGCATTTCCGTTTTGGCGGGTTAAGTGTGTGGTAACACTTGGCAGTGAAGCAGCACACTAGTCCCTGCAAAAATTATTAAGTGCGCACAAGAAGTCGCACAAGCAGGTGGCGTACGTGCTATTTGCAGGTAGGAGAGCAGCAACGCACTGGCCTGCCACATAGAAAATAAAGCTGAAGGGGTTATTATGACCCAAAATCTATCAGGTGCAAAAAAATAAGAAATAGTACCTCAGCTAAGCCTCTGACTTCAGCTATTAGGAAAGCTGAGTGAGTAAGCTAAGCTATGAGGTCGATCCTGTGTGCACTGTAAGGCTGCTCCTCCCTGCCTGCCTGCCTACAGTCCTCTACACAGTACTCCTCTGTCCTCCTGGTAGCTCTCAGAAGAGCTGTTTGGGTTAAATATAAGGAATCTTGAAGTTTCCCTACACTGACTGACACTCCCTATGATCTGCTCCAGCATCTACCTCACCCCGCACTAGCTCAGAACTTCACAGGAATGTGGAGGTAATGGCGGTGGCAAGGCTTATATACAGCCTCGCCTCTCATACATGACATAGGCATCACGATAAACAGAAGCCAATCATAGTCCTGCCACAACCAACATGGCTGTGGCATTACTGAATATAATTGGCTAACATGCTTGTCCATCTTCACAAGTTTTCTGACCTAACACGCTAGGCTGTCTCGGAAGCTTTGTCGGAACATAACAGATTCTGTATTCGCGAGTCCTGAATACAGTATACAGGACTCGGATTTGTTGACTCGCTCAGACTCGCTCAGACTCGCTCAGACTCACTGCTGACAGCGGGTATCCGTGAAGCGGTGCGATTGCTTAAACGATTTGGGGAGATTCAAGCTACATAGCGATGTGATATAGCGAGTCTAGCGAGTGAGAAAAAGTAGACTCTGACAAAACTAGGATTGCCATTGACTTGCATTGGACTCGTTACTGTGCAAGTAATCGCTGGGAAACTCGCCGAGTAACGAGTCCTAGCGAGTAGACTCGCCCATCCCTATTGGACATCAATACTCACAGCTGTCTGCCTGTGAGAGCGAATTTCTGCAGTGTACAAATGCTGTAATGGTCTCCGCTCACCTCATGCAGCCGTGCCTGGACATTACTGTGGATTATCACTGGAGGATATGTTTGGGCTTAATAAATTGCTGACTCCAAGTTGTTTGTGTGTTTAATTTACAATAAAGGATTTTTTCTTTTTGTGTTTTATTTATAATAAAGGATTTTTCACTGCATTTTTGTTTTTTAACTATTTACTCACTGGATTAGTAATGTGAGGGTATCATAGATGCCTCAAAATTACAAATCGAGAGGTTGATAAAAGGTGACAATACTCATCTGTCATTAACCCCTTCTATTAGCCTGACCAGGGCGGTGGAAAGGGTTGTGGCGAAGTTCCAGGAGTGGGGCATCTTATGGAGAAGCCAGTTCTGGGATGGCTGTGACCTGTTATTTTTAGGCTGGTGAGGACCCATAGAAGATGGCCCCTCACACCCAGCGAATACCAGACCACAGCTGTCAGCTTTAATTTGGCTGGTAATCAAAAATGGAGGGGATGCTATTTTTTTCAAATTATTTTATAATTTAAAAAAATAGCTTGAGTGACCTGTTTTGGATTACCAGCCAATTTTAAGCTGCCAGCTGTGGTCTGCAGGCGGCAGCTGTCTGGTGTAAGCTGGCTGTTGATGAAAAATAGGGGCTACTCCCTAGGGGGTGGTGAGTAAAATCAAGTCCTTTAGAGCATGCATCTATTGGGATGGATCCATTAGGTTTCCAAAGTGTGGATTGCAGGCACACGGTACATGGTGTTGTGGTGTTGTACGGGAATCCCAATATGGCACATCTTTCCTTTGTCTAGGGTCCCACCACTTCCAGTGCCAGGTCCAAAATGAATGCTATAATAGCACACTTGTGCACATGCCAAAAATTTGTATTCTAAATGGATGGAAGGAAATGAAATAAAGGGATTGCACATTTTCAAGAAGCAATATTATAGTGTTTTATGAATGTGAACAACAGACATATAAGACTATGCATGTTAAGCATATAATGGACATATGCTATTTTTATCTGAATTGATACGTATAAAAGAGGTGGCCTCCCTTGCTGCTCCCCCCCACAATAATAAAGGGATGTTTAAAGAAGATTTTAAGGATATAGATTTCACAGCTGCAGCTACATCTGGCACTGTTCCAAAAATTCACAGCCTGCAGGTGTCTCAACACCTGTAAACTCAAGGATGCTTATAAACTTTCTTTTAAAGCTCCATTAAATTCACCAGAGTGAAAGAAACTGGCAGACCTGATGGCTGTGAACTCACCTAACGTTGTTAGGGTTGCTCTCAGCCACCAGGTCTTCTCGTGACTGTTTTGGCCCCAAGCCTTCAAAAGGAAAATGTTAGGCGGCCGTCACACGCACAGATATCGCGCAAGATATCGCTTGAACGCGGCAGATTAAACATCGCGTGAGCGATGACTGTGTGTGTGACGGCAAGATACGACGAGCGAGATCTGATCAAATCGCAAAATCGAGATCTGAGGTCCGGTCCTCAGATCTAGCGATTTACGATTTATCGATCTGCTTCATCGTGGTGTATGACACCACGATGAACGATCTCCCAGCGGCAGAGCCTATGCTGGGAGATGGTAACTATGGTACACGTCGGGTAACTAAGCGACGCGTGGCGCCTAGTTACCCGATGTGTACCATAGTTACCAGCGATCTCGCTGGTCCACATCGCTGGTGAGTCTGTCTGTGTGACATCTCACCAGCGATGTGAGCGATATTGTAAGCGATTGCGCGTGCACGTGATCGCTTACAATATCGTTCTAGATATCTTAGCGTGTGACGGCCGCCTTAGGGCCATTTTAAAATCTCAAACTTTTCCCCTGAACAAAACCGTGTTTGCAGATTTTTTAGTAAATTTCTCAGGTTTCCCAAACTAAACTAGACCACAGAAAAAAACCGTATATCAAACGTGTGGAAGTACTCTGCTATAATAAATAGTAATAAAAAGCAAGTGCTAGTAAAAAACAGTATAAAAACAGGGTACTTAGTTAATACGTTTTTGCAAAAAAGTACGTAAGCCGTTCTACGTCTTCAACGTGACCCATATCAGAACAGTCCTATCTAAACTAATTAAAAACCTGATCCTGTATAGTATACCTCATGGATGCAGGGTGAAGAGAGGCCAGAATCCAACATGGACACGGTGTAGCAGATGGCTTATGTGCCTGGCTCAGAATGGGAAGTGAGTGGAACGGCTTACGTACTTTTTTGCAAAAACGTATTAACTAAGTACCCTGCTTTTATACTGTTTTTTACTAGCACTTGCTTTTTATTACTATTTATTATAGCAGAGTACTTCCACACGTTTGATATACGGTTTTTTTCTGTGGTCTAGATATTTGGTGTGAGTGAACGTAGTCTTACACACCCGTTCACATTGTGCCCTGGCTCAGGTGCAGTCTTCCCAAACTAAACTGTAAATATTTGTGTCAAATTTTAAATTGTATGGGTAAGTTCACTCATCTCTATCTACAATCTCTTGTATTCTTTACTTGCATGCATTGTGACTGTCACAAGGTATTCGGCATCTAATCTGAAAACAGTATAATTTAGAGTCAGAAGAACTGATTCCAGTGATGTGTCACTTATTGGCCTGCCTGCAGTAGCTTTAAAACAATCACTATTTTATCAGCAAGATATTATCACTAGAGGATTAATAAACCTGCTGCCATGCCAACCTCCATATTCATGAGTTTTTAGTGTATCACCACCATTGATTGACAGATATTTTCCTATTCACAGTAAACACAGAAAGCTGCCAATCATGGGTGTGGGTAGGCTTTTACAGAGCTTAGCATCCACAGTACTGGAATATCTGTGGCAGATAAAGTTGTGAATTTATCAAAACTGCAGCGAGCATGCCAGTGAGTTATACATTGTCGGAGTGGTGGTCTCTAGCCCTACATTATGCTCCTCCCAGAAAGGGTAGCAAATAGATGCCCTTTAGTGCTCATTCATACATCCTATTCATTTGATCTTGGACCGCAATGCACGGACTGGCCATGGCACTCTTGATTTGAGTGTCACAGCCTCATAGAAATATATAACACTGTTATGCACTGGTCTGAGATTGGTCTGATGTGCACAGATGTCAAATAAGGCCTTAAATGGCATCAACCTTTCAATCAATCTTTTTTATTTTAATAGAATTTCTTAATATTTACAATTTATAGGGTAAATTTTAATTATATATAAATCCAAAATATGTAGAATCAGATTACTCAAATCAATAAAACATTACGCCGACTGGCAAAATTAGGTAGTTGGAAGTCAAGGATGATGGAAGATTGACAAGTAATTATGCTTCATTAGAGTTGTGCCTAAACACTAGCACAACTCATAGGGTACCTTTACACGCCGCTACTGGCGGGTGGCTACAACCGGATACATGCGAGAAATGTATCTTGCACCGGCAATTCACCCCGTGGTAGCGGCGTGTGAAGACGGTTGTAGCCACCCGCCAGTAGCAGCACCTGTTTCAGAGCACTGCCCTGAAACAGGTGGCTACCCAGATTGTAGCGACCTGTATCGGCTTGTAAAGAAGCAACAGAAGGGATGTCTGGACACCAGCCTATGTACCTGGTATGTAGCTGGGGCGTGACACAGGCTCCGGGTTACCGCGCCCCATCAGCGATCATTGGAGGAAGCGCCTGCATTACGATTGGTAGTCGCTGCATAGGGAGGCATATTTAAGGAGCTGACCAGTCACACTACACAATTGCTCGAGCGTCATGTATTAGTCAGCCTTCCTGCGCTGCCTGGCCAATCGTGATGTTATTGCTTTGTCCTATCAGCGTACGGACGTCTCGTAATCCACAATTGTGGCGCGCCTATGTGTTGTCCCTGCTGCACCAGGTCCGCCCATATTAGCTTGTTGTAGCGGTGTGTAAATGAGGTAAGGTGCTCGGCAGAAGGTAACTTGAGACACCCGGCGGTGTATCTAGAGATAGATGTAACCTACTGTAGCGCACCTTGTTGCGGCGTGTAAAGGTGGTGCGGGTACCGTTTGCAACCATTTGTGCGTGCTCGTGCACGTGAAGTAGCTGGTTGTAGCCACCATCCAGTAACGGCGTGTAAAGGTACCCATATAGATGAGAACCTGTCTATGTTTTCATTTGAACAATTTATTGTGCGACATACTAACTAGAAGACCTCCTTTTTTTCAGTCTTTTTCTTGTCTAAATAAATATATGTATATTTTATAAGAATTATACCAAAGGCCAAAACAGGAATTGTACAGTGTATCTCTGTGCCATATAAGCGATTACCTGAAGATTTCAACACAAACCATTTTATTATTATTATTATTATAATTATTATTATTACTATTAATCTATAATGATACAGTAATTTAACATTATGAATGAATGATTTGAAAGTAAATATTATACGTCCATAATTAGGAAATACTCAGGCCCCATTGTAACCTCAACAGGGACAACTAATGTTCAGTTAAAGGGACTCTGTCAGGTCATATTTTCAGTATGATACTAATATTACCCTTGAATAGTGCCTGGGCAGACCTTTTGAAGACATATCAAATCATTATTGCACCCTTTGAAGTTTCCATGCTATAAACATTTTCAGACCCCGCAGGGAGCTGGTGCGTTAGTCATGTCCATTATATTCACAGACAATTAGTCCTGCTGTGTTAAAGTGTTCATTTAAACATTCACTCTTTCTTAGCAGCTGTCTCCTCCCTTTGCTCTTCACTGTCAAGTTTCAGTTTCAATTAGGAGCTTCTGATGGAGATGGAGGGAGAGATTGCAGGCACACATCTTACCTGATCTAAATAAGGTATCTACTCCACTTGTTTCTCTAAGCAGGAATCAATGCTGTCCTGTGAGAGATTCCGTGTTTTATTTGACCTTTTGTTTTGCTGCCAATAGAGCAGACTGATCTCCTCTGCAATAATGTAGTGTGAATTTGTGACATGAACCATCCTATAGGGTGTGGACAGCAGAGAACTAAAGGTACCATCACACGCCTCCATATCGCCGGCAAGAACGCTGCCAGATTCAGAGATGTGGAAACCACATCGCATGTGCATAGTGGTATGTGACTGGGCAATTCTGCGGCGAGAAATCGCTGGTGGAGCGTCGCCTGATTGCCCTGCCATGCAGAGAAATCAGGCAATATCCACCAGGCGCTTTTAGCGCATAGTGCCGTGTGACAGGGCGATAGCGCCGTACACTGCAATCCTGAAATAAATCCCGTAGGCGTGCTTGGATGTGTTTTTTTTTCGCACCGCATCTATGGCAATTGGTGGGTGATACTGCGCTATTGGCTGGCCGTGTCCGAGGCTCCTTATTTGATGGCCTGTGCGTTCACGCAAGGCTGACCAATGGGAACACAGTTCCGTCCACCAATCGCAGTGATAGGGGCTCGTTGAAACACACTCTAGCACGCCCCTATCAAAACAGTATGCTCACATCGCTGCTACGATTGTGGCGTGTGACGTGGTGATGTGTGAAGGGAACATCGCTTCCTGTCTTCTGCAGGCAATTTCCAGAATGCAGGATCGCCGGAGAATGCACATGAGATTGATACGTGTCACTGCTCCACGGCGATCACAAAAAATTGCCCAAAACGTGCGCGCTCTCGTGAAATCGCCAGCAATATGGAAGCCATATGGAGGCGTGTGACGGTACCTTAAGAGGATCATTAACTGTGATTGACAGATGGAATGAATTTCTTTATTTGAAGTTTACAGAGGATAGGTGGGAAATATAAATAAATTAAATACTTCAAAGAGAGCTCTTAGAGGGAGGAATTAGAAAATGATAGCAGTTACATGTGAATTTTGACCTGACAGATTCCCTTTAAATCCTTTTATAAAAATCTTCTTCAAGTTGTTAGATTAGTGGTCAATGTTACCCTGTAATAACACAGATATAAAGAAAGAAATGTAAAAAGGAAACCTCAGAAAGAGGAGAGAAAAAACTATACAAAGGTAATAAAAAAGGGTAAAGAAGGTGCATCACTCCAGTGTCTCATAATATGTAATGGGTTTATGTCAAGGGTGCCCTACTTATGGCTCATAAGGGCCCATGATGTGTAACTCATGGCAGCCTTCCAGCTTAGTGCATAAACATCAGGTTCAGCAAACAGTTATGAGGGGACAGCTCCAGATGGTGAATTATGTAAGTAGTTGTGCACAGAAGAGAAGATCTGAATGGGAGGAAAGTAGGAACTTCTGGATCTTGGTATACTGCCTTGGTGTGATTTCTGTATTAAAGCTTTGGCTGTCATTATTCTGGTAATGAGGGCTCTTCACTGTGAAGGGTTGGGAGCTGGATGTGGCTTGCAACCCTCTATTAGAGCTGAATGTGGCTCTCAAGGTAAAAAGGTTTGGGGATGTCTGGTCTATATAAATAAACAGGGCTATTGTTACTGACTATTGATGGAAAATCATTTGTTTAGCATTGCATACCCTTCATGGGCAATTTTATTCCCTCACAGGCGATGGGAGCCATAGGCTCCCATGTTACAGCATCAACGCTGGGGTTTTTAGACACCCCAGCGGCGTCTCCGCCTGTAAGATCGCCGTTGCGTTGTCGGAGGTGTCGCCGCATGTAAACATGCGATGGCTGGCGGGGCGCAAAAACATGCGCGCTCCCGCCCGTCGCCATCTCCAGCGACATCACCTGGTGTGACGGCACCCTTAGGGTACCTTTAGACGCCGCTACTGGCGGGTGGATACAACCAGCTACTTCACGTGCACGAGCACGCACAAACGGTTACAAACGGTAATAGCACCATCTTTACACGCCACCACAAGCTACGCTACGCTACGTTACATCTATCTCTGGATACACCGCCGGGTGCCTCAAGTCACCTTCTGTAGCTCATCTTACCTCATTTACACACCGCTACAACCAGCTAATATGGGCGGACCTGGTGCAGCAGGGACAGCACATAGGCGTGCCACAATTGTGGATTACGAGACGTCCGTACACTGATAGGACAAAGCAAGAAACCCATGATTGGCCAGGCATCGCAGGAGGCTGTTTAATACATGACGCTCGAGCAATTGTGTAGTGTGACTGGTCAGCTGCTTAAATATGCCGCCCTATGCAGCGTCTACCAATCGTAACGCAGGAGCTTCCACCAATGATCGCTGAAGGGGGGCGGTATCCCGGAGCCTGTGTCACGCCCCAGCTACATACCAGGTACATTGCCTGGTGTCGACACATCCCTTCTGTTGCTTCTTTGCACGCCGATACAGCTCGCTACAATCGCCTGTGTAGCCACCTGTTTCCGTGCAGTGCTCGGAAACAGATGTATCTGTTGCCGGGTGCCTCCTACCGTCTTTACATGCCGCTACTACGGGGTATTTTGCCGCTACAAGCTACATTTATAGCCTGTAGCTGGTTGTATCCACCCGCCAGTAGCGGCGTGTAAAGGGCCCCTTAGGGTACCGTTACACGTCGCAACATTGCATGCAATTTCACTGGCAATTTGCTGATTGCAGTGTAATCATGGACACATTGTTCCATTTGTACACTGCAACAAAATAGAACAATATGTCCATGATTTCACTGCAACCAGCAAATTGCAAGTGAAATTGCATGCAATGTTGCTACGTGTAACGGTACCCTCACACAGCTAAGGCTGATTTCACACAGTTGTTTTTTGGAATCCGGGGGAATGCGAGAAAAACCTGCATCCCCCCCCGGTTTCTCCTTCAATGATCAACTGGATGCACCCGCACTGGTATTTTCACTGATCCGTCTCATGAATCAGTGATAATACCGGTGTGTGAGCACCACATTGCATCCAGTTGTCTACCTATTTCCGCAGGATCTGGTAGAAAATGACATGGACTCTATGGGCCATTTAGAATTGCATTCTGGGCATGCACAGTTCGAAAACCTGGATTCGGCATCTGGATCCAGTGAGATTTGGATTCTGCCTGATGCGGCTTATATAGAGCCCCATTTCAATTCAACCTGTAGTGCCCCAGATCTGGGTGTTCACGTTTTTTTACACTCATTCCAAAATCGCAACATGTTGCGATTTTAGTCTCAGTGAAAAAAAAATGGACAACTGGATCAGGAGGAAGCACAAATAACTAGATGCATCTGACTCGCCCAGGGTATGGGGACTCAGGCCATACCCGTGGCCCTGGTGGTCTGCTTTTGAAAAGGGGTAGTTGAAATGGGAGAAATGGAATATATAAAGTTCACGTGACGCCACCCGCAGCTTCTGGTGATTGAGCACCAGCGCTGCTTCAGACCTCCAGAGGGCGTTGGTATAACGGCCAAGATGGTACAGCTCCCTGCAGATGGAGCTGGCCCTCCAGGGCAGAGATGCACCGGTGGTAATGGAGGTGCTGATGATGAATGGAGCAGGGAGTTGGCCGGGCTACTGGAAGACAGGACAGTCTCTGGGGGTGACAGGGACGTGGGTAAGGATCTGACACACACACTGCTGATTGTTGTTTTACCTTTTACTGGTGTAGTTGTAGGTAGATGTCCAGAGCACTGCTGGGTGTTCGAGATGCACTTCTGGGCCTCCACAGCAAGTGGGTATAAGGCCTCCTTGTTGCTTTCCTCGCGGTGTGTGAAGCCCCAGCCTATGTAGAACTTGGCTGGCCTCCTCTGCTCTCTCTGTTTACCTGTGCTCTCATCAGGATACCCTCGCTTGACTACCGCTGCTCCTCTCTCTGCGGTGCCTGGCTCCCTGGTATGTGACTGCGCAGATGCCCGGGAGACTAGAGTCTCCACGGTGTACCGGTATTTTCTACTGGGCCTGGTGCTCTCCAGTAGATGCGGACTCCGATATCCAGTGTGTTGCTCGGGGATAAACCTAACGCTGACTCCTCGGTCCCCACTGTCTTTGCTCCTCTCCTTGCCTTCCGTCCCCACTCTTGGGCCTTGCAGGACTGCTGGAGAGGCTGCTCGGAGTAACTGGCTCGGGCCTAACACAGCACCGACCACCAGTACATCTTCACAGCTCTTGTAGCGCTTACACACTCTAACTAATTCCGCCCCAAGCACCAGTATTTATAGGGGATCTTTCCTAAGGGCAGCAAGTGGAGCTCCCCCTACTGTGCCAGGGTGGAAGGTGTTGTTTGTGTTTGTATATCCACTGTGGAAACCCATCCATGCTGTAGGTGAGTCTGTGGTTACCTGTGTTAGCATAGTGCCACATTCCCCCATAGGTAAGGTCAGTACTCCTGGACTCAGAAACAATTTTTAGTTAACATACATATATATAAATATATATATATACATAAATATATTATAACAGGTAACATATTTCCAGAGTCTCAAACAAAAAAATTACAAAAACCGCTGAAAATGGCAAAACAGGTACAGTCCATACGGTGCTAGTCCATCCACCGCAGGCTAGAAAAAAAAGTTAATTGTCACAACCAGTCCTGTGACTGTGGTCTTTTCAATTGGAAAATAAGGGAAAAAGTTAATTTGATAAAGTTAATAGGATAAAGTTTTTCAAAAGTTCAACAAGTCCTTACAGGCAAAGTCTCTGTAGGCTTAAATTTCAGAATACACAACAACACTGGCTACTAGTGCTTTGACGTAGGAGTCCTGGGGAATATAGGGGTTCTCTACCAGTCATAAGCGCAGTAGGCCTCATGGCCCTGGTATCACCTTTTGGCCAATATTTTACTCTCCCTAGACAGCTCCTTACGCAAACTCCACTCGCTCCTCTTTTGATGTTGTGTACCTGGTGTGACCTGTTTTGGCCTAATCTTCACCCTTTTGTATGCTACTATTTACATTTTTCCAAGTGTTGCTATTTACAGGTTACATTGTATGGGTTCTATGTTACATTTACTGTATCCAATCTCCAAACCAGGATGGGGCTTGCCCACGTGTGCTGCGACTGGATCTACACACCATGGGTGTGGCTATCTCAGGTGATGTGTCTGGAGAATGTGATGTGGGTATGTCAGGTAAACGTCTGTGTGACCTTAGTCTCACTACAAGACTAGCAGATGTACCGATTGCAGGATCCTCTGATTCTCTGGCAACGGGTGCTTCTTCCTGACCTCTTTCAACTTCTTGTGGTTGATAAAAGTTGATGATTGGGACTATGATTTCTCCTTCATGTTGGGGCCAATCGTCTGGAAAGTCTCCAGGTATAGTGGATATCATTTTTTATTTTGGTTTTACACATGGAGCTGGGGTTTCAAATGGTTCTGTTTCCTCTTCTGGAAGGTTTTGAAAGTCTTAATTCTTCTGGACATTTCTTTAAATGATCCCGGGATACTGTCTGAGTTGTTTTCCCTCCATTTTTGCTGATGAGGCAAACTTTAGTATTGTCAAAGTTGGAATTCAGAACGGTGTGAGGTTCTCTTTCCCATTCAGAAGAAAAAAAGTATTTTCCAGGGCCACTGGACCATATTTACATTTGTAAATATGGTCCAGTGGCCCTGGAAAATACTTTTTTTCTTCTGAACTGATTGGTGGAGCCAGCCACTGTTCCAGGTGCCTGGGAATCCGATGAGTGTTGAGGTGAACAGCTTCCTATTCCCCACCCCCATCAGCTGTCTCTTTCCCATTGATAATCGAGTTTGTGTCTTATTCTTTTTAAGACAGTACTTCAGGGTAGTATTGGTTCTGCTGGTGCACTTTTGTTGAAGTTTCTTTCTTGTCTTTTCCTGTACTGGTCTAGCTGGTTGGTGTTCCAGTCAAAGTTAGAAGTATCTGCTTTGGGTTTGACAATTCCTAGTTCCAGATCTACAGGTAGTCTTCCTGTACGGGCACTCATGAGGTAGGTGGGTGTACAGTTTGTAGAGCTTACTGGAATGTGGTTATACATATCTACCAGATAAGACAGTTTTTCTGGCCATTGGTTTCTTTCTGCAAGAGGTAATATCTTGAGAATGTCGATCACAATGTTGTTCATATTTTCACATAACCCATTGGATTGGGGATGATACGGCGTAATTCTTATCTTCTTACAACCATGGAGATGACAAAACTCTAGAAAGGGCTCTGCCTCAAATGCTGAGCCTCTGTCTGTTAAAACTTGTTCTGGATAGCCTAGTGGTCTAGAGAAGACATTCTGGAAGGTCTTTGCAGCTGTTGCAGCTGTTAGATCTTTTATGGGTGCAACCATCAGGATCAGGAGTAGTGGTCCACCATTGTCAAAGCATAGGTGTAGCCTGTCCTGCTTGGAGTCAATTTCACATGGTGCAAGGCTACAATTTGGAGTGGTTGAATTGTTACAATGGATTGGAGTGGTGCTTTTTGACTCTGTTAGTCCTTTCTGCGTAGGCTACATAGTCCACAGTCTTTACAACATCTTTCCATGGATCCTCGCATGCCAACCCAGTAGAATCTGTCCTTGAGCAACATTTCCAGCTTCTTCCACCCAAAGTGTCCAGTTTGGTTGTGGTAGGCATTCAGTACCATTTGGACTTCTGTTTGAGGTACTATGATCTGTCAGGGTACCTTTACACGCGGCTACATTTCTAGGGTGGCTACAGGTAACTTACTGGTTGCAGTGAAATCATGGAGACAAGGTTCTATCTTGTTGCTGTGTACAAATGGAATAATCTCTCCATGATTTCACTGCAACCAGTAAGTTACCTGTAGCCACCCTAGAAATGTAGCCGCGTGTAAAGGTACCCTCAGACCATTTCGTGGGTTCTTGGATTGATGTACCTTCTGCAGAGGTTCTACTGGTAGATGAACAGTTTACTTCTTTTGTTCCACACGTGTTTAGCTTCTGGTGGAGGATTTGAAGGAAGCTTTGCGGACTCCTGAATTATCAGTCCTTTTACTAAACTGATAGCAGGGTCACTGTCTTGAGATTCCTTCCAACCGAAGTGTGGTAACGGGTTAACTACTTTCTCAGGAAGTTCTGTGTGGACTTGTTGACACTGGGATACTCTCAACTGATGGAAGGCGGGTAGCTCTATCTCTTCCAGCTCATCCTTGTCTGCTCCCATATCAGCTAAGTAAGGCATCCTGGATAAGGCATCTGCATTGCCGTTGTTATGCCCAGCCTGTTACTTGATGGTGAACTGGTAATTGGATAATCTTGCCATCAATCTCTGTTCCATGGCTCACAATTTTACAGTTTCCAGGTGGGTCAAAGGATTATTATCCATAAAGGCAGTAAACTTGCTTGATGTCAGGTAATGTTTAAATCTTTCTGTAATGGCCCAGACCAAGGCTAGGAACTCCAACTTGAACAAACTGTAGTTCTCAGAGTTCCTTTCTGTAGGGCAAAGCTTCCTGCTAGCATAGGCAATCCTCCAGGCTCCAGTCCCCCTTCTGCCCCCCTACTCCCCCTCTCTACTCCAGGCTCTAGTCCCCCTCCTGCCCTCCTGCTCCCCCCTTTCCTCCTGGCTCCAGTCACCCTCCTGCCCCCCTGCTCTCCCTCTCTCCTTCTGCTCCCCCTCTCTCCTCCAGGCTCCAGTCCCCCTCCTACACCCCTGCTCCCCCCTTTCCTCCAGGCTCTAGTCAGCCTCCTGCCCCCTGCTCCCCCTCTCTCCTCCAGGCTCCAGTCCCCCTCCTGCCCCCCTGCTCCTCCTCTCTCCTCCAGGCTCCAGTCCTCCTCCTGCCCCCCTGTTCCCCCCCTCTGCTCCAGGCTCCAGTCCCCCTCCTACCCCCTTGCTCCCCCCCTTCTCCTCCAGGTTGCAGTCCCCCTCCTGCCCCCCTGCTGCCTCTCTCTCCTCCAAGTTCCAGTCCCCCTCCTGCCCCCCTGCTCCCTCCCTCTCCTCCAGGCTCTAGTCCCCAGTCCACACTCCAGCCCACCTCTGCATTCTTCTTGGAATTCATTTCGTAAAGTAAATTGCCATGGGGGCAGAGTTAACAGAGGGGGCGTCACAATGGGCATGGCCGAGCATGCTGCCCTGATGTGGTGGGCGTGTCCTCGGCGATCCCCCTCTGTTAACTCCGCCCCTGTGATCATTCACTTTACAACATCAATTCTAAGAGGAATAATGCTGGGGTGACCGAGAGCGTGGAGGGGGGAGCGGAGGGTGGGAGGGCAGGAGTGTGGAGGGGGTGCGGGAGGGCAGGAGCTGGATGAAGCATGGAGCATGGAGGGGGGTGCGGACGGCGTATGCGGCAGGTTTCTGCCTGGCCAGCCTGCACCATCGTCCAATGCTGTCTGTTTCTCTGTAATGGAAATCCCGCATCGCTGATTGGTCGCGGGCGGCTGACGCGACCAATCAGTGAGGCGGGATTTCCGTTACAGACAGACAGAATTAGGCGATTATATAGTAGATAGCTGCTGAGAAAAAAAACGCATTGCACACGGACAGCACATGGATGTCACACGGACACCACTCGGATGTTATCTGAGAAAAAAAATTGCACACTCACATAGCAGTTGCATGCCACACGGATCAAAAAACAGAATTCACTCAACCGACTCTCATGGAAGAGAAATGGACCGATTTTTTTTTAAACGCCAGTGGGTTCCCACCCTAAAGATTCATTTGTGCAAAGCTCTATGGAATTAATGGTGCTATATAAGTGAATACATTTTATATTATTAGTATAATATTATTATTATTTTTGATAAAGAGGTGAAGACAGCAGTGCATTTATGCATCATAGATCAGCCTAAAATATTTTTTAATAACCGAATTTGAAAGCTTGTTGACAGATGGACAAATATTGTGGAAATGTAAGATTATATTGAAAACTGATGTATTTATTATTATTGAAAGCTGTTTAAAATAAATTCTACAGCCAGAGAGGGGATAATGTTCTCTCACCCCCATATATCAATTTTACATTGCTGTAATTATACTGACAAACAGAATAAAATTAACATGTCACACATAGTGCATAGTAATACTGTAAAAGAGAAGACTAAAAAAAATTGAGGGAATGCTATTTTTTACCCATGTCCCAAGAGAAAGAAAACTTTTTCAATACATACAATGTTCCAAAAGGCTCCTTTAAAATCAAGCCCTAATATGGCTAGATTGACCGAAAACTATAAACATCAGTGGCTCCATGAATGCAACAATATCACAGCGCACCCAATTCTGTTCAAATAGATCCATCTAAGATGGCAGAAACTGGTGGAAAAAATAGCGCAACATAGGGTCTTAACAGGAGTAATTAAACTGTATATGGTCACCTTATAGGGTTGTGTAGCACACAACCACCTGTGAAGCATTAGGGTACCTTTACACGCCGCTACTGGCGGGTGGCTACAACCAGCTACTTCACGTGCACGAGCACGCACAAACGGTTGCAAACGGTACCCGCACCACCTTTACACGCCGCAACAAGGTGCGCTACAGTAGGTTACATCTATCTCTAGATACACCGCCGGGTGTCTCAAGTTACCTTCTGCAGAGCACCTTACCTTATTTACACACCGCTACAACAAGCTAATATGGGCGGACCTGGTGCAGCAGGGACAACACATAGGCGTGCCACAATTGTGGATTACGAGACGTCCGTACGCTGATAGGACAAAGCCAGAACATCATGATTGGGCAGGCATCGCAGGAGGCTGATTAATACATGACGCTCGAGCAATTGTGTAGTGTGACTGGTCAGCTCCTTAAATATGCCTCCCTATGCAGCGACTACCAATCGTAATGCAGGAGCTTCCTCCAATGATCGCTGATGGGCGCGGTAACCCAGAGCCTGTGTCACGCCCCAGCTACATACCAGGTACATAGGCTGGTGTCCAGACATCCCTTCTGTTGCTTCTTTACACGCCGATACAGGTCGCTACAATCGCCTGGTAGCCACCTGTTTCAGGGCAGTGCTCGGAAACAGGTGCCGCTACTGGCGGGTGGCTACAACCGTCTTCACACGCCGCTACCACGGGGTGAATTGCCGGTGCAAGATACATTTCTCGCATGTATCCGGTTGTAGCCACCCGCCAGTAGCGGCGTGTAAAGGTACCCTCAGGCTGCAGCGAACCACCCGTGAAGTAGAAGTATCATACGTAACAAAAGATGGATTCGAGTCGCTCTGCCCAATGAAGAATTATGCCCAATAGGAAGACAATGCAAAAGCCTTTATTCTGTTATCCAATGTGTTTCGTGTGAATCACTACACTTCCTCAGGGAAAGCTTACAGTTACATACACAAACCGCCATTATACAGCGTCCGGAAGTGATGAAACAAACAACATCAGCATGGTTGGTAAGCAATGCTATGTCAGAACGAAAATAAACAGAATAGTCGATGTTGTCACAATAGACATATGAATCATCGGCATGTTGGTCACCATCTGCTGGGTTTCTACAATTGCGCAGCTATCCCAAAAACGTAGAAGAGTGTTTGAAACACATATTTAGGTAAAATTATACATATAAAACCAATAATATATACATGAAACAAACTACATTTTTCTTACAAGAACAATCACATATTCGAATGTTAAAAACATATTCAATGTTAAAAAAGTACTAAAAATGGTGAATAGAAGTTGGATGAATAAATAAAATTAGAGGATAAGGATATATGTCTATAGTGTTGAGGTTGTGAAAATACTTAGCACCAATTGCAATTTCTTAGGAAATGATGGAAAAGTAATGTAACTTACAGTGCTCGGTGTGATGATGTATGGAGAAGAGACAGAGGGTCTATAATTATCCATACCCCGCTTGCTGTTCACTATGGATAATAGGTTACATCGCAAAAGCATCAAGCTGTGGGGTGCATACACAGAGAGAAAGGAACGGAACCCCGGCATTGGGGTCGAAACCGGTGAGAGAAACACAGCGCGCTGCACAGAGGGAACAAGGACACCATGAGAGGCAGTTGTATTAAAGAATTTTGTGTGCCATAAAGAAGTTATGAATAAGTCCAGAGGAGTATAAAGAACAAGATATAGATAATCAACCCCAGAATCTCAGTATTCTATAGTGGGAAAGAAAATCAATACATAAAAATCCAAACCGGGGCAGGGGGGTGAAAATAGTATGGAAAATGACAGATGTAAATTATACAGTATATGCAGATTATAGGTAGTCCCACAGCTGATGAATATTGAGGAGGAACGACAGGTGTAAATTATACACAGAATATGAAAATTATTGGTAGTCCCCCGGCTGCTGGATAATATCACAGACACTGAGAAGAACCAAAAGATGACACAGCGTCAGTCCTTATACTCATTCAAAAGAATGGTTTACATGCAGTAAGAGAAGGAAAACGAAAAAAGTGGAGGAATCCCAAATGAATGGAATTATTTAAACAAATCGGTGACTACTTTATCAGTGCAGGACAGTCTGACACACCCCTTGCTGTGACTGACACCTCACTGACAATCTCTATTGAAAAACTGGTGTGGACAGCAATCTTAGCTTTGCTACATGCCTAAATCTGATGGCGGGTTTACACGTCGCGATATCGTAGTGCGATTTCAATCAAAAGTCACGTGGTTCAATCATCGGAGCCGAAATCGTGCCTGCGTTGTATGGTGTGAACGTCCAATACGATGCAGGCACGATGTCAATGCGATATCAGGGATTGAATGAGCGTGCTATTCAATGCTCCGATATTGCATAGCGATTGAAGCCGGATCATGCTGTGTAAACGCCCAACTACGATGCGATTTGAAACATCACCCATTCACTCCCATGTTAAGTATGCGATCCTGGGTTGGGAGGCGGAGACATCGCACGGACGTTGTATTCCGATATCGCAGCGTGTAAACATTCAATGCGATGCGGGAGGAACGTGCACTAATTGCGCGCTCCCGCGCCATTGAACTGCGATATCGGATCGCGATTGAAGCGTGTAAAGCCACCTTAAGTGCTTTGAATGGGATAGAACAGCTGCATCATTACTTTCAGAATCTCTTTGCCTACAACATGATGCTCTCAGATGAGGAAGCAAAAACTTGCTGACAGATTCCCTTTAAAGGGATGCAGCCTCCTGTAGAATTTTCTGAATATTAAAGGGAGGGAAGAGGGTTAAAAACAAGGATCATCCCAAATAATATTAATGTAGGAGAAGGGTGTGAGGTGTATCTTACAAGCGTATTTTGTTTACGTAGGGTGTTCCAACAAAGAACTTAGGAACGCCTTATTTAGCAAAAAATTTGGATGAAAAGGTACATAGAGGTTCATAAAAGGAGATATATGTTGCTATTTCCACTGGCATGCACTGGGTTAAAGATCTCATATCTTTCAAAACAGCCATGATCTTTATTGGTGGGAATTCTTCTTATCGTCTTCAGTGAGTCACATGTGGCAAATAAATATTTCTTCAGTTCAAATGCCATAGCTGTCAACCTTTGAACTTCATGAAATCCTGAAAATAATTTCTTGACAGCTTATTGAGGATGTGAATCAAATTTATCACTTTAAAAGAAATGTCTTCATCTTTCTTCATAAGTTCATCTTTTTTTTTCATGAACAAAAATGATAATATTTTATCATGCTTTACTGTTTGTATGTAGTTTTACGAAGAAATTTAAAGAGGACCTATCAGCAGGTCAAAGATGACCCGTTTTTGGCCTTTATCTTATTACGGCTGCTCCCATTTTGTTTGTTTTATCTAAATTCACTATGTGGTTCCAGATATATGAGCATCTTTATTTAGTGCTAATTGCCATGGTCTTTACCTAGGGGGCAGGGCTCACATGATTCTCTGGGGCATGTATCTATGCTAATCTGCATTATTACTCAGTGACCTCCTTGATAAAGACTATAATAATTAGCTCCAAACAGCCATTTTCTGAAACGTTTTCATTTTTGGGGATCCGCAGCTGTGACAGGGTTTATTTTTTGTGTCCTGCGCTGATATTTTTATTAATACCATTTTGGGTTATGGTGTATACAATGTTTTAATCTCCCTTTATTGCATTTTATTGCAATGTTGCAGCAGCCAAATAATGTAATTCAGGCATTTTGATTTTTTTTCTTATTACGCTGCTTACTGATCAATTTATTAGATATTTTCATTGATTAACATTTCTGAACACAGAAAAACCAAAGATGCTTATTTTTTATTTGTTATTTTTTTTCAATGTTTATTGTTAACGGAGCAAAAGACTAGAACTTTTGTGTTTTTTTAATTTTTTAAAATATTTTTTAAAACTTTTTTACTTTTTATTGTATTTAATAGTCCACTTAGGGGATCCTAAGCTGTGATCAGCGGATCATTTATGCTATACAGAGCAGTGCTTTAGTATCACGATCTCCTATGAATGCCGATTAAATGCTGATTAAATCAGCCTTCAAGGGTAGGAAAAGCTGCGAGCTCAGCGTGTGAGCCCGCGTCAAAGACAGCAACATGGCCAATGATGAAACTATACATCATGGTCGTGAAAGGCTTAATGTAATTTAGCTATGCATTATGTGTAGGGATGAACAAGCAGTAAAATGCTTGGGTGCTCGATGTTCGAGTAGAGCATATCGAGATGCTCGGGTGCTCGACCTGAGCACCGAGTCCAATGTTAACCTATGGGAAACCCGAGCATTTTTCTGGCGGCTCCACTGGCAGCCTGGATAAACCCTAAAAAAGTCACAAATGTATAAGAACAGTGCTCAAATGACATGGGAACAGCATGGGGAAGACCCCTTTAAGCATTTTTGACTCCCAAGTCACTGCTGTGAACAATGTTGTCTGAGTATTACGCTTACAATAAAACGTCCAAAAACGAAACAAAAAAACTTGTGAGACAGTTGTTAGTGTTTTATATTTTTTTTTAATTACATTAAAGATTGAAAAGAAAAAAATTGGGAGGCACTCTGATGCCCCTTTGAAGAGATGTGGAGGAGGGTCTCTTTAAATATTGTATGTTCCCATTATTAGGAAGTGGATCTCCCATAGTCTTGCCCTGTGCAGGGCTGCCAAAAAGTGGGAGGCCCTCCGATGCCCCTTTGAAGAGATGTGGAGGAGGGTCTCTTTAAATAATGTATGTTCCCATTATCAGGAAGCGGGTCTCCCATAGTGGTTGGATCCTCTTTCCTCCCACCATGCCGAGTGCCTGGATAAAACTGATCCCACACTTGGACACTCTGAAGAGCTGTTCACTTTTCCATTTATAGATTTGGGCCTCTCGCCCGATCCACTTGTAGTGTGGCAAGAGATCGTATGTAGAGATGCCACAATATTTGAACAGCCACAGTCGCATGAAGGTGACAGTGAGAAAGCATCACAAAAGGTCATAAAATTGGCAGAAAGTTAACAGGAGGACCAGGATGCGGAAGAGGAAGATGACGTGGTGGATGATATTGTAACTGACCAAACCTGGCAGGAGGACATGCAGAGTGAGGCGTAGCACCCCAAAAGGCAGGAAGAAGCAGTGTGGTGGCTGAAGACAGAAGGCAGGCAACCGTTCCCCGTAACACCAACATGACGGAAGTTGCCAGTACAATTGTTATGTCTTCCCAAGTCTGGCTGTTTTTTAAAGACTCTGCCGATAATTCCAAAAAGGCATTTTGCACCATCTGCCATGCCAGCATCAGCAAGGGTAGCAAAACTATCAGCCTGACCACCACCAGCATGATCAGGCACATGGTAGCAAAGCACTGGACTTTGTGGGCCGAACCCCAGGGGCCAGGAGCAGTGTCTGCGGGTGCCACCACTGCTTCTTCCACTTTTGTGTGTGTAAGGCAATCCCCTGTCCATAGTGCATGCAAAGATGCCTCCTGTCCTGCCACATTAAGGATACTAAACACCTATTGGGGGCCTTGGAGAATATCAAATGGGAGAAGGGCTACGAATGGTTAACTTGCGATGTTATTGCACTTTATTCCTGTATCCCACACTCACAGGCACTTTTGGCTATGTCGGAGGTCTTAAAAAGAACAGCATTATATTCTGAGGAGGAAAAATTGTTTTTTATGATGTGCATAGAACATTTGCTTAAAACAAATTTTTTTATTACCTCCAGGTTTGCGGTTGCCCTATGGGCGCGAGTTTCTCACCAACACTCGCTAATTTATATATGAGTATTTGGGAAAGTAAATACATATTTACCGCGGCCAATCCTTATTTGAAGGAGATTGTATGGTGGGGGCGGTACCTGGATGATGTCATCCTAATCTGGCAGACACCAGAGGTACCTCTCCCCCACCAAGAATCTAGGTTGGAGGAATTTATATGTTATATCAATGGGAATGATATGAACATCAATTTTACTCATGAAAAACAGGGCATTTCAGCAACATATTTGGATGTAAATCTAAGGGGGGATTTAACAACAAAGGAAATGAATACCTCCCTATATAGAAAAGCTGTCAGTGGGAATTCAATCTTACACGCTGACAGCTGCCATCCAAAACATGTTATCCGTAATCTTCCCCTAGGGGAATATATCAGAGCAAAGAGGTCCTGCTCTACCAATACCTCTTTAGAATTGGAAAATAGGCGTATAGACCGACGTCTAAAAAATAGAGGCTATAAAGTATGGATGCTGAACAGGGCACGGAATATCGCTGACACAAGAACAAGGAAGTCTTTACTTGATTCTAAATATAAAAAAGGGAAGGGTGGAAACATCCCAACTTTTTCAACAGAATATACAGTTGACTACCAAGCTATTGTAGCCCTCATGCATAAATTTCTACATATTTTACATCAGGATCAGAAATTATCCTCAATATTGGGGGAAGGTTATAGATGCGTCCCAAAGAGATCCCGCACCTTGGGTAATATTCTATCACCTAGTACTTTCAAGGAGAAGGAGTCCCAACCCACGTGGTTAAAATATACAGGTACATATAAATGCGGAGGTCGTAGGTGTACACTATGTAATCACATAGAAATAACTGATACATTCTCCAATGCTATTACTAAACAGCAATTTAGAACAAAAATGTACATAAACTGTAATTCAACCCACGTGGTTTATCTTGCTTCGTGCGAGCCATGTGATAAACATTATGTCGGCTGCACAAGTAGGGCCCTGAAAAAACGCATAGGGGAACATATAACGGCAACAAAACCAGATAATGCAGCCAGTCGCAAAAACCTCTCAGGACTATCACGGCATTTCCTTGAAATACATAGAGGGGATACTAGCGCATTAAAAATCAGGGGGATCGAGCGTGTGATGCGACCAAAAAGGGGCGGGGACTGGGAGCGCATATTGCTTTGTCGCGAAGCCCACTGGATATTGTCATTGAATGTACGGTATCCGGAGGGATTAAATTATCGTACGGACATATCCCATTTCTATTAAATTCATCCTATATTGTGACATAAGTGGATATGGACCCTGGACATGACTTAAAAACGTCAAAATGAAAACTGACTCTTATACTCGTTTTGCTCCGGCACTGACTGCTCCTCTTATTTCCAGTGCTGCTGATTAGGCTCATGAACCTGACAGCGGGACGGGGATGGGGAGGGCAGCTACGATTGGGGCAAGCGAGCATAATGTGATAGGCTGTCCATTTGTTAATATTTGAATAAACAACCCCTACCCCGCACCAAAAACTTTATTATATCTTTTGTATTTTAGGTAGATTTATTCAGACATCACCTATAAGAATAATGACTGATGGGAATAATGGATAAGGAGTATGAAAATACCCATGCAGAACATTGTGAGATTTAAAAACCAAAGCTATCTCTCATATTTACATTCATATACAGTCATATTCAATCATATTTATAGTTATATGAATATTACTGTATAACTATGCTCCATCTTATATGTACTAGCAAACTAATATATGATCTGTTAAATACTGGTCTGGTTGACTATTGTTTGTAATTACTCTGACTGAGTAGAGTAAGACATATGTATATTTAATTATGGATCTAAAGGAAGGTTCTGTAAAAACGAACCTGATAGAATATAGTACTCAGTCAGTAGTAAGAGATATAATGCCAACGTGTAAATGTTATAATGGTTATATTAGATTTGTTTTTTACTGTAAAAATATTTGGAATTTTGACCTGTTCTCTGAAAAAGTTAACTCTTTGATTCTGGAATAATTGTTAAATGATTGCACATGGGTGATGGTAGGGGGTGTGTACATGTAAAGTCTCCTATATATGTGTTGTGCAGACACTGCTGTGTATGCCTATGATTAAGGTGCTTTAACCGAAACGCGTAAGGCGTGGGAGGGGGGCTTGTGTACCCCAGAACTTGTGTTTTATTCGTATGGATGAATAAAGAATTGGAGTTTTAAACCAGAATACGGGTAGGTGAAAAACTGCACAGGGCTGAAGAGTTGTGGACAGCTTTGAAAGAGCAGGCAGATCTGTGGCTCACACCGCTGAACCTACAGCCAGGCATGGTCATGTGTGACAATAGCTTGGTGACAGCTCTGAGGCGTGTTTACAAATGTCCTATGCCTGTCCCATGTGCTCAACCTCATTGTTCAGTGGTTTCTTAAATTCTACCCAGAGCTGTCAGATCTGCTCGTCAAAGTACGCCACCTGTGTGCCCATTTTAGAAAGTCACCTAATGCTTTGGCTGCCCTTGTCAAGGTTCAGCAGCGTTTGCAGATTCCGGCTCACAGACTGGTGTGTGATGTCCCCACGCGTTGGAATTCAACACTGCAGATGTTGGCCAGGATTTGTGAGCAGAAGAGGGCAGTTGTTGACTACCAGCATCAACAAGGCCGTTTGTATTCGCTTCAGACTACACACATAAGACATCAGGAGTGGACGTGGATGTCTGACATATGTACCGTCCTCCAAAACTTTGAGGACTCCACCAAGATGGTGAGCGGCGATGATGCCATCATTAGCGTCACCATCCTTCTTCTCTGTCTTCTGAAAGGCTCACTACTCAAAATCAAAGAGGATGCATTGCAGGCGAAGCACAATGAGATGGAGCAAGGAACCATATAGTGTGATTACACACAGCCCAGCCTCATCTCATCCCAATGTGGATTGGGGGACAATGAGGAGGATGAAGAAGAACAGGAGGTAGTTTCATGCGCTATAGACGGTATCCCTCCATCTTGCTGTAGCCCAGGTCCAGAGACATACCAAACAAGCAGGTTTTAATTGCAGTTCACAGACATAAAAAAAACCCATACTAGCAATTGTATACCGCATGTAGTGAGATAACATTAGGACCCGGTAAGATGAGAGCACCTTGTCGCGGTTACCGGGCTCTTCCGCAGTGGCCATTGTTGAAGCTAAGTCTCTCTATTTTCTCTATAATCCAGAGCAGTATTTACTGTGTTTCGTTGTCATATATGCATTACTTAGTTGTACATAGTCCTGTTTCATAGCCATGTAGCTAGTTCACACTCATCATGTTTAGTGTCGCAGCAAATATTCTCTTAGTGTATGTATTTTTTGCTTGCACCTTTATATGCAGGTGATGCTGGTCATTATCTAATATATAGTATCCCAATTTTTGGCAGCCGTGCATAGGACGGATGAGGAATATGCAGTCCAGACTCACGGCTCCTGAGACTTGACCATATGGAAGACAGGGTGGTTGTGGTGGTGGTAAACTGACTGGAAGCATTATCCGCTATCCAACCAACAAACCTTTTGACACTGGTCTGGGTTTAATAGTGGTGTGCTGTGGTCCCCTAGGAATTGGAACAGGAAGGTTGGGCGAAAAAATGTGGGTGTTTGTTGTGGCATAATTGTAGCTTGCCCACGGCTTCGGCCTCTGCATGCACCATCACCATCATGTCCAGTTCCTTGTCCCTTGCCATGCCTTGTACATTTCAAATGGAGGACTATATACACTGTCTATATACCCTGCCTATATACAGCTACAAATAATCCTGACAAGAAGTTTACACACCGCCTGTATACAGCTACATTAATCCTGAAAAGTAGTTTGCACACTGCAGTCTGCTATATACCCTGCCTGAATACAGCTGTATAAGTCCTGAATAGGAGTTTACACACCGCAGTCTGCTACATACCCTGCCTGTCTGTATACGGCTAGATTAATCCTCAAAAGGACTGTAGAATATGGATATTAGAAGCTTGATACACCAGCCCCAGATGTCACTGGTATACATGCTCTTGTGCTACACTGCAGTGTGCTATATAACCTGCCTGCCTGTATACAGTGACTCGCCACTCAGGGAATGGGTACTCGGATCTCGGGCGTACTGTTGCGGGAATGCTGCGGTGGTCGGTGCCCGAGTCCGTGCCCCTGACCAGTCATATAAAAGGGGATGATAATAATAAAAACAGTGTCCGTGACGCCACCTGTAGGTCCGGTGATGGCACCGGCGCTGCTGAGACCTCCAGGGGATGGGCGGCAGCAAGATGTAGTAGCCCTCTACAAGTAGGGCGGTTTCCCCAGGGTATTGGAAGTAGGAATGAGGGTATAGGGCAGCGTAGTCATTGTGGTGTGGGGCTGGAATAAGGGACACACACACAAAAGTCTCTTTCTGTACCTTTACTGATGAAAACCAGGGATGAAGGGTGCACTCTGGGACTTCCACTTTGAGTGAGGTGTAAGCCTCCCTTTGTCCTTTGCTTTGTTCTGCAGCCAGGCTAGCTTGAAACCAGTCCTGACCTCCTGTGTCTCCACACCCGGGTTGCTGCACTGAGGGCTCTCTCTCTGGGCTACCGCTATCACTCCTGTGGTCCCTGGCTCTCAATTGTGGGTGCTGCGGGTGTCCAGGAAGCTTAAACTCCACGGTGTTCTGGATTTTCTGCAGGGATGGTCTTTCTCTCTCCCTGTGTGCAGACTCAGTCTCCAGTGACTGGGGTTCTGATGGGATGAGCCGGGATGGCTCCTCTGCCTTTGTCTGGAGTGTTCCTCGCCTCTGCCTTCATCCTCGCTCTCTGAACCTCACACTGGCCCTGGTGTGCACTGGTGTCGAGCCTAGCACGGCTCCAGTAACCAGTTTCAGTTCCCTAGGCACTGAGTTGACCTTCACAGTTCTAGTAGTGACTGCACACTCTGGCTAATTTCTCCCCAGCACCTGTACTTATTGGGGATCTGGCTTAAGGGCAGCCAGTTGAGCTCCCCCGACAGGACTGGGGTGGAAGGTGTTGGTGTATGGGTGTGTCTCAGCTGTGGAAATCCCATTGTGAACCAGGGAGTTCTGTGGCTTTCCTGCACAGGGCACCACAATAGCTAAATTGATCCTAAAAAGGACTAATGCTTTGATGGAGATTGATATTAGAAGCCTGCACACCAACCCCAGATGAGCTGACTGGTATACAGCCTCTTGTGGTACACTGTAGTGTGCTATATACCCTGCCTACCTGTATATAGCTACATTAATCCTAAAAAGGACTGTTGTTTTGATGGTGATAGATATTAGAAGCCTGGTACACCAGCCCCAGATGTGCTGACTGGCATACAGCCTCTTGTGGTACACCTTAGTGTGCTATATACCCTGCCTGCCTGTATACAGGTAAATTAATCCTAAAAAGAACTGTTATTTTGATAGATAGATATTAGAAGCCTGTACACCTGCCCCAGTTGTGCTGACTGGTATACAGCCTCTTGTGGTAGACTGAAGTGTGCTATATACCCTGCCTGCCTGTATATGTAGCACCCCAGGGTATCGGAACTCGGATGTCTGGGCCTCTTTCTCTCCAAGCAGGGAATGTCGCCGGTAGCCTGCCCAGATTTATGGCCCCGGGGGACAGCCTAAAACAAGGTTTTTTTTAGTATTTACAAGGGATTAAAGTCTTTATCTTGTGGCGCCACCTTTAGTACCTGGTGACTACACACCAGTGCCGCCACAGTCCTCCGGAAGGTGGTGGTATTGCGGCTAGGGTGGAGCAGTTCCCTACAGGTAGAGCTAAACCTCCGGGGCAGTGTTTCCTGTTGCCAGGACGGTACAAACTGTTGAGAAAAGTCGATGAAAGCAGGACTGAAACACAGAAGCAATTCACTCTTCCAGGTACTTTACTGATCAAGAATTGTGATACAGCTCACAGTACTTCCCGCAGTACGGCTGGCTGGGGAGTCGCAGCAGAATGCAGAATCTGTGGAAGTCTCTGGTGGTACTTTCTTGGATTTACCCTTGTCCTGTCCCTTCTCTCTCTTCTCGATGCCTGCTTCGCAAGCAGTAATACGTCCTAGTGGATAAACACCCTGAGAACGTCTTCGGAGCCGGGACAAGTACGGTCGGAGGGTGAACACTCCAGGCCGCATTGTCAGACCAGTGCACTCTGCGTGAATAAGTCAGGACCTTTCTGTCTGGGTACTTCTCTCTCTATCCCTATTTTGAAGCCCCCTTTTCTCTCTCGGGTAAGCTCCTGTTCTCCGTTCTTCCTCGGGGAAGACACTCCTGAAGACTCCCCGTGCATTCTCTCTGCTCCTCTCACACTTCCCACTTCTCAACTCTCTTTTTTGGGACCTCCCCCCGGTTGCATTGGTGGGTGTGTGTTGGGATCAAATCCTTCCACAGTGTTCTACATTCTACTTGCGAAAGGGATAACCACACGCTCATCTCTGGGTGCAGTAACCCACTTGTGACGCCTGACCAGTGGGGCGCTACATTCCCCCTTAATGGAATATAGTCGTCTGCGAGTATGGTGTTACACGGTTTGTTGGAAGAGTAAAAAGTTTTATATTTTCATTAAACAATAACAGGTAACATATTTACAAACAAGCATTCTTCTTCTTCCCTTTATGGGAGGCTCGTTTTTTTAATGTTACTAACAGCGCCGGACTGGAGTACCTGGGGCCCACCAGGAAAAAACAATTGTGGGGCCCACCAACACCATGCACTTACCGTACTGTATATAGGAATAACATAAGTCCACAAACTCTTTCAAAATGAATCGACTTTATTAACCAATAAATAACCAATAAATAACAAACTAAAGAAACACTCCTGGCAAAAGAGGAACACTGTTATCTTATTCACATCAGTGTGTGATAAAGTGCCATAACAGAACAATAAATACTTTCAAGGTACCGTATATACTCGTGTATAAGCCGACCCGTGTATAAGCCGACCCCCCTACTTTTGCCCCCAAAACCTGGGAAAACCTATTGACTCGTGTATAAGCCGAGGGTGGACCCCAGCACAGGTATACAGCCCCCAGCATGGTATACAGCAGCCCAGAGGTATAACAGCAGCCCCAGGTATATACAGCAGCAGCCCCAGTGGTTAGTATACAGCAGCCCAGAGGTGTTATACAGCAGCCCCAGAGGTAGTATACAGCAGCCCCAGATGGTATATACAGCCCCAGAGGTATATACACAGCCCCAGTGGTACTATACAGCACCCCAGTGGTAGTATACAGCAACCCCAGTGGTAGTATACAGCAGCCCCAGTGGTAGTATACAGCACCCCAGAGGTATATACAGCCCCAGAGGTATATACACAGTAGCCCTAGTGGTGTATACAGCAGCCGCAGAGGTATATACAGCAGCAGCCCCAGTGGTTAGTATACAGCAGCCCCAGAGGTGTATACAGCAGCCCCAGAGGTAGTATACAGCAGCCCCACAGGTATATACAGCCCCAGAGGTATATACAGCAGCCCTAGTGGTGTATACAGCATCCCCAGAGGTATATACAGCATCCCTAGTGGTGTATACAGCAGGCCCAGAGGTATATACAGCAGCCCTTAGGTAGTATACAGCAGCCCCAGTGGTGTATACAGCAGCAGCCCCAGGGCTGTATACAGCAGCAGCCCCAGGGGTATATACAGCAGCAGCCCCAGGGGTATATACAGCAGCAGCCCCAGGGCTGTATACAGCAGCAGCCCCCGGAGGTATACAGGCCCCCCCATCATGATCCAGGGCCCCCCCCCTTGCGCGTCACACCTGTAAAGTAAAATCATACTTATCACTGTCCTGTCGCGCTGTCCCGCCGCTTGCCGACATCACGATCCCGGGCTTTATTCCGCGTCTTCCGGCTTCCTGTGGTCGCGGGCAATGACGTCATTGCCCGCGACTACAGGAAGCCGCGGGAAGACGCTGAATGAAGCCCGATATCGTGATGTCGGCAAGCGGCGGGACAGCGCGACAGGACAGTGATAAGTATGATTTTACTTTACAGGTGTGCCGCGCAAGGGGGGGGCCCTGGATCATGATGGGGGGGCCTGTATACCTCCGGGGGCTGCTGCTGTATACTTATACTCGCGTATAAGCCGAGGGGGGACTTTTCAGCCCAAACTTTGGGCTGAAAAACTCGGCTTATACGCGAGTATATACGGTACATTCTCTTAAAGTATAAGTGCCACAAATTGAACCTGCATCTATCTAGCATCCCAGCAGCCAGCATCATTGTATTAGTACCAAACTTTCCCCACTGGGAAAACTTAAAGAATTCTATAGGCATTTTGGAAGTTTGTGTTGCACGTTTTCCTGTCCTCTATAATACAATACCATGCAATTGTTAGTGAAAGTACCCATAACAACAAAAAAACACACACTAACAGTCATGCAGCAGCAAAATTACAAAAGTTTTTTTTTCAGAACAGAAGATGACACTGCCTAAGTATTAATAATGTCATCATAGTCTAAGTTCCTTGAAATGTCATACTCAATGTTCAGCAGAAGGAGTGACTCTAAAAGCTCCTGTCCAATTGAAGACCTCAGACGATTTTTTACAATTTTCAGCTTTGAAAACACTCTTTCACATGAAACCTGGGTGCAAGCAAGTGTAAGAAGTGTCTTGTAAACGGCAAAAAGGTTTGTGTAAGCAGCAGAATGTAAATTGTAGTCATATAAAAGTCTATAGCAGCAGGAAAGACAGTTTTCGCATGCTAACTTTTGGTATCAATGACTTCCTCCTCATCGTCCTCTATTTCATGTTCCATTTCATTCATAGGAGGGCATGGATTTTTGAGAGCAGAATAGTTTTCTTTAAAACTAACTAGCTCAACTTTAATTTGAATAACATCAACTTCAGCCAGTGTAGCTACAGTCTGCAAAGCCTCTGATGGAATGTCAGTATAGCTAATTCGGTCAAACTGTTTGGGGTCAAAGTACGCTAGATCTTGAATTAGGTTTTTGTTTTTTGAGAATTTGTTTTCAATGCTCATTGTTGCCTGGTCAATGACAACATAAAATACGTAATGCTGAAAACTTTTCAGGGGGTCAGAAGAAGGCTCATCCTTTGCTAACTCACCAGGCATAGTTTTTTTGCTACCTATTCTTTTCTGTGGTAAGGCTTTTTCAACAATAACATTTATTGAGTGTTCGTCAAGTGTAGAATCTACATTTTCAATAAATGAATTGACTGTGTTAATAAGGTAAGAGAAGGAATCCCTGAGCCTAAGGATCTGAATTCTGGCACTTTCGATCATGCGCCATGCCTGTAAAACATCCAGTCCACGAGTTTGGAGGTAATCTGAAATTGGATTGGCAATTTCAAAAATTTGCATAAACAAAAATGCAACAAGCAAGGTTTCATACTTTGTCCAGCAGTGAAGTAGATTAGTTGCCTCAGTTATTGCTTTGTCATCAAAAGTTGGGCAAGTTGAAATGTAATGCAAGCAGTACAATAGTGTGCTGTACAGTTGCCTCGAATGTTCATGGTAGTGAAGCGACCAGTGGTAAGGCCGCGGGTGTGTGTGTATGATCTTTCTCAACAGAATCCCCATACTCAGGTTTAACCGATAATAACGTTTCTTTACTGGCAAACATGTTTATATCACAGTCAACCGAACTATATACGCACTTGTATATATTAGAGTCTCTGGATCTTCACTTCTTCTGGGTACGCAGCAAGAAAAAAACACAACAATGAAGGTATCTTTCCCTAACTTTCCCTAAAATCACGTACCAGTTTATCACAGAAGAAGATGTCGCTCCCACTAGCAGGCCTGGGAGTCTCACGATGACGGGTCCCAGTGCAGCGCTGAAGGGGAAAACACCTCAGTCTTCTTCTTTGGTCTCCTTCCACAGGTAACGGAATTTTTCTTTTAATGTCTCTCCCAGTCTCAGGGCACACCGAGCAGCAGAAGGGAGCCCACAGCAGCACAGAAGTCTCTCTCAGTCTCGGGGGCACCCCGAGCAGCAGGAGGGAGATCACGGCAGTACAAATGGCTCCCTTATGTCGGTCACGGCCCCTGCACATGCACTCTGGGTGCTCGGCGGGCAAGGTTTTGCAGAGCGGCCAGAGTCACAGCACCAAAGTCCAGTGGCCCAGGATCAGGCACGGGGGCTCGTCCGGGATGATTTTTCCGGCAAGGTGTAGCAAAGTAGCCCTCTTTCAACAGACATCTACAGGCAGATCTTCCCTGGCTCAGCTCTGGATCTGTACTGACTTCCTGCTGCTCTCTCTTCCTGAATAAACACATTTGCTGAAAAGGGAATTTCCCACTTCCCTGCATTTGTCTCAGCACTTGTCCACAAGGGGCAGTAGCGGACTGTGCACAGTTCATTTCCATATCCATTTCTATGATACAATCTGAATTGCTCACCTCACTACATACCCCCCCACTTAAAGGTTGACAGTCCCTATCAACAACCATCGGCTCCAAGGCAGTGATGGCTGTGGATATCACAGGGATTGATCTCCGGCGGAGTAGGGACCTCTGTTGGGGGAAACCGTGATCCCCCCATTCACCTTCGCTCCCTTGTTTAGGGCTCACAATATCTCCAATAAACTCAGTCCCGTTTTCTACCCGAGGAGAGTAAGATGGCCGGCGGTAGCGGCGCCGGTTGGGGGCAAATCTGCTTCCTTTAACGGGAACACCCCCAGGACCGGTGACGTCGGCGGCCTCTGTACCCCTCTCTCCCTTCACAACATCAAACTGTACCACCTCCCCATCACCAACGCTGCGGAGGCACTTACGAGGATTGTTACGCTTTATGGCAGTCTGATGTACAAACACGTCATCCTTTGTGTCATTCCTGTTGATGAAGCCATACCCATCGCGGACATTAAACCACTTCACCGTCCCCTGGACCCGAGTGGCCAGCACTTGCTTATCGGTCTGGCTCTGTCTCTTCACACCCTTTTCCCTGATCTCCCCTGCTGAGCGAGCCGCTTTGGCTGGGGCGTCTAGTTTAAAGGTGGCTGCTGTTGTGGGGCATGACTTGCTGGTTCTGGTATATCGGACCACGGGTGGAGGATGCGGACAACGGTTTGCCCTATGGCGGGGGTCACCGCATGTCCAGCACCTTCCCATAGGCCAGCTGGGTTGCTGTCTCGCTTGCCTGTCCGCCTGTTGGTCTAGCATGAGCTGTAGCTGTAGTATCTGTTTCTGCAACTCTGCTACTATCTGCTTTAATTCTTCCGTGTCACTGTTCGGAGTGCTGGCACCAGATATGGACCTGCAGGCCGTAGTATAAGTCTGGTTATAAGTTACTACCGGGAGGAGATTCTGTTGATCACACATCCTGCCGACTACGCCAGATGAAGCGACCAGTGGTAAGGCCGCGGGTGTGTGTGTATGATCTTTCTCAACAGAATCCCCATACTCAGGTTTAACCGATAATAACGTTTCTTTACTGGCAAACATGTTTATATCACAGTCAACCGAACTATATGCGCACTTGTATATATTAGAGTCTCTGGATCTTCACTTCTTCCGGGTATGCAGCAAGAAAAAAACACAACAATGAAGGTATCTTTCCCTAACTTTCCCTAAAATCACGTACCAGTTTATCACAGAAGAAGATGTCGCTCTCACGTAGCAGGCCTGGGGGTCTCATGATGACAGGTCCCAGTGCAGCGATGAAGGGGGAAACTCCTCAGTCTTCTTCTTTGGTCTCCTTCCACATGTAACGAAATTTTTCTTTTAATGTCTCTCCCAGTCTCAGGGCACACCGAGCAGCAGAAGGGAGCCCACAGCAGCACAGAAGTCTCTCTCAGTCTCGAGGGCACCCCGAGCAGCAGGAGGGAGATCACGGCAGTACAAATGGCTCCCTTATGTCGGTCACGGCCCCTGCACATGCACTCTGGGTGCTCAGCGGGCAAGGTTTTGCAGAGCGGCCAGAGTCACAGCACCAAAGTCCAGTGGCCCAGGATCAGGCACGGGGGCTCGTCCGGGATGATTTTTCCGGCAAGGTGTAGCAAAGTAGCCCTCTTTCAACTGACATCCACAGGCAGATCTTCCCGGGCTCAGCTCTGGATCTGTACTGACTTCCTGCTGCTCTCTCTTCCTGAGTAAACACATTTGCTGAAAAGGGAATTTCCCACTTCCCTGCGTTTGTTTCAGCACTTGTCCACAAGGGGCAGTAGCGGACTGTGCACAGTTCATTTCCATATCCATTTCTATGATACAATCTGAATTGCTCACCTCACTACAGTAGGATCCAAAAATTATATGCAAAGCCCTTGCTTTGCTCCACCAGCGAGTGTCAGCAATTTTTTTAAGTCTAGCCAATTTGTCATGACCTTCAGTCTGTGATCTAACATGTTCAGTCCATACACCAGATCTTTTATAGGATTCTGAGAAAAAGCCAGCTGTCTTGTCTAGAAGGCCAAAGAATGATTTTACCTGATAGGTGGATTTTGTAGCATCAACAATGGCCAAGGTTAAGTATATGCGCATAACACCAAGTAAACACAGGCCTGTTTCACATCTATGGCAGGTTTGCGTTTTGCTTAATTTGCGTTTTTAGGTGTTTTTACCACTAAAAACGCATAAAAACGCTAGCGTTTTTGGTCCCATTGATTTTAATGGAAACACATGTAAAAACGCATGCAAAAACACATTAGCGTTTTCAAAAACGCAAAACGCATGCGTTTTTGCAAACGCCGCGCTGGACGCATTTCCCGACTTTTTGGCCAGCGTTTGCAAAAACGCATGCGTTTTGTGTTTTTGAAAACGCGAATGCGTTTTTGCATGCGTTTTTACATACGTTTCCATTAAAATCAATGGGACCAAAAACGCTAGCGTTTTTATGCGTTTTTAGCGGTGAAAACACCTAAAAACGCAAATTTTGTAAAACGCACACATGCCATAGATGTGAAACAGGCCACAGAGTTGCATGACATGGTCTTTGGCTAGGGTCACATTTCCGTTTTGTTTGCAAAATCCTGATCCGGTTTTGAACTTTAAAAAAGCTCAAAACCGGACCAGGAAACGCTCCTGATAGGAGCCTATGCAAAACACCGGATGGCTTCACAAGCCATCCGGTGGCCGGATCCGGCACTGCTTCCTGCGTTTAAAATCATGCAGCAGCAGTTTTCGCAGCGTTTGCCGGGACCGCACTGCGGTCACCGGATGGCTCAGGATGTGTAATCCTGAGCCATCCGGTAACTGCAGAGTTTGCGGATCATAGCCGGGATCAGCAAACTTAATAAAGAGTTGAATAGCTGAGCTAAATGACTGTTTGAGGTCTGTAGGGGGGCTTAGACCCCCCTACAGACCGGCCGCCCACTTCTATAGTGTTCTTCTACAATTTCTCACTGTGCACGGGCTCCTCGGAGCCCGTGCATGTCACCCAAAGTTGCCCCTACCCCCCCGTATCACTATAGAGGGGTGCACACACCCCTCTATTACAATTATGCTTTAATTATGTGATATATACAATGAATTATCCAAATCGCAAAGTAAGTATATATTTACATGTGTCCGGAGGCAGAGTGAAGGGATTTCCATGGGCGGGGCTGTGTGCAGTAGCCTCCGCCCGCTCCTTCTTGATGGCCGCCCCCTCTGGCCGTAATCCAGTCTTGTAACTAAGTGCCGCGGTTAGCCACGCCCCTTTAACGACGTGCCCGCCCTCACAAGACTGGATTACGGCCAGAGGGGGCGGCCATCAAGAAGGAGCGGGCGGAGGCTACTGCACACAGCCCCGCCCATGGAAATCCCTTCACTCTGCCTCCGGACACATGTAAATATATACTTACTTTGCGATTTGGATAATTCATTGTATATCACATAATTAAAGCATAATTGTAATAGAGGGGTGTGTGCACCCCTCTATAGTGATACGGGGGGGTAGGGGCAACTTTGGGTGACATGCACGGGCTCCGAGGAGCCCGTGCACAGTGAGAAATTGTAGAAGAACACTATAGAAGTGGGCGGCCGGTCTGTAGGGGGGTCTAAGCCCCCCTACAGACCTCAAACAGTCATTTAGCTCAGCTATTCAACTCTTTATTAAGTTTGCTGATCCCGGCAATAGCCGGGATCCGCAAACTCTGCAGTTACCGGATGGCTCAGGATTACACATCCTGAGCCATCCGGTTACCGCAGTGCGGTATTCAGCACACAGTTTTGAAAAAAACTGTGTGCGACCGGCATTGCATTCACCGCATCCGGATCCGGATGCGGTGAATGCAATTCATGTTTGCAATGTGACCCTACCCTTTATGTGGGCCTGTACACCATTGTAGCAGCCACTCATATTAGCAGCTCCATCAAAAGAACAACCAACAAGAAAGAAAACACTCAAAGAAAACATATCTAATTGTTCTTTCATTCCTGAGAAAAGATCTTGCCCAGTTGTGCTGCTGACATTAATTAGAGAAAAGAGGCTTTCATGGACCGTCCTGTCCTTCACATAACGCAAAATTATGCTGCACTGTTCTTGAACAGAAACATCTTGTGTGCTGTCCATTTCCACACTGAATTTGGCTGGGGTCACACTTGCGTTTTTTTCCATGAGTTTTTGGAGACCTGCATTTTTAAAAAAAACATGTAAAAACGCACCCATAGGCCCCCATGTTAAAAAACGCATGCCCTAATAGCAAAAACGCATGTCTTAATAGCAAAAACGCATGTGTGACAGTACCATGCATTTTTGTGTGCGTTTTTGCAATTATGTGATTAGCTGACATCAAAAACGCATGCAAAAACACATGGTCCATTAGTACCATTTAGTACCATTTAGTACCATCCAAAAACGCATGCGTTTTCCATATGAGCCCATGTTAAAAAAACGCATGCGTTTTTAAAACAGCACCAAAAAATAGTGCATGCACTATTTTTTGGTGCAGATTTAAAAACGCATACAAAAACGCAGGGAGCCATCACACATCTTAAAAACCTCATGCTGACATGGCAAAAAAGCATGAGTCTTTTTAAGTCACTAAAAAAACTCATGCCAAGTGTGACCCCAGCCTTACTCTTTTAACAACTGTTCTATTTTGTTGTATTTTTTGTTTGTTTTTATTGACTAAATTTATATTGATCATTGTTTCAAGGTCTTTATTTTTTTCAGCAGACAAATAAGCTGTTGCAGATGACTGATGTAGGATTGATTCCTCATGTTCCTTTATGCGATCATACACATGTGTTTTATCAACTGCCCAGCCATTAATAAAATGGCTTCTTCTGTTAGCACAAAATGTCATGCATGTAGAGCAAAATAACTTCTGACTTTGCACACAGTAAGAAAGCCATTTTCTTTGAATGGCACTACCACCTAGTGTTGCGTCAGATGATGGTTGAATTGAATGCTTTTTCATAAAGTGCAGCTTTGCAGTTAAACTGCTCATCTCATCTGGTGCTGTAAAAGCAATGCAAGTGTCAGACAAGGAAGACACATCTGAGGATATGACATCGTAGGCTGAAGCAGAACTCTCTGAATCTGAGACACTTATTGCCTCACAAGTTTAATCTGTGCAATACTGTTGAACTGTATGTGATGTGTAAGGTTCTTTCGCATCACATATTGCATCTATAGAAGTAGCTTCATCTGGCAATAAGGCTAGGGTCACAGTTGCATTTTTTACAAGCGTTTTTGGAGACCTGCGTTTTCAAAAACGCATGTAAAAAACGCACCCATAGGCGCCCATGTTAAAAAACGCATGCCCTAATAGCAAAAACGCATGTGTGACACTACCATGCGTTTTTGGTGCATTTCCAAAAACGCATGCGTTTTTTAATATGGGGCCCTATGGGAAACGCATGCAAAAACGCATGTACAATTACTACCATCCAAAATCGCATGCGTTTTTCATAGGGGCCCATGTTATAAAAACGCATGCGTTTTTCAAAACGCACCAAAAAATAGTACATGCACTATTTTTTGGTGCGGATTTAAAAACGCAGCCAAAAACGCAGGGAGTCATCATACACCTTAAAAAACTCATGATGACATGAAAAACACATGTAAAAACGCATGCATTTTTAAAAGGCACTACAAAAACGCATGCCAACTGTGACCCCAGCCTAACTCAGGTTGAATAGCAGCTTCCGAGGTGGAAGCGGTTTGCTGCACAAATGTTTCACTGGCAATACCTCTTGCTTGCCATAATAACCTCTGCTGTCCTGGTGCTGAATCGGCTTTGGCTAGCCCCTTTCTTGATGTCTCTTGTTTCTTTATTGCACCAGACTTATATATTTTTTTGCCACCTTGTTCTTCTGCCTTGTCTTTTGAATCAGAATTTCTTTTAGAAGACATTGTGCTGTCTTCTTCCTATTGACTAAAATGTAATCTAAATTATAACTAATTAGTGGATGCTCTACAATAAAACCGGTTTAACACCACGGCAGGATCAGGTCCGGGGCTGTCCATTGTGAACCTGATTTCAGGAGGGATAGCTCCTGAAGCTGCGCTTTGCAGTATCCGGCTCCAAACAAGGCACCGGACACAGCCTGACAGGCCGATTTCATACCACATTTTTTGCCCTAAGTACAATCTTAGCATACGAGCCTATGCACTTGTACTTCACATAGCCATGTCAAACTTATATTGCAGCATATTGAATCAGTATGGATGCACAATATCCAGCCAAACATACTCCAGCTGCCACAAAATAGAGACTTTGCATTGCTTCTAAAAAAGAATACTATATCAATATGGAGAACTGTCAGCTTACATGTATGGTCTGTCAGGTGAGTCTGCGCCGGAGCTCACATCAAACCCCGGTATCCGGCCCATGATGTTGTACAACTTCATGGGTCGGAAAGGGGTTAATAATAACACATAGTGATATTTTAAAGGGAACTTATTTCTGAAACTATTGAAATTTGCCATAATAATGTGATGCTTTAATATGCAAAGCTAATTAAAGTTCAGTGTAATTTACATAAACTATTGTATTGCTGGACTTGCATATATGTATGCACAGAGCACCAGAGTTCATGCTCCTATAAGTCTCCTAGATTGCAATTTCAAGTACAGAACCCAACCCTATAGACTTTAATATGATTGTACATGACTGGCTGCAATACTTATAAGGAAACATACAACACAAAGCAGGACACAGAGTAATGCAGAGTTAGGCCTCGTTCACACGTTCATACTTTAGTTAACATGTAGGCTAGGTTTGCATTGCTTTTGTGCTGTGCATTACAACGGATCTGTTAGGCAGCAGCACAAACACAATGTAATGGATGCATTAACTGTCCCTAGACTTGCATGCATGATGCCACAAACGCCGTCTGCAGCATTTTTATGAGAGTTCATAAAATGGCATACTTGCAAACGCATGCCTATTTTGGCAACCGTTAGTATGTGTTTGTTGCATGCGAGTCTATGGATAGTTAACGCATCCGTTACATTGCGTTTGTGCAGCTGCCCAACAGATCCGTTGTAATGCACAGCACAAAAGCAATATGAACCTAGCCTTAGCATCAGAATATGGGTAGGGTCACATTGAAAACCTAAATTGCATTCACCGCATCCGGATCCGGATGCGGTGAACGCAATGCCGGGCACACACATTTTTTTTCAAAAATGTGTGCTGAATCCCGCACTGCGGTTACCGGATGGCTCAGGATGTGTAATCCCTGAGCCATCCGGTAACTGCCGAGGTTGCGGATCCCGGCTATTGGCGGGATCCGCAAACTTAATAAAGAGTTAAATTGTTGATCTCAATGACTTTTTAAGGTCTGTAGGGGGCTTAGACCCCCCTACAGACCGGCCGACCACTTATACAGTGTTCTTGTACAATTTCTCAATGGGCACGGGCTCTTCGGAGCAAAGTGCCCCCCCCCCCGTATCACTATACAGGGGTGCATACACCCCTGTATTACAATGATGCATTAATGATGTGTAGTCCAAAAAGGATTTGATCACTCGCAATGTAAGTTTATAGTTACATGCTGTTGTAGGCAGAGTCCAGCGAAATCCATGGGCGGGGCTGTGTGCAGCAGCCTCCGCCCGCTCCATGTTGATGGCCGCCCCCTCTGGCCGTAATCCACTGTTGTGAGGGCGGATACGTCGTTAAAGGGGCGTGGCTAACTATGTGCCGAGGTTAGCCACGCCCCTTTAACGACGTATCCGCCCTCACAACAGTGGATTACGGCCAGAGGGGGCGGCCATCAACATGGAGCGGGCGGAGGCTGCTGCACACAGCCCCGCCCATGGATTTCGCTGGACTCTGCCTACAACAGCATGTAACTATAAACTTACATTGCGAGTGATCAAATCCTTTTTGGACTACACATCATTAATGCATCTTTGTAATACAGGGGTGTATGCACCCCTGTATAGTGATACGGGGGGGGGGGGCCACTTTGCTCCGAAGAGCCCGTGCCCATTGAGAAATTGTACAAGAACACTGTATAAGTGGTCGGCCGGTCTGTAGGGGGGTCTAAGCCCCCCTACAGACCTTAAAAAGTCATTGAGATCAACAATTTAACTCTTTATTAAGGTTGCGGATCCCGCCAATAGCCAGGATCCGCAACCTCGGCAGTTACCGGATGGCTCAGGATTACACATCCTGAGCCATCCGGTAACCGCAGTGCGGCCCGGTAAACGCTGCGAAAACTGCTGCCTGCATGATTTTAAACGCAGGCAGCAGTGCCGGATCCGGCCACCGGATGGCTTGTGAAGCCATCCGGTGTTTTGCATAGGCTTCCATCAGGAGCCTTTCCTGGTCCGGTTTTGAGCTTTTTTAAAGCTCAAAACCGGATCAGGATTTTAAACAAAAAACGCCAATGTGACCCTACCCTTTATAAGACAAAACTAGGAGTGGAGCAATCAGAGATAATGATTTATGTATTTCTCACCCACTCCTGGTTTTGTCTTACAAATATTGAGGGAAACAATTTTACAAAATACTCAATGCGTAAACATGGCCTTACAAAAGATGATTACTGGTTTTGTATAAAAAACCTCTGTAAGTGCATCTCTGCTGCTGTGTAGTAGTCACACCACAGGGAGAGGTGAAACATCCAAGAATGTGTAGGGTCACATTTGCAGTTGCAATTGCAGATCCTGATCTGGTTTTGAGCATGAAAAATGCTCAAAACCGGATCCGGAATCACAGCCCATAGTTGGCCATTATAAAACCAGATTGCCTACATGGTAATCCGGTTCTGCAGCCTGCGTTAAAAATCATGCAGGCTGCATTTTTCGAAGCAGTTTCAAATTCGCATCTGGCTTGTTATAATGGGCGCCTATGGGAACTAGACCCGGTTACCGCATGGTACATAAATGTACTTTGCGGTTACCGGATCTGGATCAGGTTTATCTGTAAAAATGATTGCTCATTGCAGATCTGGATCCATTACTGGATCAGGATCTGCAATGAACCGCACAAGTGTGACCCTAGCCAATTTAATATGTACTGCAAATAAAGAATGTTCCCATTCTTAATATCCGAAAAAAGAAATGACTGACAACAATCCCCTATACCTACACTAATAATACCTCATAGAAGGGAGATATACCCCCACACCATGACCAGAACACATACCACCACATAGTGATCGAATACTACCAATTACAACAAGGTATATATACTGCCACATCATGAGAAGAAGACCACCTATTACCACCACATAGTGACTGTCCGAATAAGGCCGGCTTCACACCACGTTTTTTGCCCTGTCAGGCTGTGTGCGGTGCTTTTCAGGAGGCAACAGACACAGCCTGACAGGTCCGGACAAATAGAAGTGGAGGGTTAATATGCCCTCCGGTCCTGTTTGTAGCCTGACTCTGCAGAGCGTTGCTTCAGGAACTGTCCCAGCTGAAATGGTGCTGAACCTCTTCACAGGGGACAGCTCTTGTTGCTGAAGTTCAGCGGAGCTCACGTTGAACTCCAGCATCCGGCGTGATCCGGCGCCCCATTGACTCCCATGTTAGGGGGCGCTGGATCGCGCTGGATCTGGGAGAATCTGGCAGGATCCGGTTTGCTTAAATTTTTCACCCTGGACACAAAAATGCTGCATGCTCAGTTTTTGTGTCCAGGACAAAAATCGTTTGCAGCCTGATGCTGCCAGACAGGGACAAAACCGGATGGCAAATAGCTGCCATCCAGCCCTGTCTGGCACCATAGGGCTGCATTGTGTGAAAATCGGGTCCGGGGCTGTCGGGGGTTCACACCGTACAGCCCCAGACCTGATCACACCATGGTGTGAAGCTGGCCTAATACCATATACAAGGAACAAATCCCGCGAAGCCATGACCAGAGCACATTATTGGTCACTATCTGGTGCCATTATGAAAATGTAAAAAGCTCTGTATATAGAGTCAGTGTAAAGATAATGTAGAGATTACCAGTGACATTATACACAGGAGCTCTGTATATAGTGTCAGTGTACAGGTAATATAGTGATCACCAAGGACATTATACACAGGAGCTCTGTGAATAGCGTCAGTGTGTGTGTATAGGTAATACACAAACTCACCAGTGATGTCTCTAGGTGAATTTCTTTATCTGTTGCCGACCGATATCACATCTTCTATGTAGGACCTATCTCTGCAGAAAATAACATAGTTATCTACAACTAATCACTTCCAGAGCACAATCCACACTTTTGCCATGAGTTCTACACTACATGAAACGACAAAAAAAACCAACATAGTGCCGAACTACAAAGTAACAGTGCTCCAGTGTCATTCTATTGTACTTTATTGTACTTTATTTGTTCTCTATTGTAATTACTTACTGTATTATATTGTCTGTACTCTAACCCTACATTGTAAAGCGCTGCGGAATATGTTGGCGCTATATAAATAAAGTATTATTATTATTATTATTATTCTGTGCCTGCTCATCTATGTCAGCAGACATATTTGTCTAATGGGAAAGATGTAGCAGAGCTGAGATCAGAAGACCTGTGGATTACGTCAGAGCGAGGTATTTTTTTTAATTAAAGATGGAGTCCCTAAATGTGTTTTTGTGTTTGATTTGTATTAATCATTTATTTTCTCTGTGTTGTGTTTTTTTTTCCTGTTTACTAGAAATTCATGGTGGCCATGTCTAATTTGGCGTGACGCCATGAATTTCAGGCTTTGTACCAGCTGATTATACAAACCTGCTACTAACCCCGTTATTACCCAGCGTGCCACCCCCCACCAGGGCCGCTGGAAGAGCTGGAGAAAGCGCCTGGTCATGATGCTATGATGAAGGCACCATTTTCAGGGGTGGCTGTGGGCTGCGATTTTCAGCGTGGAGGAACAAGAACGCTTGGGCCTTTCCATGCTGAGAATCCCAGCCCCCAGCTGCCTTGCTTTATCTGGCTGGCGATCAACATATGGCGGGAGCATACGCATGTTTTTCCCCCCAAAAAAGTGAAATAATTTTAAAACAAATATTAGGCTTCTCTGTCTTTTGATCGCCACACAAGGTAAAGCCAGGCAGCTGGGGGTGGCAGGCCGTAGATGTCTGCTTTATCTGCGGTGAGAATCAAAAATTCTGCATAGTGCTATGTCATGTTTTAAAAAATTATTTATTTTCACACTTCTATATGTGACAGACCACAACAGCCAATCACAGATGCGGTCAAAGAGGATGGGCATCTGTGATTGGCTGTTTGAGTAATCTACAACCAGCCCATACATTCTAGTACGGTACTATGTATGGGCTGCATTCAGGTTACTCAAGCAGCCAATCACAGATGCCCATTCTCTGTGTCAGTGTCTGTGATTAGCTGTTGGGCCTGTCACACATATAGAAGTGTGAAAATAAATAAATACTAAAATAAACATGACGTAGTGCTCCGCAGATTTTTTGATTCTCAGCACAGATAAAACAGACAGCTACGGGCTGCCACCTCCAGCTGCATGGCTTTACCTTGGATACTGATCAAAAGTCAATAAGTCCCAAGCATTCTGCGCCCCCGGTGCTGAAAACGGTAGCCCACAGCCACCCCTGGAATTGGCGCAGTCATCATAGCGCCATTTCCAGGCGCTTTATTCGGCTCTTCCAGTGGCCCTGGTGGGGGGTTGCACGCTGGGTAATAATGGGGTTAGTACCAGCTTTGTATTATCAGCTGGTACTAACCCTGAAATTCATTGCATCACGCCAAACTAGACATGGCCACCATGAATTTCTAGTAAACAGAAAAAAAAAACACAACACAGAGAAAATAAATGTTTAATAAAACTCAAACACAAAACACATTTAGTGACTCCATCTTTAATAAATAAAAAAAATAATTGCTCCGACGTAATCCACAGGTCTTCTGTCTTCAGCTCTGCTACATCTTTGCAATCAGACAATATGTCTGCTGACAGAGATGAGCAGGCACAGAATAACAGTAGAACACACCTGTAAGTGATAGAAGCGCTCAGCTGGCCTCCAGCCGCCAACCGTGTTTCCTGTGCATTGCAAATAATGCATACTTTCAAACGCATGGCTATTTTTGCAAGCGTTAGAATGCATTTTTGCAATGCCAGTCTACGGTACATTGCATTTGTGCTGATTTACAACGGATCCGTTGCAATGCACAGCATAAACGCAATGTTAACAGCTGCGAGGAGGGGAGACAGAGCCCTGGATAACGCCTAGTCAGTCTACTGATGGTGCTATCATGCCCATTGCCCAGTATGTCCTCCCAGCCTTTGTGGCACTATTATGCCCATTGCCCAGTATGTACTGCCTGCCTCTGTGGTACTATCATGCTAGTACTACCACCAGTGACTGTCAGGACATGCTGGGTGGGCATGATAGTACCACAGATGCTGGCAGGACATATTGGGCAATGGGCATGCATGATAGTACCACCAGAGGCTGGCATAACATGCTGGCCAATGGGCATGATAATCATGGCCATTGCCCAATAGTATGTCCTGCCAGCCTCAACTAAGGGTCCCAGGCAGTTACCTTCTCATCCGTTCTGCTGCTGGCTGGGAGTCCTGTACAGTGCAGCATGTAGTGTGAATGCCACACTATGGAGATGTTTCTTCTACTACTGCCACATGGAGGCGAGGCTCAGGGCCACATAGAGATTAGAGGGTCCGCATAAGGGTCGGATAAAGGTCCCAATCAGGGGCGTACATAGAGATCAATGGGCACTCTCAGGGCATGCATAAAGATCATGGGGCTGAATCATAGGCATACATAGATAACATGGGGCACGTTCAGGGGCGTGTATAAAAATCATGGGGCCCACTCAGGGATCGTACATAGAGATCATGGGGCCCACTCAGAGGCATACATACAGATTACGGGGCCCACTCAGGGGCGTGCATAGAGATCATCATGGGGCCCACTCAGAGGTGTACATAGAGATTATGGGGCCCACACAGAGGCGCACATAGAGATCATGGGGCCCACTCAGATGCGTACATAGAGATCATGGGGCCACTCAGGCGTACATAGGATCATCATGGGCACACTCAGAGGCGTATATACAGATTACGGGGTCCACTCAGGGCGCACATAGAGATCATCAAGGGGCCCACTCAGAGGTGTACATAGAGATTATGGGGCCCACTCAGAGGCGTACATAGAGATTATGGGGCCCACACAGAGGCGTACATAGAGATCATGGGGCCCAATCAGGGATCGTACATAGAGATCATGGGGCCCACTCAGATGCGTACATACAGATTACGGGGCCCACTCAGAGGTGCACATAGAGATCATGGGGCCCACTCAGATGCATACATAGAGATCATCATGGGGCACACTCAGAGGCGTACATACAGATTACGGGACCCACTCAGGGGGATGCATAGAGATCATCATGGGGCCCACTCTGAGGCATACATAGAGATTATGGGGCCCACACAGAGGCGTACATAGAGATTACGGGGCCCACTCAGAGGCGCACATAGAGATCATGGGGCCCCCTCAGATGCATACATAGAGATCATCATGGGGCCCACTCTGAGGCATACATAGAGATTATGGGGCCCACACAGAGGCGTACATAGAGATCATGGGGCCCACTCAGGGATCGTACATAGAGATCATGGGGCCCACTCAGATGCGTACATAGAGTTCATCATGGGGCACACTCAGATGTGTACATACAGATTACGGGGCCCACTCAGAGGCGCACATAGAGATCATGGGGCCCACTCAGATGCATACATAGAGATCATCATGGGGCACACTCAGAGGCGTACATACAGATTACGGGACCCACTCAGGGGGATGCATAGAGATCATCATGGGGCACACTCAGAGGCATACATAGAGATTATGGGGCCCACACAGAGGTGCACATAGAGATCATGGGGCCCACTCAGATGCGTACATAGAGATCATCATGGGGCCCACACATAGGCGCACATAGAGATCATGGGGCCCACTCAGATGTGTACATAGAGATCATCATGGGGCACACTCAGAGGCATACACAGAGATTACGGGGCCCACTCAGGGGTGTACATAGAGATTATGGGGCCCACACAGAGGCGCACATAGAGATCATGGGGCCCACTCAGATGCGTACATAGAGATCATCATGGGGCCCACTCAGAGGCGTACATAGAGATCATCATGGGGCACACTCAGAGGCGTATATACAGATTACGGGGTCCACTCTCAGGGGCGCACATAGAGATCATCATGGGGCCTACTCAGAGGCGTACATAGAGATTATGGGGCTCACTCAGAGGCGTACATAGAGATTATGGGGCCCACTCAGGGGTGTACATAGAGATTATGGGGCCCACACAGAGGCGCACATAGAGATCATGGGGCCCACTCAGATGCGTACATAGAGATCATCATGGGGCCCACTCAGAGGCGTACATAGAGATCATCATGGGGCACACTCAGAGGCGTACATTCAGATTACGGGACCCACTCCGGGGCGTGCATAGAGGTCATCATTGGGCCCACTCAGAGGCGTACATAGAGATTATGGGGCACTCTCAGATGCGTACATACAGATTACGGGACCCACTCAGGGGCGTGGATAGAGATCATCATGGGGCCCAACACAGAGGCGCACATAGAGAAATCATGGGGCCCACTCAGGGATCGTACATAGAGATCATGGGGCTCACTCAGATGCGTACATAAAGATCATCATGGGGCCCACTCAGAGGTGTACATACAGATTACAGGGTCCACTCAGAGGCGCACATAGAGATCATGGGGCCCACTCAGATTCATACATAGAGATCATCATGGGGCACACTCAGAGGCATACATAGAGATTATGGGGCCCACACAGAGGTGCACATAGAGGTTATGAGGCCCACACAGAGGCATACATACAGATTATGGGGCCCACTCAGGGGCGTGCATAGAGATCATCATGGGGCCCACTCAGAGGCATACATAGAGATTATGGGGCCCACACAGAGGTGCACATAGAGATCATGGGGCCCACTCAGATGCGTACATAGAGATCATCATGGGGCCCACACATAGGCGCACATAGAAATCATGGGGCCCACTCAGATGTGTACATAGAGATCATCATGGGGCACACTCAGAGGCATACACAGAGATTATGGGGCCCACTCAGGGGTGTACATAGAGATCTTGGGGCCCACTCAGGGATCGTAGATGGAGATCATGGGACACCGCTCCCCAGTATTATGCCCAGGGAGCTCCCACAGTGTTTGCTTCATGCTAAGGCCTGTGATGCCCTGTGGGACCTCCCCCACCATGCTGGGGGCAGTAGTAGAAGCAGCAGCATCTCCTCACACGAAATGCTGCACAGCACTACAGGCACCTAGCCAGCAGGAGAGACTGGATGGTGGAGGCTGGAGCATGGTCTTGGGCCCCTAGGCCCCAGGCTGATGGCTGAGAAGCCCATCTCTTATGGCAGAATGGGCGCCTCGGTCACTCAGTTACCAGCACAAAATACCCCCCCCCCCCGCTCACCCAAGCCTCCTTCTCTCGGACCCCCACCTTTATATTCACCCTGACTGCCTGCTGGCCTGCTGGGGCAATGGCGGGTCCCTCCTCTGCAGTGAGGCTACCGGCACCTGCACAGCACTGTGGGGGGAGGCAGTCATCACAGGCTGAGACTGTCTCCATCTGCGCACGCGCCGGCAGTGTAGTGCTGCGCAGATGAGGCTGGGCGGCACCGCAACAGCAGGCAAAGCACAGAGAGCTCTCTCTCGGCAGTGCGCCGATATGATTAGTGATAGTACCGGAGGGGGGGGCCTCACACATCTCCCTGCAGGGCCCAGGAGGGGTTATGGGGTGGGGCTTAGTGGGCAGGGCGAAAAAGTGTCGGGGCAAAAAAGTGTCGGGGCCCCCCGGGGGATCTCCCGATCTCCCGCTGGGCCAGTCCGCCCCTTGTTCTTCCTACTAATTTTTAACTGCACCTTGCCCAGGTCTCACTTCGGGTCAAGTAGCAGTGTTGGTTCAGTCACCACTGCTTAATTTACATCAAACTTTTCGTGTCAACAATGCACAGTTCCCAATTTTGTCACATACAAAATGAGTGGCAAAAGGCCTGCTGATGGTGGAAAGGGGAGTAGGCATGGTGGAAAGGGAAAAAAACTTTGTGTCCGTGGGTTAGATGCTAAAGCTACATTGTCATCAGCTGAAGAAAGACAATCTTCCAGCCAAAGTAAGAAGTCTACTTCTTTACGTTGCCAATCAGATATGATCCCTTTCTTATGGACTCGACCATCAATACCATTTGTAGATGAGGCACAAAAACAGCAGGTGCTTGAATGGATCGCAAGTGCTCCATCAAGTGGCCTCTCCTCCATCTCAACTTCTACATCACAAACCCTCCAGTCATCTGAGGTGTCAGCCCAATCGCACTTCATTCCTCCCGGCTCCCGAGTCTCCAGCCGCCCTACTGAGTCTGGGATAACAGACATGGTTGATTCTGCAGAGCTGTTCAGTCATACAATAGCCTGGGAATCTGAGGTCTGCTTCAAAGCTGCAGTGAGTCCAGATGAGTTAATGATCTGCCCTGATTACCAGAAGCTTTGTGAGTCAGATCCAGGCCAGGCTCCAGAGGAAGAAGGTTCTGACCTTCGTGTAGACCCTCATTCCCTAAAGCCCCCGTCACACGGGGCCACATCGCCGCCGATAACAGAGGCGATGTAGGGGCGTGGCCTATCAGTGACGACATCGCCCCTACGTCGCCTCATGTAAAGGGGCGATGTCGGCGCCGCCGGGCGGTCGCCTGGTTTCAGAACAGTGCTCTGAAGCCAGGCGACCATCATGGGGTGATGTGCACACATCACCCCATGTAACCGTCCGCCAGCGACCTGTCAGGTGATGGGAGCCGTAGGCTCCCATTGTCCTGCATCACCGCTGGGGTTTTCAGACACCCCGGTGGCGATGCCGCCTGTCAGCTCGCCGGCACGGGGCTGAAGATGTCGCCCCACGTAAATGGGGGATGGCGACGTTGGCAGGGCGCCAAAAACGTGCGCACAGCGCCAGTTGCCGCCGACATCCCCAGCCCCGTCGCCAGGTGTGACGGGGCCTTAACAGTAACTACTCTTGGTGGACACTAGGAGGATGATGCTGATGAGACTCAGATAACGGATTGGATTGACAAATTAAGTTTTCGGTCAAGGCAGGAAGACGTTGTCTCTGAGGATAAGGGGTGTGAGAACACAGAGGATGATGATGAGGTTGGCGATCCCACTTACTGTCAACCCACAGTCAGCCAGTCGATGAAGTCAGCAGAGGTGGTGGAGGAGGATGCCACTGACGACGAGGTTAGGTTGCGCCTTCCTGGACATAGACGGAGTACTGGAAGCACGTCAACAACTGCATCCGCAGCCACAACTCTGCCTCTGAGCAGAAGTCGTGGTGGCTCTGCAGGTCGCATGGGCTCTAAGCCTTGCCTAGCCTGGGCCTTTTTTGACATCGCCAAGGATCTCTCAACTCATGTCATCTGCAATATTTGTCACCAATCTCTGAGTAGAGGCCAAAAACTCACTAGCTTGAGTACTTCATGCATGAACCGCCACATGGACATGAAGCACAAGTCGCAGTGGGAAGCTCACTGTACTAGAATGCGGGCTAGCGGGGCGGGCCTACCACCGTGTGCCCCATCATGGGCATCCGTGTGCTCTTCATCGTCTGTGACTGTGGGGACAGCTGTCACACAGGTTTTTGGACGCAGACCTCCCACCTCTTTACCCGCAACAGGCACTGTGATTGGCAGGTCGTCACTTGGTTTTCAAGTAGACAATGCTGCAGGTGTTGAGCTCTCACAGGCATCAAGAGCAGTACCTTTGGATGAAGGCAACATTACATCTTCGCCTGCACCTCCCTCACGGACCTGCAGTTTGCCGGGGACACCATACTCAAACCCGTTTCAGCACAGCAGCCAGCCATCCGTCCTTCAGATGTGGACAAATAAAAGACCATTTCCTCCTATCCATGAGAAGGCTAAGCGCTTCAATTTCACCATCTGCAAGCTGTTGGCTACAGAAATGCTGCCTTTCTACCTGGTGGGCACAGAGGATTTTAGAGACCTTATGTCCGTCGCAGTGCCCCAGTCGCCACTACTTTTCCAAGAAAGGTGTGCCTGCGCTACACCAGCATGTCGCAGAGAACATCACTGCTTCCTTGACAAACTCTATGTGTGACAGGGTGCATTTCACCACAGATACTTGGACCAGTAAGCATGGACAGGGGTGTTACATGTCGCTGACTGGGCACTGGTTAACTATGGTGAGAGCTGGAAATGGGTCTGCTGTCCAAGTCTTGCTGTCCCCACGAGTTGTGCGTCCATCCTCTGTAGGTAGAAGTTCTTCCACTGCTTCTGCCTCCTCAACCTAGTCTCGGTCCTCCACCTCCGCCCAAAGCCTGTCTGGTAACGCAACCCGAATTGTAACTGCACAGAAGGAATCCTGCACACCTCCTTACTATGCTGGCAGCAGGGCTCAACGCCATCAGGCGGTCTTTACCCTTAAATACCTGGGAAATGTGAGTCACACAGCTGAGGAGTTGTGGTCAGCTATGGTGAATGAGTTTCAGCAATGGTTGTCTCCACTCAACCTGCAGCCAGAGAAGGCCGAGTGCAACAATGCTGCAAACCTGGGTGCTGCCCTTCACCTGGGCAATATCACACACGTGCCTTGTATGGCTCACGTGTTGAAATAAGCCTAAATGGGCTTCTGCAGAGGGCACGGTTGCTGTGTGCTCACTTCCGGCGTTCGCATCCCGCATCTCACCGACTTGCTTCGCTCCAAAAGTCTTTCGGCTTGCCGTTCATCGGCTGAAATGTGATGTGCCGACAAGCTGGAATTCTACTCTGTACATGTTGCAGCGACTGTGGCAGCACTGCAGAGCCCTGGTGCAATACGTTATGATGTATAGCCTGGGCCAACGAGATCCAGAGGTGGGGCAGATTACGCTGGAGGAGTAGGTCTCAGATCAAGGACCTATGCACCCTTTTGCACAGTTTTGAAATGGCAACGAAGCTGTTTAGTGCTGACAATGCCTTTATCAGCATGACTATTCCAGTCATCTACATGCTGGAGCACACTCTAAACAATATTCGGAGTCAGGTGGTGGGACAAGAGGAGGTGGAGGAAGTACAGGAGGAGTCCTATGCGGAAGGGATGACAACATCTCCAAGGTCCTCACGGTCGGCAGCACCAATACGGCAGACATGGGAGGGTGGTGGAGGTGGATTAACGAGGGCGCATGGTAGCAACCAAATTCTTGAGGAAGGTGCAGGAGCCCAGAAAGAAATGGAGGAAGAACTAGCGATGGGCATGGATAAGTCAGCAGATGAGGGAGACCCTGATGACATTTATGTCGTGTGAGGTTGGGGGAGAGGGCAGAGGAAGCAAGCATGATTCTCACCTTCCCACCACCAACACAACAATGACTTGGTCCTCCTGGATGCGCAAGACACATGAGCGCCTTCTTGCTGCACTACCTGCAACATGACCCTCGGATTGTCCGAATTAGAAGCAATGCCGACGACTGGGTTGCCACTCTCTTAGATCCCTGGTACAAGACCAAATTTGCCAAAATAATTACTGTCATACAAAGGGACGCATGCATGCAGGAGTATCAGCAGAAGCTGATACATAATCTCAGATTGGCTTTTCCACAAAACACCAGTGGTACACAGAGTGAATTTCACAGTTCTAACTTGGCAACCGTGGGACTGTCGAGTCATCATCACTCACTCCGTACCAGTAACACCGTATCTGGTAATAGCAATTTTGTGGCTTCGTTTCACAATTTTTTTCGACCATCATTTGCAAGGCCTGAAGACACAAGAAGTCTGACACATTGTCAACGCCTGGAGCCGATGGTACACGAGTATCTCCAACTTAACATCGATGCCATGACCGGGGAACTTAAACCTCGCTCATTTTGGTCTTCCAATCTGGAAAAATGGCCTGAGCTCACCACTCACGCCTTAGAGATCTTGTCGTGCCACGCAGCCAACGTTCTCTCGGAATGTGTCTTCAGCGCTGCTGGTGGTGTGCTGACAGAAAAGCGCATGCGTCTGTCCACCCAGAATGTGGACAGACTAACATTCATAAAGATGAACAAGGCATGGATCCCCAATGACTTTTCTACCCCAGTGTCATCCTGGGGAGAATAAAGCCTTGTGGATTTTTGACTAAAAGTCAACATTTTAAGTTTGCAACTGTGCGGCAATTCATGCCACTGAATTGGTGTCTGTGCTCAAATTTTTGCAAGAAATGGAGACTCTTCTTGTAGTCCCCTAAATGTGACACAATACTTCTGCATGAGGCCTTACAGATACTGAGGTAAAAACCTCACCAAATACTCATCGCCTGCACAATTCCTTACAGATACTGAGGAATAACATCACCAAATACTCCTCGTCTGCACGAGGCCTTACAGATACTGAGGTAAAAACCTCACCAAATACTCAACATTTGCACATGGCCTTACAGATACTGAACTATAACTCAACAAATACTCATCGCATGCACATGGCCTTAGAGATACTGAAGTAAAACTCACCAAATAATCATCGTCTGAACATGGCCTTACAGATACTGAAGTAAAACACACCAAATGCTCATCTTCTAGACGTGGCCTTACAGATACTAAAGTAAAATGCACCAAATAATCATCGTCATAACATGGCCTTACAGATACTGAACTAAAACTCAACACATACTCATCGCCTGCACGAGGCCTTACAGATACTGAAGAAAAAATCACCAAATACTCATCTTCTGAACGTGGCCTTACAGATACGTAAGTAAAACACACCAAATAATCATCGTCTGAACATGGCCTTACAGATATTGAAGTAAAACGCACCAAATTCTCATCTTCTGAACGTGGCCTTATAGATACTCAACTAAAACGCACCAAATAATCATAGTCTGAACGTGGCCTTACAGATACTGATTTAAAACTCACCAAATACTCATCGTCTGAACATGGCCTTACAGATACTGAACTAAAACTCAACAAATACTCATCGCCTGCACGAGGCCTTCCAGTTACTGAAGTAAAATGCACCAAATACTCATCTTCTGAACATGGCCTTACAGATACTGAAGTAAAATGCATCAAATAATCATCGCCTGAACATGGCCTTACAGATACTGAACTAAAACTCAACAAATACTCATCGCCTGCATGAGGCCTTCCAGTTACTGAAGTAAAATGCACCAAATACTCATCGTCTGAACATGGCCTTACAGATACTGAAGTAAAATGCACCAAATACTCATTTTCTGAACATGGCCATACAGATACTGAAGTAAAATGCACCAAATAATCATAGTCTGAACATGGCCTTACAGATACTGAAGTAAAACGCACCAACTACTCATCTTCTGAACGTGGCCTTACATATACTGAACTAAAACTCAACAAATACTCATCGCCTGCACGAGACCTTACAGTTACTAAAGTAAAATGCACCAAATACTCATCGTCTGAACATGGCCTTACAGATACCGAAGTAAAATGCACCAAATACTCATCTTCTGAACGTGGCCTTACAGATGCTGAAGTAAAAATCACCAAATATTCATCTTCTGAATGTGGCCTTACAGATACTGAAGTAAAACGTACCAAATACTCATCTCCTGAACGTGGCCCTACAGATACTGAAGTAAAATGCACCAAATAATCATCATCTGAACATGGCCTTAAAGATACTGAAGTAAAACACACCACACACTCATCTTCTGAATGTGGCCTTACAGATACTGAAGTAAAACTCAAAAAGCTACTTATCTTCTGAACGTGGCCTTACAGATACTGAAGAAAAATTTACCAAATACTCATCTTCTGAACGTGGCCTTGCAGATACTGAAGTAAAACGCACCAAATACTCATCTTCTGAACGTGGCCTTACAGATACTGAAGTAAAACGCACCAAATAATCATTGTCTGAACATGGCTTTACATATAATGAAGTAAAAAGCACCAATACTGAAGTAAAATGCACCAAATAGTGATGGGTGAGTCCTAAATTACTCGGAATCGCTTGACTCTAGCGAGTCCGAGCTCGGGACTCGCTACTCGTTGCGAGTCTAGCGAGTCCAATGTTAATGAATGGGGAAGCGAGTAATAGCGAGTAATGTGCGATTTACAAATCGCAGATGTGTCTCGGAAAGCGCTCGCATTGCCATTTTGGCGGGTTAAGTGTGTGCTAACACTTGGCAGTGAAGAAGCACACTAGTCCCTGCAAAAATTATTAAGTGCGCACAAGTAGTCGCACAAGTAGGTGGCATACATGCTATTTGCAGGTAGGAGAGCAGCAACGCACTGGTCTGCCACAGAGAAAATAAAGCTGAAGGGGTTATTATGACCCAAAGTCTATCAGGTGCAAAAAAATAAGAAATAGTACCTCAGCTAAGCCTCTGACTTCAGCTATTAGGAAAGCTGAGTGAGTAAGCTAAGCTATGAGGTCGGTCCTGTGTGCACTGTAAGGCTGCTCCTCCCTGCCTGCCTGCCTGCCTACAGTCCTCTACACAGTACTCCTCTGTCCTCCTGGTAGCTCTCAGAAGAGCTGTTTGGAATAAGGAATCTTGAAGTTTCCCTACACTGACTGACACTCCCTATGATCTGCTCCAGCATTTACCTCACCCTGCACTAGCTCAGATCGTCACAGGAATGTGGAGGAAATGGCGGTGGCAAGGCTTATATACAGCCTCGCCTCTCATACATGACATAGGCATCACGATGGACAGAAGCCAATCATAGTCCTGCCACAACCAACATGGCTGTGGCATTACTGAATATGATTGGCGAACATGCTTGTCCATCTTCACAAGTTTTCTGACCTAACACGCTAGGCTGTCTCGGAAGCTTTGTCGGAACATAACAGATTCTGTATTCGCGAGTCCCGAATACAGTATACAGGACTCGGATTAGTGACTCGCTCAGACTCGCTCAGACTCGCTCAAACTCGCTGCTGACAGCGGGTATCCGTGAAGCGGTGCGATTGTTTAAATGATTTGGGGAGATTCAAGCTACATAGCGATGTGATATAGTGAGTCTAGCGAGTGAGAAAAAGTAAACTCTGAGAAAACTAGGATTGCCATTGACTTGCATTGGACTCGTTACTGTGCGAGTAATCGGTGGGAAACTCGCCGAGTACCGAGTCCTGCGAGTCCCTTACTACTTGCCGAGTAACGAGTCCTAGCGAGTAGACTCGCCTATCCCTAGCACCAAATAATCATCGTCTGAACATGGCCTTACTGATAATGAACTAAAACTCAACAAATACTCATCGCCTGCACAAGGCCTTACAGATACTGAAGTAAAAATCTCCAAATACTCATCTTCTGAACGTGGCCTTACAGATACAGAAGTAAAACGCACCAAGTAATCATAGGCTGAATATGGCCTTACAGATACATAAGTAAAACGCACCAAATACTCATCTTCTGAACGTGGCCTTACAGATACTGAAGTAAAATGCACCAAATAATCATCGTCTGAACATGGCCTTACAGATACTAAAGAAAAATGCACAAAATAATCATTGTCTGAACGTGGCCTTACAGATACTGAAGTAAAACTCACCAAATACTCATCTTCTGAACATGGCCTTACAGATACTAAAATAAACGCTCCAAATAATCATCTTCTGAATATGGCCTTACAGATACTGAACTAAAACTCAACAAATACTCATCGCCTGCAGGAGGCCTTACAGATACTGAAGTAAAACGCGCCAAATAATCATCGTCATAATATGGCCTTACAGATACAGAAGTAAAACGAACCAAATACTCATCTTCTGAACGTGGCCTTACAGATACTGAAGTAAAACTCAGCAAATAATCATCGTCTGAACATGGCCTTACAGATACTGAACTAAAATTCAACAAATACTCATCGCCTGCACGAGACCTTACAGATACTGAAGTAAAAATCACCAAATACTCATCTTCTGAACGTGGCCTTACAGATACTGAAATTATCCACTTTGGGTAGCAAATTACCAACATTCAAAGGTGTTATACAGCAAAAATGGTAATAGTAATGAATAAAAAAGACATAAAACTTAACTTTTACTCAGTACTGACTTAAAAAGGCTTGAAAACCTAGTAAAAACAGGTGCACAAATTAGTGAGGGCCAACCCTGGTTGAATCTTATCCCATATGATCACCGGTTGCTGTCCTTAAAAATACTAGGGTATCACCTTACCAAAACAACCCTCTATGTGAGGCACAATGGTCTGGTGGCGATAACTCCTATCTAGCAGTAGATATAGGAACAATCTCACCTGTTCTGTGGATGTTCCTAGGTGCCTGACATTCACTCTGGACCTCTCCTCTGGAAGGTGTCCCTTTCTCTATGACACTCAATTTTCCATCGGTCCAAGGGAGTCACCACCGTGATGTATGTGTGCCTACAAATACTCATCGCCTGCAGGAGGTCTTACAGATACTGAAGTAAAACTCACCAAATACTCATCGCCAGCACGATACTTTACAGATACTGAAGTAAAACTCACCAAATACTGATCTTCTGATCGAGATCTTACAGATACTGAAGTAAAAAGCACCAAATAATCATCGTCTGAACATGGCCTTACAGATACTAAAGTAAAACGCACACAAAATAATCATCGTTTGAACGTGGCCTTCAAGATACTGAAGTAAAACTCACTAAATACGCATCGTCTGCACAAGGACTTACAGGTAGTGAGGTAAAACTTCACCAAATACTCATCGTATGCACCAGGCCTAACAAATGCTGAATTTAAACTCACCAAATACTCACCGTGTGCATGATGCCTTACAAATACTGTAGTTAAAACTGATTTTGGAAGGGCATGACATGCCTATATCTGTGTCTCCTCCTCCTTTTACTAGTCTATCTCTTTTTTTTTTTTGCATTTTTATATGCACTTTTCCATGTCTTTGTTGTATCTTCTGAGTAGTTTGTCACCTTTTGGACACCTTAGAAGGTGTTTGCTATGTGTTTTCTATGTGTTTGTATGTGTTTGTGTTTGCCTGCCATTGTTTTCAATGGTGTTCGACGGTGTTCTACAAACATTTGACGAACACACCCCCAATTCGACAAATTGAATTCGAACACTATCGCTTGCCATTGTTTTCAATGGTATTTGACGGTGTTCGACGGTCTTCGATGAACATTCGACGAACATTCGACGAACAACCCCCAATTCAACTAATCGAATTCAACAATCTCACTCTATTACACGCAGCTGAGTGACACAGAAGCCGCTATTGGAGTACTCTGCACCGATTGTGGTCTGTGCCAAACAGCAGGTGTTGCCGTGAGCCCCGTACAGGCTACAGACAATAAGTGTGAGTTGCTGCATTTTCCCTTGTTGTCCTTTTGCTTCCCTGTATGCATGAATTCCCCCTTGTTATTAATGAACTATGAGATTATGGACAGTATATAATCCAGACTAATTGTGTATATACTTTATGCATTTCCATGTGCACCCTATTGGTTTTATAACTAATTTTATAGTGTATTTATAATGTGAATTGAACTGTTGCATAGACATTTACACTAAGGAACTTTTAGCACTTATGACCGCATTGCTTAAAAACCCACTGGCGCGGCCGAAGAATCGGTCAATGTTAATCCCTGTCGCTGCGCCCAGGGCTTGCAACGGGTTTTTTTTGTGGTGGGTTCCCGAAGACAAGAAAAGAGACAGTGGAAAATTTGGAACTGTGTTTTGAACTTTTTCTACTTTTTTATCCCCTACCCATAGTCATAATAAGAAAGTTGATTTTTGTTACATAACGTTTAAGTCATGTGCCTCCCGGTACGGAAGAAAAACCAATGTACATTGTCATGTTAATGTTGTTGTGGTTTATATGCATAAAAAAGTGGGCTAATGTGTAACACCGTACCTGTGCCTAGCACGCGAACGTTCTAATCTTCGCTCTGGGAGAATGTGGCGCTCCTGCGACCGGCTTTCCACAGAGAAGAACTGCAGCTGGGATTGGTAAATTGGTCACCTCACCTCGGAGTGTTTTTCTTTTTGACAATTACCATTTTTTTGGATTATAAAATGCACATTTCCTCCCCCAAATTGGGGGTAAAATGGGGGTGCATCTTGCAATCCAAATCTTGTTTGTTTATTTTTACTTACCCAGGGGGGTTGCGTTGGTGGAGCAAAGGTGTAGGAGGCAGGGTCCATGGAGGATGTGGGCAGTGAGACAAGGCTGCGAGCCCGGAGCTGCGAGGGTGTCCAATTATTTTTTCTCTTTTCCTTCTCAGAAATTTGGGGTGAGTCTTATAAAGCAAAAAATATGGTATGTTTGACATTTTAACATAATAATTATTGCTTTAAAAAGAAGCAAAAAGGTAAATGACAAAATAAAGAGCAGGTTTTTTAAATTGATGTTTAAACACTAGATTCTGAAATTGAATGTTTACTTCCAGTACAGGAAATTCTAGGTATGCTTCTTACATTCTGGACACTCAACTTTACATGCATCATATATTACTGTGAAATGTTTGACACTAGGAGTGGGTTGTAAAATGTCATATTTTTTTATATGAAGGACTTTCTAGAAGAGGATCGAAAAAACACCAGGAGGAACAATACATAGGTTAATTTTTTTTTTAACTATTGCAGTTTAAAGAACATGGTCTATTTTCGATAATTAATTGAAGCTATGTAGATTTAGTAAATTAATTTTTAATCAAGGCTCAACCCCTTTAAGGCTGCTTTCACATCAGTGTTTTTTTTAAATCGCGGCAGATGCGGATTAAAAAACTGCATCTATCAGCCGCGGTCTTTTTCGCGGCCGCACCTGCCGCAAGTGCCAAAACCGCACTTGCCGCACCTGCCGCAAGCCTGCATATACATTGTATGGGGTTTGCCGCAAGTGTGCCGCAAGTGCGCCGCAAGTGCAGCCGGTATGCGGTAATCGCGGCAGATGCTGTTTTTTCACCGCATCTGCCGCAATTTAAAAAAACGCTGATGTGAAAGTACCCTAAGTATGTTTAAATGTAATAACTATTCTAAATGTAATTTTCTTTTTTTAATTGTATATTTTAAAAGGAAACAAGTAAGCAAGATATTAAAGGGTTTGTCCGGTCTAAAATGTTAAGTCTGCAATCACTCTATGTGACTGCAGACTTATCAATCCTCCCAGCGCCAGCACTGTGAGCTGCGAGGATTTGCTGTTTATAAACTAGGAATGGTCTGCAGTTATGCGGTATGCATGTTCTCGGCTTCTGTGGCCGGAGCCCCATCTAGTGGGCACAGCCTCGCTTAATACAATTGTTTGAAGTATGGCCACATCCACTAGCCAGATGAACCCGCTCCATAAACTAGTATGGAGTGAGGCTGCGTTCACTAGTCTTGTTTTGCTGAGAACATAAATACTGCATGATTGTGATCCGATCACGGCTATTATAAGTTTAGACCTTTAATATTAATAGTTCTGTGAAGTAAAGACCACAAAAAGTTTTTTTGTGAAATAAAAATGCTCAGAGCTCACTGAATGCAAAACGTATAGAGGGTTTATTGATGATGTTCTAAATTTTAAATACACATTTGAAGCCCTCATTACATTGTGGTTATTGTTTTGATAAAGAAAATGTGGAAGTTGTCCATTGTGCTACAGTCCCAGCTTTGTAGAGTCCACAATATTCTTCCAAATTTAGCTTAGAAAATGCAGTTCCACTTGGCAATGTTCGGCGTCGAAACAATTTTCAAGACACTTCATTTTAAGTGCAATAAACCCCATGTAGATCAAGGAAATTGTTCCAACACCTTAGAGTAGCTAAAATCCCCTTCAGATTGTCAAAAAACAAAGATGCAGGGATTTGTGGTTAGAATATTTCAGTCTCTTGGGGCATCCCCACATTTACACATCATATGTTAGTTTTTTTTAAATTCAATTTTACATAATTTCATTTGACTTATTACAAAATCACACTGGCCATAAATCACATATGAAGAAATTTTAGAATCAGAACATGATTTTTTTTGTGTTAATGTTGATGTTTTCTGCAACAATTTAATGTAGCAATGCAGACACATTTTCAATCACTTGTCACAACAATATTGACCTTGATTCGATTGAAAATACAACACGTAGGTTCATCTACAGCTAGGAGCTGATTAGAGATTTGCAAAAAAGTCACTAAAAATTCAAAATTATGCAAAATATATATTTAAATACTTAAATTGGCAAATTAAGAGTAGACAGAAAGAAAGTGCAAGGTTATACTTCTATACTTGGTTCACTGTTTACAGAACATCCGGTTAAAATTAAGTGACCTGAAATATTGTTAAAGATTGTTTGATATATATAGTTAAGTTGAGAACATTCATATAACCTCGAAATAAACACTTTCTTCGATCAAGCTTCTTATGAAGCCAATATTTTTTCAAGGAAACACATTTAACAAACACTAGATATACTTCTACCCATTTTATCCAGTAAAAAATATTAAATTGTCGCAAGTAAAAAATAATAAAATAGCTGACTTTCTTTTTTCTGTTTTCACATTGTTATTTTTTACAGTGATATGGTAGAAGTAATTGACTATTGTCAAGTTGATACATTTCAGAGTTAGATGTTATGTAAAGCTGAAATGTTTCAGACTTCATTCTGGTCCAATCATCCTAAACGCAAAAGATCTCCATGTAACTTAAACATTTTTGGCTACAGCTGTAATAAACAAAGACTACACATACATATGGATTACAGTTTAACCAATATAAAGTAATAAAAAAGTAAATTTATATTATAACATCATTTCTTTAGATTGTACCATGAATCATTGTGAAAGGATGACGATAAGCAAAATATGTTGCTGGTAGTGGTTAAAAATAATTTAGTTTTGTGCAAAAATCTGAGGACCATTTCTTTAGATTCAATGAAAGTCATCTTGCTAGTTGTAAGTACAGTATGCCAAGATTTATATCATGTACAGTGCTCAGCATAAGTGAATACATCCCCTGAAAAGTAAGTCTTTAAGCAAATTCTCACTGAGCACAAGAACAATTTCCAAAATTTGATAAATTGCGTTTCTTGATCATTTTTTAACTCATAACATGAAAGTAAGGATTAATAATATATTATTTATAAATAATTGCAAAAATGAACACACCCCATATAAAAAAAAACACTACATCTAGTATTTTGTATGACTTCTATGAGTTTTAAGGACAGCACCAAGTCTTTCAGGTGTGGCATGAGCAAGTTGGTGACATATTGTAAGATATATCTTTTTCCACTCTTTAGGAACCTCTTTCAGAGCCTGGATGCTGGATTGAGCGTGATGGTCAACTTCAATAGGTTTCAGATCAGAAGACATAGTTAGCCACTGAATCAGGTACACCTGGTTTTTAAAAATGCAACGGATGTGTAGTTTGGATAATTATCATGATGGAAAAGTGCACCTCTACCAAGGGCATGAAGTGATGGTAGCATCTTCTCTTTCAATTTAAAGCACTATATCTGTGTATTCATTATACTATCAATGAAATGTAGTTCCCTGATATGGAGGTAATAAAAAATACTAGCTATAGTAGTTTTTGATGTGGTGAGTATTCATTTTTTGCATCAACTAATTTGGGTGAAAAGAAAGATTTTGTAATGAAAGGTAAGTACAATACTATAGAATATTGTGGGTACCATGTTAGCTAGAGAGATCGATGTAAATACTTAAGTCCCCCCAAAAAATTGAGAAAATTATTCCAGGAGTGCTACCTTTATTGGCTAACCAAAAAAAATTATATTTGTAAACTTTCAAAGCTCAAGGGTCCTTCATTAGACAATGATACAAATGACTTGGGGTACTTTCACTTCAGCGGTTTTTGCCGTTCGCGGCAGAGGCGGTGAAAAAACGCATCTGCCGCGATTAACGCATAACCGCTGAACTTGTGGCACAGTTGCGGCAAGCCCCATGCAATGTCTATGGGGCTTGCGGTAAGTGTGCGGCAGGTGCGGCAAGTGCGGCTTCGGCACTTGCGGCAGCTGAGGCCGCGAAAAAAACCACGGTCAGACGCGTTTTTTTTGCGGCCGCACCTGCCGCAAGTGCCGATACCGCACTTGCCGCACCTGCCGCAAGCCCCCATAGACATTGTATGGGGCTTGCCACAACTGTGCCGCAAGTGCAGTGGTTATGCGGTAATCGCGGCAGATGCGTTTTTTTTTCACCGCATCTGCCACAATCGGCAAAAACCGCTGATGTGAAAGCAGCCTTACTGAGACATTTAAATACAAAATACAGCAGGACATGAGGTGATGTTAAGTAAAGTTGGGCTAAGGAAATTGAAATGAAGTCTTTTTTATTGATGTAGATGAGGTGGAGTGGTCTTTTACACATCAGAAATTGAAATTAAGTTTTTGCTACTGATGTAGATGAGGTGCAGTGGTATTTTACAGATCAGAAGATCTTCTTGAGGAAGCCTTAATTGTGTCTATGTAATGACTCATGAATCCAGGTGTCAAATTGAGCCCTTTTGTTAGGGATTGGAACATTGTTATGATTTTGAATTCACAGATTTTATGTTCCCTATCATTGTTGAAGTGACCTTTCAATATTAGAATTTTAAGTCTGTCATGCTGTGTCCAGGTCTAGAGAAGTGTATTCCTAAAGGCTTGTCAAGCCCATTTTTTATCATATGTCAATGTAGATTCTTCCTTGTTTGTAGCTTTTGCATTGTTTCCCCAATATACGTTTTTGAAGTGCACCATGTGCATTGCATCATGTACACCACATTGGTGGATATGCAGGAACAGAAGTCCATGATTTTATAGTCCTGGTTTGTGTTGGGTATAGGGACTGTATCTGTTGGTGATATGTGGGTACAAGTCTTGCATTTCTTGCTGTTACAGGGAAATGTTCCCGTCTGTGATGGTGATGTGAGGACACTTCTGACAAGGAGATTCCTTAGGTTGGGGGGCTGTTTATCAGAGAGCAGTGGCAGTTTTGGGAATATGGCTTTCAGTCTGTGGTCTTTGTGTAATATTGGCTGAAGATCAGCACCAATTTTCCTTAGGATGTTCATGTGAGACTTGTATGTGACCACGAGGCACCCTGTTGTTGTCCTCCTTTTGTTTGTAATCCAGGAGGTTGCTTCTTGGGATCCTTGTGGCCCTGTGGATTTGTTCATCTATTACCAATGCATGGTATCCTTGTTGTAGGAATGTTTTCCTCAGTGATAGTAGTTGTAGTTTTCTGTCCTCAATGAAAGGTATATTAGCCTTACTTTCATGTTATGGTTAAAAAACGGGTTTCAAAATGAGTATATTCATTTATTCTGAGAACTGTACATGCTATTTTAAAACAGAATTGTAGTATTTTTTTAGTAAGACTATTATACTTCATGCGCATGGCAATATTCAGTACAATGCCGGGAGGAGGGAAAGGTGAGGAAAGGTAATTAATACCATGACTAAGACTGACCTACTAAAAGATTATTGCATGATTATTCTGTGCTGATCCTTAAACCAAAGCTCATCAGAGAGAGGAAAGTGCAAGCTGTTCTGTGTACTGTAGGTAGGTCCTGTGTATGTATGGGGTCTGAATTTATGGAGTCTATTTATTTAGCTGTCCTGATCTGGGACCTGATTTATTTGTGGAATTAAGGGGGTTAATCTGGGCTTTAGGGAGCTTGGGTTAGAGTATGTGCTTAATGTACTTACTGCATTCATGTAGAAAATCTAGCATAAAGTCCTTATTTTGGGGATCTCTTTATCTGATGATCTCTTCTTGCAGATCTACTTACATTTGATAGCTGAGGTGCAGTGCTGGCAGTAGCTACTACACATTGAACTAAGCTCTGCAGTGCAGCTATATTCAAGATTTAAGTTGGGCTTCCACCAGAGGTCATAACAGCTGATGAGTGGAAGTGCCACCCATCGAACCCCCACCAATCTGGTATCATATAACTTTAATTTTAGGGTTTAATGCCAGTTAAGTTGTAACTAGACTCAGTGTCTTGGTGAATGACTAATTTTTTAAAATCATGTTATTCTTATTTCATACCCGCTTGGAATCACTAAATTCGATGTTGCCATTCAATACTGGCTGTCTGTATATAATGATCCTTTCCTATACTGTTCAGCTTGTTGAAGGCACCAGACCTCTTCTCTACCAATAACTCAATAACTATCGTACTTTTTTTTTCAGGATGGGATATCATCAACTTTCTTTTTCTATCTAGGACACCAAACACTTTTTCCAAGCCTGACTTCATGTATCTTTGTGCGCCTCTAATTTTAAACAAAGCATACACAAGTTTATATGAAAAAATAGGGCCATTGGTGAGACAGGAAGATATCTCTCTCTGATGGCCATATAAAGCCGGACTCTGGAAACGTGAAGGGCCAGCACTCCCTGTTTATGTAGTTATCTATTACAGTAAATGGAAGTTACAGAATCAGTGTACCACAGCATATTCATCTCTTTGTGATAGTCACAGAATGGCAAGACTCTGAAGTCAGCTGAAGCGGCAGCACTATACTGTTTCACTATCATAAAAGTACTGGGAGGTAAAGGTATCAAACTCAAATTCAAATATGCTTTATCGGCAGGAACAACATACATTTAGTGTTGTTAAAGCAAGAAAACTAAACGTGACAGTGGAGGATCAGGAGTTATGGGGTAGGGGTGTTGGGAATCTGTCTGCAAAAATAACTCTCCCAAACTCCATATATGGGCATGGAGGTCTTTGAAATGCAAATCCTTCAACACCTTTATATCTTTTACCTGCTGCTGGATTACCCGAATAATTAACATCTTATTTGCATATATATGAATACACTAAGTGCTCTATAAAAGACAAAGCACTTAAAGAACCTCTATGTCCTCAGGTTGTTCTCTGCTTAGCTCTAGCCTCTTGACTCTTGACTGATAGCTCAATGTGTGACACAAAGCCCAAGGCAAAGAAACCACACAGTGAGCTACCAATTTAACCAAACAGGCTGGTGCTAGATTGGGAACCTTCCGGTGAGGCGGTGGATTGTTAAATAGATTATTAAATTATGTATTGCCATGTGTATTGAATATGAACAAGGATGTAAAGGGATATATGAGTTTAGATTACAGGGTCTGTGTGTGGTATTTTATATCATTTCCATTTACTTGAATGGGGATGAATTGCATGCAATAACACACAGTCCATAGACAAGGTTGGTACTGTTTTCAGATAAAAAAGACCTTTTTTAATTTCATAGAATCCTTTTAAGATTATATTGCATTAAATCTTGCACTAGTTCTATTTAAACACTATCAACAACATACTGATGTATTCAAGTTATACTTGGTACAGAATACAAAAGGGCATAACAACATCTCTTATAAATCGATTTGATTACATTTTATTAATTTTAAAAAATTAGCATTTTATTTTTAAGCCATATTAGATTTTAAATGATTCTATTATATTTACCAAGCTTATCTTTACAATCTACCATGTCCTTAACAGACACACATGTAAAACAAAATATAGAATAATGCATTACAGGTAATAATATTGGACCTGAATTGTTTAGGCACCATGGAAGTGGGCAGGCTTTTCAATATGACATTTATCAAAGCAAATGGGACCGTAATGATAAATATTGTTTTGAAATGAAGGGATAATTGTAGCTTTATGCTGTATTGTCTCTGGCACTGTGTGGGAGAAAAGTCACATTTTCTCCTTGAGTACATCTGGCTTTGCTTTTATTTGTAAACAGCTGCGCAAAAAAAGGAAAAAAACATGTGCACAAGATCATTACAGTCTTAAATGAGCCATAGGATCAATATAGTATTATGGCACATTGTAAAGGCCTGTGAAGACCTAAAATCCCATAAGCTTCAACTCCTAAATGGAATTAAATGAAGGCAGTATTATACATACATATTATAAAGCATTGCAATGTGCAGTCTTTCAAAGGAATAGGCATCTCTAGATGCAGATGTTTATTCCTTGAACCTTAGTTCCTTATAAACAGTGCAGATGTAGTAGCAATAATAATAATAATAATATAATAGTAACAATTATTATTGTATCAATTATAAAAAAAATGAGTGAACCCCACTGCCATCCCTGTGGCACTTACTATACTAAAGAATTTGGCCATGAGAAGTGATACATGTGAGAATAAAGACAAAGCTACATGGATAAAATAAAGTAGAAATGTGATTTTAGAAAATGCTCAAATTCTGAAATGATAATCCCATAAGTGCCCCTCTGTTAATTGGAAAACAGAAAAATAATTGTAAACACTTTGGGGGGCAGAGTGGGGTGTAACAAAACTGGTGCAAAGGAAAAGTGAACAGTTGTTGCCTAATGCAACCAATATGGTAACTCCATTCATGTTTTTCAAATGGCCTTAGGATGGAATCTGACCATTGCTCCATTCAAATGGGTTTCCTCAAAGCGCTGTTCATCATTGGTCAGAGTCTCAGCAGTCAGAGTCCAGTGATTGGAAAGTTATTCTCAGATGATGATAACATCCAAACTGGATTCAACCCCTTTTAACAATTCATAAGCTCATAAAATATTGGCATTCATTTAATTTCAGTGAACTGAAATGATATGGGGTTGAAAGAAAAGCAATGCCTGCACCTTCGCAACTCCTCAGCAGATGGAAGCACTGTTATGTGGCAGGTACTAGACTGTTCAATAGATTCTTCTCTATAGCTCCAGGAAGCAGGAAGCCTTAGCAATGAACAGTTGTGTTGTTACTGTGTAAGAATGGAGCCCTACCCAGGTGGTTACTCAATGCAATTTAATCAACATTCTGTCATTGAGTTCTTGACAGTATAATTAATCAGAAAATGCAAGCCATTTATGGTGATTGTGTTGATATGAGCATTGTGCATTGTTTGGCTAATAAGTTGAAAGATAATGAGGCGGAAACCTCTTACTTGCGTGACAAGAAAGAGTTTGACGTCCTGTGACAGCAACTACTAAGTTAAACATGCTAAACATTGACTGAGTAATATGACGATCATTCTGAATCAGTCTGAGAGGAACTACAAGGTAATCGGCATTTCACAAGAATGTGTGGGACACATTATTGCTTTGATTGGTTATCGGTCGGAAAATTTGTGTATGGTGGGCACACCTAATGCTGAAGTCTGAAATGAGAAACTGAAGCTCACAACTGTACGGCTTCCTCCATACTGTCCAGATGTGCTGCTGTCTGACTTCTATCTGTTCCCGATAATGAAAGAAGATCTGTGAGGGCATCACTATGCATGTGATAAAGAAGTTGAGAGAACTGTGAGAGGCTGGTTGCGGAAATAGAATGTTGACTTCTCCTGTGACGACTTCAGGAAACCTGTTCATCATTGGCAGAAGTGTATCCAATTGTCTGGTAGTTATGTGGAAAAGTAAAACACAGTAAAGAGCCCATGATACTGATTGCTTCTGTGTTTGATTTACTAGAATAATTCAATCGAAACCCAAGTTACGAAGGTGGAGGCCTTACTTTTCGTTCAATTATCATATTATGTCACCATAGAAAAGTTACTTTGTTTCCTCAATCTGATATTGTTTTTGTGTGTTCTATTGGACTGAAAGTTAGAAATAAAAACACAATCTATATAATGAAACATATTTCCAGCTATTTGTGGAAACATTCTTCTCTGACTTGAGCGGTCGACCAAGAGTCTTATAGTTAGATGGTTGTTATAGTATTATCAGATGGAAACCATTAGAACAACAATATGGCTTTCAAATCACCAGACTAATCTTAATCATGCTGTTACCATGATTTTTTCCTTTTTGTGTTTTTTTTTTTAAATCACATGTACAATCATGTTTAGATACAGTTATATTTTGCTGATATGAATTCACCTCCTATAAAAAAACAACTGTTATTAGATATATATTAAAAACACCCATTGAGTGATGAACAACATATATAAAGAACACCCAGAATTTGAGGATAATGGAAACAATGGTATAAAAATTAATGGAAGCCCAGATCTGATATCACTTTTGATAAAGTATCAGTTGAATCTTCTGATTTACCCATCATGCCCTAAATTTGCCTACGTATGTATTGTGGTAATGGTATGCCTAAGGCTATGTGCACACGTTGTCGGGTGCACAGCGGGTTAGGGTCGGCGGCGGCTGGGCGGACCCGACAGGAAGCTCCGGAGCCGTCCACCGGCTTCCTGTCGGGTATGTGCGGCGGGAGACGGGCGGGTGTGCGGCGGGTGCACAGCGGGTTAGCGCCGGCGGTTCTGCAGCGGCTGGAAGCAGCACATGATTCTGCTTGCAGCCGCTGCAGAACCGGCTGGATTATAGAACATGCTCATTCTTTGCTAACCCGCTGGGAACCCAGCGGGTTAGCAACGGATGAGCATGTGGAAACCGCCGGTGTGTGCACACCGGGGGTCGGTTTCCATAGGTTTATATGTTAACCCAAAAGCCGCTTTTGGATTAACATAAATTTACATAAACCTCATGGAAACCGACCGGCGGTTTCCGCGGCTAAACCTGCAGTAAACCTTCCTGTGTGCACATAGCCTAAAGGTACCTTCACACACAGTAATATTGCTAGGCAATTTCACTGGCAATTTGCTGGTTGCAGTGAAATCATGGACACATTGTTCAATTTGTACACAACAACAAAATAGAACAATGTGTCCATGATTTCACCGCAACCAGCAAATTGCCAGTGAAATTTCCTAGCAATATTGCTATGTGTGAAGGTACCTTAAGACTATATCTCTGCATCAATGCCTGTTAAGCCCATTATAGATCATTATTTTTATAATACAGTTAGGTAGGGACAGCCATCAAAGAGCTGTCATTATTGTAAACCCTTTAAGGTTCCATCCTCTGCGGTTGGGCAGTTTCAGTGTCTAGGACATAGAGTGTGGGACCTTTCAATGCCCCATTGTGTTTTTGCCTGATATCATATCAGAGCTTGAATCAATTTTTGGTACCCTGTTTCCATTACCCCAGAATTCTGGGTGTTCTATACGCTTGGCTCTGCCTTGTTCTTTAAACTGTACATCCAAACTCTCACCACCTCCTGTTGCCTCTAGCTCAAAAATATCTTCAGAATCCATCCTTTCCTGACCCTCAATCTACTAAAATGCTTATACATGCCCTCATCATCTCCCTACTTTACCACTGCAACCTTCTCTTCTGTGGCCTCCCTGCTAACACTCTTGAACTTCTCCAGTCTGTCCTCAACTCTGCTGCCTGACTAATCCACCTTTCTTCTTGCTACTCTCCTGTTTCTCTCCCTCCCCTCTTTTCACTGGTTCCAAATTCCCCCATGAATCCAGTACAAACTACTAATACTGACCTACAATGTTGTGCATAACCTGTCCCCTCCCTCTATCTCTGAACTAGTCTCCCAATATCTTCCCTCTTATAATCTTTGATTCTCACAAGACTTCCTCTCCTCCACACTTATTCATCCCTCACCCTATTCTGCACCTCAACATGTCTGATTATTCACCATGTTTGTATCCTTCAGATGGAAGCTGATAACCCTTCTCTTCAGGAAAGCTTACAGCCTGCAATGAAAGCGCTGCTACTTCACTGCCCCCAGAGCTGCCGTCTCACTACCCCCAAAGCTGCTGCACCCCCGACCTACTGTCTCCTCTTCATTGTCCTGTACAATATAAGCCAGAATAGGCAGTGTCCTTTTCCCTCTGTACCAGTCTGTCATTGTTAATTTGTCTACTGCAAACTATATCTATAATTTTGTATGTAAACCATTCTCATGTACAGCACCATGGAATTAATGGTGCTATATAAATAAATAATAATAATATTTGTTGTTTGTCACTATATGGATGTTTTTAATGTATATCTAATACATTTGTATTTTTATAGAGGTTATTTTTCATGTCATCCTGATTACTTTTGACCCCTTAGCCTTTGGCGATATCTTGTAAAACAGTATATAGATTTATGTGGGCAACATAATTGGACTCTTGTCCGCTACATGGATATTCAATTTAACATGATCACCTATCCTACAATTGGGATCTCCGTTATTTGTCAAAATGAGCTCTGCCACTCCACTCCAAGTTCAAAAGACTGATATAGATAATTAAATACAGTGATTTAACTCTATAAGCAAAAAAAAATGTTACCCAAATTGTCATACCGTGTTTCCCCGAAAGTAAGGCCCCCCCGATTGTAAGGCCGCCTAGGGGTAAAGGGGGGGCCTGCTAATGTAAGGCCTCCCCCGATTATAAGGCCTTACAACAGGGGGGGGCAATGTAAGGCCCCTAGCGGAGGGGGGGGGGAGCGGGAGCGGGTCGCACGTCACGTGCGCCCGCTCATTACATATGCACTGCATCCCCCTGTCAATCAGTGACAGGGGGAGCAGTGCATTATACTGTATATATGGGCCCCCTCCTGCTGCCACACTACCCCCTGTTCTGAGGCCCCCACCGCTGCTGCTGCTGCAGACATCTTACCCTGCAGGGTCTTCTTGCAGCAGCCAGCGCGTCCGTCCTCTGTCCTCGGCTGTCTCCCGGATCATGTGACCGGCCGGTCGCAGTCGCGATGACGTCATGCGCTGCGACGGGTCACATGATCCGAGAGACAGCCGAGGACAGAGGACGGACGCGCTGGCTGCTGCAAGAAGACACTGGAGGGTAAGATGTCTGCAGCAGCAGCGGTGGGGGCCTCAGAACAGGGGGGTAGTGTGCCAGCAGGAGGGGGCCCATATATACAGTATAATGCACTGCTCCCCCTGTCGCTGATTGACAGGGGGATGCAGTGCATATGTAATGAGCGGGCGCACGTGACGTGCGACCCGCTCCCGCAGTGTCCCAGCAGGAGGGGGCCTGTAGGACACACTGCTGGGGCACCCAATGTAAGACCCCCCCCGAAAGTAAGACCGGGGGCCACTTTTGGCCCCCAAAAAAATGTAAGACAGGGTCTTACTTTTGGGGAAACACAGTATGTACACAGCCTATGGAGCCTAGTATCTGTCCTGCTTCAGCCCAGGTATACACTTGCATGAGATTGTGACCCCTCTATCGAGACTAACATAAAAATGTGCTTTACCCGTAGGCTAAAATGTACCCTTGCTATATTGCTGCTATAAATGCACAGAAAACATTTCAAGTAAATTAAGATTTGATGTTAACCATGTAGCTCTGTCGTTATAATCAACATGAACTCTGCTAAATCTAAAAATGACCCTTTAAAGGCAAAATGCTACTTTGTGTTTTTTGATATGTTTCTGTGACCCTTCCAGCAGAGTGATTGGAAGCCCTGTGCACAATACTTAAAATAATAAGTGTATAACAAAAATAAGTGAAATACCTTTGTTTTCCTGCAACAAAAAGATATTCAAAATGTTGTTATACAGTAACTACAGCATAAGCCTTTAAGATACAAAGTTAAGGGGAAATTATCAATCAAACTGTGCAATAAATCTGAAGGCTGTATACGAGGATTCATTATATGTAGTACAGTTTTGCAATAATACATCAATGACCTTCATTTTTAGAAGTAATGAAACTGCACTGTAATTGGTTGCTATGAGCAGGGTTGGACTAAAGTACCTGAGGATGGTAAGCCTATGCTTAAAGACAACAGTAAGCCCATTGTAAGGTCCACTAAAGGACAACCATATTTTGTGTTGACTTTGGAGCTTTTTGTGCAAGGATAGCAATATAAGCCAGAAAAGTTCCCTTTTGTGTGACAATTCGGATAAAAATAAGCTAAGGTTCTTTAGGAAATCCAGGATTTCTCAGAAAAAAAATGGTTCCTAAGCACTAACAGACAGGAATTGTAGTTGGGTAGGTGGAACCTACCTGTCTGTTATGCCCTGCACCGTTTACCACCGACACAGAGTGGTCTTAGACCGCTCCTGTCGGGGATTTTATCTGCTTCTGGTAACGTCACATCAACAGAGGGGCGGCTTCTTCTCTCTGTCGATCAGCGTCAGACCCCAAGTCATGTTGATTGAGAGCTGGCTCCACCAATCAGGTAGCGGAGAGCCGGCTGTCAATCATCAGGAAATTGGCTGTTCCGCCCCTTCCACAGAGCAGAGCGGTAATCTGCTTCTGCTCTGCTTACCCCATCATGTTGTCCCCGGCATGACCTGAGGTGAATGGTGTCGAGCACAACAGGGAGGTAGGTGGCAGCTATCTGCGTGTTAGTGCTTAGGTACATTTATTTTTTTGCAATAAAAATCCAGAATAATCCCTTTAATCGAACATACAAACGTACTTGCTGAGTATAATTGTAAAATAAATAAATGTAGAATATTAATGCAGAATACTTTACCTGAATTTAAATGAAATAAATAAGCTGTAAATATACTGTTAAAGAGGAATATTTATTGTCCTATGTTACAGCAAAGTAAAACTCTATATAGTAGGATCTGTTTAATTTTTTCTTATGTTTTTAATGTTTCTATGCCTTTGTCGTCTAAAATGATTTCATAATTGAGAGAAACAAAAAAGTTCTCCAAGAATAGATTTCCTTTTGAACCAACCTATTCTACTCCCCTTTCATTACACCTCCTGCCCCTTGTAAATGTCAGCCTTATTTTGTTAATTGAATTTTAATATTTTCATGTTCTGCTAAAAGTTCAAATTGATTGTAAGTTTTTTTTATATTATTAACTGTTTTATGTTGTGGCAGCCAAATATAATCTTAACATTGGAGATTATCCTTCAGTTCTCGCAGTGGATATATAGGGGGTTTTGTTGTTATTGAAATCTCCTGACATTAAGTGTTGCCTGTCTACTTGTGTCTTACGAAAACTGAATGTAAACTAATTTATTTGAAGATGCTGATTTTATTTTGTGATAAAGTCCCCTTAATAAATGTCCTGCTTTGACTGGAAATCAAATAGAAAACGTAAATAACTTCAGTTTTACTCTCGTCCATGATATTGTTTGCATATAGAACAGATTTTGTATTATTGCTCTACTTATAAGAATATAGTAAGGAACTTATAAACAGACTGGCACATTACAAACTTAAGGTTCTTTGGTGAAGAATGAAAAAAAAAAAAACAGTATATTGTTGAAAAATAAATTCCGAACTTGGTTTTATCTGTTGATCCTTTGGATTCTCTCGCATAGAAGTGAGAGGTATTGAGTGAGCTTCACCATGGCGACAATAGCGATTCCACCTATCATCATACATGTCGGCCAAAATAATGAGTGAAATAATACATTGGAACTGTACAGTTTGGTCAAAATGACATTCTTTTGATTTCCTTCTGGATCGTAGTAACACGAAAAACGTTGATGCTTTCTGAAATTTTCCATTATGATATTAACAAGTGTCAAAGAGTCTTCAAAGTTTTTTCCACACCTTGGTATGTATGAACACTGTAATGACAATAAGAAGAAAGATACAAATTAAAGGGCAGGATCTGAACTAAACGATACAAGGACACTTACAGACATCATTTAGGGCCAAAGATGAACATATTGTAGTGGCAGCGCTGTGGCTGCTAGATGGCTCCTAGAGAGTGGGGGCCAAGCCCAGGTTGGATGGCAAGTACATGCATAGAATTCCCCTCTATAGAACATCAGCATTGTTACTGAAGAGTTGGAAAAGATGGTCATGGAAAGGATGTAGATGGGGAAATAAGCTTCAGATATTTTTGTCCTGAGTAGCAACCCTGGCATCAAATTGTAGAGGGAGAGCAGTTTAATGAAGCACGCCAGTGTTGTGTTTGGCTTTTTTTGCACTGTTGTGCTGTTCTAAATCCCGGCACTTGGTTTTATACTCATCCTGTGGCGTCTTCACCTTTTTTCGCTGTCAATCTGTTGTCATGGTGAAATCTTGTAACGGTAACTACTGACTGGCCAGAAGTCAAAGGTTATGTCACAAGCTTTCAATGTAACTCTATAAGAGCCAGGAAAAGGTCAAAATGAGGCTCTCACAGCTGTATTGAGTTGCGACCTCTGGCGCTCTATGAAACACTGCAGAAGCCAGCAGGTCACAAACTGGAGAAGAGTGACTGGAGCCATGCAGATAACATATGAATAAGTCAGAGAGTAAAAAAATACAAGACTAGGAGCAGGGAACTTAGATTTTAAGCATCACTCCAGTGGTGAAATCTAAAAACCCTGGGGTAGTGCTTTATTGGCCCCATATTTGGAATAAACGTTTTTCTATGCGAAAATCACTATTCATCTCACGCTGATATCGCAGCATATACTTTCAAAACAAAACATTTCACTCTCAATGCATTTGTTATCTGAAACAATGCGTAAATGATAATTACAGTTTAGATATAATTTTGATCTCATCCAGCCTTTGTCATGAAGAAAGATATTTTCAAGTTTCTTAGTAGAATCATCTATACGTTTCCTGCTGTGCCCCGATCATGCTGTTATAAATAATAAATTAGGTTTAGAAATTAGAGCGAAATGAAGCACACTTCAAAGACTCGGTACTGCTAATTCTAGACTATTAATATAAACCTTTCCAGAATGTCGTGTAAAAGTAAAAGGTGTACGTGCCGGCAAGTTAAAAAGTATTTTTATGCCAGAAATACTGAGGGAGGTTTGTGATTTTCTAAACACCTTTGTTGCAGGTAAAGTATATCTTGCTGTTTGTATACACTGTATAGATACATTTATAGAGTATCTGCCTTAGGGTACAGGCACACTGTCGTGCATCAAACACGGAGCGTGATTGATGCACGACAGTGATGCGAGTGCAGTGCTAGTTTGGTGCGAGTGTGGTGCTAGTGTGGTCTGAGTGTGGTGCGTGTGGTGAGTGTGCCTGGCTGTATGTAAGTGTATGTGGTGCGAGTGTGAGGTGTGAGTGCGTATGTGTTGTTTTTTTTCTCTGCTGTCCATGGTCTTGATGGACCATGGAACAGCATTAGTGCTGCTCGCCTGTCTAATTCCTGCTATCCCCATACAGTTACAATAATGTTTCGTTGCTGTGACAGCAGCAGTGAAGCAGTATTGTATCTATAATTTATTATTTTTTGCAAAGTTATACTTATCAGCTTGATTTGACAGGTTTTTACCATGTCGGCTGTTCAGGACTTCATTCTGCACTGTGCTACCGAGGGGGTTTTAACCCGGTGATTAAGGGGTTAATCAGACGCTGGTGTCATGACACCATCTGTCCAGGGGTTGTCCTCCCCCCCTGTATACATGGTGAATAGGGATCTACTCGCTAGGACTCGTTACTCGGCGAGTATTAAGGGACTCGCAGGACTCGGTACTCTGCGAGTTTCCCAGCGTTTACTCGCACGAGTCCAATGCAAATCAATGGCAAACGCTGACAAAACTAGGATTGCCATTGTCTTGCATTAGACTCGGCTACTGTGCCAGTGATAGCAGGGAAACTCGCAAAGTAACTGCTGTTACTTTGCGAGCCGAGTCCAGCTGTCTTCTCTGTGCAGGCTGCCGCAGCTCCAGGGTCCTAGAGCCCGCCTGGTCACAGAGATGATGTAGCAGTGCTGAGATTGTTCTCAGTCTGCTCATTCCCTGTGCATAGACATCTATATCTATGCACAGGGGATGTAGCAGAGAGGACATCGCATTTTGGACTGCGTCGGACAGAAGAGGATTTTTTTAATTAAAGATGGAGTCCCTAATGGCTTTTTTTTTTTATTTCAAATAAAAAATTTTCTCTGTGTTGTGTTTTTTTAACCCTTTATTGGAGATTCTTAGTAGCTGGGTCAAACGTGGCCTGACATTAAGAATCTCGGGCTTAATACCAGCTTGTATAACAAAGCTGGTATTAACCCCTTTATTACCCAGCGTGCCACCGCCACCAGGGCCGCTGGAAGAGCGGGGTTCAGCGCCAGAGGATGGCGCTTCAATGAACACGCCATCTTCTGGGGCGGCTGCGGGCTGCAATTTGCAGCGGGGGGGTTCCCAGAAAGCTTGGGCATCCCTGCGCTGCGGATTCCAGCCCCCAGCTGCTTAGCTGTACCTGGCTAGACATAGAAATTGCGCGGAGCCCCACGCATTTTTTTTTTTTAATTATTTAATGAATTTCAGAGTCAGAGGCTCAGAGTCAGAGTCTCGGAGTCGGAGTCTCCTCAGAGTCGGAGTCTCAGAGTCAGAGTCTCAGAGTCGGAGTCGCCTCAGAGTCGGAGTCGCCTCAGAGTCGGAGTCGCCTCGGACTCGGAGTCGTCTCGGAGTCGGAGTCGTCTCGGAGTCGGAGTCGTCTCGGAGTCGGAGTCGTCCGGAGTCATCGGTCGTCTCGGAGTGGAGTCGTCTCGGAGTCGGAGTCGTCTCGGAGTCGGAGTCGGAGTCGTCTCGGAGTCGGAGTCGTCTCGGAGTCGGAGTCGTGTCGGAGTCGTCTTAGAGTCGGAGTCATCTCGGAGTCGGAGTCGAGTCGTCTTGGAGTCGGAGTCGTCTCGGAGTCGGAGTCGGAGTCGTCTCGGAGTCGGAGTCGTCTCGGATTCGAGTCGGAGTCGGAGTCGTCTCGGAGTCGGAGTCGTCTCGGAGTCGGAGTCAAAAAAATGCGTGGGGCTCCGCGCAATTTCTATGTCTAGCCAGGTACAGCTAAGCAGCTGGGGGCTGAAATCCACAGCGCAGGGATGCCCAAGCTTTCTGGGCACCCCCCGCTGCAAATTGCAGCCCGCAGCCGCCCCAGAAGATGGCGCGTTCATTGAAGCGCCATCCTCTGGCGCTGAACCCCGCTCTTCCAGCGGCCCTGGTGGCGGTGGCACGCTGGGTAATAGAGGTTAGGGCCAGCTTTGTATTATCAGCTGGCCCTAAGCCCGAAATTTATGGCGGTCACGCCAATATTAGACATGACCGCCATGAATTTCTATTAAATTGTTTTAAAAAAAACACAACACAGAGAAATTTTTTTATTAGAAATAAAAAAAAAAGCCATTAGGGACTCCATCTTTAATTAAAAAAATCCTCTTCTGTCCGACGCAGTCCAAACGCGATGTCCTCTCTGCTACATCCCCTGTGTATAGATATAGATGTCTATGCACAGGGAATGAGCAGACTGAGAACAATCTCAGCACTGCTACATCATCTCTGTGCACAGACATTCATGTCTGTACACAGGGAATGAGCAGACTGAGAACAATCTCAGCACTGCTACATCAGGCAGCAGGCAGGCTCTAGGACCCTGGAGCTGCACAGAGCAGACAGGACTCTTCTCTTATCTGTGCGAGTTTCCCAGCGATTACTTACAAAGTAAACGAGTCCAATGCAAATAAATGACAAAACTAGGATTGCTTCAGGCTGAAGCTTCCGAGACACATCTGCGATTTGTAAATCTGACACTACTCGCTATTACTCGCTTCCCCATTCATTAACATTGGACTCGCTAGACTCGCAACGAGTAGCGAGTCCTGGGCTCGGACTCGCTAGAGTCAAGCGATTCCGAGTAATTTAGAATTCGCCCATCACTAGTGTCAATATGATCACTGCAACTCTGGATGAATTTCTTAAGGGGTGTAGTTTGTAAAGTAATAATAATATTTATTTATTGCTATTAATTCCATAGTACTTTACATACATTTGCAATAATGTCCCCATTGGGGCTCACAACCTATGATCCTATCAGTATGTACATCAGTATGTCTTTGAAAATGTCGGAGGAAACTAGAGCTCCTGGAGGTAACCTCCGCAAACACGGGGAGAACATACAAACTCCTTGCAGATGTTGTCCTTGGTGAGACCCCACCACTGCAAGGATGCAGTGCAAACCACTGAACTAACGTGCCACCCCAGTAAAAGTGGGGTCAATTATTGGGGGTTCAGATTTTGTGGCACCTCTGCCAATGCCACATGGCACCCAAAACCATCCGGCAAAAAGTTTCACTGCAATATGGTGCTCCTTCACTTCCTAACTCTGCACTCTGCCTTGAAAGTAGTTTTCCACCAAATATATGAATCCGGTGTACTCAAGAGAAATTGTATGGATCAATTTCTCCAGTTACGCTTATGAAAGAGAAAAATTTGTGGGCAAAAACACTTGTGGGAGTTTTCAATTTTTTAGCCATAACAATGGACACAATGACATGTTTACAGTGCCCCTATCTATACCAGCCAATTTTGTGCTACAATAGTTAAATGATTGTGCTTCCCCTCTGAGCCCAGTTGTGCATCCAAACAGTAGTTTTCCACGATATATGGGACATCAGAATTTGCAGGAGAAATTGTAAAATAAATTGTATGGTCCATTTTCTCCTGTTCCTTTGTAAAAATTCAAAATTTGGAACTAAACTAACATTTTTGTGAGAAAAATTAGATTTCTCATTTTCGCGGCTCAACGTTTTAAAATTATGTGAACTGCCAGCGGGTTCAAGGTGATCATTACATCACTAGAAAAATTCTGTGAGGGAAGTAGTTAACAAAATGAGGTCACTCGTGGGGGTGTTTCCACTGTTTAGGCACATCAGGGGCTCTATAAACACATCATGTCTCCTGTTATCTTTTCTAGCAAATTTTGTGCTCCAAAAGTCAAATGTCACTCTCTCTCTTCTGAGCACTGCCATGCGCCTAGACAGTAGTTTGCTACCACATAAGGTGTACCAATGTACCCAGGAAAAATTGCAAAACAAATTGTACAGTCCATTTTCTCCTGTTACTGATGTGAAAATTAAAAACTTGGGGCTAAAGCAATTCTTTTGTGGAAAAAAATAAATTTTCATTTTTTCCTTCCACATTGTTTTAATTTCTGTGAAGCACCAAAAGGGTTAATAAACTTGCAATGATTTTTTGACACATAGGCCTCTCAAAGTCACTTCACATGGGATGTGGTTCCTACAAAATTAGTTTTGTAAATTTTGTTGGAAAAATGAGAAATTAGTGATAAAAGTTTAACCCTTCTAACACCCTAACAAAAAGAAATGATGTTTCAAAAATTGGTCTGACGTAAAGTAGACGTGTGAAATGTTATTTATTAACTATCTGGTGTGATATAACTCCCTGGTTTAAGGTCAGAAAGATTCAACGTTTTAAAATAGTGAAAGTTACGTGTCATAAAAAACAATCTCAGAATCTCTAAATCTTGAAGAAACAACTAAGTAAAGGACATAAAACTATCTGCTTATCATCTCTGGAGCTGATGTTTACTGCCCCAGATGCTCTCTCCCCCCTCCCATTACTGACTAATGCTTCACCTCACCTGGTTTATTTGCTATATTATCCAACCCTGTATATTTGCATATATGTGTGTGTTCAGAATTTCTTTCATTATAAGCCTAATGAAGAGGCCATAGAATCTTAAAAGCTTGCATTTTATTACCATCTTTTCAGTTAGCCATTAAAAGTTGCCAACCACTGAGGACTCTCACATTCTAATATCAAATTTTCTGGAATCTGTTGAAGTGTTCCAGAGTTATTATCACATAAAGTGACACAGGTCATAATTGAAACAATTGGCCTGGTCAGGAAGGTGAAAACAGGCTTTGTGGTGAAGTGGCTAATAATCCCTCTAAGGGCTTCTATTTCCAAGATCGATCTCTCTCTTACAGTCACTGTTTTTATACAGCAACCAGTTGGACTCTACTTGTTCATGGCACATTTCTCGCAGCATACTGGTACCCTCTTCAATGGCTTTCTATGGCAGACTGCTGTCCAATCTCAAATTGGGTATCTCTGTTTTATGATTGCTCACTGTGCATAATCACCAAGACACAAAATTCTCAAGATTATATCGACACTCATCAGTCCAAATTACAGATGCTTTGTCACAACATTACTCTTCCTGCAAAATTTACCATCTGTTAAAATGTGGGGCACTAAATATGACCCCCTGTGACTGGCACCAACTACTCCTGAAAAATTGGATTTAGGAGCACTTTTCCTAGTCATTAATTACAACAGGAATAGTGACACCGCAGAGACAACAGGTTTTCCGCTTTAACTAAACCTGCCAGAGGATGTCAAGGACAGTAAGTGTGTAAAATCTATTCTAAAATGAATTTTCAAAGACAAGTATGTCTCCCTACTTTACCATAGAATCTAACACACTCACTATTATGTACTGTGGGATTACTCAGGAATCTATAAGCAGATGGGAGCACAGACGAACTGAAACCAAATATAAATGTGAACAAGTCTATATTTATCACACATGGCAAATATACCGTGAAGTGCAGCAAATAAGCAAATTCCTCAAACAACTAAAAATCTTTTGAAAATAGTCCTGTCACGATAACGTAAATACATAAGTCTCGAATAATAATTCTCACGGGGAAAAAAAATAATGGAGAAAACCACAGTCCAAGAATAATAAAAATCCAGAGTCTTCGGAAAGGAAATCAACAGAAAAACAAGTCCAATACTTATTAGTGCAGTGCAACTTTTAAAAGATTCCCGAATGTCCAGAGAGCAGGGTACACAAGGCTTACACGACACTGAGCTTGGTGAAATATAAGCAGAGACAGGGAACTAAACACAGGCAGCAGAAATCAGGAGTGAATATGGAGGTGGGTGAGATTGCTAGAATCCAATGGCAGTTGCTGGAGAAGCAAGAGTATAGCAGCTGGAGGTGGAACAGACTGTCATAGCAGAGGAAGCCTGGAATACAAACTAAATACTCAAGCATGTCTAGACGGTAGACTGAGGTTTATAAAGGCAGAGAGGAGGATCATATGAACAAGAGTGGAGGAGCAGACACCATCTTAAAAAGGGGCAAAAAGCACAGAATGCCAATAGGTGATCTGAAGTCCTAACTCTCAGACACAGACAGGAGAGGACCTCTGTGCAAGAATAATATATGGGCACAATTATACCTGCTTTGGAGGTAGAAATGTGACCCTTATCACTTGGGCCCCTGTCCGCCCCTGATTCAATGATATCACTGTCTGTTTGTTTCCAATAAAGTTTAAAGTGGTACTCTCCAGGTGACTCTGCTGCTACTATTGTTTTTAATCCTCAGAATTTTTTTCCCTTCCCTGCTTTTCTTTCTTTTAATATTTTGAGACACTAACATTTTTGTACCAAGTCAACCAAGTATCTGCCTCCCTCCCCATGCTATACCACTGGAAGTTGCAAAGTTTGAATATAAATTCCAGATTTATTGCAAAGTAGCAAAAATAATAAAGAAACAATTAAAATAGACTACCGTAATTGTTTTTGCAGTGAAGATAAAAATAATTTCTTTGAAAGCAATTTTCCTGTAAATATGTTGTTTTCCTGAGCACATTACAGTTCTTTGGTTTGCAATATCACAATTTAAGCATTTAGAAAATTCAGTCATTGTTTTTTCCAAATTCTGCCAACACGCCCGGTAAGCTGATGCCAGTCGCATTTAAAATTCCCTCTGCTCCTTTCTTCTTTGCCGGCATGCATATCTTTGAACTGGCTGGCTACAGTTTCAGCTTCCTTATATATTTCCCAGCTTAAAGCCCTTCAACTCTCAAATCATTTATCTCAAAGACAACACATTTAGTAATACCACTGTCCACTGTGTAGGAGGAGTACAGTAATCACCTAATATTTCATTTCTTCACACATCACTTCCATTTCCCCAAGGCTGCTTTCAAACGCGCAATTTTGATGCAGTTTTTTAAGCCACAGCAAGGAATAGATTAAAAAAAAAAAAGTAGAATATACACTATACAACTACCCTTCCTTCTTGATCCACTCTTAATATTGACTTCAAATACTGCATCAATGCTGTGAAGGCACCCTTATAGTGCTTAAGGCTCGAGCTAGCGCTCTAGGTGCTAAATATGTAATTGGCAATTTAACATTCCTAGTTAAAGGTCTTGAACATTTTACCCACTTATTGCTTAAAAAATAAAACTTTTATAAGATTTTTAGATTTGAGTGCCCTTTTAATTTAAGAAGACTGATGTGGTCTACTTCCTAAGGGCCCCTTTACACGCTGAGACTTTCCAATGATCCCACCAGCAATCCGACCTGGCCGGGATCGCTGGAAAGTCCTATGCAGTCACTGGTCAGCTGCCAAACAGACTCACCAGCGACCAGTGGACTAGCAACATCGTGGAAAAATTATAAACTGTTTTTTCCACGATGTCGAGCTCCTGCTCCTGTCTTCTGACAGGCTGCAGTAAGCGGGAGCAGACTGGTAACTATGATAAACAAGAGGTACCTAGGCAGCGCACAGCGCCTAGTTACCCGATTTATACCTTGGTTACCAGCCTTTTCCGCTTCCAGTCTGGTATCCTAGGTACACAGCAGGTAACTAGGGACAGCGATGTGCTTAGATACCTGCTGTGTACCTTGGATACCAGCCTGGAAGCGGAGAAGGCTGGTAACCAAGGTGTACATCGGGTAACTAGGCATTGCATGCTGTCTAGATACCCATTGTTTACCATAGTTACCAGCCTGGGAGGTCGCTGATCGTTGGTCTCTCGCTGTCACACGTAGCGATGTGTGCTGAACAGCAGGAGACCAAGGATCAAAAAATGGTCCTGAACGACTTGCAGCGATCAGTGACCTCACAGCAGGGGCCTAATCGCTACTACGTGTCACACACAACAACATCGCTGGAGAGGTCGCTGTTACGTCACAAAACGAGTGACGTTTCAGCGACATTGCTAGCGATGTTGTACAGTCATGGCCAAAAGTTTTGAGAATGACACCAAAATTATATTTTCACATGATCTGCTGCCCTCTGGTTTTTATTTGTGTTTGTCTGATGTTTATATCACATACAGAAATATAATTGCAATCATATTATGAGTACCAAAAGGTTGTATTGACAGTTAGAATATAATATTTATTCATTTATATAGTGCTATTAATTCCATAGCACTTTACATACATCAGTAATGCTGTCTCTCTTGGAGCTCACAATCTAAATATCCTATCAGTATGTCTTTACAACGTGGGAGGAAAACGGAGTGCCCGGAGGAAACCCACGCAAACACGGGGAGAACATACAAACTCCTTGCAGATGTTGTCCTTAGTGTCCTTGGTGGGAATTGAACCCAGGACCTCAAGACCCCAGTGCTGCAAAGGCTACAGTGCTAACCACTTGAGCCTCCGTGCTGCCCGATGAGTTAATGCAGCAAGTCAATATTTGCAGTGTTGACCCTTCTTCTTCAGGACCTCTGCAATTGTCCCTGGCATACTCTCAATCAACTTCTGGACCAAATCCTGACTGATAGCAGTCCATTCTTGCATAATCAATGCTCGCATTTTGGCAGAATTTGTTGGTTTTGTTTGTCCACCCGTCTCTTGATGATTGACCACAAGTTCTCAATGGGATTAAGATGTGGGGAGTTTCCAGGCCATGGACCCAAAATCTCTATGTTTTGTTCCCTGAGCCATTTTGTTATCACCTTTGCTTTATGGCAAGGTGCTCCATCATGCTGGAAAAGACATTGTTGGGCGCCAAACTGCTCTTGGACGGTTGGGAGAAGTTGCACTTGGAGGACATTCTGGTACCATTCTTTATTCATGGCTGTGTTTTTAGGCAAGACTGTGAGTGAGCCGATTCCCTTGGTTGAGAAGCAACCCCACACATGAATGGTTTCAGGATGCTTTACAGTTGGCATGAGACAAGACTGGTGGTAGCGCTCACCTCTTCTTCTCCGAATAAGCTGTTTTCCATATGTCCCAAACAATCGAAAAGGGGATTCATCAGAGAAAATTACTTTACCCCAGTCCTCAGCAGTCCACTCCCTGTACCTTTTGCAGAATATCAGTCGGTCCCTGATGTTTTTTCTGGAGAGAAGTGGCTTCTTAGCTGCCCTCCTTGAAACCAGGCCTTGCTCAAAGAGTCTCCGCCTCACAGTGCGTGCAGAAGCACTCACACCAGCCTGCTGCCATTCCTGAGCAAGCTCGGCACTGCTGGTAGTTCGATCCCGCAGCTGAAACAGTTTTAAGATACGGTCCTGGTGCTTGCTGGTCTTTCTTGGGTGCCCTGGAGCCTTTTTGACAACAATGGAAGCTCTCTCCTTGAAGTTCTTGATGATGCGATAGATTGTTGACTGAGGTGCAATCTTTCTAGCTGCGATACTCTTCCCTGTTAGACCATTTTTGTGCAGTGCAATGATGGCTGCACGTGTTTCTTTATGGCCACTTTACACGCGGCTACATTTCTAGCTTATCCACAGGTAACTTACTGGCTGCAGTGAAATCATGGAGACATGGTTCTATCTTGTTGCTGTGTACAAATGGAATAATGTCTCCATTATTTCACTGCAGCCAGTAAGTTACCTATGGATAAGCTAGAAATGTAGCCACGTGTAAAGTGGCCATTAGAGATAACCATGGTTAACTGAAGAGAAACAATGATAGCAAGCACCAGCCTCCTTTTAAAGTGACCAGTGGTGTCATTCTTACTTAATCATGACTGATTGATCGCCAGCCCTGTCCTCATTAACACCCACACCTGTGTTAATGGAACAATCACTAAAACGATGTTAGCTGCTCCTTTTAAGGCAGGACTGCAATGATGTTGAAATGTGTTTTGGGGGTTAAAGTTCATTTTCTAGGCAAATATTGACTTTGCAAGTAATTCCTTTTAAGCTGATCACTCTTTATGACATTCTGGAGTATATGCAAATTGCCATTAGAAAAATTGAAGCAGTAGACTCTGTAAAAATTAATATTTGTATCATTCTCAAAACGTTTTGCCATGACTGTAGTGTGTGAAGTACCCCTAAGACCCCAACTGAACACACAACTCCCTCCCATTTGTACACATCTCAGGCCACAGAAGTGCAAAACTCCTATCTTAACGCGCATAAGATTTTGGTACGAATTTAATAAAAAGCATTACCTACAAAGTTTATAGTTTCCATTAAAGTTAAACCCTGGTCTGTGTGTGTGCTTCTAATGCCTGAGCTGCAAGCTTTGGCTAATAGGGGTTTTAAGCGCGGCACTGAAGTTGAAAGCTTGCAAAACACAGTTTTAGCTCCCAATTTGAACAACTTCAATGCCACTGTGCTCCACTGAAACTTTATTTGTGGCATTGGAGAGCACAGTTCAGGGCAGTGGCTAAACTGCGAATTAGCAATGGTACAATTCCACAGAAGGTCGCCAGGAGACTAGGGAGTGATAAGCTACTGCAGTTTGATGATGAGACAAGCTCTATAAGGAAGAGTACTGCTTGCCTCACTGTCTATCTGACCCCAACTTTGGACAAGTATATTTATAGTCTACCTTGGATTCACAAGTTGGTCTGCTTAGCTGAACCAAATCTCTAGGTTACAACTCTTTAATGCAAAATTATGTACATCATTTCTGGCATTTACTTGCTGCAGACTGACATTCATTCATATATGTCATATTCTACCAGGCACAATATAGCTCTGATCTTGGTTGTTTAACTTCTCCTTTAAATACAATGGTCTCCAAGAGCTTATACATCTATATGGTTGGATAGACAGAAGTAGCCCCTCCAATCCCCATTTCCCCCACATACAGATGGCCCCCATGTCTGCCAACTTGATACTTTTATTAGATATAAGTGGGCCCTAAATAGGAAGCTGGTGAGTATAAAATGCTATAATATAGAATTTCGAGTCCCATGGGATTTTAAAAAATAAAATTAAAAAAAGGTAAATATTGTGTCTCCACAGCTAGAACAACCCTAATTATTAACTAATATTTACATATGAGTGGATCTTTTGATTTTCAAATTCACTTGGTTCACCTTGTTTCTCCCAAAATTTTGTTTTGTGAATAAGTTTGACTCAAATAGAACTCAAAAGCCTCTAATTGCCTGAAAAGTCACTTACCTAATTATTTTTTTAGTTTGTTTTCAATTTGATATTTTCCAGGCTATTTATATTCTTTAAATTATTCAAAAATGTATTCTTTTTAGGGTCAGATGAATACCTTCCTGTTGTTTATACATACGAGGTGCAAACTGAAGAAGCCGTGGCATTTTTATAGAGTCGCGTGCAAAGATTATTCCTATTTGGGGAGTATCAAGAGCTTAGTGCAATCTATACAAAAAAAAGCAAATGCTTTTTCACAAGCCATCCAAAAATTAACCCTTTAACTTGGGAGACAAATTAGGTATATGGTTTTAAATGTGAAGAAATTATTGCTTTTCAACTAGGAGCAAAAAAAAAATCCCATTTTTGGGTCCACAACCTGTTGCTGATCACAAAATAATTAAGAAATTACAAAAGGTTTTTATCAACTCTTCCAAAAATGAACATCTTTTTGACTGAGACAAAACGAGGGTGGTGTTTTCAAAGTGAAGCAGCTATGGCTTGTTGTCACGAAGATTTTTCCAAATATTAGCCATATTTTAGTGCTGTTTCATTCTTGTGTATCAAGAAAGTACATTAACCAAAAGAAGTAGTATATTTGTCACATTTGAGCAAGGGAACAACTGACTACAATGTGTGAGCGTGGCGCACAGACCACCAATGTCCGACACCTAACAGAACAAGGTTTCCTAGCCGGTCACCAACACGAGCTCAGCCACCACCTGTGTAGCTGTCAACAGAACCGGTGTCACAGTCAGTGGGAGTTCATCACCAACAGCAGCCGGTCTTCCATACTGATACTAGCCCAGACACTCCCTGCTTAGCTAACAACAGCACCGGGTTCCTGGATAGAGTTAACTGCTGGCTGGGAACCTGGTGCTGGTGTTTGCTAAGCAGGGAATGTCTGGGCTAGTACCAGTATGGGAGACCGGCTGCTGTTGGTGATGAATTCCCACTGGCTAGGTCACCGGTTCTTTTGACAGCTATGCAGGTGGTGGCTGGGCTCGTGCCAGTATTGGTGACCGACTGGGAAACCTGGTTCTGTTGGGTGCCGGACATTGGTGGTCTGTGCGTCACACTCACACATGGTAGTCGGTTGTTCCCTTGCTCAAGCGTGACAATATTCTATCACTATAAAACATAGTGGTAAGCCAGAAAAAAAGTGTGCCTGTACTGTTGTTATTTGTTAGGAGAAGTATGGTAGAGAGCTAGGATGGAGCAGGCAAATAGATGGGTGGCAGTATAAGATCAGTAATGGCTGTCCCGAAAGCAACAGGAGAGTCTAGCATTATCAAACAGTGGGCAGCAAAGATAATGTGTCTCTGTGCGTTGGCTGCAGCAGGAGCAGCACAGTAAAGATTTAGGACCAGCAGGCATTGAGATGTTTGGCATTCTAAGGCCAGCAGTGGAAGCTGCAGTACAGTCTAGCAGTATGGGCCCAGAAATCATAGGTGTAATTAGCTTGGATTCACAGACTCTTTGATGTTTTTGGGATTTGAAATTACCTTTCAAAATTAAAACCTTCATCCTCTTCCAATGTGGTACATTTAATTATGTGCACCATATGCCCAATGGGGTCTTTTTATGTTGGTGAGACTGGGCAACGTCTAAGAGCAAAGATGAGGTCTCATCGTCATACAATTATACATGAAAAAATCCATTTTCCAGTAGCGGAGCATTTTTCTGGCCAGGGACATAACATTGATAATACGAAGGTTTTAATTTTGAGAGGTAATTTCAAATCCCAAAAACATCGAAGAGTCTGTGAATCCAAGCTAATTAGAAGTTTCATTGAATTCCTTGAATGACCACTATCACTTGAACTGGCTTTCATATGTCCACTGATTGACTAGGCTAGACCATATAATCTGATTGCTGCAGGGCATTATGGGGAAGCTCATGTGGCTGCTTCTGATGTTATTAATGTAGTCACAAGTCTTCAGCAATGTGTAAGAAAAAGCCAAGGAATGCATACAGCCACCACTAGCAGTATAGTGAGCAGTGCCTATACCCGATCAGTGCATGCCCCCATGTCTCAGAGTCGGTAGCTCACAAGAAGAAATATACCGTATTTTTCGCTTTATAAGACGCACCGGATTATAAGACGCACCCCCAAATTTGGTGAAGGAAATGAGAAAAAAAATAGTTTTTAATGTTAAATGGGGTCCGTCTTATAATGCCAGTGTCCGTCTTACAATCAGTATATATGTCCCTAATCCTGGTACATAAACCCCCCAATTCTGGTATATATATCCCTCATCCTGGCATATATGTCTCTCATCCTCGTATACATGTCCCCATCCTGGTATGTATATTGCTCATCCTGGTATATATGCCCCCCATTCTGTATATATGCCCCTCATTCTGTATATATGCCCCCAACCTGTGTATATGTCCCCATCCTGTTTATATGCCCCCCATCCTGTGTATATGCCCCCCCATCCTGTGTATATGCCCCCCATTTTGTGTATATGCCCCCATCCTGTGTATGTGCCCCCCCATCCTGTGTATATGCCCCCATCCTGTGTATGTGCCCCCCCATCCTGTGTATATGCCCCCATCCTGTGTATGTGCCCCCCCATCCTGTGTATATGCCCCCATCCTGTGTATGTGCCCCCCCATCCTGTGTATGTGCCCCTCATCCTGTGTATGTGCCCCCCATCCTGTGTATGTGCCCCCCCATTCTGTGTATATGCCCCCATCCTGTGTATGTGCCCCCCCATCCTGTGTATATGCCCCCATCCTGTGTATGTGCCCCCCCATCCTGTGTATGTGCCCCCATCCTGTGTATGTGCCCCCTATCCTGTATATATGCCCCCATCTTGTGTATGTGCCCCCCCATCCTGTGTATATGCCCCCATCCTGTGTATGTGCCCCCCCATCCTGTGTATGTGCCCCCATCCTGTGTATGTGCCCCCCCATCCTGTGTATATGCCCCCATCCTGTGTATGTGCCCCCCCATCCTGTGTATGTGCCCCTCATCCTGTGTATGTGCCCCCCATCCTGTGTATGTGCCCCCCATTCTGTGTATATGCCCCCATCCTGTGTATGTGCCCCCCCATCCTGTGTATATGCCCCCATCCTGTGTATGTGCCCCCCCCATCCTGTGTATGTGCCCCCATCCTGTGTATGTGCCCCCTATCCTGTATATATACCCCCCATCCCCAACCCTATATGGCCATCTTCCCCCCCCAGACCCCCATGGCTCACCGAGGGGGGTACAGCTGCTCAGCGGGGGTGCCGGAGGGAGGTTCTCGTGGGGGACACAGCTGCAGGACCAGAGCAATCAGAGATGTACCGGCAGCAGTAAGCGGTGGGCGCCGCCATGTTTTTGTGGCTGGCTGCATTCATTAACATTGCAGCCAGCGGTAGAGGCTTCAACAAAATGGCCGCGGCCATAATGGAGACCCGCGGCCATTTTGAAGCCTCTACCTCTACCGGCCGGCTACCACAACAAACATGGCGGCGCCCACCGCTTGCTGCCGCCGGTACATCTCCGCTGCTCCGGTCCTGCAGCGGTGCCCCCCACCCACCGGAACCTGCCTCCGGCACCCCCACTGGGCAGCTGCTCCCCACAAACCCCCTTATAATGGTAATATTTAATCTTTAATATTTTTTTTTTTTACATGCGCTTTTTAAGACGCACCCCCGTTCCCCCCCAAAGTTTGGGAGGAACAAAAGTGCGTCTTAAAAAGCGAAAAATACGGTATTCTTTTTCTCTCAGTAGCTACACCTATAATGATTCCAAACTGCCTTTACTGAAATGCCTGCAGATTAATCACATCTAAGGGATTCAGATTACAGCAATGCAAATACAGGATTTTTTCTTTTTTTTACAGAAAAGGTTTTTTTGATGTGTAAAAGTTAAAAAGAAAGCAAAAAAAAGGTAAATTTGGCATGATCATAACTGTCATGACACACAAAAAATTGAGACACCCTGGTATAAATGTTGCAAGGTTTGTGACAAAAAAATTATAACTATGGTAGAACTCATTTTGTTTGTTCATTTTCAAGAATAAAAGTTAAATAGCAACTTATTTATATCTCAAAAGGTGCAATTGAAAAATACAAGCCACCCCACAGTCAGGACATAGCAACTTTAAAGATCAAAATACCTAGGTAAAAGGAACAACTGTTGACATAGTCACCAAATTAACTGGAAATATCATTGTTTTTATTGTATTTAATTAAATTATGCATTTTAGCACTGCCTGCCTCTTTAGATTAAATAAAATTATTTTACAGTATCTTGATGCCAGCTTCTGTAAAGATATCGATATTCTTCATCTATTTGACCAATTCGCATATTTGTCTATATTTTTTTTCCATAAATAAGGCTTCTTTGCCAGCTAGTATGCCAGAATGATTTATCTACTCTGAACTATGGATGCACTCTTTTTCCATAATAGAAACTTACACTCTTTCTGGATTTTGTAAAGGTGTCAAACTAGAAGTAACCAGCAATTCCACTTTCTTACAAAACGTCATATTTTTCTTATAAAAATGTGTATTTTTGTGATTGTGCCATTTTCATATATTGTACTGTGGCATTAGGTACTCCACAGAGTCCATGCACCTGCCAGGCTGCATTTCTAATAGGCTGATGGGCTGCTGCATATAATAATATCAAAGTAATTGGCATCAGAAATGTTTACCTGGATGACAGCTTTCAGGAGATAGGGGTTTAGGCATCGGGGGCCTTTGCACTAAAGGAGACAGTGCCAATGTGGGCACTGTGGCTCTAGCATGATCTAAGTAGGTGGAGATAGAAGTGAGAATATTACTTTATCCCTTTACATGGCATTTCTTAAAATGATAAACATATCCATTTTCTAATTTGCTTTTTTTAATCTCTTATTATTTTTTCACATAAAAATGATTATTACAAATCCCAAGATATATAAATCTGTTCTAGACAAAATTCTCTTACACAAAAAAATATTTGCTCTATCCTGCTCATACATTTTACTTATAATAGATGATAGATTCCGACTTTCCTATTTCCAAGTTAGAGTATATACTGCTGTCTGCTCACACAGTACCATATTTATTACAATAACCTACACAGCGGTCTCCAGAATTAGTTTTTCTGTGCCCAGTAATGTTGTTAAAAGCTTATTTAAATGTCAAAATTCTAAATAATGTCAAGAAAGACAATATCACAATAAGAAAATAGTACCCAACACTCATCCTCATTCATATTCATACCATAGGTGTATCCACCCAACCTAATACAAGGACATCATTCTGATACATATGGCCAATTAATGTGATTAATATGCTTAATATACATGTAACTCATCTGAAAATGTAATTATCTGAAATCAGATATCATACGGACATTGCATTTCTATGCTGTGAATAAGAAATTTACAGTTAACTAGGAATTAAGGGGTTTGTCAACATTAGAAAAAGAGAATGGCTGCAGCATAGAACTAATTAAAAAAAGCCATTAATCTGCGGAATTCCTCTAGTACCGCAGTCTCACCATTCCTTCAGCTCGGATGACATCTGAGCACTCCAGACATTCATTGGCCACAGTGGCGACCACGGATTGGCTGCAGTGGTCATATTTGTAGAGGCAGAACATAATGTACAGCTCTAGCAGATCGTTGGGTTAATTAGCCAGCAGTACTAGTCGATGGGCAAGTTTACTCAATATGAGTAGTTTTGTTTTTTGTTTTAATGCCATGCAGAGACCATATTAAAAATGTTGTGGACAACTCGTTAAACCAGTAAGTATACAATCTGTGAGAAAGTATTTCCAGAAGTGCATATATACAGTAATTTAATTTCCATTTTGATGGATTGAGTAAATAGATTCAGAGCGAGGAAAAGGAATAGGTAAGGGTGGGTTACTATCTAGGGCAACACTTTGGAACAAGTAAGGCAGGGGCCTAGTATTAAAAACATTACTTACTGCATTGTCTAAAGTACATCATTCACCTGATGGAAACGCTTATTAGTATAAGAGGGCTGGGGACTGGTGAGCAAGATTGATTTAACTCTCCTCTCTTTTCTACTTAATTCTCTGGTGCGGCCACATCATTCTAAGCAGAATAACATCAAGACCCTGGGTGCGCTGCCATTCAGAGTTTGGCTTGAGTTATTTCTTCTGACAACTATCGTGCTTGCTTGTCAGCACACAGCTGATGAACACATTGCGCCAGTGAGTGGCAATGTCAGGTGTCCTCATTGTGTTGAGTCACCATTGCTATAACATATTTTGGCTGCTGTGAAGTTGTGCAGTCTACTTTTATATTATAAAGAAGTTATTAAAATGATGTCCAGAATTTACTTGATGTAAAGGAGTTAAATACTAAAATTTTACATATCTAGCCAGAGAATGAAGGACTTGTTTGCAATGTGCTGTTGATCAAGTACTGTGACATATTCCCTTAAATTGCATTATGAAACTTAGCTGCTGTGAACCAAAGACAGATTCAGCGCAATCTTGATCCCCGGGCTATTAAAATTAAGGACCATTCTTGGCAATATAGTCTGGTACATGATATATTTATGGGTCTGGTCTTCGGCCTGATTATCGTTGCAGCCACCATAAAAAGTCATCATGAATGTATTGGTCAGACTGAGAAAAAAAGGAAAAAGACAACTAAAATCAGAGCAGACAACACTTAGGGTACCTTTACACGTGGCTACATTTCTAGGGTGGTTACAGGTAACTTACTGGTTGCAGTGAAATCATGGAGAGATTATTCCATTTGTACCAGCAACAAGATAGAACCTTGTCTCCATGATTTCACTGCAACCAGTAAGTTACCTGTAGCCACCCTAGAAATATAGCCGCGTGTAAAGGTACCCTTATGGTTGACTACATGGAAGTCTTTTGTAGTCTGTGAATGTACTGGCTCAGTATTGCATTTTTTTGTATGGTCTGCAGCATAGAAATATTCTACAGCCCTCTTGTGTCGAACCAATATCTGACCCCTTCATGGTGACTGGCAGCATTTATTTGTTTTGCATGGTGGTAATATACACATGACTCTGCTTGTGTGATTAGTTTAAAAATAAGGTGGTTTTGAATTAATTTAAATGTGTGTGGAGGCAATATGTCTACTTTTCCTATGACACCAAAGACTTGTCCCTGATTGTAACCTTCAAGCAAAGAGATACATCCCAAGGGGTTTCTTAAGAAGATAACCCATGTTCATATTTCCCTGTCAACACTTCACATAAAACACCGCGTTATAAGCCAGAGTTTACAGTTTCTAGCCATGCATTTATTTCATGCAACAGGAGTAGGGGTTTGGACATTTGGACATCTAGGGCTTCATGACAGTTGTCAATTCTCAGCTGTGATTAACGTCTTCTATATTACCCCATTTGTCACCTCACTAGGGCAGCGAAAAGAGCTGGGACAAAGCGCCAGAATTGTCCCATCTTATGGTGGTGCCAGTTCTATGTCGGCTATGGCCTACTATTTATAAACTGGGAGGGCCAATAACCATGACACTTCCCACCCTGAGAATACCAGCCCCCAGCTGTTGCTTTACCTTTCCTGGTTTTCCAATATGGGAGGGATACTATGTGTTTTTTTTTTTAATTATTTATTTGTTTATAAATAAATAATTTGGAAAAATTATATGAGGTAACCTCTGCTTTGGGTTACCAGCCAAAGAGAAGCTGCCAGCAGTGGTCTGCAGACTCCAGACATTTTCTTTACCCTTGCTGGCAATCAAAAATAAGGGGTCCCCACATCCATTTTTGTAAATTAATTATTTATTATTGGTCTAAATACATGGCTAAACACATGAAAGGCTCTAAAGGGTGCAATCTTAGAATATATAGTGGGGGTGGGAAATTATATAGCTGTTTGACATCTATCTATCAATGTACCTAATCTATCTATTCTCTCAATCTATGTATTCTAGATTTTTAAAGCATGTAAAAGACCATGTTAAAAATTACACAGATACCTAAACTTTTTAGTCCAATGTGATTGTCTCTATCCTTGGGGGGAGGAAAATCTAATATGGATTATCTTAACTCAGCTAACCCCCAATATGTGAATCAAAGACCTCATGGCTTGTCAGTCTTTTTAAAGGTTTGAGCTAAGACCGAATTTGTAGCGCACCTCTTTCATTTTAATACTTTTAATTCTGGGTCTGTAATTGGTCCATGGCTACTTTAGCAATGAATACATTATTTTCAAATGTTCTTTGTCTTAGTACATTTTCCTTCCCTCCCATAGTAAATGGAAAGTGTGAGGCTGCCCTAGGCTCTATTTGGTTGATTCATTTGAAGGCATCAAAAGTGTGAAGTATCCACTTCTGTGCATTCTCAGGAAGGCTCCTGGAGCTTCAGATCCTGAGCACAAGAGGCTACAAGTCAAGCTCAAGATAACAGGTTATGAACTCTGGCAAATGTCAATTAACTGTTACTGTCTTAGTTCCCCCTAGAAATGCATATTTTCCTCTACAAGGTTCCTTACAAGTTTAGGACCACATGTAAGCAAATCAAATTAGATATTTACTCAGGAATAATGTTGTCTTCAATACAGGCAGATGCTCACCCAACATGCAATACCATTACGGAGGTATTTGATTGGCTCCAAATTTATTCTGTAGCAGGATAACAACCCTAAACATACAGCCAATGTCATCAACAACTAACTTCTGTGTAAAGACGTAGAATGAGTCCAAGAAATTACAATTTGGCCATCAGAGAGGCCCTATCTCAAAATCATTGAGTTTGTCTGGGATTACATGAAGAGACAGAAGTGCAGTAGTGCATGACTACATATACAGATCTATGGCTTGTTCTCCAAGATATTTGGAACAACCTCCCTGCAGAGTTCCTTCAAAAACTTTGCATAAGTGTACTTAGAAGAAATTATGTTGTTTTGAAGGCAAAGGCTGGTCACATCAAGCGGTGATTTGATTTAGATTTCTCTGTTGTTCATTGGCTTTGTATTTTGTTACATGGGCTTACCCAGAATCAAAACTAGGGGGGGTGCAAGCTATGGTTGTTCAGAACGTCATATCCGGCCCGGTGCATTGTGGGGGCTGATCGGCTGGGGTCTGGGGGGCTGGGGTCTGTCGCATGCGCAGTCGGTGCGTTAGAGTACCACAGGAACCTGTCACTACCTTTGGCCGTTGTAATCCCTGCCCACCACCTCATTATAAGGTGCTTATACATGAGTTTTTTGGGGCTCCTGTGACCCCTCTATATGGCCAGCGGTCCCCTTGCATACCTCATAAATGAACTTTTAATACCTCCCACGTGGTATGGAAATTAGCTGAAAATAGTTCAGAAGGATCTCCTCAAATTGGTCCTCGCTGCCCCACTGGTTTAAATGCCTGCCTCGCTCCTGTGAAAGGCCGCTTCTCCTGTGTACATCACACTGCTCTCACGCCTGCGCAGTGGCACAGGTCTCAATGCAAGCGCACCTGTGATCGAGTCTCGTGAAGCTTCACATATCTCACGAGGCTTTGGTCACAGTTACGCTTGCATTGAGCACGGAGACCCATGTTACTGCGCAGGTGCGAGAGCAGTGTGACGTACATAGGAGAGGCGGCCTTTTCACAGGAGTGAGGCGGGCATTTTAACCAGCGGGGAAGCGAGGATCAGATTGAGCAAATCCTCCCAGACCATTTTCAGCTAATTTCCATACCACGAGGAAGATAGTTATTAACAATAATAATTATAATTTTTTTTTTTGCTTCTGGGGTAGGGGCAGCTGCTCCCCCTGACCCCTCGCTGGGTACACAATGATAAATCATTTGCGTTTGTGAGCATTCTAATTTTACAGTATCATCCCTCACCTGCGTAGATGTTTGCATAGTGTTTTATATCTTAAAACTATATATTTAAAAATATATATCTGTTCCCTAGGTGGCGAAAATAGTATAAAACAGTTGCCACACCATAAGTTATGAAGATAACTAGTTTGCACTTCTGCCATACTTGTACTACAAAAATTGCTAATTGGGTCACTATCTTTACTTCTTTTCTGTGTTGTCAGGGTGTAGACTTACAACCCGAGAACCATGGACACTAAATATAACTGATGTGCCCCAGGGTAGTGGGGTACTCGGAACCCGGTTATACAGTCTCTGGGGAGTCACAGGGGTCGAGACTCGCCTTCTGTGACCTGGGTTCAGTTGAAAAAGGGGAAAGTTTTGAGGAATAAAAGTTATTTGTGATTAGAGATGAGCCACCACCCTAGTGTTCGAATTCGATTCGTCGAATTGGGGGTGTGTGTTCGTCAAATGTTTGTAGAACACCGTCGAACACCATTGAAAACAATGGCAGGCAAACACAAACACATACAAACACATAGAAAACAAATAGAAAACACCTTCTAAGGTGTCCAAAAGCTGACAAACTACACAGAAGATACAACAAACACATGGAAAAGTGACGAGTAAATATAAAAATGCGAAAAGAATAGAGATGGACGAGTAAAAGGAGGAGGAGACACAGATATAGGCATGTCATGCCCTTCTAAAATCCGTCTTTACTCCAGTATTTGTAAGGCCTCATGCACACGATGAGTATTTGGTGAGTTTTACTTCAGTATCTGTAAAGGTACCTTTACACGCGCAACTGCGGTGTAGCAACTGAGAGGCAATCGGGATTTCTGTCACAGTTGCCTTGAAATTGCTATGAAATTGCGGCATGTAATTGGGGAACCCGATGGTGATTTTCAAAGTTGCTCCCGGTTGCGGTTTCAGAGCATTGTTCTAAAACCAGAGGCAACCCAGAAGGTGAATTGCCCTGGGCGCCATATTTAAAGAACTGCCCATACACACTACACAATTGCAATGTCGTCATGTATTAGCCAGCCTTCCTGCGCAGGCTGGCCAATCATGACGCTATTGCGTTGTCTAATCAGCGTGTTTGGGCCGCGGAATACACAACTCTGTCACGCCTCTGTTCTTGTGGCGCTGCACAGGTACGCCCACATTCCCTTAGTGGTTGCAGCGTGTGAAGTGGCGTCGGGATTCAACCGAATGTTTCCCGCAGGTTCTGTGGCAACTTCCGGGGAGCCACGTTCCCTTAGGTTGAGGGCGCAATTGCGGCGTATACATGCGGCATCGGCGTTTGGTATCAACCGTCAAAAATGTGCACGTGCACGTTCGGTAGCCTCCGATCACCGGTGATAGTTGCGGCGTGTAAAGGTACCTTAAGGCCTCGTGCACATGATGAGTATTTGGTGAGATTTTTCCTCAGTATTTGGAAGGCCTCGTGCATACAATGAGTATTTGGTGAGGTTTTTCCTCAATATTTGTAAGGCCTCATGCACATGAAGAGTATTTGGTGAGTTTTTTCCTGAGTATTTATAAGGCCTCGTGCATATGATTAGTAATTTGGTAAGGTTTTTCCTCAGTGTTTGTAAGGCCTCCTGCACACAATGAGTATTTGGTGATCTTTTTCCCTCAGTATTTGTAAGACCTCGGGCATACGATTAGTATTTGGTGAGGTTTTTCCTCAGTATTTGGTATGCCTCATGCACACCATGAGTATTTGGCGATTTGTTTCCTCAGTATTTGTAAGGCCTCATGCATACGATGAGTATTTGGTGAGTTTTTTCCTCAGTATTTGTAAGGGCTCGTGCATACGATGAGTATTTGGTGAGTTTTTTCCTCAGTATTTATAAGGGCTCGTGCATATGATGAGTATTTGGTGATGTTTTTCCTCAGTATTTGTAAGGGCTCATGCATACGATGAGTATTTGGTGAGGTTTTTCCTTAGTATTTATAAGGCCTCATGCACATAATGAGTATTTGATGATTTTTTTCCTCAGTATTTGGAAGGGCTCGTGCATACGATGAGTATTTTGTGAGTTTTTTCCTCAGTATTTGTAAGGCCTCGTACATACGATGAGTATTTTGTGAGTTTTTTCCTCAGTATTTGTAAAGCCTTATGCATCTGATGAGTATTTGGTGAAGTTTTTACCTTAGTATCTGTAAGGCCTTGTGCAGGCGCTGAGCATTGTGTCACATTTAGGGGACTACAACAAGAGTCTCCATTTTTTCCAAAAATTTGGGCACAGACACCACTTAAGTGGCAATAATTGCCCCACAGTTGCAAACTTAAAATGGTGACTTGAATGCAAAAATCCACAAGCCTTAAGTCTCCCCAGGATGACACAGGGGTAGAAAAGTTCTTGCGGGTCCATGCCTTGTTCATCTTGATGAACGTTAGTTTGTCCACATTCTGGGTGGACAGACACGTGCGCTTTTCTGTCAGCAAACCATCAGCAGCACTGAAAACACGTTCCGAGAGAACACTGGCTGCGGGGCACGACAAGATCTCCAAGCCGTGAGTGGCGAGCTTAGGCCATTTTTCCAAATTGGAAGCCTAAAATGAGCAAGGCTCCAGTTCCCCAGTCATGGCATCGATGTTAAGTTGGAGATACTCGTGTACCATCGCTCCAGGCATTGACTATGTGTAAGACTTTTCGTGTCTTCAGGCCTTGGAAATGATGGTCTAAAAAAATCATGAAACGAGGCCACAAAATTGCTGTTATCACCACCAGATACGGTGTTACTGGTACGGTGTGAGTGATAATGACTCGACAGTCCCACGGTTGACAAGTTAGAACTGTGAGATTCACTCTGTGTACCACTGGGTTTTGTGGAAAAGCTGATCTGACATTATATATCAGCTTCTGCTGATACTCCTTCATGCGTGCGTCCCTTTGTATGGCAGGACTTATTTCGGGAAATTTGGTTTTGTACTGGGCATCTAAGAGTGTGGCAACCCAGTAGTCGGCATTACCTCTAATTCGGACAATCCGAGGATCATGTTGCAGGTAGTGCAGCAAGAAGGCGCTCATGTATCTTGCGCATCCAGGAGGACCAAGTCCTTGTTGTGTTGGTGGCGGGGAGGTGAGAATCATGCTTCCTTCCTCTGCCCTCTCCCACCAACCTCGTACAACAGAAATGTCATCAAGGTCTCCTTCATCTGCTGACTCTTCCATGCCCATCGCCAGTTCGTCCTCCATTTCTTCCTGGGCTCCTGCACCTTCCTCAGCAGTTTGGTTGCTACCATGCGCCTTCGTTAATCCCTCTCCCCCACCCTCTCATGCCTGCCACCTTCATGCTGCCGACCATCTGGAGCTTGGAGATCTTGTTATCCCTTCCGCATAGGACTCATCCTGTACTTCCTCCACCTCCTCTTGTTCCACCACCTGACTCCGAATATTGTTTAGAGTGTGTTCCAGCATGTAGATGACCGGAATAGTCATGCTGATATAGGCATCGTCAGCACTAAACATCTTCGTCGCCATCTCAAAACTGTGCAGAAGGGTGCATAGGTCCTTGATCTGAGACCACTCCAGCAGCATGATCTGCCCCACCTCTGGATCTCGTTGGCCCAGGCTATATGTCATAACGTATTGCACCAGGGCTCGGCGGTGCTGCTACAGTCGCTGCAACATGTGCAGAGCAGAATTCCAGCGTGTCGACACATCGCATTTCAGCCGGTGAACGGGCAAGCTGAAAGATTTCTGGTCTGCGAAGTGAGCACACAGCGACCGGGTCCTCTGCAGAAACCCATCTAGGCCAGGATAGTTTGTCAAAAATTGCTGGACAACCAGGTTCAACACATGAGCCACACAAGGCAGGTGTGCCACATTGCCCCGGCGATGGGCCGCATCCAGGTTTGCAGCATTGTCGCACATGGCCTTCCCTGGCTGCAGGTTGAGTGGACACAACCATTGCTGAAACTCGGTCTCCAGTGCTGACCACAACTCCTCAGCTGTGTGACTCACATTTCCTAGGCATTTCAAGGTAAAGACTGCCTGATGGCGTTGAGCCTTGCTGCCAGCATAGTAAGGAGGTGTGCAGGATTCCTTCTGTGCAGTTACAACTGGGTGGCATTACCAGACAGGCTTTGAGTGGAGGTGGAGGACCGAGACGGGTTGAGGAGGCAGAAGCAGTGGAGGAACTTCTACCTAGAGGACGGCAAGACTTGGACAGCAGACCCTTCTCTAGCTCTCATCATAGTTAACCAGTGCCCAGTCAGCGACATGTAGCACCCCTGTCCATGCTTACTGGTCCAAGTATCTGTGGTGAAATGCACCCTGTCAGACACAGAGTTTCTCACGGAAGCAGTGATGTTGTCTGGGACATGCTGGTGTAGTGCAGGCACACCTTTATTGGAGAAGTAGTGGCGACTGGGCATCTGTTACTGGGGCACTGCGACAGACATAAGGTCTCGAAAATCCTCTGTGTCCACCAGGCGGAAAGGCAGTATTTCTGTAGCCAACAGCTTGCAGATGGTGAAATTCAAGCGCTTAGCTTTGTCTTGGCTAGGACGAAATGGTCTTTTACTTGTCCACATCTGAGGGATGGAGGTCTGGCTGCTGTGCTGACACGGGGTTGAGTAGGGTGTCCCTGGCAAACTGCTGGTCTGTGAGGGAGGTGCAGGTGAAGATGTAATGTTGCCTTCATACAAAGGTGGTGCTCTCGATGTCAGAGAGCTCAACACCAGCAGCATTTTCCACTTGAAAACCAAGTGATGACCTGCCAATCACACTGCCTGTTGCGGGTAAAGAGATGGAAGGTCTGCGTCCAAAAGCCTTTGTGACAGCTGTTCCCACAGTCACAGATGATGAAGAGCACATGGATGCACTTGATGGGGCAGACGATGGTAGGCCCACCCCACTAGCCTGCATTCTAGTACAGTGAGCTTCCCACTGCAACTTGTGCTACATGTCCATGTGGCAGTTCATGCATGAAGTACTCAAGCTAGTGAGTTTTTGGCCTCTACTCAGAGATTGGTGACAAATCTTACAGATGGCATGAGTTGGGAGATCCTTGGCGATGTCAAAAAAGGTCCAGGCTAGGCAAGGCTTAGAGCCCATGCGAGCTGCAGAGCCACCACGACTTCTACTCAGAAGCAGAGTTGTGGCTGCAGATGCAGTTGTTGACATGCTTCCAGTACTCCGTCTATGTCCCGGAAGGCGCAACCTAACTTCGTCGTCAGTAGCATCCTCCTTCACCTCCTCTGCTGACTCATCGACTGGCTGACTGTGGGTTGACAGTAAGTGGAATCTCCAACCTCATCATCACCCTCTTTGTTCTCACACCCCTCGTCTTCAGAGATAACCTCTTCCTGCCTTGACTGAAAAGTTAATTTGTCAATCCAATCCGGTATCTGAGTCCCATCAGCATCATTCTCATTGTTGCCACCAAGAGGAGTTACAGTTTGGGAATGAGGGTCTACATGAAGCTCAGAACCTTCTTCATCTGGGCCTGGATCTGACTCACAAAGCTTCTGGGCATCAGGGCATATCATTATTAACTCGTCTGGACTCACTGAAGTTTTGGAGCAGACCTCTGATTCCCAGGCTATTGTGTGACTGAACAGTTCTGCTGACTCAACCATGTCTATTACCCCAGACTCAGTAGAGCGGCTGGAGACTTGGGAGCTGGGAGGAAGCAAGTGCGATTAGGCTGACACCTCAGATGACTGGAGGGTTTGTGATGGAGAAGTTGAGGTGGAGGAGAGGCCACTTGATGGAGCACTGCTATTTTTGTGCCTCATTTACAAGTGGTATCGATGGTCATGTCCATAAGAAAGGGATCATATCCGATTGGCCACGTAAAGAAGTAGACATCTTACTTTGGCTGGAGATCTACCTCACAAACACAAACTTTTTTCCCTTTCCACCACGCCTATTCCCCTTTCCACCAGCAGCAGGCCTTTTGCCACTCATTTTGTATGTGACCAAATTGACAACTGTACAGAAAAACTAGGATGTAAATCGAGCAGAGGTGACTGAACAAACACTGCTACTAGGCCTGAAGTGAGACCTGTGTACGTTCAAAGATAAAAGTGGTATTGTATTAGCGCTGATAACAACTCCAGGCCGACACTCTGTAATAAATTACCTTAAAGCTTTATTCAATCGGTGTAGAATTCCCAGTCTCCACAACGCGTTTCGGCGCTGATTGCGCCTTTCTCAAGTGATTACTGGGATTCACAAGTACAAATGTTTAAATACACTTTTCAAAAGGGGGAAGGAACAATTGTCAGGGGTGGATGGGTATGTGTTAAACTAAGCCATGGATTTTAGTCGGGATTCTTTGAACACCCGCTATTCTATAAATATTGCACTCTGATGAACAGGACAGCGATCATAATAAGGTAATATAATAGTACAATAAAAAATATAATCGCATAATCAATGTCAAATGAAAAAATAAAAATTATAGATGAGTGTACATAAAGAATATATATATATATATATATATAAGAATAAAAATGAAAATAAAATTAGCTACTGTTATGAAAATTGAATAAAATAGCATAAAAATTACATAAAAATTACATTAAAATTTACATTAAAATAACGTGACAATTATTTTGTAGAAACAACTGGTGTAGATATGTGTTAGGTGGTGTTCTCCAAAGCTATATTTAGACCTTCTGGTGATAAAGTGCCAATTTTGAAGATCCAGAATGATTCCCTTCTATTGAGAATCTGTATTCTGTCTATAACATTATCACCTATTTGTTCAATTATTATGAGTTTTAGTTTGGAAGCATCTCTATTGTGTATTTGATCAAAGTGTTTGGAGACACTATGTTTCTGGAAACCTATGCTGATGTTGTATCTGTGTTTGTTCAGTCGTGCCCTCATACTTTGAATTGTTCTGCCTGTATATTGGAGTCCACACGGACACTCCAATAAATAGATAACGAATTTGGATGAACAGTCCAACCTTTGTTTAATGTTATATGTAGAATCTGTTGTATTTGATCTAAAATTCAATGTGCCATGTTCAATATTGCTGCAACATTTGCAGCGCCGAATATTGCATCTATAACATCCCTTCTTTGTGTTCAGTATGGGTGCCCCAGATATAGATTTATTATCACTGGTTAATTGAGTTCTACTAGGAGCCAAGATATTTTGGAGATTTTTTCCTCTCCTAAAAATAATTCTGGCTTGTTTGGGAATAATTTTTGATAAAATGGGGTCTCCCTGTAGTATAAACCAATATTTTTTCATTAAAATATAAATATTTTTATACGATTTGTTAAAAGTTGTAATTAAATTACAATTAAGAGCAGTTGCATCTCTGTTATCATCCACTTTCTTCTTCTTTTTATCTTTCAAACAACTCAGATATTCTTCCTGTGTGACACCTTTGCATTTGTTATATGCATCCTTTATAAGGTTATTGGGGTATTTTTTGGCCCTAAATCTTTGTTTTAGTATCTTGGCTTCAGTGATAAAATCCCTATCATCTGTGCAGTTTTTTCTGACCCGCAAATACTGACCATATGGAATGTTTCTTATCCAGGATGGAAGATGACTACTGTTGAACTCTAAATAACTGTTCACATCCACATTCTTGAAAAATGTGGATGTGCTGCACTTGCCCTCCTTGTCAATACTTATTAACAAGTCTAAAAATTGAATATGGGTAGCTGAGATATTTAGAGTGAAACTCAGTCCCCAATTGTTGTCATTCAATTGATGAACAAACTCTCTGGCTTCTTCTATGTTTCCTGACCATATAATAATGAGGTCGTCTATAAATCTTCTGAAAAATTTTATATGTTTGTTGCCAAGCTGGGACTGGTATTTATACTATATACTACAGGGAGACCCCATTTTATCAAAAATTATTCCCTAACAACCCAGAATTATTTTTAGGAGAGGAAAAAATCTCCAAAATATCTTGGCTCCTAGTAGAACTCAATTAACCAGTGATAATAAATCTATATCTGGGGCACCCATACTGAACACAAAGAAGGGATGTTATAGATGCAATATTCGGCGCTGCAAATGTTGCAGCAATATTGAACATGGCACATTGAATTTTAGATCAAATACAACAGATTCCACATATAACATTAAACAAAGGTTGGACTGTTCATCCAAATTCGTTATCTATTTATTGGAGTGTCCGTGTGGACTCCAATATACAGGCAGAACAATTCAAAGTATGAGGGCACGACTGAACAAACACAGATACAACATCAGCATAGGTTTCCAGAAACATAGTGTCTCCAAACACTTTGATCAAATACACAATAGAGATGCTTCCAAACTAAAACTCATAATAATTGAACAAATAGGTGATAATGTTATAGACAGAATACAGATTCTCAATAGAAGGGAATCATTCTGGATCTTCAAAATTGGCACTTTATCACCAGAAGGTCTAAATATAGCTTTGGAGAACACCACCTAACACATATCTACACCAGTTGTTTCTACAAAATAATTGTCACGTTATTTTAATGTAAATTTTAATGTAATTTTTATGTAATTTTTATGCTATTTTATTCAATTTTCATAACAGTAGCTAATTTTATTTTCATTTTTATTCTTATATATATATATATATATATATATATATTCTTTATGTACACTCATCTATAATTTTTATTTTTTCATTTGACATTGATTATGCGATTATATTTTTTATTGTACTATTATATTACCTTATTATGATCGCTGTCCTGTTCATCAGAGTGCAATATTTATAGAATAGCGGGTGTTCAAAGAATCCCGACTAAAATCCATGGCTTAGTTTAACACATACCCATCCTCCCCTGACAATTGTTCCTTCCCCCTTTTGAAAAGTGTATTTAAACATTTGTACTTGTGAATCCCAGTAATCACTTGAGAAAGGCGCAATCAGCGCCGAAACGCGTTGTGGAGACTGGGAATTCTACACCGATTGAATAAAGCTGTAAGGTAATTTATTACAGAGTGTCGGCCTGGAGTTGTTATCAGCGCTAATACAATACCACTTTTATCTTTGAACGTACACTTGTCCTCCCATTGGGAGTGTGGTATCCAGCAGCTCGGCTTCCAGGACGTACTGAACGTCAATCACCACTCCCCTAGAGCAGCACGTGAATTAGCAGCGTGTGCACCTCGGAAACCACGCGAACCTGCCTGCCCTGGCTCCGGCTGACTTGGAGACCCTCCGGGGTTGAAAATCAGTGCAACAACTAGTTGTGCAGTCAGCACAACTAGACCAGGTGAGCATGGGATACATTATACCGTTCCTATGCCCTAAAACATAGCAGTGTGGCGCAATCTTGTATCTTGTTTCTTATATTGAAGTGAGACCTGGGCTAGGTACAGTTAAACATTACTAGGAACTACATAGGCAGTGTAGTTTGTTGTATTAGAAGTGGCCTACACCACTGATTTTTGTGACACTGCTACTAGACCCGAAGTGATACCTGGGCTAGGTGCAGTTAAAAAATTACCAGGAACTACACAGGCGGTGTAGTTTGTGTTATCAGAAGTGGTCTGCACCACTGCTTTTTGTGACACTGCTACTACGGTAGACCCGAAGTGAGACCTGGGCTAGGTGCAATTCAAAATTACTAGGAACTACACAGGCAGTGTAGCTTGTTTCACAAGTGGGCTACACCACTGTGTAAGTGACACTGCTACTAGCCCTAACAAATTGCCTGGACTAGCTGCAGCAAAAAATTGGCTACTGGATAGACAGGCGGTGTAGCTTACTTTACAGCTGCACTACACCGCTGACTACCAGACACTGCTACTAGCCAGAACAAATTGCCTGAACTAGCTGCAGCAAAAAATGCCTACTTAAGACAAGTGGTGTAGCTTTCTTCACAGCAGTGCTACAGTACCTGCCCTAAAGGATTCCCTGAGCTAGATTTGCCCAGATGCCGTGAAAAACACTTGCACAGCACTGGCACACTTGCCTGGCAAAAACTGTTATGAACTGCTCTAACCTAACCCAAAGAGCTGAGATTACAACTAGTCCCTACTTCTATGACGTAGCCCTGAAAAGGGCTGATACACAACTAGTCCCTACTCCCTACTCCTGTGAATGAGCCCTCAAAAGGGCTTATATTCCTACAATTCGCACCCTCCCTCCAATCCCTACGCCCTAAACCTATCTATCTATCTATCTATCTATCTATCTATCTATCTAACTTGATATTCACTCACTAGCTCACTAATAAGTGAAATGACACTGTTTAACTATATAGCACCCACCGCAGCAGTGGTGCCATCTGACACAGATCTGCCGCAATGAGAAAATGGTGGCGATGGGGAAAATGGCCTGGTCTTATAGGGCAAGGACATGTGACATACATAGCCAATGACGCATGCCCTTGCTTATGTGCAAAAAATGCACTTTGCTGTGTGTGTCATTGGCTGACAGCCTGCAATGCCCCACTGTATATGCAGTTAGGAGAAAATAAAATGGAGATCGCCATTATTTTTGCAGCACTAATCTAACCACCTCCCCCCCCCCCCCCCCGCACACTATAAACAGAAACTGGATATTGACATTCATTAACAGTGTTAGGGTTAGGCTTTTGGTGATCGAGGCATTATCGAACATAACCTCGAACGGCCGAATTTGAAGCAAATTGTTCGAATTTGGCGAATGACACGAACACCGCCCAAAACAGCTTGAATTTGAGATTGGCGAACAATTCGAATCGAACACCGCTCATCTCTATTCGTGATGCCACCCGTGGTATATGGCTATAGGTGGCCACAGCTGCTGCAGTACCTCTGGAGATGATGGATCGGCAACTGTGATGGAGCGGCTCCCCACTGGCGAGTGGATCCCTGGGGCAGTGGATGTTGAAGGGTGTAGGGTGCAGGACAGAGGGTGCGCAGAAATAACTGGAGTTCACAGCAATGAACGTTTCCTTTTCCTTTACTTGTCCGCTACGGGTACAGTCCGGGGAACCGGTTTAGACGTTTCTGTAGAGCTGGGTGACCTGGAAACAATCAGGGGATCCACCTAGCCAGGTGGGTTGGAGGCTTCGCTTCTGCACTTCACTTGTAGGCTCCTGCTGCCGCTTGAAGCTAAGCTGCTGGCCCTCTCTCTCCTGCGCGTGCCAGTATGAAAGCAGCTCAAGTCCTGTTTCAGGGATCACTCCTCGGTGGAGACCCCAAGCTCTAATATGCTGCTTTGCCTCCAGGAACTTTGTGTGGATGGGGAACTTGGAATTCCCCACCCTCCGGTATTGGCTGCCGGGACATTAGACCCTGCACAACCTCGGACCTGGTGTCCGTTCTTTGAGCTTTCCTCTGGGGCGAGCACGACGCTGCTCAGCTTCCCCAGGCTCTCCTCTCCTTCCTCCTCAGACTCACTCCATTGCTGTTCTGACTAGCCCCATCTCCGGTCCAGAATTTATGCAGGGAAACTTCCCTTAAGCCGGGTTCTAGAGCTCCCCCTTCTGGTCTGGGGAAAGGAAAGTGTTGGATGCTGTGTCACCTGAATAGGAAACCTCCTTTTTGCTTCCAGGCGTGACATCACCCCCTGTGAGGGAGACAATGCCCTTTTTGCAACCAGACCCCTGGGGTGCTACATAACACTGTTCTCTGGTTTAGGGTTGGCTATTTGATTTTATTCTAATTTATGGTCTGCATTTATTTACACATATTTACTTAGGATATGTACATGGATATAGATGGTAATTGAGATCTAAATAATGTGTTCATGGGAAGCATGAACAATCCAAGGCAGAAAAAGATAGAAAAAGTAAGTACAGACATCTCGAAATAGAAGCATCGGAGCTGCAACCATCAGGCCTATATGTCAAACATTGATATGGTTTCTCATGCACAATAAAGGGCCTTGTGTAGATTAGTTCTGCTAAGTACTCTTAAGATCTGAAATATTTACTGAATCTTGACATTTATACCGTAATACAAATATATACTTATTTATGGCTGTCTTTCTGAATATAAAGGAATGGCAGCAAAATGATATTTGGCATCAATTATCTCTGCCTGTTTGGATGCATAAAAGAAGTCAACTATTTTGGCAGATAATGAAAGGAAATTGTAGATGAGATTTAGTGTTCAGTAAACAGCAGACTGCTTTCACAGATCACTGCTCCACTTGTAGTTTCTGTAGAGTTCATTGGCCCTACGGATTTTCAAAAATGCTATTTTCTATTCAGTTGTCAGTGCCGTCAGGATTCACTGAGCACAGCTGCATGAGTCGCGATTTTAACAATGTAAGAAGGTAGAGAGAAATCAGACAGCCAGAGTCCGGAATAAAAGATTGCATCACAAGACTGCTAGATGTTGGTGGTGACCATGGAAGACAAGACACGATGATCGATGTGCTACACTAATTTATGAGCTAGTAATACGTACAAAACATTAAAATACCTTTTTACTACGTTATATCAGGTGTACTACTTTTGTGTTTTTTTACAGGCTCCTATATTCTAAAAACCACTTGAGTCATCATGTATTACGACAATCATAATTTCAGTTGAATTGCCATAAGATGATAAAATTAACTACAATTTGTCATGTGTACATGAAACGAATGTAGGTCTATGTAATACAGTTTTAACAATATACTCCTACAGTTCATAATATATATCCAATGAATTTGTTAACAGTATGATTTTTAGCTTAAGTGAAAAATGATACAAATTTTATAGAAACCAACCAGATGCCTTATATTATTATAGTCATGTAGCAACTCACATGGAAATGGGTATCAAATTTAAAGCTGCAACTGACCCTGCTGGTTCCTGTATAGACTAGAGATCCCAAACCTTGCAATCATCTACTGGATCCTGCATGAGCCGGAATAGCCCTGACCACAGACTAAATGGTAGAAACTTTGAACTATACTGCCTGATAGGCCATCAAGTACTTCACGTTCTTCCTACAGAAGGGAAGGTGTGCTGAGGTTGAACGTGTTCCAAAGCAAGTAAAAACAACAACAAAATAAAAGAGAAGGCAACTACTGCTAAGAATATGCTGCCTACTTACTAACACCAAACAGAAGTCAGGTGTAGTGTAAAGAACATAAACAGTAGAGAGATGAACCCTAGTTGGTTTTATACTGACTGGCATAACCAAATGGCAGTATGGCTGGATATACAAACAACCATATCACCAGCAGAAAATAGCAGCAGTGAGAAGTATTTAAAGCCACACTGAAAGGGGTTTTGGCAGACAAATAAGTCAATTAATACACCTGTTACCCTAATAAAAGTAAAACAAGGATAAGAGAAGCTTAACATTTGGAGAAAAAGTATATCTGATGTGGTTTGGCAGATAGAAAAGCCAACCACATACTCAAGGGTTCAAATCCAGATACATGACAGTACCCCCTCTTCTAAGAGGGGCCATTAGCCTCACAGAGATCACTAACTGCTGACACTGCTGGCATAACGTTCTCACTAGGCCAGGGGTCTCAAACTCCAGGCCTCGAGGGCCGCACACAGTGCAGGTTTTCAGGATTTCCCTAGGATTTGACAGTTGGCAATCAAATCACCAACTGTCAAATTCTAAGGAAATCCTGAAAACCTGGACTGTGTGCGGCCCTCGAGGCCTGGAATTTGAGACCCCTGCACTAGGCAATCCACATGCAAATCTTGTGCATCAATCCAGGAATTATCCTTAAGACCGAAACCCTTCCATTCAATGAGATATTGCAGGCGACGTCTGACACGTCTGGAACCCAAAACTCATTTCACCTAATGCTCTTTGTCAACCTTCAAGCCAATACTGTCCTGAGGACCTGGCGTCTCCTCAAACCTTGTAATAAAAGAGAAATTGAAGGAATTATTAATCCTCTATGCAACTGAGAGTGGGAGCTTGATTCTTATAGAATAAACTAGATGGTGGCCCGATTCTAAAGAATCGGGTAGTCTAGAATCCATATATAGTTTATTTACTAATAGTTACGGGAATGCGGTGAAATGAATTGTGTGTATACAGGCGGCTCTGTGGGTAGCAGAGTATATGGTGGCTCAGTGGTTAGCAGTGAGTGCGGTGGCTCAGTGGTTAGCAGTGAGTGCGGTGGCTCAGTGGTTAGCAGTGAGTGCGGTGGCTCAGTGGTTAGCAGTGAGTGCGGTGGCTCAGTGGTTAGCAGTGAGTGCGGTGGCTCAGTGGTTAGCAGTGAGTGCGGTGGCTCAGTGGTTAGCAGTGAGTGCGGTGAGATTGGTCAGCGCAGCGGCGTGGGCAGAGTGGTCAGCGCAGCGGCGTGGGCAGAGTGGTCAGCGCAGCGGCGTGGGCAGAGGAGAGGGGGCAGAGGCGGCTGGGCAGAGGCGGCTGTGCAGAGGACAGGGGGCAGAGGCGGCTGGGCAGAGGACAGGGGGCAGAGGCGGCTGGGCAGAGGACAGGGGGCAGAGGCGGCTGGGCAGAGGACAGGGGGCAGAGGACAGGGGGCAGAGGTGGCTGGGCAGAGGCGGCTGGGCAGAGGACAGGGGGCAGAGGCGGCTGGGCAGAATGCAGAGGCGGCTGGGCAGAGGACAGGGGGCAGAGGCGGCTGGGCAGAGGACAGGGGGCAGAGGCGGCTGGGCAGAGGACAGGGGGCAGAGGCGGCTGGGCAGAGGACAGGGGGCAGAGGACAGGGGGCAGAGGACGCAGAGGACAGGGGGCAGAGGACAGGGGGCAGAGGACAGGGGGCAGAGGACAGGGGGCAGAGGACGCAGAGGACAGGGGGCAGAGGACACAGAGGACAGGGGGCAGAGGACACAGAGGACAGGGGGCAGAGGACAGGGGGCAGAGGACGCAAAGGACAGGGGGCAGAGGACGCAGAGGACAGGGGGCAGAGGACGCAGAGGACAGGGGGCAGAGGACAGGGGGCAGAGGACAGGGGGCAGAGGACAGGGGGCAGAGGCGGCTGGGCAGAGGACAGGGGGCAGAGGCGGCTGGGCAGAGGACAGGGGGCAGAGGCGGCTGGGCAGAGGACAGGGGGCAGAGGCGGCTGGGCAGAGGACAGGGGGCAGAGGCGGCTGGGCAGAGGACAGGGGGCAGAGGACAGGGGGCAGAGGACGCAGAGGACAGGGGGCAGAGGACAGGGGGCAGAGGACAGGGGGCAGAGGACAGGGGGCAGAGGACGCAGAGGACAGGGGGCAGAGGACACAGAGGACAGGGGGCAGAGGACAGGGGGCAGAGGACGCAAAGGACAGGGGGCAGAGGACAGGGGGCAGAGGACGCAGAGGACAGGGGGCAGAGGACAGGGGGCAGAGGACAGGGGGCAGAGGACAGGGGGCAGAGGCGGCTGGGCAGAGGACAGGGGGCAGAGGCGGCTGGGCAGAGGACAGGGGGCAGAGGCGGCTGGGCAGAGGACAGGGGCAGAGGCGGCTGGGCAGAGGACAGGGGGCAGAGGCGGCTGGGCAGAGGAGAGGGGGCAGAGGCGGCTGGGCAGAGGACAGGGGGCAGAGGCGGCTGGGCAGAGGACAGGGGGCAGGGGACACGGGGCAGGGGACACGGGGCAGGGAAAACGGGGCAGGGGACAGGGGGCAGAGGCGGCTGGGCAGAGGACAGGGGACAGGGGGCAGAGGACACAGAGGGGCAGAGGACACAGAGGGGGCAGAGGACACAGAGGGGGCAGAGGACACAGAGGGGGCAGAGGACACAGAGGGGGCAGAGGACACAGAGGGGGCAGAGGACACAGAGGGGGCAGAGGACAGGGGGCAGAGGAGAGGGGGCAGAGGACAGGGGGCAGAGGACACAGAGGGGGCAGAGGACACAGAGGGGGCAGAGGAGAGCGGGCAGAGGACACAGAGGGGGCAGAGGAGAGGGGGCAGAGGACACAAAGGGGGCAGAGGAGAGGGGGCAGAGGACACAGAGGGGGCAGAGGACAGGGGGCAGAGGACGCAGAGGAAAGGGGGCAGAGGACGCAGAGGACAGGGGGCAGAGGACGCAGAGGACAGGGGGCAGAGGACAGGGGGCAGAGGACGCAGAGGAGAGGGGGCAGAGGACGCAGAGGACAGGGGGCAGAGGACGCAGAGGACAGGGGGCAGAGGACGCAGAGGACAGGGGGCAGAGGACGCAGAGGACAGGGGGCAGAGGACGCAGAGGACAGGGGGCAGAGGACACAGAGGACAGGGGGCAGAGGACACAGAGGACAGGGGGCAGAGGACAGGGGGCAGAGGACAGGGGGCAGAGGACGCAAAGGACAGGGGCAGAGGACACAGAGGACAGGGGGCAGAGGACACAGAGGACAGGGGGCAGAGGACACAGAGGACAGGGGGCAGAGGACACAGAGGACAGGGGGCAGAGGACACAGAGGACAGGGGGCAGAGGACACAGGAAGGGGCAGAGGACACAAGGACAGGGGCAGAGGACAGAGGAGGGCAAGAGGACACAGAGGGGGCAGAGGACACAGAGGCAGGGGGGCAGAGGACAGGGGCAAGAGGACACAGAGGACAGGGGCAGAGGACACAGAGGACAGGGGGCAGAGGACACAGAGGACAGGGCAGAGGACACAGAGCAGGGGCAGAGGAACAAGGACAGGGGCAGAGGACACAGGACAGGGCAGAGGGACAGGCAGAGGACACAGAGGACAGGGGGCAGAGAGACAGGGGGCAGAGGACACAGAGGACAGGGAAGGACAGAGGCAGGGCAAGGACACAGAGGACAGGGGGCAGAGGACACAGAGGACAGGGGCAGAGGACACAGAGGACAGGGGCAGAGGACACAGAGGACAGGGGCAGAGGACACAGAGGAGCAGAGACAGGGGCAGAGAGGAACACAGAGGACAGGGGGCAGAGGACACAGAGGACAGGGGGCAGAGGACACAGAGGACAGGGGGCAGAGGACACAGAGAGGGCAGAGGACACAGAGGACAGGGCAGAGACACAGAGGACAGGGGGCAGAGGACACAGGGGACAGGGGCAGAGACACAGAGGACAGGGGCAGAGGACACAGAGGACAGGGCGGGCAGAGGAGCAAGGACACAGAGGCAGGGCAGAGGACACAAGACAGGGGGCAGAGGACACAGAGGACAGGGGGCAGAGGACACAGAGGACAGGGGGCAGAGGACACAGAGGACAGGGGGCAGAGGAACAGAGGACAGGGCAGGGCAGGGGCAGAGGACACAGAGGACAGGGGGCAGAGGACACAGAGGACAGGGGGCAGAGGACACAGAGGACAGGGGGCAGAGGACAGGGCAGAGGACACAGAGGACAGGGGCAAGGACAGAGACAGGGCAGAGGACACAGAGACGGGCAGAGGACAGCAGAGGAAGGAGAGCAGGGCAGAGGACAGGGCAGAAGGGCAGAGGACAGGGAAGGGCAGAGGACCAGAGGACAGGGGGCAGAGGACACAGAGGACAGGGGCAGGACAGAGGACAGAGGAAGGGACAGAGACAGGGAGGCAGGGGCAGAGGACACAGGAGGAGGGCAGAGGAAGGGCAGGGACAAAGGGCAAGAGGAGCAGAGGGCAGGGGACACAAGACAGGTGGAGGGACAAGAGACGTGGAGGGCAAGAGGACAGGGGGCAGCAGAGACGTCAGGGGCAGGAGGGACACAGGGAGGGCAAGGGAGGGCAAGGACACAGAGGCAAGGGCAGAGGGCAAGGGGGCAACAGGGGAGGGCAGAGGACGCGAGCTGAGGACACAGACTAGGGGGAGGAAGACGAGTGAGGAAGGGGGACAGACAGGGGCAGAGGAGGCAGAGGACACAGAGGACAGGGGGCAGAGGACACAGAGGACAGGGGGCAGGAAGGGCAGGACACAGAGGACAGGGGGCAGAGGACACAGGGACAGGGGGAGAGGACAGGGGGCAGAGGACAGGGGGCAGAGGACACAGAGGACAGGGGGCAGAGAGACACAGGGGGAAGGGCAGGACAGAGGACAGGGGGCAGAGGACACAGGGACAGGGGGCAGAGACAGGGCAAGGACCAGAGGACAGGGGGCAGAGGACACGAGGACAGAGGGACAGAGGACAGGGGCAGAGGACAGGGGGCAGAGGACAGGGACAGGGACAGAGGACAGGGAGCAGGGACACAGAGGAAGGGGCAGAGGACACAGAGGACAGGGGCAGGGACCAGAGGACAGGAGGGAACAAGAGAGGGGGCAGAGACACAGAGGACAGGGGCAGAGGACACAGAGGACAGGGGGCAGAGGACACAGAGGACAGGGGGCAGAGGACACAGAGGACGGGGGCAGAGGACACAGAGGACAGGGGCAGAGGACGAGGGGCAGAGGACACAGAGGACAGGGGGCAGAGGACACAGAGGACAGGGGGCAGGAGGACAGGGGCAGGACACAGAGAAGGGGCAGAGGACACAGGACAGGGGGCAGAGGACACAGGAGGGGGCAGAGGAAGGAGGAGAGGGACAGAGGGGCAGAGACGGCAGAGGGGGACACAGGTTGGAGGGCAGAGCAGCCTGTATGGCTGCAGACTTAGCGGTGGCCGGACGTCGGGTGTAGGAGAGGACACAGAGGGGGCAGAGGAGGCAGAGGACACAGAGGACAGGGGGCAGAGAGGACACAGAGGACAGGGGGCAGAGGAGACAGGGGGCAGAGGACACAGAGGACAGGGGGCAGAGGACACAGAGGACAGGGGGCAGAGGACAGGGGGCAGAGGACAGGCAGAGGACAGGGGGCAGAGGACACAGAGGACAGGGGGCAGAGGACACAGAGGACAGGGGGCAGAGGACACAGAGGACAGGGGGCAGAGGACACAGAGGACAGGGGGCAGAGGACACAGAGGACAGGGGGCAGAGGACAGGGGCAGAGGACACAGAGGACAGGGGGCAGAGGACACAGAGGACAGGGGGCAGAGGACACAGAGGACAGGGGGCAGAGGACACAGAGGACAGGGGGCAGAGGACAGGGGGCAGAGGACACAGAGGACAGGGGGCAGAGGACAGGGGGCAGAGGACACAGAGGACAGGGGGCAGAGGACACAGAGGACAGGGGGCAGAGGACACAGAGGACAGGGGCAGAGGACACAGAGGACAGGGGCCAGAGGACACAGAGGACAGGGGGCAGAGGACACAGAGGACAGGGGGCAGAGGACACAGAGGACAGGGGGCAGAGGACACAGAGGACAGGGGGCAGAGGACACAGAGGACAGGGGGCAGAGGACACAGAGGACAGGGGGCAGAGGACACAGAGGACAGGGGGCAGAGGACACAGGACAGGGGGCAGAGGACAGGGGGCAGAGGACACAGAGGGGGCAGAGGACGCAGAGGGCAGAGGGGGCACACAGGTTGGAGGGCAGAGCAGCCTGTATGGCTGCAGACTTACCGGTGGCCGGGGTCGGGTGTAGGAGGAGAGGAGGGGCGGGCAGAGCTGCAGGAGAGGAAGTCCCGCCCTCCCTCCTCTCCAGGCACACGGCAGGGAGCACGGGTACCCCCAGGGTGTGTGTGGGCCTCCGAGGTGGCGGGCAATGGGCCCCCCTGCCCCCCCCCGGTATGTAGGTACTGGCTGGAGGGCAGAGGGTGGAGGGGAGTGGCAGGAGGACACACGGAACTTCCGAGATCGGAACGTTCCGTGTGTCGGTGACTGTAGCCGGGGGGCAGGCTGGCTACAGTGCACTGGATGAGCCTGGGCGACGGCCATCACGGAAGTGGGCGTGGCCTCCTCCGGAAGTGGCCTTCGGGTTCTATATAATAGATAATTGCAATTACCTCATACAGACCACAAATTTAGGAGCAAATTTCCTGGATGGAACTTCTAAATTAAGATTTTTTTAAGATAGCCACACAAAATCTCCTACCATAAAGATGGGTTCTGTGGTTTACAGTTCTCTTAGTCTGATTGCAGGTTATCAAAATAACTTTTTCAACTTCTCTACAGACCTCAATCAGCCAAGAAGAATATCTTTCCTCCCCTAGGATGGTAGACTGCAAACCAGAAAAATTACCAAAAACCACAACCACAACATCAAAAAAACATGGTACAGATAACAGTAGAGGTGTAGTTATTGAGTTATTGAGAGCGAACCAAGCCAGATGAAGGAATTCCACCCTGTCCTCTTGATTCAAAGAAACAAAACACTTTAAATATTGTTCTAATTCTTTGTTCATTCTCTCTGTCTGACCATGAGTCTCAGTTTTATAACCTGAAATGAATGAAAGCTGGAGCAACACCAAAGTCAGAAGCTAGTCATAAACTGAACACTTCTATGAGAATTAATGTTTTTTTAGGAACACCATGCAGCTTAACAACATGAGAGATAAACAATGTATCTAAACTTTTAGCAGTAGGAAATTTTGGTAGATGAGTGAATCACCTTGCTAAAACAGTCCACCCCCCTATACTGCAGTATTAACACCAAACTTAGGCAAATGTGTGAAAAAATACATAGACAAATGAGTCCAAGGTTGAGATGAAACCTCGTTGGGAAAAAGAAACCCTGTCAGGGCCTGGCAAGAGGTTTTAGACCTGATGCAAGCTCTGCACTTATGGACATATTTATCAACATTCTTTCGAGCACTCTACTTGCAAAAGGACCTGAAAACAGATCAACAATTTGCAGAGGCTAGGGTCACACATGGCCATCAGTTTTTTCCCTTGTTTTCAATAACTGATCCATTTTTTAGGGTGCTTTTTGACCCTGCTGTACAGCTTTTTTCCATAAACAATGCTCTAAAAAACGGATCCGTTTTCCCATAGGGTCCCATGTTAAAAAAAGGATCAGTTTTTTTACTGCACTCAAAAACATTGCTTGTAACATTTTTTTGGTTCTGTAAAACAACTGACACCATTGCAGTCACACTTGAATGCAGCATCCATTTTTGGCATCAGTTTTTGGACTTAGAACACAAAAGTGGAAAAACTGATGCCAATAATGGATCCAGGGCTTATGTGTGACCCTAGCCAGAGGAACCAGGATACCAACTCAGAGTCATGTATAGAAAATACAAAAGCAGTCTATTTGGAGCGCTAAGGAAGGATGGAGTACTGAGAAGGAAATTAAAGCATCCAATTCACCTGAGGAAGACAGCTGCTAGTCTGTCGAAATGCGTCGTGGCATATAAGGGAACCCTAATAAAAGTTTGGATGCTTTAATTTCCTTCTCAGTACTCCATCCTTCCTTAGCGCTCCAAATAAACGGCTTTTGTATTTTCTACAATGGGTTTCCCTCTATGGGAAGTCGGCAGGAGCTGCTGTGGGGACAGGAGTAATTGTAACGCTGGAAACATACACTGACGGCTGAAGGACCTGTGGTTGCCGGGTGACTGGGATCAACAGCAAAAGGACCTGTGGTGACGAAGATCCGGTTTTGCAGATCATGTCACGGTCACTTCCGGAAAGACCGCCTGAGCGGTGGCGGTGAAGCAGACTGGTGCCCCGAGGATTTGAACACTAACTGGTGTTGTGTAGAGGCACACAACAAAGAAAGGTGAGCTGTTAAATAACCCACCACAAGCCCCTGTAATTAGCTCATAGGTGCTTCTCATTGCGCCCCTTCTATTTCTTTTGCATGAACACAGAGTCATGAACTTTGTTAAGAAGGCCAGTACAAAGCAAGGATGGCACAAACTATTTTCCATGTGGTAAGCCCTCTGGTGCATCAACCTGAGCTTTCACAATAAATTGTCTGATATTAATCCTCAGAGCACCCACCACCATCCCTTCACTAAGAATTTTGACAATTATCATCTCTCAACTCCAGGACAAAACTATGTGATAAAGCATCAACGTCAATATTCTTTGTACCAGGGATATATGTCACAGAGAACTCAAAGTGTGCTGAAAAAGATTGAGTCATCTATTGTAGTAATCAACCATTTAGTGGTGTCGACATACATTACATTTTTGTTATCAGTAAAAACAGTTTTTGAAAGTTCTCTTAACAGCCAAGAGTTCCTGAATGCTTATGTTATATTTGGACTCTGTGAGAATTTCTGAGAAAAAAAAATCACAAGGATGAATGTAACTGTCTTTCTTCTGTGAAAGAATGGAACCCATTGCCACAGAAGAGGTGTCTACCTCAATTACAAAAGGCAAATCAACATTGAGTTGAATGAGAACTTAAGCTCTAGAAAAAGCGTCTTGAGAGTCGCAAAGGCATCAACAGCCTCAGTAGACCAAGAGGAAAAGCCAGTCCCCTTCTTGGTCATATCGGTAAGAGGTTTGACTATGACAGAAAAGTTCTTTATGAACTTACAGAGATAGATAGCAAAACCTAAGAACCTCTATAAAACTTTAAGATTAGTAAGTTGTATCCAATCAAAGAAGGCCTGTACCTTAATGGGATCCATCTGAAAACCTTCAGCAGGATTTAAAATACCTAAAAACAGAGTCATCTACTTCAAATCAATACTTCTCTACTTGGCAAATAAATGATCATGAATAACTTTAGGCATCTGTTGAACATGCTCCCGATGTTCATTACAAGATCCTGAGTAAATCAATATATCCTCCAAGTATATCACTACAAATCTACCCACTAGAGAAGGAAATATATAATTTATGAGTTGAGTGAATGAATGCAAAACAGGCAGCTCGCCCTCGCCTCCAATGATCCAATCCCAGGTGTGCAGAGTGGCTGGTATCCACCAGGTCCATAGACAAATTTCAAAGAAAGTTCACCACACTGGGTCCATATTTCTTCAAAATGGATATTCCTTTATTTAGTGCTCATATAAAAAAATATTTAAAAGCAAACATCTTGCGGGTGCAACCCGGTCAGACGCGTTTTGATAGACTTTATCAATGACAATGACTTCAAGACATACAGCAATATATACTTGACAATAAGAGACAAATGAGCACACTGTGAAACCTCAATCTGCAAGGTAATTTAGGGCATGGTGTTCCCATTGTAAGTTGTAACCTGCAATTCTGAGAAAGACTGGAGAGAAATGCCAAAGGAAAACTTCTGGAAGGAGAACTCCCAAAGGGAAACTCCTAAAAGGAGGATTCCTCAAAGGGAGAAAATTCCCAAAAAAAAAAAAAAAAAAGGAAAGCTACTGAAAAAGTTCAAAATATGAGACATGCACCACCCTATACTGATTCAATAATAATGAAGTGTATGATATGGCAAAAAAAAATTGCATTTATATTATAACAATAAATAGTTGTTATGGTGTGCAGTCCATATAGAACATTTACAAATAGAAATACACAATACGTATAATTCATAGTGGAGACCGAAGAAGATATAGCATTATTCATTATTTCTTTGCATATGTCCCTTTAATGGGGATCCGGAAAAAAAAAAAAAAAAAAAAAAAAAATTACATTCAAAAGGATGTCTCCTCCCCTCCCATGTTGACCTTATAATAAGACCACAAGATATTATAAAAAGACCACCAAAGATTATTTTCTTTTTTGTTGTGTTTGTGGGGGAAAGGAAAAGGAAGAAGATGGAGATACTCAATGAAATTGTATACATGTTAAAGAGAAAAGCCAGGAGGAAACAATAAAGAGGAATCAATAAAAATACATAAGATCACTCTTATAATTTAAACCGGCTGGAAATCTCGTTCCTCAGCGTAGGATCCACAAACTTTCTGTATTCTGAAGTTTGCGATCCCAGTCTCCCCCGCGGGTGGGCTTATGGACATGTTCAATTCCTTTAACCACTAGACTATCTGTCCGGCATTATGCTTTTCCAAAAAATGTCTGGACAAGCCTGAAGGGAACCTTCGGCTGCTGGCTGTAGAGGGATCAGAAGCCGTAACATGCTCTGATATCCTTTTTTTTAAAGGACACTAGTACTCCCACGTTGTCCAGACTGCATACCGATGCAAAGATGCCCAAAATAGAGCTACTACAATGGTTCTCAGCTGCAATACAATTGATATGTAAGTTCTAATCTTGTGTGTCTCATTTGTGTGTCTGTTTATGAAGGAATCACTTTTTTTCATGTATTTGCACACACAATATCCATTTTGAAGAAATATGGACCCAGTGTGCTGAACTTTCTTTGAAATTTGTCTATGGACCTGGTGGATACCAGCCACTCTGCACACCTGGGATCGGATCATTGGAGGCGAGGGGAGCTCCTGTTTTGCATTTATTCACTCAACTCAAGTTTCTGGTAAGGAGCCGCCTGCACAAACCCTATATTGCATTGTCTTAACATGGATCCGAGCACCAATAACCTGCATGTATCAAGGAACAGAGACTGCGAGAGCTGCTAACATTTTTTCCAAAGATGGCTCTGATGTTGTTCCCTCGGGAGATGTGTACAGTACCTTTGTGTCCCTTGAGAAACTTATGATACAACATTTAAAGGTTTCATAGGGATAGTGACATTACAAATCGTATAAAGTCCTGGAAAATTGAAGACCAGATCCGAGTCGTCTCAGATTTGACACTCCACAAACTTAAACTATGGGGGCTTTATAAAAGTGGTCAGGAGGATTTTGTCATAAGTGGTATCTCATAAAACCATGAGAAGAACTTAATTGTACTGCGAAAACACTAGTCCCTAAACTTGGCAATCCTACATGAAACCTACTATGTGTGAAAAGGTAATACATAGGTACTTTAGTCCACCGATTGATTACATAATTTAACAGCGCAAATATAGTAACTGGGCGGCGTTTGTGTAACGACATTAAAAAGAATACAAGTTCATGAGACCGCAAGGACAATAGGATAATGATGGTATGATACCAATTTGAAAAGGAAAAATCTCAAAAACTATGAAATCTATTTAACATAAGATACATCTTGTTCCAAAAACAGTAAATTTTTCACTAGTCCTACATAGATACTTGGACAATTCGAGGACTGTGAAATTGATTAAACTGATAGATCCTCTAACTTTGCCACATTGAACACTAATTTACAGCGCAAAATAAGTGAACTGGAGGACATTATTACAACATCTAAAAAGAAGAAGTTCACTAGAGACTGCAAGGACTATGAGGACAGGGCCGCCATTAGGGCCTTACTGGCCTTACTTGAGTAAGGGGCCCGCCAAATTTTGGAGGGGGCGTGGCCATGTAAACAGGGACAGGGGGGCCCGGGCGTGCTGGCTTGGGGAGTGGCCATTTGGAGTGGGCCCTGATCTCCTCTGAGCCCCGCCCCTTATGACTTGTTGCCCCCTCTCCTCCTGAATACCAAAGAAAATATAATGCAGCCGGTAGAGTCCGCTGGATTGCCACGCTCACTGTGTATATACGGCCATTGTATAGCCCCTGGCCTAGATAGCCCCGCCCTCCTCATATTAGCAGTCATGGATTGGCTGGCGTTAGTCACGCGTTGTTCCCTGGCCTTCACACAAGAGCTCGCTGTGCGCGGTGGCGGCAGACATTTTGTTGAAGACTTTCCTGTTGATTTTAATGCAGACGGCGGCTGGGAGTCTGGGACATAACCTCTAGTGCTGGTCCGGAGCCACAGTGTGAGAAAGGGTGCCGAGTTTGATAGTGGAATCTCGTATTCAGCGGAGTTGAGAGCTCAGGGACTGGGGAGCACCGGGGCCTGTGTCCTGTGTGGTGCACCATGTGTGAGGCTGAGGTGAGCTATGATCACATTGCAGAGCTGAGCGCCAGACCCCAGACTGCTCTGTACACACTGTGCGTCATTTTTTTTTTTTGCTGTGTTTTCAGCTGGAGAGACGCTACTGTCTTTATGAATGCAGTAAACATGCAGCAATGGTATGTTTTTGCTGCTCTTTTCAGTGCTGTGTTTCCAGCTCATTAGCGATTCTTAACTGAAAAATGCAGCTCAAAATCACACATGATAACTGCAGGCATGGTTTTAATGCTCCGATTTCTGCAGCAAAATGCCCAGTGTGCACAGCTGTATACATTCACATTAACTTTCATTATAATCTGGGTGCTGCATTATTGGTGCAAAAATGCAACAAAAGCGCCCCATATGCACACACAGCCTTATGTGGTTATTTTTCTGCTGTTTTCCCATTCTAACGCCCAAAAAAGAATCACAAACAGATATGATTACACCGTTTGTCGCTCTCTGTCTGTCTGTCTCTTGCTCTCTGTCTGTCTCTTGCTCTCTGTCTGTCTGTCTCTTGCTCTCTGTCTGTCTCTTGCTCTCTGTCTGTCTCTTGCTCTCTGTCTGTCTCTCGTTGTCTGTCTGTCTCTCTCTGTCTGTCTGTCTCTCTCTCTGTCTGTCTCGTTCTCTGTCTGTCTGTCTCTTGCTCTCTGTCTGTCTCTTGCTCTCTGTCTGTCTCTTGCTCTCTGTCTCTTGCTCTCTGTCTGTCTCTCACTCTGTCTGTCTGTCTCTCGCTCTGTCTGTCTGTCTCTCGTTCTCTGTCTGTCTCTCTGGCTCTACACAGCACTATACTCTATATACAGGTCCACACTGGATGCTGTATTTGTGTATCTATATACTGTATGTAAAAAGTGTGGACCTGTATATACAGTAGAGTGTTGTCTGTGTATACAAGTTATGCAGCTGGCCGTCTCTGTGTATAGGTCTTGCACAGTCTCCAATGTGTATACATTCCGCAGCAGTCACAAATGTGCATACAACCCACAGCAGTCTCTAATGTGCATACGTCTCCCAGCAGTCTCCAATTTGCATTTGTCCAACAGCCGTCGCCATACGTGCAAGATTGCCTAGACACATGGTCAGTGCACATTGTGTACAGTTCTATTGTGTGTTCCTGCAGCGTTCCTGTTTATAAGGTCACTCAGTATGCACAACATATCCATTTGATAAACTAGCAGCCATGTGCTATTTTTGAATTTGTCTATGACTGGTGGTACCAGCCATCTATGGTGATCATTCGAGCCGCAGGCAGTCTGCAATGTTTTGTTATTCACTAATCAAGTTAGGTAAGAGCGCTGCACAAAAACAGTCAAAGGAGAGCAAAAACCTGAATACAAGAAACAGAGATGCAAAGTTGCTGCTTTTTTCCAAAGATGGCCGAGGCCATGGGAGATAACAGTCCCTTTGTTCCTGAGAACTTATGATACATTTAAAGTTTATGACGTTATTCAATTAATAATTGTAAGGGAACCATCTGGATTGAGATTGGAAAAAACTTCCACAAAAATTGGAGAGTAATTTTAGCGTGGCAAATTTTGTCACTATAAAATAATGGTAATTTTGGGGAGAGAACTAGCGCAATGTGGAGCGAAATCTTGAGGCTGGTTTGTGTGGAGTCTCATGACTTTGGGCCCATAACATATTTGGCAAGTAAGGGGCCACCGAAATTCACTAGAGTGCAGGACTATGAGGATAATGAGGTATACAATTGGAAGAGGAGTAAACCTCAAAAATTGAAATCTATTTTAAAAAGATACACCTGATTCCCAACGAAAGGTAAATTTTTCCTCATCCTACATAGATACTAGCACAAGTTCGTGTGGGGTGAATTCATCTACTGATAGATCTCTAACTTTGCCGTCCACTCCACTTGCCGTTCAAAAAAACGGAGGAGGAGGACCGGCAAATATGGGAAAGGATTTGAGATATCCAAAACGGGCGAAAAAGAGAAAAAACTACCATCAGTAAGTTCACGTTGCATGGAAAATGATAATGTAAATGACTATACTATATTAAATCTATCAGCATGTAACATTTCCTCTGCACAAATGAGTTTGCTGAAAAAAGGTTTACATTTTGTCCCCACTGCCAGGGCAGATCTGTTCCAGACGATCAACAAATTTATCAGGAATTTAACAATTAAACGTCATTTCCTTGATCGATCTGCCACGGATCCCCCTGACAGTGAGATTTTGTCCAATGATACTGTGTGCCCCTGGGGATCAGGTTTTTTTTGACCACGATAAATTGTCATTGTCTTTTGCGGAAAATTTAACTACATCTGTTTTACACAATATGGGGCATGAAAGTGAGAGTTCTAATACATCGGATATTACTGTATGTGACAGGCCAGGTAGGATACCGAACCCAGGATTTTATCCTATAAAATCTAGGGTTACGGTGATGTACTCTTTTCAAACAATTGTGGAGGAGAAAGTGAAGGATCTTTTAACCCATCTAAACGCAGGAATAGCAACAATTTAACTCATGCACAAAGAACTGCATTATTTGAACTGCAGAAGAATCCTTATATCACCATCAAGTCCTCTGACAAAGGGGGTCGGTGGTAATATTAGATTCTGGATTGTATCGCAGAGAAGTCCTAAAACTCTGTATGATAATAGCACATATTCTGTGCTTACTTCTGACCCTACTATCAAAGTGAAGAAAGAATTGGAAACTTTGTTGATGGAGGGTGTTGCACTTGATGTGATCTCTGAAAAACAGCGTGATCACATTTTAGTGGAGCACCCATTTGTCCCATTTTTCATGCTTTACCAAAAACACATAAAAATGTTTTCCCTCCCCCACTCAGACCGATTGTCTCGGGTATTGGCTCTTTGAATAGAGACTGTCTGAGTGGGTCGACCAAAAATTACAACCATTGGTCATCAAGTTACCGGGATACATTCGGGATACGAAATATTTATTATATACCCTAAAAAATGTAGAGTGGAATCATGGATATACCAGTATATACTCGTATAAGCCGACCCGTGTATAAGCCGACCCCCCTACTTTTGCCCCCAAAAACTGGGAAAACTTATTGTGGACGAGGATGGGGGGGGCTACAGAGGGATACTGAGGTGAAAGGGGGGTTACAGAGGATACTGTGGTGAGGGGCTACAGAGGGATACTGGAGGGTAAAGGGGGGCTACAGAGGGATACTAGAGGGTGAAGGGGGGCTACTGAGGGATACTGGAGGGTGAAGGGGTACAGAGGGATACTGGAGGGTAAAGGGGGCTACAGAGCGATACTAGAGGGTGAAGGGGGGCTACAGAGGGATGTGGAGGATGATGGGGGGCTGAGCTTTGTTTTTTTTATGGTAATAAGGTGCGCTTTATAGTGCCGTGCGCCTTATATATGAACCAAGATAGTTTAGCAGCCCTTTTTTGATGGTGCGCCTTATAATCCGGTGCGCCTTATAGTGCGGAAAATACGGTATCATATGCCATATCTGACAAGAAAGACACTTCAAAATTGACTGTGTAGACCTGGTTAAATCCAGGAGGTTTCCATTGCCCAGCATTTGAATTGAGAGCAGTAGTCCTCCAATTTACAATTTCCCTTAACTAACCTGTAGATACAGCAACAGCATCTTTATCAGTATCATCATAAATGAGCCCCAGAGCAAAGAAAAAGGCATCAACTGAGGAAAACACTGGAGAATCCTCAGACAGAGAAAATGACCAAGCCTGAGGATCTCCATAGAGTAATGACTGAATAATACCCACAGGTTGACTGTCTTCTCTGGCTGAGGCAGGATGAAGACAAAAATTCAACTTACACCAAGGAAGAAAGATGGAAAATTTACTTACGTCTCAGTCAAAACAATCTGGTAAATTTAGGCTCAGAAGATATTTTTGGGTGAAGTAAAAACTCTGTAGCAGTGGATGACATGCTGTTGTTGCTGCTTCATGTCTTCCAGCTCCAAAGCCAAGGATCATAATTGCTTGGCCGAGGCATCCACAGCTTCCATGATGGCTTCTCAATGCATTCACAATACTGAGAGGTCAAGATTGTCAAATTACTTCATGGCGGCACCTCCATTCACATGGCTCTGCTTGGTGTTCTCACAGGAGGAGAGGCCATGAGCATAGAGGATTAAGATAAGATCTCACAGGAGCCGTTTGAGCTCAGTAGGATACCTACATGAGAGTCTTATCATCTGTATTGTGAACGCAGTTTAGGCCACGCTCCTTGAAGATGGATGTGACTGAGAATGAGCTTCACACACAGCCTATTGAGGACATCTTGTGGAAGTTTTTTTTAATGATTTCCTTCCTGATTTAATGAATAAAGTATATTTGAAAGTTGATTATAATCACTTGCTCTACATTAATATGGAATATAAATGTAAATGTACACTTCAAAACTTATTCAGAAACCTTACTCCAATCAAGGGCAGAAATAGGTGACATTTGGTGAACGTCAAATTTCATGAATCTGTTTAAAAAATCTGGATAAGCAAAGTTGTAAAAAAGAAGAGGACATCAAAAAGAAAAACTCACCAAAGTTTTGACACTTTTTCTACCCCTTGCATCTAGCAGATGGCTGCAGATTCTCCCAGGAGGTGACACATGTGTCCAGACACCGGTGCACAGCCCCCTGCAACCCATAACATGGGAGCGGTTTGTGGCAACCAGGCGACCAGCCATGTTAACAAGGAGGGGGCTGGTGGTGAATGCAGACACATGGACTCCACTAGGCCTCTGCCACTCACATCCAGGTGATACATAAGTGTCTGAGCAGCCTATTGGTAACGCCCCCAGACAGGGCGGGCCGCTCAGCAATGAGGACATGCATCACTGTGACAGACATCCCCTAGAGGAAAACAACCTCAACTGCAATGGATAAAAAGATGCAAGTTGACACTATAATAAATGATGTAAGGTGATTTTTTGCATCAAAAAGAAAAACAGCTTAAAAAAATTGTACAAAACATATAGTTAATGAGGCACAAATACTAAATCTACTAATAAAAATCAAATTACGCCAAAAAACTTGAGAAATAGCAATGATGATTCAGGGGCCTTAATGACCATATTTAATAGTGGTATACATATAAATCACACAGCCACAAAGCAAAAGTCCTAAGTGGTCCACTCTTCTACATCCACAACAATAAAACATTCAGTGTAGTAGGGGAGTGAAACCTACCAACTTAAAATCATTGAAGGGTCATGCATTGCAGCAGTTACACAATAGTTATGTCAGTACTGAAGCCCCTTAGGCTGGCTTCACACTGCGGCGGCGTCCGGTCCGGGGCTGTCAGGAGTGACAGCCTGGACCGGAGTTTTTCTGCATAGGAGACTATCGGGCTGCACGGAGCTGGATCGCGGCGGTGGTAATTATCTGTATCCGGCTGCTGTGTCGCCGGATGAATCCTGCAGAAGTGGGGATTTGTCTGCCGACTCCAAAAACGGTGCATCCCTGACAGCCCCGGACCGGACGCTGCCGCAGTGTGAAGGCACCCTTAGTGTTTTCATGCTCTACTCTTCCTCTCTAGTGGTCCTTATAGAGTATAATGGCCTTAAAAATACCCTGCACATTGCATAAAACCCCGCATTGAATTCCACTGACAATGGTCCCCCACAGTCACCCTGGACACACAGTATGATGACACCACAGTGCTTCCAGCAAAGCATGATACCTCCACAGTGCCCCCCCAAATTATGATGGTTCCCCATCTTTCCTATACATAGAAGGATAATCCCACAGTCCCTATACAGATTAAAATTGACCCCACAGGCAGAAAGAGGGCCTCTACAGGGCCACACAGAATAATGTCTTCCTTAGACAGCATGAGGGCCCCAACAATTCTTGATGTTCCTCAAAGATTCCTCGGGTAGTGTGAGGGCCCTCATACACAGTATAATGTCATCCAGAGCCCCAGAGAAATAATTAGGGTCCATTTGTGGCGCCCCGCAACGAGTGCGTCACAGGAAGGTATTGCATCCCTAAAAGAAGATGCAATATCGTCCGTCTCAGTGGTGAACAAGTTAAATCCAAAGCTCCATGTACCACATGCACCATCCAGAGGCAGAGGGCCAATCAGGTCCTAGTGGGAGGAGTGTGAGGTGTAGTGTGGGGAAAGGATAGGAAAAAGAAAGATAGAACGTGGGAGAGACAGGGTCAAGGACGGAGGTCCAGACAGATCTAACTGAGAGGGCACCAACAAGCGGTGACCAGACAAGAAAGCAGGCAAACAGCAGAAGCAACGGGTCCAAAGACACCCATGCCCAGTCCTACCGGACACCGGATCCGAGGTAGACAGTCGTCCACCGCTGTTCTGCAAAACCGGAGTGATGGAATAGATTTATAGGAGCTCCTCACTAAAGCCACAACTTCCGCAGTCTTACCAGGGGGGTACCCACCATTGGGGTACAGGACCCTTTACAGCCGGCTTGGAAACCCGGCTAAAGTAATCCAATATAGGTCCTCCCAGTATCCCCATCTGGTGCAACAAGGCAGCAACGGCAACAATAACAGGACAGCTAGTAACAGAGGAACACTGTGGAGCTTTGGACAGAGACCGTTCATCCCTGGGACCACCCGGTCCGTTACTCGCAAACTGTGTTACCGTGTACCACTCCAGTAAAGACCAGTTACAGAGGAGCCTCGTGTCAGTGCCTTTCTTCCAGAACTGTCATTAACCCATGCAGTTACTAAACTACCCAAGCTGCCGTATTCCATCCAGTGCAGCTCCTGGCCCCGGGGACTACTGCTCATCCTGTGGGGAGCATTCCATCTTGCTGCCGCACATCCCCCGGAGGCCCAAGCAGCGCCAGTGCCATCACCGGACACCCACAGGTGGCGTCACGAGATAAATAAGACTTTATTTCAGTTCCCCAGCTCTTTCATTTAACCACCGGGCCCCACAGCCTCAGGCACGGAACCGTGACAAGTGAAGCATAGCCTGAGGCCTGCGAACCTGGTTACGGTGAGTCACATGCACAATATAATAATATCCCTACAGTACCAACATGCAATGTGAGTGCCCCACAGCAGTCCACATAATCACAGGGACCCCACACATAATATGTCACTCACAAATTCGACAGGCAGTGTGAGGTTCCCAAACACAGTTTGTCATTCATAAACCCGCACAAAATATGAGGAACCCCATTGTTCACTATGCAGTATGAAAGCCCCCACACACAATATAATGTATATTAGATGTACAGCCCTTGCCGCAAGTGCACCGCAAGTGCGTCCGTTAGGCGGCAGATGAGGTTTTCTGTCCGGATTTGCCGAATCCACACAGAAACGCAGATGGGAAAGGGGCCTTAGGCTGCTTTCACACGCGTTTTTTTTTTAAATCAGGAAGATCAGTTATTTCAGTTAAAGACCTGATTCTTTCAGGATCCAGTTTTTTGCCCATTCATTTTAATGATGTCAGGAAAAAACATGAAGCAACAGGATTCTACCTGACATCATTAAAGTGAATGGGCAAATAATTGGATCCTGTAAGGCTAGCTTCACACCACAATTTTCTGCTGTCAGGTTCTGTCGGTGTTTTGCAGGAAGCACCGGACAGAACCTGACAGCCCCAGACAAACAGAAACGAAGGGTAAATATGTCCTCCAATCCTGTTTTCTGCCAGAATCAGTGGCTGCTGCTGTTCAGTGCTGAGATTTCAACATAGCGTCTGGAGGGGAGCTTTCCAGGTGCTGAAATTTCAGCTGGGGATCTCTCCAGGTGCTGAAATTCAGTGGCAGCTGCTTTTAGCAGCCGCCGTTCTTTCAGCGGCCGGTGTCCTGGAACTTGTCCGATTTTATGTCGGATCTGGCGCGATCCGGTGCACATAGAATCCCATGTTATGGGGCTCCAGATCGCGCCGGATCTGATGTTGCTTGATTTTTGCCCCGGACACAAAAAATGTTGCAAGCTCTGATTTTGTATCTGGGGCAAAAAATGGAAAAAAAAAATTCACACCAGACAGCCCCGGATCCTAAAAGCCGTGGTGTGAAGCCTGCCTAAGAATCAGGTTTTTAACTAAAATACCTGATCTTCCTGATTTGGGGAAAAACACAAGTGTGAAAGTAAAGGTGCATTGAAGGATAACTGCTATTCAATACATAATTCCCTAAACAAGTGCATTATATATTTTGATGGTACCAAGATGGGGTTGAATTTTTTTAAGGCTGTTGAAAAAGTTATCAATTGTATTTGTATTATTTGGATGCTTTGGTTTTGTGTTCTAAGTATCATAAATATTGGAAAACTAATTTTATTAATGGTCATCACAATAGCTGCTCTGAAATGGATTGTTAACACATTGATGATGTTGTAACTTTGATTTTACAATGCTATACCGTCTTCTATTCTTCTGCAAATTGCTAAAATATTATAGTTTCGATTGCTTGGTTTCAGTAGAAACTAACAACTTATAGTTTTTTTTAATGATGAATGTTAAAGCTGCAGCAAAATGTTCCCAAATACAAATTACTTTGGCTTAAAGCGAATCTGATGGCTGATACATGATGCTTGATCAACAGACATCATGTATTAGACACTGGCTGTATGATTTCATCCATATACAGTTGATTCAGAAATGCTGCTTTATTTCAGAGAAAAACGTGCGTTAAAAGCTGCCAGGGTCTGAGCCATGTGTGAAACTAATCGGACAGGTGGGTCTCCAGGGAATTCTCCTTCCCTGCTACAATGGAAGAGACCTATCAGTCACTGGCAGTGGTGGGGAGAAGCTACCAGGGACCCACCACTTCAACTAGCCTCACATGCAGATTGATCATTTTACAGTATGTGTTTAATTACTGCAACATTACAGAGAAAAACATACATGGCTAAAATGAGGCAGCATGTGCCTGATACATGCTACCAGTGATTCGCTCAAGTAATTCAATTTATAATCAATGGTTCCTATTTTTACTGAAAAATATATGCTTGAAAAGGACTAAGATACTGTTAAAATCACTCTTTATTGTTTAAAATACTAAAAGACCCAATAGTCATACAAAAAAGCCCAAGAAAAAGGTGCAGAACTAAACGTGAACAACCAAATATACACAAATGATAAGAGATGTAGCCACTCCTGATGGTCCCTGGTACATATCCTTGGAGCTTAGAGCTATCTACACAGCGGAGGTCAGCACCCTCTTGAAATGCTTATTGTGCCCCTGGTCACTGTCAACTCATCCTCACTGTTCCTAAACCGTCCTTAAGGGTATGTCACACGCGTCAATATCGCCTGCACGATATCGGCTGCACGTGACGTTGCAGCGATATTGATGCGTGTGACATACTGAATCAACCAACGATAAATCGCTGGTTGATGATCGCCAGGTTTTAGAATCTGTCCTAAAACCTGGCGATGGTCGCTGCGTGTGACACCGGGAGTAGCGATATTCCAGCTCCCACCCCTTCTCACAAGCGCTGGGAGCTGGTATCCAAGGTAAACTGCGGGTATCTAGGCAGCGCGCGCTGCCTAGATACCCGACATGTACCTTAGTTACCAGCCTCCTCCGCTCACCGGCTGGTATCTAAGGTACACAGCGGGTAACTAGGGTCCCTAGTTACCCGCTGTGTACCTTAGATACCAGCCGGTGAGCGGAGGAGGCTGGTAACTAAGGTACACGTCGGGTATCTAGGCAGCGCGCGCTGCCTAGATACCCGCAGTTTACCTTGGAGACCAGCCTGCTCCCGCTTCCAGCAGCCTGGCAGCGGGAGCAAGACATCGTGGAAACGATATTTAAATCGTTTCCACGATGTTTCTGGTCAATTGATCGCTGGTGAGTCTGCCTGTGTGACAGCTCACCAGCGATCAGCCGTCAATGTCGTCAGCGATCATCTCACTGACGACATTGACGCGTGTGACACCCCCTTACGTTTATGCATTTCCTAACCCAAGAATTTCACACATATATAGACAGATGTAAATTATCAGATTATATACCACAATATACAAGGTATAGCATCTACTGAACAGGTAATACTCAGGGTAATAGCTTTGACCAGGCATTTTAAGAGGGTGCCGATCTACATTGTGTAGGTAGCTCTAAACTCCCAGGGTATATACTAAGGACCATCAGGAGTGGTTTCATCTCTTATCATTTGTGTATATTTGGTTTTTCATGTTTTGTTTTGAACCTTTTTCTTGTTTTTTTTTGCATGACCATTCACTCTTTAAGTATTTTAAACTATAAAGAGTGCTTTTAACAGTATATTTTTCAGTGGTTCGCTCAGCATGTATCAGTGACCAGGTTCCCCTTTAAGACTCTGTAACTGTTATGCCGGCAAATTAAAACATTAATTTAGTTTTATGTAACCATTCCTTGAAGTACTATAAAGCTTAACAATAAGTAACAAGGGTCGTTGACATCTGTAGTCATGGGGGGAGGCGAGCGGGGCATTTTGCTGGACATAGCAGTCAGGGAGGTGCCGTGCGATTGCATGATGTGGCAATACAAGGTGTCTTCATGGCGGCTACTTATTTTTGACCCTCCCTGGAGTGGAAGTCAGTAGTTATTTAAACTAACTGTAAAGCTGACAATTAGCTCAGAGAAATGTTATGCTGGGTCTCAGCAATCAATTGTACTCATGTTTTTAAGACGTGAGTACAATTGAAACCTTGATCTCTGGCAATTCCAGGTCAGGACAATATCATCTGAAGGAGCCAATTATTTATTGGGATCAGGGGGGTATAAACAATATGGGGAACTGGGGGAATAATGCCAATGGAAATATTATGGGGAGCAGGGTTAGGGATAATGGTTGTGGGAAAAATATGGGGAGCTGGGGGAGGGGGGGGTGGCTGTGGAAACAGTAAAACAATATTAGTGGAGGATGGTTATGGAAACAATATAAGTTTCAGAGTGGATGTATGTGGAAACAATAAAGGGGATGCTTGTGAAAACAATATAGGGAGGGAGATGGCTGTGAAAAATTATTGGGAGTGGAGGGGGATGTATGAGGAGACCATATGGAATGTGGGGGTGAAACGTGTAAGGAAATAGTATGAGGAGTGAGGGGAGAGAATGGGTGTGGACACAGTATGGGAGTGGGGATGTATGAAAAAAGTATGTTGGGCAAGTGGGAATGTATGAAGAGACTGCATGGTGAGTGAAGAAGGAAATATGTGAGGAGTGTATGGTGAGCGGGGGGAATGTATGACGAGACAGTATGGTGAGTGTGAAATATGTGAGGTAACATTATGTTGAATGGGAGAAAAAATGGGTGCATAAAATGCATGGAGAGGGGGAAGTAAGAGGAGACAATATAGGAAGGGAGTTGGGAATGTGTTGTGATGTCTATCCAAGGCAACAGGTACAATAGGGGTATCTCGGACAGACTAGGCACAAGCCACTCCGTTAGGCAGAATCCAAAGAAACCCTGACACTCTTTAATCCCTATACAAGGATCTGAATTTACAACAAATTTCAGGAGATTGCTGCGCATGGAAGGGCAGATGTCCAAAGACAGAGAAGTCACTAAGCAGGGTCCAAGCCGGGAGGTCAGTAAAAGGACAAAATCACAATCAGATAGCGTAGTCAGGAGCTGGGTCAAAACCAAGATGACTGCAAAGTACAAAATTGTGAGACAGACAAGGTGTTTAAAAATGGGCTAGGGTATAACAAGAAAAACACCAAGACAGAATACTAGTCTGGGAAACCAAAAGCTATTTCAGCAGCTTCCAGCAAAAAATTGAAGGTTTAAGTAGGGAGAAGTGCTTTTAAATAGGCAGAAGATTAGGAATTAATGATTTCTGCTGGACAACCCACACATCCACTAGTCAGACTGAAGTACAGCAGGTCCCAGCCACTTTAAAATTAGTTGACTTGCAGAGCCTGCGCTTATCATAGGTTTTGACTTCTTCTCTATCACCAGTCTCTGGTAGAGATGTGACATGTTAGAGGAAACAGTATGAGGAGAAAGGGTGAGATGGGGCCGAAACAGCATGGGGAGCAGGTGATATGTGTGAAGAGATGGAGATCGAGGAAGTTAATATGTATGGAAATATATAGTTAGTGGGGGGGAATGTAAGAGGAAACAGTATGAGGGAGGGGGAAAATGTGGGAGGAGACTATTGAGAGGAACAGTATGAAGAAGCAGAGTGATGAGAGAAGAGAGTGGGGGACTACAGAATAATGATTGGGTAGTTTGGGAGGTAGGCAGTGTAAAGAGGGGCACAATAGGGGGACAGTGTGCCAAGAAGGGAGAATGCAAAAAGGGGGTGTAGTATACAGACTGGCCGGTACAGTGATGACATAGTGTGAGACAACAGGAAGGGCATTGCGTGTAGATATGCTGCAGAAAACCAGAGGGAATGGAAGACATGTTGGTGCCTAGGCAAGATGAAAAAAAAGAAAGAGAAGAGTTTTAATCAAAGAAAATGGCAACTATCTAAAAGGTACCTGGATGTAGATATGTATGTGTAATCCTGCCTGTGTCTCATCAGTACTGTGGTTTCTGAATGGTTTGCAGTCTGATAATAACTGATAACTCTCAGTATCCTCTTACCATTATTAAGGACATACTGGGAGTTGTTGGCTTATACAATACACATGTGTGTAGGGATGACTTAACATTACAATTGATTAATTATGTACTAGTGGTGGTTCTGGCCATGTATTCATCTGCTGACTGTGGTTCTGGTGATATATTCATCTTCTGACTGTGGTTCTGGTGATATATTCATGCACTGATGGTGGTTCTGATGATTTATTCATGTACTGATGGTAATTCTGGTGATATATTTTTGTACTGCTGGTTGCTCTTGTGATGTATTTCTGTGTTGTTACTAGCTTTGCTCCTGTACACATGTAAAAAGCCATAATTTGTAAGGCCCCTTTCACATCAGCGTTTTTCACTGATTGCGGCAAATTCGGCAGATTTGCCGCCTCTGCCGCCTAATGGTCGCGCTTGCGGCACCCTTGTGGCAAGCCCCATGCATTGTCTATGGGCTTGCGGTCGGGTGCGGCAAGTACGGCATTGCGGCAATCCGGCACTTGCGGCCGAAAAAAAAAAACGCGGTCAGCAGCGGTTTTTTTACGCGGCCAAAAGTGCCGGATCTGCCGCAAACCGGCAGAGCCGCACTTGCTGCACCGGACCACAAGCTCCGTAGACAATGCATGGGGCTTGTCAGATCGGCACCACAAGTGCGGCCCTCTGATTGAGGGTTACTACAGTTTCTTTTTTGAGCATTAATTCTAAGATTGTGATGAAACTCTGCACTCTATGCAAATTTAGACTTATGAATTTTCCCAATCATGTAACCATGATTTATGTTTTAATTTCCTGGGAGCTACTACAATCAATGATAAAGGTTTTTTTTATGGGTTTTCATCCAGACCTCCCTGACTCCTACCAGTAAGATGGATATATAGAAGAATTTAACACTATTTTTTTATGTAGAATCTTTGTTGATGACGCCAGAAAAGCTGCATGGTAATCTGTTTGAAGGCTAGAATGTTTTAAAGCTTCCTTGAGTTTGCAGATATTGGGACATCTTCAGGCTGTGAATTTTTGGAGCAGTGCCAGATGTGGCGGCAGCTATGAAATCACTTAACCTTAGAATGTCTTTTAAACATCCCTTTAAGATAGCTTTTAATTTTTTTAAATTGTTTAAATTGTATTTATTTTTTTTGTATACATAGCAAATCTTTATTATTACAGAGAGTCACCAGCATGCAAGGTCACCTCTTCTACACTTATCTGATAGCAATTCAGATAAAAATAGCATCCATCATATGCTTAACATATGTGGTCTTAAAGGTCTGTTCACAGTCATGAAAAAGCAGCATAGTATAGATATTGCTTCTTGAAAATGTGCAAATCCTTTATTTTATTCCAATCCATATGTTTAGAATACAGATTTTTGGTATGTGCACAAGTATGTGATTATAGCATTCATCTTGGAGCTGTCCTTGCATTGCTCACTAGTCTTATTTAACATTCCAGCTGAATTGGTGGTGAGCTGAAGAAAACTTTTCTTTTTCTTATTTCTCCTCCAAACATGTCAGACTTCAATAATCCTGCTCTGGAGGATGTGATCTTCCTCATTACCCCAGGGGACGAGGGTGCTTCAACAGAACCGGAAGAGCCCGCTTAGGAGATGACAAATTCTACATACGTAAGCTGGAGTACGAACGTGTTAACTGCATTGGGCCTGATATAAAGTGAGGTCAGAATCGTGAGCTATTCCCACATGCTTGAAGAGATCCCAGCAGAAAGCAAGTCAGATTCAGGAGGGAATCAGCTGTTCCGTATACCAGCCGGGGCCAGAACAGGTCAGAGTCAGGATCTGGCATGATACCTGGCCTTATTACATCTGCAGCTGGTGCTGCAGCTGGTGGATCGGCAAGTCCAGAGGAGGAAGATGAGGAGAATGAGGAGGAAGTAGTAGTGACAGAAACCCCTGTTTCCCTGCCTTGTGTGGCACCCCTGCCAGAAGCCTTCGACTGGGAAAATGTCATTTGGGGACCCCTACCCCTTCCCAGCAAGTATCCGAATAGGCATGAACCAACCTGAACCATCTCATTTCTGGAAGAAATTAGGTTTGCGGATGCCATCACCTGAGAGTGGTTTCAAGGATTTAAATCTAACACCTTTGATGAGCAAAGCATCCAAGGCCAGGTGGTGACATCCTTCCAGACAAGGAGGGTTGGGTTCCTAACCGAAGATGGGACTGGTGACATGTGCTAAATAAACATAAACTAGATCATCCTGCTGCATGACCATCTTCCTTCATGATTCCGCAACCTGTATGTTGGAGATGTGGTCAGATTCATGAAGGTGAAGAGAAGCAAGGGGTGGTTTAAGGTAGATGGTAGTCTTGGGGCCAAGAAGTCTTGGGCCTCACCTTGCTGAGAATTCTAGCCCCAAGCTGCCTGGGTTACTCTGGCTGGCAATCAAAAATACATTGAAGCGGACACCCATTTTTTCAATTAATTATTTATTTTTACAGTAATCTGATGTCAGTCTGGTTGCCTTACTAGCAACCAATCATAGATGCCAGCAGAGAAGGTGGGCGGGACCAAGTCTGACTTTAACCAATCATCGGGGGGAAGCAGTGAAGTTCGTGAGTGGGCCCAGAAACAGGGCGACAGCGGCGCTTAAGCTAAGTAATAATCTGGGAAGCTAATGTCTGTGCGAAAACTGCAGGGTTCCACTGTAGAACAGTTTTAAGCTGTGTTTGGCAGCTTTTGGGTGTCTTTAAAGGTGTTTTCTAAGCCTTTTATTTTGCATCTAATTGATTTGAATGAGGTTCAGAAGTTTGGCGAACTGTTTGCAAACATATATCCATTCGTCAAACAACACCGAACCCGAACTACAAAAGGTTCGCTCATCTCTAGTAAAGACTGAATCCTCAGTGACGTGAAGTAGTGGCCAAGCTCTTTGAAGTTAATTGCTACTAAGATAAGACAATGAAGATAGTTTAATGATTCTAATAATGTCTATACTAAGTTGTTATTGTATGGTAAATTCATTAGGGAAGTTATTGATGCGCAACCACTTTGTAAATGATGTGACTGCGCTGACCTAGTTCAAAGCACAAGCTCTCATGTTATAACATAAAAGATTTAATAATTGGGGGTTGAAGGAGCCTCCTCTTCATGTTGGGATTCTGTAATGTAGAAGTTAGACCCTGACTTTTGCTTGAAAGTTGGGTCTTTTAGGGAAGAGGTACAGACACTTCTGGCCATTTTTGATAATTTATATTTAGAAAAATCATGAGTTCGTGGCTGCTGGTGGTGTCTTAAATAATTGGGCAGCTATAGACTGCTAAGTACTTTTTAAATGTAATAATAACAACATTTTTATATATCGCCAACATATTCCGCAGGGCTTTACAATACAGTGGTTCATATATGAACCATCGTAGGTAACAATAAAAATATACAATACAGTAAGTAATTAAAGTAGAGAATCAATGTAAAAAATCCAATACACTAAGCAGAGATTCAATGTAAAAAGTACAATACCGTATATACTCGCGTATAAGCCGAGTTTTTCAGCCCAAAAATTGGGCTGAAAAGTACCCCCCTCGGCTTATACGCGAGTCAGTGCGGGGGCTGCTGTATACAGCGGTATACAGCAGCCCCCGCATCCCCAGTAATGCAGGGCCCCCCCCCTCATGCTCCGGTCACCTGTAAAGCAAGTTATACTTATCAGTGCCCGCTGCCGTCCGCGCCCGCCGCTGCCGACATGCGATCCTCCATCTTCATTCATCTTCTTCCTGCTTCTGTGCGCGTTGCAGGCAATGACGTCATTACCGGCGACGCGCACAGGAAACAGGAAGAAGATGCATGAAGACGGAGGATCGGGATGTCGGCAGATGCGGGCGCGGACGGCAGCGGGCACTGATAAGTATAATTTGCTTTACAGGAGACCGGAGCATGAGGGGGGGGCCCTGCATTACTGGGGCTGCCTGTATACTACCACTGGGGCTGCTGTATATAGGGGCCCTGCATTACTGGGGCTGCAATACCACTGGGGCTGCTGTATATAGGGGCCCTGCATTACTGGGGCTGCAATACCACTGGGGCTGCTGTATATAGGGGCTGCAATACCACTGGGGCTGCAATACCACTGGGGCTGCTGTATATAGGGGCTGCAATACCACTGGGGCTGCTGTATATAGGGGCTGCAATACTACTGGGGCTGCAATACCACTGGGGCTGCTGTATATTGGGGCTGCTGTATACACCTCTGGGGCTGCATATACCTCTGGGGCTGCATATACCTCTGGGGCTGCTGTATACTACCACTGGGGCTGCTGCTGTATACTACCACTGGGGAGGCTGCTGTATACTACCACTGGGGAGGCTGCTGTATACCTCACTGCTGGGGGTTGTATACCTGTGCTGGAGTCCATCCTCGGCTTATACGCGAGTCAATAGATTTTCCCAGGTTTTGGGGGCAAAAGTAGGGGGGTCGGCTTATACACGGGTCGGCTTATACACGAGTATATACGGTAATTAAAGCAGTAATTAAAGCAGAGAAACAATGTAAAAAATACAAGCACAGTAATTAGATACAATACAATAAGCATAGAATCAATGTAAAAGGTACAATACAATAATTAAAGCAAAAACAAAGGTGACCCTGCTCAAAAGAGCTCACAATCTACAACGAGATAGGGGTTACGCAAAGTACAGGGGTTTATTACAATGATGGTCCAGGCATCTTGATGAAGTGGGGGATAGAAATAAAGTTACATAAATGGTCACCAGACAATTTGTGTAGAGCGTTTGGGTTTGGTGGAGTTTGAAGAAGAGTTATGTCTGGAGAGATAGTGAATGGGCTATATACAGTACAAAGGACTTCGAAAGCATGATAGGCCGCCTTAAAAAGATGTGTTTCTAGGGAGCGTCTGAAGCTATGCAAGTTGTGGATAGTCCTGATTTTTTGGGGTAGAGAATTCCAGAGAATTGGTGCAGCTCGGGAGAAGTCATAGAGCCAGGCATGGGAGGATCGGATTAGTGTAGATGTTAATCGAGGGTCATTTGTAGAACGTAGAGAATGAGTGGGGTGATAGACAGAGATGAGGGAGGAGATGTAGGGAGGTGCTGCACTGTGAAGAGCTTTGTGGGTGAGAACAAGCAATTTGTATTGGATTCTGTAGTGTATGGGCAGTCAGTGCAGTGACTGGCACAGAGCGGTAGCATCTGAGTAGTGATTGACCAGATGGGTGATCCTGGCTGTTGCATTAAGGATAGATTGGAGAGGTGAAAGTTTAGAGAGGGGGAGGCATGTTAATAGAGAATTGCAGTAGTCAAGGCGGGAATGGATTAGAGCTATGGTGAGGGTTTTTGTTGTTTCCATAGTGAGAAAGGGACAGACTCTAGAGATGTTCTTCAGGTGCAAGCGACAAGAGTGGACGAGAGATTGTGTATAGGAGGTGAAGGAGAAATCAATGTGAAACATAATACCCAGACAGTGAGCCTGCTGCCTAGGCGTTATCATGGTGCCGCACACTGAGATATGTCAGATTTAGGGAGGTTAGTGAAGGACGGGAGCAGAAGAAGTTCAGTTTTGGAAAGGTTGAGTTTCAAATAAAGAGCAGACATGATATTGGAAATTGTGGTTAGACAGTCATTGGTGTTCTTTAAAACCGCAGGGGAATGGTCAGGGGCTGAAGTTTTTAATTGTGTGTCATCAGCATAAAGATGGTACTGGAAGCCAAATCTTGCTGATGGTGTGTCCAATCGGGGCCGTGTAGAGAGAGAAGAGAAGTGGTCCAAGGACTGAACCCTGAGGGACCCCAATAGTGAGAGGAAGAGGGGAGGAAGTGAAGCCAGCCAATGATACACTGAAAGAGCGGTCAGAAAGATAGGAAGAGAACCAGGAGAGAGCAGTGTCCTTTATGCCGATGGAGTGCAGCATAGAGAGTAGGAGATGGTGGTCAACAGTGTCAAAAGTTGCAGAGAGGTTAAGAAGAATAAGCAGTGAGTGGTCACTATTACATTTTGCCATCAGAAGGTCATTGGTCACTTTGATGAGGGTAGTTTCTGTAGAGTGTAGGATGTGGAAACCAGACTTTAATGGATCTAGAAGAGAGTGAGTGAAGAGGTAATGGGTGAGGCGGGTGTAGACCAGGCACTCCAAGAGTTTAGAGATGAAGGGGAGATTGGAGACAGGTCTGTATTTATTTGTGCAGGATGGGTTAAGGGAAAATTTCTTTACTAATGGAGTAATAATAGAATGTTTGAAGGAGGAGGGGAAGAAGCCAGAAGAGAGGGATAGCTTGAAGATTTTGGTTAGATGAGTGGTGACGGCTGGAGAGAGGGACTGGAGTATGTTTGAGGGAATGGGGTCAGAGGTGCATGTAGTGGGACAAGAGGAAGAGAGAAGCCTGGAGACATCTTCTGTGACTGGGTCAAATATGGAGAGTGAGCAGGAGGAAATGTGGGGAAGAATGGGAGTAGCAGTGTTTGGAGGCTGGGAACTGATTTCCTGGTGGATATTGGCGGATTTTCTCCATAATGTAAGAAGCCAGATCACCAGCACAGAGGTCAGTGATGGGGGCCTGCACTTTAGGGCTGAAGAGAGAGTGAAAGGTGTCCAAAGAGTTTTTTTTGGATGGTTGGATAGTGAGGAGATTAGGGTGGTGAAGTAAGTTTGCTTGGCAAGGTGAAGGACAGAGTTGTAGGTTTTTAACATGAATTTATAATGGATAAAGTTTTCTGGTGAGCGAGTTTATCTCCATAGGCGTTCAGCACTCCTAGAGCATCGTTGGAGGAATCAAGTTTGCAACGTGAGCCAAGGCTGTTTTATTCTATGTTTGGTGGTTCTGAGGGTGAGGGGCGCTACTTGGTCCTGAGAGTGTCATTGTAGTGATTTACTGCTAGATCAGGACAGGAGAATGAGGAGATTGGGGACAGTGATGAGTGTAGAGAGTCTGTTAATGGCCTGTAGATTTCTGGATGTATGATAGGTATCGGTGTGCTGGGGTGGGCAAGAATTTGTGAGCGTGAAGAGAGAATGTTGTGGTCAGAGAGAGGAAGAGGTGAGTTATTTAAGGAGAAGGTTGAGCAGAGCAGGACAAAGATCAGGTCAAGGGTGTCTCAGGTTGAGAGCTGTGAGAGGCCAAGAGATGTGGTTAGAGATAGGAGCTAGGATGCAGATGGTGGGATGGGGCTGTTTATGGGGATGTTAAAGTCTCCCAGAATGAGGATTGGTAATTCTGAGGACATGAAGTGTGGCAGCCATGCAGAGAAATGATTGGGGAACTGGGTGGGTGACCCTAGGGAGTGATATACAACCACTACTCTGAGGGGGAGAGGGTGGAAGAGTCTAATAGTGTGGACCTCAAAATAAGGGAATGAGAGTGATGGGGCTGGAGGGATGACCTGGAAAGTACATTGAAGGTCAGGAGTAAGCCTACTCGACCACCATGTCTGTTCCCAGGTCTTGGGGGAATGGAAGAAATGTAAGCCGCCATGAGAAATAACAGCAAGGGAAGCAGTGTCTAAATCCTAGATCCAGGTTTCAATGAGGGCCAGGAAGTTAAGAGAGTTAGTAAGAAAGTAATTGTGAATGAAGGGAAGCTTGTTGCATACAGACCGTGGATTCCAGAGACGCAATTAAAAGAGGGAGATGAAGGTGTGCACATAATGGTAATAAGGTAAGTAGGGCTTCTATGTGATGTGGGGGAGGGGTTGAAGTTGGCAGAGGGCGGACCAGGGTTGGGAGAGATATCACCTGACAGGGGCACCAGCGAAGAGAGAAAAGTAAATACGTTTTCGGATTTAGGACATGGCTTTTTTTGCAAAACTTTGGAATATGATGGGCTGAGATTCTTCAGTAAACTGAAGATAACATGGGAGCTATACATAGGGTAGGGAAGGAGAGAGGGGCTGATGTGAATGACTGGGGATGGAGGGGGATAGGTGGTGAAAGTGGGTGGCAAAAGCACATAGGAAAACAAACAATGAAATAATAGACATGGTAAAGATTGGTAGTGAAAAGAGTTATACACATTGTTTTCAGTGACCCTCTATGTGATTAACTTCAGTCTATTCCAATCAATTTCTGGTCTATTTAGAATCTTGACAATTTTATGAGACACTTGTGTGAGACACGTCTGAAGCAGACACGTCTGAACAGATGTGTATCTTGTATGTTATGAATTCAGGTGTGGAAGAAGAGTGACGGTACTGGACTTCATTAGCACATTACCAATCAGGCCACAGACACATGGTGACTCACAGGCAGCTAACACAAAGGATCATAAAATGTAATGTAATGGCTGTAAAGTCCCAAAATAAAAATAGTCTGTTACATTGTTTATTTTAGGTGACATCTGTTTCTTGCATTGCCTGCTCTCTTGCCAAGTACGAGCAGGCTGTCATTGGTATTCATTCCCTACAGTGACTTCGCTGGCTGCCATTGCTATTCGGGCAATCTCTGACCAAGTTTCAAGGTTTCTTGGTAACTGACAAAATCATTCCTAACCCCATATTACAGAGGATATGTGTGATCATATAAGAGCAAAATAGTCATGATTTCAAAAATAATGAATAAGAACACCCAGAAGTGGAGAAAAGTGTAGGAACGTCTACATGCAGAGCAGGATAGTGATCGCTGTCGCTCAAATCTTACCTCTGAATTGACTTTCAGTGTCTCTTCATTGTGGTACAGAAGAACTTTCTGTCCTGATGATGTCAGGTTGACGTGGACCTGCAGGCAAGGATATGAGAGATTTTCCAGCAGTCTGGGCCACAACTAAAGGAGCAGTTGAACGTTTCTGTTATAGAAGCATTCAGTAATGTGCACTGAGCCTCTTCTGTCCATACACTAAGGGAGATATAAAAGAAGATATAACTAAATATAGGCTTGTTGTCACACATATATCTACATTTCCAATATGACATTGTAGTAAAAAAATATTTGGCTGATCTAAGCAGAGATAATACATTTCGAGTTTAAATCAATATTATTGGTGAATTGATTATGACTGAAACGTATAGTTCAATAATGACATTGAATATGCACATTAGTTCATTTTTCTGTATCACAATAGTTCAATGCTTAATTGATGTAATTTATAACATTTTTTTTAATAAATTCATATTATTAAGGGCAGTTGAAATAGTAGGAACATTTTTAAAGAGCAGCTCATTCTTTTTTTTTGTACTTTCGTTTTATGTGTGCACTATATAAAGCTTTTAGAATTGAATTGAGCAAGAAAAACATTTTATTTGAGATCAATTACTATAAATATCACCGCATTCCCCCAAGCACATGGGTTAAAAACAAAAAAGAGATTTAAGAAAGTGCCACAAGTTATATTGAGAAATATCAAATCATATATATCCTCCTAGCACTAAGGTGCTAGTATTGGATAGGGAAAAAGGTCAGAGTAAGGGCAGCTTCACACTGCGACGTGATCCAGTCCGGGGCTGTCGGGGTGACCCAGACAGCCGCAGACTGGATCAGCACACAGAACTGGGGGGCTAATATGCCCGGTGTGCATCGCACGCAGCTGCAGCCACTGACAGGTCTGGACCGCGGCGCCCGCGGTCCTGACTTATGAGCAGTGGGAATTGCGTGCGTTGCACATCGGACCGGAGAGCATATTAGCCCCCCAGTCCTGTGTGCTGATCCGATCCGCGGCTGTCTGGGTCATCCCGAACATGCCCCGGACCAGATCACGTCGCAGTGTGAAGCGGCCCTAAGGCTCTATTCACACTGCATTTTTTGTCTGTTTTTGATCATCAGTTTTTGTAGCCTAAACCAGGAGTGGGTGATAAAATGCAGAACTGGTGACCTTGTTTCTATTAGGCCTAGTTCACATCTAATGCAGGTTTGCGTTTTGCTTAATTTGCTTTTCTATGTGTTTTTACCGCTAAAAACGCATCCAAAACACATGCGTTATTGCCCCCATTGATTTCCATGGAAAAACATGCAAAACGCATGCAAGAACGCATGTGCATTTTCCAAATGCAAAAATGCATGCGTTTTTGCAAATGCATCCAAAAACGTCGGCCAATGCGTCTAGGGCTGTGTTTACAAAAACGCATGCGTTTTTGCGTGTGGAAAATGCACATGCGTTTTTGCATGCGTTTTTACAAGCTTTTTGTCTGCGCTTCCATTGAAATCAATGGGGGGAAAACACATGCGTTTGGACGTGTTTTTAATTGTAAAAACACATAGAAATGCAAATGAAGCAAAATGCAGACCTGGCTTAGATGTGAAAAGGGCCTTATACTTTTCCTCTGATTGTTCTACTCCTGGTTTTGGCTACAAAAACTGACGAGCAAAAACAGAGGAAAAACGCACAGTGTGAATGGAGCCTTAAAACTGTCAATAACTGTTATATATTTCTGGATATAATGTGAAAGAACTATTCATGGCATATAGATAGTAAAGTCATAGATAGAAATAGAAGATATGATGTATAGACATGTACCCAATAAATCAAAAATACATGGGTGATATAATGGTAATCAGGGGTGAATTAAGGATATAGACAGGATGCCGGGCTGTTCAGACTCTGTTGCTTCACCCATGTGATGGGTCATATGATGGTGTCATTATCATATACCTAAAACAGGTGTGCACATGGCCTTACAAACACTGAAGTAAAAAAAACACACCAAATACTGAACATGTGTGCAAGGTCTTATGGCCACTTTACACGTCCCAACGTCGGTTCGATATTGGATACAACGCCAACGGGAGCGCGCTTTTTCTGGTCAGAATTCCAAGATCGCATAGGAGATGTTACACGGCGCGATATCGGCAGGCAACGCCACTACGATGTGTACGCCCCCTTGTACGGCCGACCCAGGAACGACCATTTAACATGGGAGAGAATAGGAGAAGTTGTACTCCACATCGTAGTTGGGCTTTTACACAGCACGATCCAGCCACAATGTCCATCCAATATCGGCCCGTTGGAGAGCAGGCTCATGTGATCCTCGATATCGTTTTGGCATCGTTCGTGCATCGTATTGGACATTTACTCCATACAACACACGAACGATATCGGGGCCAACGCACGAACCACGTGACTTTTTGTCGGAGTTGGACGCCAATATCGGGACGTGTAAAGTGGCCATTACAAATACTGAGGTAAAAACCTTGCCAAATACTGCACATCTGCATGAGGCCTTACACATACTAAGGTAAAAAAAACTAAATAATGAACATCTGCACATGGCCTTACAAATACTGAGGTAAAAATTCACCAAATACTGAACATCTGCGTAAGGCCTTACATAGGCTAGGGTCACACTTCAGTTTTTTTTTTTTTTATAAAACCTGATCCGGTTTTGAGCTTTTAAAAAGCTCAAAACCGGAGCAGGAAAAGCTCCTCATTGGAGCCCATTATGGTAACCGGATTGCTTTACAAGCAATCCAGTTACCGGCTCCGGATCTGCAGCCTGCATGAAAAATCATGCAGGCTGCAGTTTTCGGAGCGGTATCCCTGCCGCAGCAAATTTGTTATAATGGGCTCCTATGGGAGCCAATGCGGCTGCCACAAGGCACATGTGAATGCCTGCGGCAGCCGGCGGCTTTGTTCATCCCTGCTGCCGCAGGGATGAACAAAGGGTTAACTAGTAAGAATGCATGTGGGCAACATGTCTCTAGGGAGTGTCCACCCCCTCTAGAGACATGCTGTCCCCTCAGAACTGCATGTCAGGGGTTAACTTAGCTGTTAACCCCTGAGCCGCTATTGTCGGCTTTCATTCCTTCATTATTACAAGCCGCCGGGCTCCTGCATCAGGACCGCTATACTACGAACTTTGCATTAGCATTTTACAGTACAGCATCCTCAATGAGGATGCTGTACTGTAAAATGCTTAAGCAAAGTTTTTTAGCATGGTGGTCCATAGTTGTAATAATGAAGGAATGAAAGCCGACAATAGCGGCTCAGGGGTTAACAGCTAAGTTAACCCCTGACATGCAGTCCTGAGGGGACAGCATGTCTCTAGAGGGGGTGGACACCCCCTAGAGACATGTTGCCCACATGCATTCTTATTGTTAACCCTTTGTTCATCCCTGCGGCAGCAGGGATGAGCAGAGGCTTAAATGTTATTAATGAATGTGGGCAACATGTATGTAGGGGGTGCCCACCCTTCCTACAGGCATGCTGACCACATAGGTCGGCATAGGATGGGTTAATCACATTTATTTTACAGGCGGTGGCTATTGCCGGCTTTTAATTAAACTAAATGTTTGGGGGCTCCTGTCAGTGAAGCAGATACAGTACACATTGTATGCACTATATCTGCTGCTCTCCAAGGTCCTGAAAGCTTAAACAGTAGTTCTATGGCAGTGCTGCTGCCATAGAACTAGTGTATAAGCTAGCAACACCCGGAACATTTACTTTAATTAAAAGCTGGCAATGGCCGCCTGTAAAATAAATGTGATTAACCCTTCCTATGCCGACCTATGTGATCAGCATGCCTGTAGAGGGGGTGGGCACTCCCTACAGACATGTTGCCCACATCTTTTAACGGCATTAACCGCAGGGATGAACAAAGTACCCGGCAACCGGATAGCACATTCAGACCAATCCGGTTGCCGGATTCCGGCTTAGGAACACATTTTGTTCCCTAAATGTGTGTGAAGGTAATTGCGATTGCCGCATCCGAATGTGGATGCAGTAAACGCAATTACACTTCAAAGTGTGACTCTAGCCATGTACTGAGGTTAAAAGTCACCAAATATTGAATTCAGGCTATGATCACACAGGATGTTTTTTTATGAAGCAAAACCTGTTCCCTTGGTAGTAAAAAAAATGCAGCTTTTTATTACCGTGTATTTGCATTAAACTTGTGGAAAAAAAACACAGCAAAAACACGCTGTGTGAACATGGCTTAGCAAATACTGAGGTAAAAACTCCCCCAAATACTCAGCATGTGTCCATTTTTAATTCTGCATTTTTCTTCTAAACTGCATCAAAAAATGATCAGTCACTGCGTCTACAGCAAAGTGAATGGGATTTTCAATTTGCGGTTCAGATACTGCATTTCTGACTGCTGCATTAGTGATGCAGAAAGCCGATCCAGATAACGATGAGCGTCAATTATCGATCCTTTGTTCTGCTGTGCTTTCTCTATTGACTCCATTCTACTAAGGATGGAGGCACACTGGTGTGAGAATCGCGCGAGTGCAATGCGAGAAAAACTCGTATTGCACTCGGACCAGTATTACTAAATGTTTCTGGCCATATTTGTACATTTTCAATGCTGCGATTGAACACGATTTTGACTTGCGAGTGGTCAATGAAAATATATGGGTGTGAGAAAAGCTCGCACCCAGACAGCACACTGTGCGAGTTTGTAGCATGGGCTTTCCATGTTGGAAAGTGAAGTGAATGAGCCTGTGGGCGTTAAGGCTGGTTTCACACTGCAGTTTTTTCCCTGATCAGTGTTCATCAGTGTTTGGGTGCCAAAACCAGAAGTGTCTCCAAAACCCAGAACAGGTGTCAATCTTTCAATTATAGTATTTTTCTGCAAGTTCCTCTCCTGGTTTTGGCACACAAACTAGATAGAACCTGATCAGGAAAAAAACAGCAGTGTGAAACCAGCCTAAGTGGTGACGTTACTGCTGATCCTGTTGCTATAGTAACCAAATAAGCGGTAACTATCGCAATGTTGAGCAGCGACAAAATCACGGCGGCTTATGAATGAGCCGACTCATTCACAAGCCGCATGAGTTACCACCGATAGCAGCAGAGCCGGTAAACAGGGAGGTAACTCTGCTTTGACAGCAGCTCCAGAGATAACTCCCTGCTTACCAGCACTGCTGCTATTGGTAAGCAGAGAGGTAACTCCTGCAGCTTGTGAATGAGTTGGCTCATTCATAAGCTGCAGTGATTTCACCGCTGCTCAACGTTGCTATAGTAACTGCTTATTTGGTTACTTTAGCAACAGGATCAGTGGTGACGTCGCTTCTTAACGCCCATAGGCTCATTCACTCATCACACAGTATGGGAGCGGACTTCTGCCCCTGCATTGTGATGTAGCAGAGCTGATTCAGTTCAAGAAGAAGACAGAAGAAAAAAGACAGAAGACAGAAGAGAGAAGACAGAAGACCAGGATCGTTGGAGGGATGCGTGGGAGTAATACAGATGGAGTCCCTAAGCATGTCTGTCTCTTTATTTCTAATAAAGTATTTTTTCTCTGTGTGGTGTCATTTTTTAACCCTTTATTGGAGATTCTTAATGGCCGCGTCAAACTTGGCCTGACATTAAGAATCTCGAGCTTAATACCAGCTGCTAAAACAAAGCTGGTATTCACCCCTTTATTACACAGCATGCCGCCTGTCACCAGGGCTGCTGGAAGACCCTGGTAAGGCGCCTGGAAATGGTGCTTATTATTAATGCGCCATTTTCAGGGGCGGCTGAGGGCTGCTATTCTTTAGCATGGGGGGCCCTAAAATAATGGGTCCTCACCCCTCTCAGAATATCAGCCCTCAGCTGCCTAATTTTACCTTGGCTGGCATTGAAAAATAGAAGCCCATGCATTTTTTTGCCAGCCAACGGGAAATTAGGCATCTGAGGGTGGCAGCTCGCAGTCTGTCTGGTTTCATTGGGCTGGACTTAGAAATGCTGTGAAGCCCCACACATTTTTTTTTTATTATTTATTTAATCAACACCTTATGATGGCAGGTTGCTTGCATACACTAATGTGTATGACAAGCCAGCAGAATTACTGTCCAGATTAAGGAAATCCAGTCTGACTACAACAGCCAATCACAGAGACTCTCACAGAGTGTGAGCTTCTGTGATTGGCTGTTTGTTTGACAGTGCAGTGAATATGCAATTAGCTTAATAGGTGGCCCTAGAAGTAGCAGCGGGAGACTGTTAAAACTAATCTATCAATTCTATCTAGCTACTTTTTTCTCATACAGCATGATAAAGACCCTGTTAATAATGCATTGCACATGGACCACACTCTCACCACAGTCACACCTCATGCATTACTCTCGCACCACACTCGCACTATATTCGCAGGACAATACAGAAAGCACTCACATAACTATCATGCATCAAAAATGCTCTGTTTTTGATGCCTGAAAGTATGCCTCCACCCTAAAAAAAAAGCATCACAAATGGATTGGTATCACACAGTCCCCTTGTGATGCTTTTTTTACTGCAGTTTCCACACAACAAAAGCTCCATTACTTATTCTCTCTGGCAATCCCAGGGCGAGCTCCAGTGATGTGGTTGTTAGTGGCATTGGCTGAACCTGTGGAGTACAGCACTGACAGGACCTGCACATGTGACTCAGGCTGATAAATGGTAGTACAAAACAATAAGCATCCAGTGCCTTTTTGGATGAATGATCCCAGAAAATCCAAGGTTTCTTAAAACATCCGTTTATTGCTTTTACAAAACCTTGTATTTCCTGGGATCATTCGTCCAAACAAAAAGGCACTGGATGCTTATTGTTTTGTGCATACCGTATCAACTTTCACCCAGTGGATCCGTGCAGCAAGGAGTACTCGGTAACTGGAGGAGGAGGTGAGCTGACAATCTCATTCTTTAAAGATACCCTGGAAAAGCAAAACCGCTGCACTAAAACAACAGAGCAAAAAAAGCAACACAGATGATGCAATTGTGATGCTTTTTTTGCAACAACTAAAAAAAAAGAATTTTGGCTACAGAAAATGCATCAACAGATCTCCTTAATATAACGCAAACACCCGTCGCCACAGAGCCTTAAGGACCCATTACACGCTTCAATGCCTCAGCAATCCGACCAACGATCCGACTCGACCTAGATCGCTGGAACGTCATTAATTGATCACTAGTGAGGTATCACACATACAGATATCGCGAACGACGCAGCAACGATTCCGCGACAAGCAAACGACACTTGCGGTCGTTTGATTGCCTACATCCTTCAGTTCTGAATAGGTGAGTTCGTAAACTACATCGTTATCAAGGTGTCACACACCAATGCTGCAGGTTGGACAGACGATCAACAACTGATTTAAGATCATGATCATAAACCTCCGATGAACGATCAGCAGATTTATCGTTGATCGTATGTACGTGTCACACGCAACGACGTTGTTATGACGTCGTAGCAACGCCCCAAAAGTTGTGACGTATCAACGATATCGTTAATAATATCATAGCGTGAAATGGGCCCTTTACAATTGTGCATAAAATATGAGGTGTGGACTGAAACTACAGGGGGTCATATGGCCCAGCACACAGTGCCTCATTGCCCCTACATCTTGGATAGTCACATGTGAAATGCCCCTGCATGTTGTGAGTGCCCCTCTGTCTGGATATTTTGGTTCAATCATGTATATAATGGACCATTACGTACATAGAGGGGCACACACAGCATGCACGGGCATTTCACATGTATCCATACAAGATGGAGGGGCAATGGGGCACAGTATGCTGGGGAATCATTTATGATTTATTATTTGCCCCATGTATTTCCAGTCCAGACAGTCCTCTGTCCACAGTATCTCCTACACAATGACCATAATACAAATCCTTTAATTACTTATATGTCTTCACCCCAGGGCCCTGCTGTGCAGCAGCCAGAAGGACTAGCACAGACATAGGGCGGTTTCACACCACAGTTTTGCTGATCCGGGGCTGTCTGGTGTGAACCGGACAGCCCTGGATCCGATTTCGGCCCCACAGTATTCCCATGGGGCCAGATGGGGCCATATAGTTGCTATTTGCCATCCGGTTTCCATCTGTCCGGGGTTTTTCTCCCAGACACAAAATCGCAGCTTGCTGAGATTTTCTGTCCGGGGCAAAAATCTGAACAAATCGGATCCGGCGCGATCCAGCACCCCCTAACATGGGAGTCTATGGCACCGGATCACGCTGGATCCGACATAAAATCAGTCTGGCACCCGGATACCGGGTGTTGAGGCTCAGCACCGGACAGCACCATGGAGAGCAGACATTTCAGGACATCGGCTAGCTCCCCACCGATTCGGGCAGAAAACATGACCGGAAGGCATATTTGCCATCCGATTCTGTTCTATTCAGGACTGTCAGTTGCTGTCCGGTGCTTCCAGCAAAATACTGGACAGAACCTGACAGACAAAAACCGAGGTGTGAAGCCGGCCATAGCATCACAGATGAGAACACTTAAGCCTGTTTCACATGTACGTGGAGGCCACGGACGTGTGAGACAGGCCGCGTTTGGGGGCGGGCTTCTGTAGGGTCACGCACCTTGTAATAATTTGTGTGCTGTCCGTGTGCTATCAGTCAATAGTACACGGACAGCCTGTCACTGCATACTCACCTCCCTCCAGCACTGCAGCTCCTCTCACTTCTGGTCCACTGTTGGGCCCAGTGAAGTGAATATTCATGAGCCTAATGAGCGGCACCGGAAGTGAGAGAAGACAGCACTGGAGGGAGGTGAGTATGAAATTCTTAATTTTTACACTTTTAACGTTTGGCCGTGGTCCGTGATGCCGAAAAAAAACGGACATATCGCCGCGTGGAGCATACGGACTTGCATCTTTTCCGCATGGTGACATGGTCCATGCCGAATAATGGATGTCTGAAGGATCTATAGGGGATCATACGTCCCTACCCATATGTCCATGCCTCTGACATGTGTTGGCACGGACCACATACATACCAGAGTCATGGATGTGTGAAAGAGGCCTCACAGCGTGACTCACAGTGCAGGCACCTTTTCTCCTCGGTGCTCTATTATCAAAGGTCTCTCTTCAGCCAGGCGGACCAGTGACAGTGTGATAAGAGCAGGTTGGGCTGGCAGACTGAGCAAGGCAAGCTCCTCTTCGGCAGTCAGGTAGGCATGCTGCACTGCTGTGTGTTTCCACCAGCATGCACCTGCTGTCTTTTTGGTACATAACAACGTGCAGGTGGACGGAGGGGGACAGGGGCAGCGGCGGCCTCACAGCAAGTTTAAAATTTAATAAAAAGACAAATATCAAAGCACACACACGGTATGTTTCTTTGAAATGTCTTTTTATTATTTTTTTTGAGACTATGGATAGGGACTCCTAAGCATGGCGATCCATGACATGGATTATGAGTTTATATGTTCTGGCCTAATCTACCAATACGTCAGAAAAAAAATTTAGTATCAGAATTTTTTTTTTTACGTTTTTAAAATCTTTTTGCAGGATGCAGCTGGGCCCCTGGGCGCATCATTCATTTAGTGGTGCAGAGGCATTGTACTGAGCTGCATGCCTGGCCCAGTGGCCAGTTCTGGATCAATGGGTAGCATACAGACACTATGCACCATATGTATCAGTGTGAATGGCGTACTATGTATGCAAGTATTATCTGGTGCATAGTATATGCTGTCTTTCACCTCCCCCATGTATTGGCTGGTTGAAAATGATTACATTAGTATCTAGCACCTGTGTTTGCCTCTACAAAATGGAGTCTGGCTGTATCTTGGCAAGTGCATTAGTTGATAGATGCCTGAGGCTATACACTTTATTTTTCCTTGATATTTGTCTTTTTAATTTTTTTGAGAGTTTACCAGTAGCCTAGTTAATTAGCAGTAAAGGATAACATTAAAAATCCTTCCATTTTTGAAAACAGAAATTTTAACCCCTTCACAACCAAGGGTGTAATAGTACACCCTTGGTCATGTTTCTACCTCTGATTTGAACTCACGCGCTGAGCTCGCATCATTCCTGTACATGTCTGCTGATCTGATCATCTGACATTTGAAGCTAACACTACCGATCGGATCTTGTCTGATAAATATATGAAAAAAAACATAGTAGTTCAAATCATCCCCTTTTGCCCCATATAAAATAAAACTTAAGAAAATATATATTTGGTATCATTGCGTTCATAAATTCCCGATTTATCAAAATATAAAACCCATTAATCAGATTGGTAAACTGCGTAATGAAAAAAACAGTCTAAACGCCAAAACTACGTCTTTTTTGGTCACCATAACTTTGCAATAAAATTCAATCACAGGCAATCAAAAAAATGAATCTACCTAAAAATGATATACGGTAATTAAAAGCATCAGCTTAAGCTGTAAAAAATAAGCTATCACCGAGCCCCAAATCCCAAAAATTGAGAACGCTATGGGTTGCGGATAATGCAGCAGAAGTGCAATTCTTTTTCTTTAAAAACCTCTGAACTTTTTCACAACTTAGATAATAGTGAAAGTATATGTGTTTGATATCTTGGAGCTTGTACCGACTGCATCATACCGACATGTCAGTTTTACCATATAGTGAACATGGTGAATGAAAAAAACAAACGTGCAATTGTCCTTTTTTTGCAAATTCACCGGTCTTGGAATTTTTTTTCTTACTGTCCTGTTCACTATATGGTAAAATAAATAACTTTATAATAAGAAAAAAAGCTGGGACCACTAAAGCTGCAAAGGACCGTCTTATATGCACCGATAGGTCTGGCACTGTGCGAGTGCACTGGGTGTGCTCACTTCAGAAAGTCCATTATAGCAAATCTATCAGACAAGTCAAAATAAGGGCACTCACCCATGAATTGTGCAAACAGTGACCTTTATTCCGGATCCATTTTACAGGTGGCAGGGAGGGGAGTGGAGAACGGTGGACACGCAAAAAGCATATATATATTGACGGAAGAAATAAAAAAGTTATGACTCTTGGACGAAAGGGAGGAAAAGGGGACAATAGAAAATCACCCGGGGGTTAAGGGGTTAATAGGAAGTAAAGTGCAAAGTTGCTTGTGTTTAACCAAGTATGAACATGGTATAACTGCTTTAACTTACGTTTGGTAGTTTTTTTGTCAATGAGTTAGGGTGCATGCAAATGATTAGTCAAAGTAGCGTTTTGGACACAGTGTATTGCCACTGCGTCCAAAACGCTGCATTGTATAGTAGAAGCATAGTGGATGGGATTTAAAGAAATCCCACCCTCACTATGCTTCTCCTCACCGAAGCTATTTGACAGCTGCGGTTCTGGTGTCTGCTCATCCGCAGCATGTTCATTTCATGCTGCAGAGTCGGAAGCGGCTGCAATCCGGTGACTGCAGGGAGAAGCAACAGCAACATGGCAAGTTTAATAATGAACTTGAAGAGCTATTCACCTTTTGGGTATGTGGACATCAAAGCTGGGATCCCCCACTAGGGACCCCACAATTTTACAACAACAGAAAACTGCTACCAAGGAATGTCTTCGGTAATTTAGTTCACATGGTCACCCATTTGACATCATGTACTACTACTTTTCCTCTCTTATATCTGCTTTTGATTTTGTAATTCAACAGAGGAGATCAGTTGCTGGTTTTGGATCTCTGTTTGTCATAAAAGGAACAAAATAATTACATATTAGAGAATAATTCAAGCACAGGATCATTCAAAATTCTTCCTTGGAAAAGTTACAGTATACAGTAAAATGCCATATATAGGGTCACATTCTAAAGGCCCTGTCTCACACTACGATATTGTTAACGATATCATTGAAACGTCACATATTTTCAGTAATTTCAATGATGTCATAACGACGTTGTTCAGTGTGAGAATTACAAACGATAAGTTGGCTGATCGTTGATGGGAGGTTTTTGAACCGGACCTTAAACCAAACGATTATCGTCCATCCAACTTGCAGCATCGTCGTGTGTGACAACTTGATAATGATGTTGTTAACGACTCCGCCTATTCAGGACTGAAGGACGAAGGCGATCAAACGACCGCATGTATCGTTCGCTTGTCGCGGAATCGTTACTGCGTCGTTAAAGATATCTGTACGTGTGGCACTTCACTAGCGATCATTGAACGACGTTCAAGCGATCTAGGTCGAGTGGGATCATTGATCAGATCGCTGGGACGTTGACGTATGATACGGAGCCTTAAGTAATTTCTGTTGAATTTATTATTTTGCTATATGTTCTCTTGTTCTAAATAATTGCAAATATGTTACAATTATGACTGTACCAGACTGGTAGTAAAGTGAGTCTATTTTGATCTATAAAGGCTGGATAAAGGGCAGAGGCTTAATCAAATTCTTTCCATGTTACAGAAGATGAAACTTAATAAAGTGATCTTATTTGTCACCTGAAATTTCTGTTAAGAGTGATTAATCTGCTTAAACGCAGTACTAATAGGATTGAACTGATCCTTAGAACATGCCCTGAATGAAAGAGCTGAAATCATAATGAATATTGTTATTAAAACAACTTTATATGACATTAAAGTTTCTTGGTGAAATTAATCAAACAAAAGTAATCCAGCCTGGTGTCTGGTATTAGTAATTACTTCCATTTACATGGCTGATTGCTAGATAATGGCTATTAGTCAAGTCCTTTTCCAATTGCCAGACAAGAAGACAATAGAAAAATTAGATATCTGCTGAAAAGGAGGGTCAGTCTCAACTGTTCCTGTAGACCAAGATATTGAGCGAATGACATTTATTGAATTAATTTCTTTTGAGATTCAGGAAAAAATTAAATATTCATGTGAAATTTATGACAAAAATAAATTTGCATGCTTTGTTGTATAGCGTATTTAGAGGCATTCTCCCCTAGAAGATTTGCTTCAAAGTGACAATATATTGTGATACAGAGACAGCGTCTGACAGCGCAAGGAGGACCAACAATACAGAACAAAAGGGACTTCATGCATCACCATAAAGGATTCATGAATAAGACTTTCCATGTATGTAACACCTTAAAATTGCAATAAAATCAACATATAATACAGTATTAGACAACTCACAACAGAGGGTGATGCACTTATTGAAAATGCGTCATCTAAGTGGAATCTCCATCCATCTATCCTGACTGACAGCTCCTCAGTGTCCAAAAATAATGTTCACTGTGCAAAAATAAATTGATGTAATGTATAGCCTTTAATTCCACAGCATTTTAGCAACTCTGTCTCCATTGGGGCTCACAATCTAATCAAATACAGTGCATGCTAAAGGTGAAATTCATGGTCAGCGTGACCTAAGTCAACGCGTTTTAAATGCTATACGTATTCTTGCTCATGACTCATGAGTAAGAATACGTATACCAGTCAAAATGCATTGACTTAGGTCACGCCGACCATGAATTTCACCTTTTGTTTGCACTGTATTTGAAAATAATATATTTGAAAATATCCTTGATTTTTAAGAGCTGGATCCTACTTCATTTTATTCATTGGATTTCTGGGTCGTGGCAGGACCAGTTTCTGAGCTCCTTGAGGAAGGGATTAAAGGCAATATGGTGAGCTAGAACTCATATACTTACCCCCATCTAAGTTCCCTATAGTATGTTTTTTTAAAAACAAAAACAAGGGGTGCATGTGTAGAGATACCTGGTGGTAGCGGATATTAGAATAGGAGGGTGCCGCAGGCCACTCAACTCACTGTTTTGTGCACCTCTGCACAACTCCAGTGTCAGTCCCACATTGCACCCAGTGCAGAACAGACCCCAGCGCTTCTAAAAACCACCACATTTGCCTATTTATAGTATGTATTTGGCATGTGGGAGGAAAATCATGCAAACACTGCAAACACAGGGAGAACATACAAACTCCTTGTTCTCCTTGGTGGGATTTGAACCCAAGACCCAGATCTGAGATCTGTATCTTTTCTATTTTTCTGCTGATAGAGCTGGTTAAGATTATTTTTTGCGTGCCAATCAAAAAAGATGTTTTTATATATATCATTTTGGGCTTCATATATTACAGCATGTTTATCAAGTTAAATGTACCAGAATTCTTGCACAATTTGTGCCAAAAACCTTCTTTTATGACTTGAACCATAATATGTTATGGTGTGTTTTATACACTTTTTACAATTTATCCTACTAGAACAAATGGCGTCACTGAAAAGGAGGGGGTGATTTATTGGTAAATGGGTTTGACTTTGATGGGAGATTCAATGTGCCAAAAAATGTGGTAAAATTGTGCTTTCCAGTGAAAACGTGAGTAACACATTAAATGGACAGACTTAAAATGTGATTTACAAACAGTAGAGCAATTGATAAATTGAAGACTAAACTGTATAGTCTATATCTGAAATATATAAAACTAAAAAAGTTTAATAAATATAGTGCATCCCAGTGTTTTAACTCCTTTTCACTGCATTTTTGAGGGGAGTTTGAAAAACGTGATCTTTAGCATTTTGATTTCTTTTTATTTCAATGTTTACAGTATAGGATGAAATTTTGATATTTTATTACTTTTGGTATCTTGCACATGACAATATATTTGCACGCATGTTGTATTTGTTACATTTTGCTATTAAAAGGGTGGAAAAAAGATGATTTAAACTTTTAGATATTTTTTTATATACTTAATGTTTCTTACACTGTTAGTATTAATTAGTCACCTGAAGGGTACTCGAACTTTCAATGATTACACTGGTCAATAGCAAAATTGGTTCAGATTTGAAAACAGTTGAATTCAATAATTTTGGGGTGCTGAAAACAAAAATGATGCTTAAATTTTGAAACTGACTCTAATTTTTATGATGCAGGCTGCATCAGTATTTCTCACAGCCTTTGATACAATGCTAGGCAAGGAATACATCATCAGCCTTGCATCACCAGTTTTGCACCATCCAACTGACTAATGGATTGCTTCATCAATATTCAACATCTCCAAATGACCAATGATAGATGCCAAGGAAAGAATTCTAATTAAACTTGCATCTCACAACTCTATAAAAGGTGCATGTTCTCCCTCTGTCAGTCACACAGCAATTTCAGCGGTCGACTGTTATCATTGTTAAGCTATTCAGTGATACCTCGGACTTGCATTAATAAATATCTGTGATGAGGTGACTTTGAGTCACAAAAATGAAACTTGACTCATATGGTTAAGAAAGCCTACAACCTGTATCAATGTCAATATCAATATCAATGTCTTCATTGGTCCTCAGATTTATGTGCTTCTGCAAGGTGAGGAGTTTCACCGTTTACTACGTGACAAGGAAAAGGCGGCATGGGTAGCATTCCAATTAGTGGTAACAAATTTCCTTGGAAACACAAAGTCAGACAACTATAAGGAGCTGGTGGAAAATCTTCTTCAGGCATATCATAATCTTGGCTGCAACATGTCATTAAAGGGATCCTGTCACCCCAAACGCCTCATAAGCTATTAAAACATGTCCTAGTGCATATTAACACTTACCCTACACTTCCTTTTGCTCCTAAGTGCATCTAGTGAAATGTAAAGACAACGTTATTAACTCACCATTGCATTAGAATGGCAACTGTATGCATAGTCACCCAGGCAGGCTCTCCCTCCTCATAATATCACGCCTCAATAAGCGTGATCTTGAATGCTGATTGAAATGCGCGTCTCCCCTCTCTCCTCTGAGCCGGCCGGGCTGCAGCAGTGTGCGGCTGTATGACGCGAATCGCGTCATTTCCGGCTTCGGGTGACGTGGGTACACCCGCTTTGCTCTGGTAGCTTCAAGCCCGCACTGCGCATGCGTGCTGGAGGCATAACAGAGCTGCGCGGGTGTACCACGTCACCCAAAGCCAGAAATGACGCGATTCGCGTCATACAGCCGCACTGCAGCCACGCCGACACACAGGAGAGCGGGGAGGCGCGCATTTCAATCAGCGTTGAAGATCACGCCTATTAAGGCGTGATATTATGAAGAGGGAGAGCCTGCCTGGGTGACTATGCATACAGTAGCCACTCATTAACATCGCTAATTAGTGAGTTTAATAACGTTTTTATACATTTTCACTAGATGCATTTAGGAGCCAAAAGGAGTGTAGGATAAGTGTTAATATGCACTAGGGACATGTTTTAATACCTTATGAGGCGCTTTGGGGGTGACAGGATCCCTTTAAAGATTCATCTCTTGCATTCGCATCTAGACTTCTTTGCACCAAACTGTGAAGCAGTGAGTGACGAGCACGGTGAGAGATTTCACTGGGAAATTGGACTATGGAAAAAAGATATCAGGGTAATTGGACCCTTCAATGCTTCCAACTACTGTTGGACAATCACCAGAGATAATCCAATGCTTGAATACAAGAGACAAGTAAAAATGAGCCATGTATCCGGTGACTAAGGACATATTTTGTACTGTGCAATAACAATATTAATAGTTAAAATTATAATTGTTCAAATGCTTAGACGTGGGATTTAATTAATTATATAGTAGAATTAAATACACTTGAGTTTCCTCTGAAAAATCTAATAAAATCAGTTTGACAATACATGTGCAGTTTTATATTTGTAGAAGTAATAACTACATGTATAATTATTTATTAATTTAGGTAACAGTTAATATCATGAAAACTAGAGCCAAACAACAGTTTTCCTTGTCATATTTGAATTCAGCACATCAAAATCATTAAGAAATGGCTGAATTTGATTTCTGAACCAGATAACTTTTGAAATTTTGATGCCTAGTGTTACCCTAAAATATCTACAATACTATAGTCTTTGCAGTGTATTTAATATTACTTTTTGTCTTATGACCCAGACCTCGACTGTTATGGTAACCCATTGGCAGTCCACAATCACCTCCGGTCTGACCATCGCCAAGTTGAAGTCCTTTTAAAGGTCACACTTGACAATGGCATTTAGTAAGTTTAAACCAATATGATTGGTGATAACTCCAATGCATCAGTATTTCTCAAGTGCGGCACCCATATAATATATCGGGCACCCATCTTGAAATGTCTTCAAACAGTGATGAGTTAATTGTTAGATATAAAAATATGTGTTTCACCTATTTCTGGTTATCAGGGCCTCATTTTTTTATGTAAATAATGAGGTGTTTCAGATAGTACATCAAGGAGGAATGTGAGAAGATTTGAAGCATTTCTTAAAAATAACCTTGACTGAACATCGAGCAGAAAATTAGTGAGCTGCCGTAGCTATGTGTCAGTATGGCAATCAATAAAACATGATCTGTGTGCAGCACTGAGTTGATTAGAATACATTTGCAGCAAATATATGAAACTATTTCTACAGTTTTGGAATGTTTTTTTCAGTTATAAATACAATGTAAATCAGAAGTTATCTTGCAACATTTATTTCTTGGTATCAGTATATAAGAAAATAAGAAATCTTGTGTTATATTGATCAGGGAAATCTGCATCTTTATCTTCCAGGACTATTCATTCAATCTCAAAACTCTAAATCAGGAATAATCATCTGTATTTGCTGAAGATTTTTATATTGGTGAGACACAAGATGACAGTTGCTACTGATAATCTTCAGTTTATCAGAATTCCATTCAATCCGTATACAGTGGGGTCAAGCCCACTTAATCTCAATGCAATAAACAATGGGGAGGACAAAGAGAGAAGGTGTGCACGAGAATATTTAATGTTGGTGAATAATAACAGACAGGCTGTACTGAGGTCCTACACAGAGGACGGAACAACTGATGCAGGATAAATGTGACAATATATATCAATCTACAATAATGGAGACACAAGGAGGCGCAGATGGTGCCTTATCACAAGAGACACAATTCACAAAGGTCGTAAAGGGTCACACTCACCTTTTCAGGTTGTGTAACCCATAACCAGTTTGAGCGCTTTAGATGGCAGCTGCTGCAGAACCTCCACCGCCACACAACCGCGAGCAAAACAGAAGTTCAAACAGAAATGGTGTCAACGTCCGCGCTGCTGCTTCAATAAATGTACTCAAAAAGCATTGCTTTCTCCATCTCCTTCTTTATTCCTCCACAAACCGATGGAATATTGGATGTACACTGAGGAAGGTGCGAGGGTTGCACCGAAACGCGTTGGTTTGTGGAGGAATAAAGAAGGAGATGGAGAAGCAATGCTTTACATTTATTGAAGCAGCAGCTCGGACCGTTGACACCATTTCTGTTTGAATTTCAATATATATCAATAGTTTACATGGCATAGAAAACATCACCAATGGCTAGTGATGAGCGAGCACTAAAATGCTCGGGTGCTCGGTGCTCTGGCCGAGCATCTCAAGATACTCGTGTACTCGGTCAGAGCACCGAGCCCAATGTAAGTCAATGAGTGACAGGCTCCGCCCACAGACTTCCGGTATAAAACTAGTATTGCTGGGAAAGGGCAGGAGGGGGGCTTTTTAAATCGCCGCAACATATAACACCTTGCTGTGCCCCCAGAGGGATCCTAACAATGAATCTGCTCCCTGTGTGGTGCAGCTCACTGTGTGCACTGAAAGGAGCTGTGTATGTGTGTCAGATCGCTTATTATTACCGAGCAGTCCGAGCATTTCAGCGGTACTCGGTGCTCGCCGAGCATCCCGAGTACCGGACCCGTAGAAGCGGGACATCCCGCGAAGCGGTCACCGTCGGTCCTAGCACCTCCCTCCCTGTATTATGCACCTGCTGCTGTAATTTTTGCAAATCTTTTTGGATTAATGTCTTGAACTCTGGCTGAGCAACAGGATATTCCACAGCACGTCACTGCTACAGGAGTATACAAGTAACGCTGTTAACAGGTCAGTGCCCGGCTTTCATTTCTATGCTTGAAACTGTTGATATATATTGTCACATTTATCATGCATCAGTTGTTCTGTCCTCTGTGTAGTTCCTCAGTACAGCCTGTCTGTTATTATTCACCAACATTAAATATTTTCGTGCATCTTCTCTCTTTGTCCTCCCCATTGTTGATAATCTTCAGTGTGAAAAGGAGGGGGAGAGGACAACGGAAGAGCTCTGCCGCTAGCTCCTTCTTTCTCTTCCCACTTGAACACTCCACAGAATCTTATCAGTAGCAAACTGAGAGCCCTGACATCCAAGAGAGCGGGGGTCCTATGTGTACTGTGGAAATATAATATGTGCATGCTCACACTAGCACAAGCACAATTGTTTACTCTATAGCAGAAGACAAGCCTGACATATACTCATTCTTACTAGTTTATCTATAAGAAAGGAGTTTGTACTATAGCAGTATTTCATTGTCATAAATATATTGCACCCCAGAAGAAGGTGTTTTCTGCCAAAACGTTTATAGGGGCTTCCTGTCATCATACTCCATAAGAGGTAACTCCCTATGCCATTGTTCTGTTTTGTATTGCTCTCAGTATATTGAGGTGGGCCCTGTTGACACTGCCACATGTAAAGGCCCCGTTAAACGGCTCAACATGTGCACAACATCGCTCAAAAGTGATGTGTGAAACGATGTTGAAACATCGTTAGTGCGTCGTTGCATGTAACCGAACGACTCAACTAAGATAATTAGTCAAGTTGGAGATGACAGGTTTATGAACATGTTCAAAAACCGGATGACTTCAACTCAACCAACTTGCTGCATCGTACTGTGCGACACCGCAATAACGATGTCACGGACGACTTCGCCCATTCACAGCAATGAGCAGGGATCGTTTGCAGGGTTTGCGAACGATCCCTGCTCACAACATCGTTGGTGAGTTGTCCACGATATCTAGACATGTGACAGCTCACCAGCGATCTTGAATTGATTTTGCAGGTAACATCGTAACAACATTGTGCCGTGTAACTGGGCCTTTAGAGCGACTTGATTGTATTCACTCTAACTACCCTGTGCAGTGTTTATACAATCTGATTATCTTTCTTCCCCCTTTGGTATACTGGTGATTATTTTAATTTACATATATGCATTTTGATGTTGCCTTCATGTGGTAGTGTGGTGTCATCTGCTTGCCTCCCACTTTTTGATCAATTTTTGTGCATCTTTTTACATAATAAATACTGTAATACTTCTTTACAATAAATGTATATGTGATGATCTTGGTTTTGTTATACAGAGTTTTTTTGTAGCATATTACTTTTTTTTCTGTGTTTTATCATTTATATTATGCATGGCATATGCTCAGGCACATTTCCAATCATGTCTGAATACTATTAGTGCTTCCCTTTGTCTGCAATATTAGTTTCCCATCTCCAAGGTAAGAAAACTGTGAGCCCCAACATCCAAGAGATTGGGGATCCTGTGCTCACTGTGTAAATTAAGTAGTTGCATGCTCAGACTGGCAAAGCACACTTTTTTATTCAGTAGCGGAAGATGAGCCTGACACATCATCATTTTTCTTAGTCTATCTATAAGAAAAGGATTTGCTCTATACCATTATTTCAATGTCATATATATTTTATTAGTGGGTGTAAAAAAAATCATAAGCATTTACTTGCATGCAAATATGTTATACAATTAAATTGAACTTGTCACCAGTTTTGGGGTTACAAACTTAGCCCACTACCTTTAACATACTGTAATTGGGGTTCCTGTAACCCTTTTATATCCCCAGACGTGGCCCTGCGAACATCGTAATATAACTTTTAATGTGTCCCCCTCTGCATGTAAGTTACTTCTTAAGCGTCAGATAGGGGGTGACACACTGTGGTCAGAGCCTCCCCGCTTCATGCCAACAACGCACCGCTGCATGGAAAACGCCATTCCTACTGTATGTGCGAGTGAATGACAGCAATGTCATTCACAAGTCTCGCGCCTGTGCAGTGGCACACCTTACTGTGCCGTATTGATGCTGCACAGAGACCAAAGTCTTGAGCCTGTGCAGTAGAATCTTGCAAGTCTTTGGGCACTGTGTGGTGTCAATAAGGCACTGTGACTCGTGCCACTGCACAGGCACGAGACTTGTGAATGACGTTGTTGTCATTCACTCGCATACACAGGAGGGACGCCGTTTTCCAAGCAGCGGGGTGGGTTTTCCATGGAACAGGGTTGTGTTGGCATTAAGTGGGGTGGCTCTTACCGAACCATGCTGCACTCATATAACCCTTAACAATTCATTTACATACAGCACGGGACACATTAAAAGTTGATTTATGAGGTATGCAGGGGCACATCTGGGGATACAAAGGGCTTCAGGAACCCCAATTGCACTGTGTTAAAGGTGGTGGCCACAGTTTATAACCCCAAAAACAGGTGACAAATTCCCTTTAATTTGTGCACCACATCAAAATGGTTATGAATCTAGCCTAAAAAATACTTACCGTATATCTAAGACTACATTAATATTTCATTTCAAAAGTATATCACTCCACCATCCTGAGTTTTCCAGAGTTTTATCATTTGTTGATGAGGTTCTGTAGCCAATGAGACTCTATTCTCTGATAAACGTGATCTATGTGACTTCTTTACAGCTTTTCTCCTCTTTGATGAATTCCACCCACTGTTAAAACCAATGCACTTTTATTTCACAGACATCTGGTGTCATTTTAGTCTGTTTCTGTACCTAGCTTCAAAGCTGGAGAACGCATATGTGTTTGGAATGCAAAGCTTCCAATTCAGGTCTTATGCACTTGGTGTTACACAGTTTTAATTTTCTACTGCACATTAATGCTTCCAAACAGATTGGAAAGTTACTAAAAAGGGATGAAATGAACCCAGTAAAAGCAATAAGGTCATATAATTCACATCGGATGCGACAGACACCAAATTACCTCTGCATGTATGATCGAAGAAGTGTTATCCCTAGAAGAAAATACATCATAATGGAGCAGACCATCATTGCCAGCCCCAGGAGTATCGCTCTGTCTTCTCCTGCTTTTAACGCTGTCACAGTTTTCCTTTTGTCCAAAAGGTCATGGTCCTTGATTTTTTGGTAGAAATTTCTGAAAATAAAATATTATTATTAGTTATAAAAAGAATACAGACACATCTACTAGACCAACTGAGCATAAATGCCTGTTATTTTTAGTGCTATGTGCTTGTCTCATTCATTATTCCTCTATATACTGTATTTTTCGGACAGTAATACGGACCCCAGATAGCAGAAAAGGAAAAGCAGTTTTCCTATTGATTAAAACTTCTCTGGCGATGTAAAGTAGAGGGTTCAGTACTAATCACTAATGTTAATGCACTAGGGTAGAATTGGTAGACAATATATCTATTGTTATCGTCTTTCTGCAATGTATACAGTATTATACAATGACCTGACTACAGTGTATAATCATGATATGCAACATTATTTAATAATGAAGTTCAGTGCAGCAACCACTGCAGTGCTTTTTATTATAGCTGAAAATCAATAATAAAATCCCCCTACCTCTGGCCAGTTATATAAGTGACCTAGGCTAATTTGTAGGTAAGCGGTTTATGTAGCTTAAAAGGGTTATTTGGTCTAACACGAGAAGTCTGATCACACTATTTGTAACTTGATGTGATTGCAGACTTGTGAATCCTCACATCTTATGCGCTGTGTGCTATGAGGATTCTCTGGTGTCAGAGCTGGGAATGGCAGTCACGTGACTGCAAGCCAAAATCTGACTAGCCTGTTTCCAGCCTTACGGAATACACATGAATTGAGCATGCCAGAATCAGTGTAGTCAGATTCTGACCAGAAGTATGTATATTGCAGTGTGCAGTCACATAGACTAAGGCTGGCTTCACACTTCACACTTGCGCTCCCTGCATGCGCTCCGCGACAGGTCGCGTTCAGGGTGCAGATGAAATGTGTGATTTGTACGCAAGCATCCGCATGCGTACATATCACACTCGGAAGTGAATGGGTGCGCACACCCATCCACAGCTGAGTGCATCACCGTGCATCCCCATGATAAACATAGGGACGCGCAGTGTCTGCGCTCAGCTTGCGCTTCCCCGCCGCAATACGCAGTGGCGGGGAGCACAAGTGTGAAGCCGGCCTAAGTGTGAGCTTGTTGTTTAAGACCAAACAAACCCTTACAGCTACATTATATCCTGTTACCTGCATACTGGTACTTCAGTGGGTCACAGTTACATTGCAAATTATAATTTATCAGCATGCAACAGTGATTCAACATACATTCAGTATAAATACTGATGTAAATGATGCCTTAACATTGATTATAATAATTCTAAGCACAAAAAGGTAAACAAATGCCATGTGATATATAATAAATAGAAGCTACATTTTAATCACGCCTATTCCTACTTTCCTTTCCCTACATTATATACATAGGGTAGGGTCACATTGCAAACATGAATTGCATTCACCGCATCCGGATCCGGATGCGGTGAATGCAATTCCGGTCACACACATTTTTGGTCAAAAATGTGTGCAGAATACCGCACTGCGGTCACCGGATGGCTCAGGATGTGTAATCCTGAGCCATCCGGTAACTGCATAGTTTGCGGATCCCGGCTATTGCCGGGATCAGCAAACTGTCCTCTGCCTATTCAAGAGTTAAATTTAGTAAGTAAAGTACTGTTTGAGGTCTGTAGGGGGGCTAAGACCCCCCTACAGACCAGCCGCCCACTCCGGTGGGCTTCTACTACAATTTCCTATGGCACGGGGCTCGGATGAGCCCCGTGCATGTCTCCAAAACTCCCGCCCCCCCGTATCACTATACAGGGGTGCCTGCACCCCTCTTGTATAGCGATTCCTGCATGTGGCCCTAAAGTTAGAATACAGAACACATGTAAGCTCATACTTACATGTCATCGTCGGCAGTGTAGTGTGTAATCCCTGGGCGGGGCTGTTTGCTGCAGCCTCCGCCCCCTCATTCCTTATGGCCGCCCCCTCTGTGCCTCATCCAGTGATGTGAGGGCGGCCACGTCATGAAAGGGGCGGGCTAACCGCGGCACATATTTAGCCCCGCCCCTTTCATGACGTGGCCGCCCTCACATCACTGGATGAGGCACAGAGGGGGCGGCCATAAGGAATGAGGGGGCGGAGGCTGCAGCAAACAGCCCCGCCCAGGGATTACACACTACACTGCCGACGATGACATGTAAGTATGAGCTTACATGTGTTCTGTATTCTAACTTTAGGGCCACATGCAGGAATCGCTATACAAGAGGGGTGCAGGCACCCCTGTATAGTGATACGGGGGGCGGGAGGTTTGGAGACATGCACGGGGCTCATCCGAGCCCCGTGCCATAGGAAATTGTAGTAGAAGCCCACCGGAGTGGGCGGCTGGTCTGTAGGGGGGTCTTAGCCCCCCCTACAGACCTCAAACAGTACTTTACTTACTAAATTTAACTCTTGAATAGGCAGAGGACAGTTTGCTGATCCCGGCAATAGCCGGGATCCGCAAACTATGCAGTTACCGGATGGCTCAGGATTACACATCCTGAGCCATCCGGTTACCGCAGTGCGGTCCCAGAAACGCTGCGAAAACTGCTGCCTGCATGATTTAAAACGCAGGCAGCAGTGCCGGATCCGGCCACCGGATGGCTTGTGAAGCCATCCGGTGTTTTGCATAGGCTCCTATGAGGAGCGTTTCCTGGTCCGGTTTGGAGCTTTTTGAAAGCTCCAAACCGGATCAGGATTTATAAAACAAAACGCAGATGTGACCCTAGCCATACAGGTGCATCTCAATGAATTAGAATATCATCAAAAACTTAATTTAGGCCCCTTTCACATCAGCGTTAATCGTTGATCGTGGCAGTTGCGGTGAAAAAACAGCAACTGCCGTGATTACTGCATAACGGCCGCACTTGCGGTTCACTTGCTGTGTCTATGGGGCTTGCGGCAGGTGCGGCAAATGCGGTATAGTTGCGGTCTCGGCACTTGCCGCAGATGCGGCCACGAAAAAAACGCAGTCAGCCACGTTTTTTTTTCGCGGCCGCATCTGCCGCAAGTGCCGAAACCGCACTTGCCGCACCTGCCGCACACTTACCACAAGCCCCATAGACATTGCATGGGGCATGCCGAAAGTGAACCGCAAGTGTGGCCGTTATACAGTAATCGCGGCACTTGCGTTTTTTTTCACCGCAACTGCCGCAATCAGCGATTACCGCTGATGTGAAAGGGGCCTTAGGCTGCTTTCAGATCAATAGTTTTCTGCTGATCGTGGCTGATCCAGCAGCTTTGCTGCATCTGCCGCATAACGGCCAACCTGCGTCAAGTCCCATTCATTCTCTATGGGACTTGTGATCAGGTGCAGCAAGTGCAAATCCAGCACTTCCAGTCGTGCAAAAAAGAAATCGCTGCTAGCAGACTTTTTTTCGTTCACCGCAAGTGCAGGATCTGCTGAATCCGGCAAAACTGCACTTGCCGCACATGACCACAAGTCCCATAGAGAATGAATGGGGCTTGACGCAAGTTGTCCGTTACACGGCATATGCGGCAAAATCTACCATATCTGCTACAAATCAGCAAAAACGCTGAAGTCAAAGGTCCGTAATTTCAGTAATTCAATACAAAAAGTGACACCTAATATAAAACCACCTACTGGCATCCATCAGACGTCCAGGGTGATGTCCATGAATCCCAGAATGCCACCGGAAACCGTGCCATATTAGTACACCCAAATAATGAGTATGCTAATATGGCACCCGCTGCTAGTGGCACAGACACCCGACGCTCCACACACCGCCCAACGAATGTCACCCTATGAACACCTCCGGCTACACGCCGCACCCCCTGATAAGCTCAAACTCACAGGACCTGTGGTGACATCCTGATCATGGGTGGAGCCAGGTCACATGACTGTGATGTTACCACATGTCCTTACACTAAACAGCGTGGGGGAGCACAGATAGCAGCAGTCGGGTACTGCAGCCCTCACACCACAGTCACTCCACACTCAGCCTGCATTCACTTTGCACTCAGCCCACAGTCATGCTACGCTCACCCTGCACTCAGCCCATGCTCACCCTGCACTCAGCTCATGCTCACCCTGCACTCAGCCCATGCTCACCCTGCACTCAAACCACGCTCACCCTGCACTCAGCCCATGCTCACCCTGCACTCAGCTCATGCTAACTCTGCACTCAGCCCACACTCACTCCACACTCAGCCCATGGTCACCCCACACTCAGCCTGCACTCAGCCCACACTCACTCTATGTTCAGCCTGCACTCACTCTGCACTCTGCCTGCACTCACTCTGCACTCAGCCCACACTCACTCTGCACTCTGCCCGCACTCAGCTCACACATAGCCTGCACTTAGCCCACACATAGCCTGCACTCAGCCCATACCATGCACTCAACCCACGCCACAGTCATATGAGCAACAGGGGCCAGGTATTGCAGCCCCCACCCCACACTCAGACCGCTCTCAACCCGCACTCAGCCCGCACTCAGCAAACATGTATTCTGCACTCAGCCCACATCTAGCCTGCATTCAGCACATGGTCACCCCACATTTTGTACTCAGCCCACACTACAGTCACCCTCACTTAGCCCATACTTACCGTGCACTCAGCCCATGCCATGGTCATATGAGTAACAGGAGCTAGGTACTGCAGCCCCCACCCCACACTCAGCCTGCACTCAACCTGCCCTCAGCCCGCACTCAGCAAACATGTATCTGCACTCAGCCCACACATAGCCTGCACTCAGCCCATGGTCACCCAGCATTCTGTACTCAGCCCACACCACGGTCACCCTCACTTAGCCCATACTTACCGTGCACTCAGCCCATGCCATGGTCATATGAGTAACAGGAGCTAGGTACTGCAGCCCCCACCCCACACTCAGCCTGCACTCAACCTGCCCTCAGCCCGCACTCAGCAAACATGTATCCTGCACTCAGCCCACACATAGCCTGCACTCAGCCCATGGTCACCCAGCATTCTGTACTCAGCCCACACCACGGTCACCTGCACTCAGCCCATGTCACAGTCATATGAGCAGCAGGAGCCAGGTACTGCAGCCCCCACACTAGTCACCCCACACTCAGTCTGCACTGAGCCCTGCACTCACCCCACACTCACCCTGCACTCACTCTGCACACAGCCCGCACCCAGACCGCACTCAGCCCACACTCATCCCACACTCAGCTCATGGTCACCCCACACTCAGCCTACACTCACTCTACACTCAGCCTGCACTCACCGTGCACTCAGCCCACACCACGGTCACCTGTAATCACCCCGCTCTAACCCCACACTCACCCCACATTGCTCTCATTCCATACACACCGCAGCCAGTTCAACCCACTCACCCTGCAACCCTCCAAATGAGGAATTGTGCCACTTCCTCATACCACCATCCTCTTTCTCATGGCACCACTGCAACATGAGAGTGACCACAGGTGAGGGGGGGCAGAGAGTGAGCACAGAGGTGAGGGGGCAGAGAGTGACAAAAGGGAAGGGGGCAGATAGTGAGCGCAGGGGAGGGGAGTAGAGAGTGAGCACAGGGGAGGGGACAGAGAGTGAGCACAGGGAGGGGGCATAGAGTGAGCACATGGAAGGGGGGCAGAAATTGAGCACAGGGGAGGGGGTAGAGAGTGAGGGGGAAAAACTAGTAGACAGGGGAGAGACTATGCAGGGGAGAGTCTATGCCATACAGCCCGCTCCCATCGTGATGTCACTGCCTACCCAATGCGATAGCATCAGGTTTCAATCTAGTATATTATGTAGAGTCAATACAGAGTGATCTGTTTCAAGTGTTTATATTAATGTTGATGATTATGGCTTACAGCCAATGAAAACCCAGAGGTCATTATCTAGAAAATTAAAGTAGGGAGGATGAAGGATCTGAGAGATATAAAATATTACCTTAATAGGTATCAGAGGCTTCACTTTGTGTGGTTGAGAGAGTCACAACTGGTATAAAAGCATATCAAGCTAAATGCATATAAAGCTGCTGCAGTCCTCAATGTAGTGCATAAAGAGTAGGGAGGATGAATGGTTAAAAACAACGCTGCTGAATTCCATGAGTCATCAAAGGGTAAATTTAATATTGATTTATTAGTTAACATTTTTCAGGTCTCCCTGGCTCCTTCCTCAGGACAAATTAATATTATATTGTCGGGACTCTATGGCCCCTTCGTCAGGATAATGACACAGATTCTGAAGACACATACATATATACTATACTTAAACAGGATGAGATGATGCAGTAAATACGACAGGTGACGTAAAACAGAGTCAGGCGGAGGGGGGGGAAGGGGGGTAAGGAGCTGGGAAAGTGACGGAAGTGCGTACATACACACATATACACACATACTGTACATTGCATATGGAGGGGTGAGGAGAGCGGAGGCTGGAGGGCAGAGGACAGGGAGAGGAGAGCGGAGGCTGGAGGGCAGAGGAGGGCGGAGGCTGGAGGCTGGAGGGCAGAGGACAGGGAGAGTAGAGTGGAGGCTGGAGGGCAGAGGACAGGGAGAAGCGAGTGGAGGCTGGAGGGCGGAGGAGAGGGAGAGGAGAGCGGAAGGTGGAGGGTAGAGGAGAGGGAGAGGAGAGCGGAAGCTGGAGGGCAGAGGACAGGGAGAGGAGAGCGGAGGCTGGAGGGCAGAGGACAGGGAGAGGAGAGCGGAGGCTGTAGGGCAGAGGAGAGCAGAGGCTGGAGGGCAGAGGACAGGGAGAGGAGAGCGGAGGCTGGAGGGCAGAGAAGAGCGGAGGCTGGAGGGTGGAGGCTGGAGGGCAGAGGACAGGGAGAGGAGAGTGGAGGCTGGAGGGCAGAGGAGAGCAGAGGCTGGAGGCTGGAGGGCAAAGGACAGGGAGAGGAGAGCGGAGGCTGGAGGGCAGAGGACAGGGAGAGGAGAGCGGAGGCTGGAGGGCAGAGGACAGGAAGAGGAGAGAGGAGGCTGGAGGGCAGAGGACAGGGAGAGGAGAGCAGAGGCTGGAGGGCAGAGGACAGGGAGAGGAGAGCGGAGGCTGGAGGGCAGAGGACAGGGAGAGGAGAGCGAAGGCTGGAAGGCAGAGGACAGGGAGAGGGGAGCGGAGGCTGGAGGGCAGAGGACAGGGAGAGGAAAGTGGAGGCTGGAGGGCAGAGGAGAGCGGAGGCTGGAGGGCAGAGGACAGGGAGAGGAGAGCAGAGGCTGGAGGGCAGAGGAGGCCGGAGGCTGGAGGGCGGAGGCTGGAGGGCAGAGGACAGGGAGAGGAGAGCGGAGGCTGGAGGGCAGAGGACAGGAAGAGGAGAGAGGAGGCTGGAGGGCAGAGGACAAGGAGAGGAGAGCGGAGGCTGGAGGGCAGAGGACAGGGAGAGGAGAGCGGAGGCTGGAGGGCAGAGGACAGGGAGAGGGGAGCGGAGGCTGGAGGGCAGAGGACAGGGAGAGCAGAGCGGAGGCTGGAGGCTGGAGGGCAGAGGACAGGGAGAGGAGAGTGGAGGCTGGAGGGCAGAGGACAGGGAGAGGAGAGCGGAGGCTGGTGGGCAGAGGAGGGGGGAGCTGGAGGGCAGAGGACAGGGAGAGTAGAGCGGAGGCTGGAGGGCAGAGGACAGGGAGAAGCGAGTGGAGGCAGGAGGGCAGAGGACTGGGAGAGGAGAGCGGAGGCAGGAGGGCAGAGGACTGGGAGAGGAGGCTGGAGGGCAGAGGCCAGGGCAGAGGAGGCTGGAGGGCAGAGGGCAGGGCAGAGGAGGCTGGAGGGCAGAGGCCAGGGCAGAGGAGGCTGGAGGGCAGAGGCCAGGGCAGAGGGCAGGGCAGAGGAGGCTGGAGGGCATAGGCCTGGGCAGAGGAGGCTGGAGGGCAGAGGCCAGGGCAGAGGAGGCTGAAGGGCAGAGGCCAGGGCAGAGGGAGGGCAGAGGAGGCTGGAGGGCAGAGGCCAGGGCAGAGGCCAGGGCAGAGGAGGCTGGAGGGCAGAGGCCAGGGCAGAGGAGGCTGGAGGGCAGAGGCCAGGGCAGAGGAGGCTGGAGGGCAGAGGCCAGGGCAGAGGAGGCTGGAGGGCAGAGGGCAGGGCAGAGGAGGCTGGAGGGCAGAGGGCAGGGCAGAGGAGGCTGGAGGGCAGAGGGCAGGGCAGAGGAGGCTGGAGGACAGAGGGCAGGGCAGAGGAGGCTGTAGGGCAGAGGCCAGGGCAGAGGAGGCTGGATGGCAGAGGCCAGGGCAGAGGGGAGGGCAGAGGAGGCTGGAGGGCAGAGGCCAGGGCAGAGGAGGCTGGAGGGCAGAGGCCAGGGCAGAGGGCAGGGCAGAGGAGCCTGGAGGGCAGAGGCCAGGGCAGAGGAGGCTGGAGGGCAGAGGCCAGGGCAGAGGAGGCTGAGGGCAGAGGCCAGGGCAGAGTAGGCTGGAGGGCAGAGGCCAGGGCAGAGGAGGCTGGAGGGCAGAGGGCAGGGCAGAGGAGGCTGGAGGGCAGAGGACAGGGAGAGGAGAGCGGAGGCTGGTGGGCAGAGGAGGGGGGAGGCTGGAGGGCAGAGGACAGGGAGAGTAGAGCGGAGGCTGGAGGGCAGAGGACAGGGAGAAGCGAGTGGAGGCAGGAGGGCAGAGGACTGGGAGAGGAGAGCGGAGGCAGGAGGGCAGAGGACTGGGAGAGGAGGCTGGAGGGCAGAGGCCAGGGCAGAGGAGGCTGGAGGGCAGAGGGCAGGGCAGAGGAGGCTGGAGGGCAGAGGCCAGGGCAGAGGAGGCTGGAGGGCAGAGGCCAGGGCAGAGGGCAGGGCAGAGGAGGCTGGAGGGCATAGGCCTGGGCAGAGGGCTGGAGGGCAGAGGCCAGGGCAGAGGAGGCTGAAGGGCAGAGGCCAGGGCAGAGGGGAGGGCAGAGGAGGCTGGAGGGCAGAGGCCAGGGCAGAGGCCAGGGCAGAGGAGGCTGGAGGGCAGAGGCCAGGGCAGAGGAGGCTGGAGGGCAGAGGCCAGGGCAGAGGAGGCTGGAGGGCAGAGGCCAGGGCAGAGGAGGCTGGAGGGCAGAGGCCAGGGCAGAGGAGGCTGGAGGGCAGAGGGCAGGGCAGAGGAGGCTGGAGGGCAGAGGGCAGGGCAGAGGAGGCTGGAGGGCAGAGGGCAGGGCAGAGGAGGCTGGAGGACAGAGGGCAGGGCAGAGGAGGCTGTAGGGCAGAGGCCAGGGCAGAGGAGGCTGGATGGCAGAGGCCAGGGCAGAGGGGAGGGCAGAGGAGGCTGGAGGGCAGAGGCCAGGGCAGAGGAGGCTGGAGGGCAGAGGCCAGGGCAGAGGGCAGGGCAGAGGAGCCTGGAGGGCAGAGGCCAGGGCAGAGGAGGCTGGAGGGCAGAGGCCAGGGCAGAGGAGGCTGGAGGGCAGAGGCCAGGGCAGAGTAGGCTGGAGGGCAGAGGCCAGGGCAGAGGAGGCTGGAGGGCAGAGGGCAGGGCAGAGGAGGCTGGAGGGCAGGGCAGAGGAGGCTGGAGGGCAGAGTGCAGGGCAGAGGAGGCTGGAGGGCAGAGGCCAGGGCAGAGGAGGCTGGAGGGCAGAGGCCAGGGCAGAGGAGGCTGGAGGGCAGAGGCCAGGGCAGAGGAGGCTGGAGGGCAGAGGCCAGGGCAGAGGGGAGGACAGAGGAGGCTGGAGGGCAGAGGCCAGGGCAGAGGAGGCTGGAGGGCAGAGGCCAGGGCAGAGGGCAGGGCAGAGGAGGCTGGAGGGCATAGGCCAGGGCAGAGGAGGCTGGAGGGCAGAGGCCAGGGCAGAGGAGGCTGGAGGGCAGAGGCCAGGGCAGAGGAGGCTGGAGGGCATAGGCCAGGGCAGAGGAGGCTGGAGGGCAGAGGCCAGGGCAGAGGAGGCTGGAGGGCAGAGGCCAGGGCAGAGGAGGCTGGAGGGCAGAGGCCAGGGCAGAGGAGGCTGGAGGGCAGAGGCCAGGGCAGAGGAGGCTGGAGGACAGAGGCCAGGGCAGAGGAGGCTGGAGGGCAGGAGGCCAGGGCCGAGGAGGCTGGAGGGCAGGGCAGAGGAGGCTGGAGGGCAGAGGGCAGGGCAGAGGAGGCTGGAGGGCAGAGGCCAGGGCAGAGGAGGCTGCAGGGCAGAGGCCAGGGCAGAGGAGGCTGGAGGGCAGAGGCCAGGGCAGAGGAGGCTGGAGGGCAGAGGCCAGGGCAGAGGGAGGGCAGAGGAGGCTGGACGGCAGAGGCCAGGGCAGAGGAGGCTGGAGGGCAAGAGGCCAGGGCAGAGGGCAGGGCAGAGGAGGCTGGAGGGCAGAGGCCAGGACAGAGGAGGCTGGAGGGCAGAGGGCAGGGCAGAGGAGGCTGGAGGGCATAGGCCAGGGCAGAGGAGGCTGGAAGGCAGAGGCCAGGGCAGAGGAGGCTGGAGGGCAGAGGCCAGGGCAGAGGAGACTGGAGGGCAGAGGCCAGGGCAGAGGAGGCTGGAGGGCAGGAGGCAGGGCAGAGGAGGCTGGAGGGCAGGGCAGAGGAGACTGGAGGGCAGAGGGCAGGGCAGAGGAGGCTGGAGGGCAGAGGCCAGGGCAGAGGAGGCTGGAGGGCAGAGGCCAGGGCAGAGGAGGCTGGAGGGCAGAGGCCAGGGCAGAGGGGAGGGCAGAGGAGGCTGGAGGGCAGAGGCCAGGGCAGAGGAGGCTGGAGGGCAGAGGCCAGGGCAGAGGGCAGGGCAGAGGAGGCTGGAGGGCAGAGGCCAGGACAGAGGAGGCTGGAGGGCAGAGGGCAGGGCAGAGGAGGCTGGAGGGCATAGGCCAGGGCAGAGGAGGCTGGAGGGCAGAGGCCAGGGCAGAGGAGGCTGGAGGGCAGAGGCCAGGGCAGAGGAGGCTGGAGGGCAGAGGCCAGGGCAGAGGAGGCTGGAGGGCAGAGGCAGCTGGAGCCGGTAGGGCAGAGGCTGCTGGAGCCGGCAGGGCAGACTCACCGCGGGCCGGCCATCAGGTGTACTGTAGCAGGAGAGGAGGGGCGGCCAGAGGTGCAGGAGAGGAAGTCCCGCCCTCCCTCCTCTCCAGGCGCGCGGCAGGGAGCACGGGTACCCCCAGGGCTTGTGTGGCCCCCCGAGGTGGCGGGCAATGGGCCACCCCTGCCCCCCCGGTATGTAGGCTAGTGTCTGGAGGGCAGAGGGTGGAGGGGAGTGGCTGGAGGGCACACGGAACTTCCGAGGTCGGAACGTTCCTGTGCCGCTGCCTGTAGCAGGGGGGCCCTGCACTGGCTGACGTCACCAGCCCCTGGGCGAAGTCCGTCACGGAAGTGGCCTTCGCCTTTTCAGGAAGTGGCCTTCGGGTTTTATATATAAGATAAAAACGCATGAATCTGATATCCCCAAATGCCCTTTCATTTCACATAAAAACATTTAATCCTGTTTTGAATTTGTCAATGGTCGTTATCAATTTGTATTCCCAAATTCTTCTCTCTCTGAGATTTGAAGTTGCTTTTTAAAATGAGCAGATTCATATTGGTATCACTGTGGTCGGAGCTGCAAAAATGCTTTTCTACAGGTAGGTCCATACGCTTTTCTTTTATTGAGTGGCACTGAGAATTAATTCTTGTTCAGAATTTTTGCCCAGGGGATAGGATTAGGTTTAGGTGTCCAGTCTGACCTTTTCTTTATATAAAATGAAAAGGCATTTGGGGATATCAAATCTTGCAACAGACTCAAGTTAGAGAACTATGAACTTTTGACACTTCTTCCTCTTACCTTAGAATTTTGGTTTCACTTTCCCAGCTCCTTCACCCCCAGCCTGACTCTGCTTTACATCACCTATCATATTTACTGCATCATGTCATCCTGTTTAAGTATAGTATTTATGCATGTGCCTTCAGAATCTGTGTCATTATTAGCCTGACGAAGGGGCCATAGTGTCCTGAAAGCTTGCTATGCTTGCCATCTTTTCAGTTAGCCATTAAAAGTTAGCAACCACTGAGGACTCTCAGCTTGCAATATATGTTTTCTATCTACTGGCTAACACAGTATAAATATTCTTTACCTTATTATATTCTCATGTTTCAGGGTGTTTCTGGGAGACTAATAAATCAATATTATATTCACTCTTTAATGTCTTGTGGAATACAGCAGTGCAGTTTTTAACCCTTCATCCTACGTACTTTAATTTTCTGAGATAATGACCTGTGGGTTTTCATTGGATGTAATGCCATAATCATCAACATTAACAGAAATAAACAGTTGAAATAGATCACTCTATTTGTAATGACTCTATATAATAGATGTGTTTCACTTTATTCATTGAATTACTGAAATAAAATTAACTTTTTGATGATATTCTAATTCATTGAGATGTACCTGTATCTATAGACACACACTACTATATCTTGCAGTTTCTTACACACACACACACACACACTATTATAGCTTGCAGTTTATGACAGGGATCTGAACGGAGGCTGTGAGAGCTGAGCAGTTGGAAGACTTTCCATACAATTAACTCAAGGACCTTTCAGATTATGTGATCAGTCACATGGCCCACAATGTCCTTGAATTAATCAAGTGGAAGGTCCTTCAGCGGCTCAGCTCCTGCTGCCTCTGTTTAGGTCTTGGAAGCTTCCTCTCTTGCTCTGCACCGATCACATAGATCAGTGTGGGACAGGAGGAGAGAGGGCAGTCCTCTCTGTGATTGTGGAGAACAGTGTCAGTGTTCTTCTCCATCACAGGAAGCTCCCTCTGGATCTCAAAGCGCACACATTTTTTAGCAAGATATTTTCATTTTAAAAAGTGTGTCTTATAGTCCAAAAAATACAGTACCTACTAATGTTATGAAGAATAATATATCATGTGCTGCATATAACTGTAAAGGTACTGTCACATACGGCAATTTTGCTAGCAATTTCACTGGCAATTTGCAGGTTGCAGTGAAATCATGGACACATTGTTTCATTGTACACGGCAAAAAAATAAAACAAAGTGTCCATGATTTCACTGCAACCAGCAAATTGCCAGTGAAATTGCTAGCAAAATTGCCGCGTGTGACGGTACCTTACTAGACCAAATCTTTTAATTAGAATGCTATATTTTGTATTAGTATGGCTTACTGGATTCAGTACCTTTTAGATTTTCTTGTACCATAGATTTAATCAGTATATTTAAAATTTCAGCATATAAAATAAAATAGTCATCAGCGCTAGTATATATATTTGGTAGATAATGAACCTCTGAATAGAAAAATAAACCATTCATTCAGTCTTTGTAAGGGCACAACGGCACTATTCGTACTTCGTAGTGTACATATTGATTACTGCAAACTCAATCAATTTGGCAGAATTTTGTCTCATAGAGCTAAATAAGATCTGTCAACAGATGCATCATAATCAGATAAAGGGGTGGATGAGCCAGTCAATGAACATCGTATTATCAGTATTTTCATTGTCTTTCTATGGGTATATCAAGAGGAAACAGATCCATTGCTATTGAATTCTTTTGGCAGCTATACAAAAAGGAAGTTGCCTCTTATTGCAAACACAAGGTCAACAACATCTATGAAAGCTTAATCTCAAGCTACATTTCCATAGAGTGTATTTACTGCAGACCTCAGGCAGCAGAGGTCTCCACAATGATACAAGTAGCAGTACATATGACTCTGAATATCATTACATAAAAGGTATGAGTAAGCTGCACATTCAGGGTCGGACTGGCCTGGCGGGACAGAGGGGGAACTCCCGGTGGGCCCCTGGTCCTCATGGGTCCCCATGCTGGGCACAGAGAGGCCTCGTCAGTAACCTCGGGCCCCCAGTATGTCCGACCATGGGGCTATCAGAAGCTGCATGCTTCAGCGTGTGGTGCATACCAGTGTCATTAATATTGACCACCATACTTTTAATTATCTGTCAATTTGCCTCCAACACTTTTCCTTTCACTTTTTCCCCATTATGTAGATAGGAGCAAAATTGTTGGGTGAATTGGAATGCGCAGGGTTAAAATTTCGCCTCATAACATAGCCTATGAGGCTCTTGGGGTCCAGACGTGTGACTGTGCAAAGTTTTGTGGCTGTAGTTGTGACTGTGTAGATGCCAATCCCGGACATACACACACACATACACACACACATACACACATTCAGCTTTATATATTAGATATATAGTTATATAAATTGCTACATGATTCAGGTATCCAGTGGCATTAAGATTTCTGTTGATTAAGAATGGCCCCACTATCTTTGTACCCCATATACCACACCATACCATCAATTTTTATGTTCCAACAGTCTTGGAATGATCTCTCCACTGTGGGTTAGTGTCAGAACAATAGCGGTGGTTTTGTTTGTTAACCTCCACCAGTCACAAAAAAGTTTGCCTCATCACTCATCTGACGGCAATTGCATATGCTGTGAAGATACGAGATGTGCAGCATTTAAAACAACAGATACTGGAATCCTGTGCTAGCATTTCATCTGCGGTGTTGCTATCAGTGTCAAGAGTGGGAGAAGAGGGTTGTATTGACAATCCAACACAATGGGCAGCACTTTGAACACCTTTTTTAAGTGGTCATAAATGTGTAAATAACTCATGAAAGAATAAAGTTATGTTAAAATCAAGCACACCATTGCTTTTCTTATGAAATTCTCAATACGTTTGATGCATCACATGACCCTCCTCACTGAACTCTTGAAGTGAGTTTGCTGCACTGAAAGAAGAGGGGCCAAACAATATTGCACGCCCCACTTTTCAGCTTTTTATTTGTTAAAAAAGTTTAAAATATCCAATAAATTTTGTTCCACTTCACGATTGTGTCCCACTTATTGATTCTTCACAAAAAAATTATAATTTATATCTTTATGTTTGAAGCCTGAAATGTGTCAAAAGGTTGAAAAGTTCAAGGGGGCCAAATACTTTCACAAGGCACTGTGTATATGTATATATCACATACGAGTGACATTAAAATGCTGACTTTGGGCCTTTAAATGTCACTGCCTTGTGCCACTTGCTGATTTCAATATACGACGTACATAATGTTTAGTGGCTGCCAGCCTATCAAAGGTTTTTGATGTGCCTTTGATAGGCTGGTGATCTTTTAATGTCACTGCTATGCGCAATGCGTGGCCTCTGATGGGTTGGCTGTCATTTTAATGGTTGCACTGTTTACAAAGTCGCAAGAGGATGCCAGTGAAGCACAATAATGTGGGATGAATTCCCACCCCTCTGAAAATGTGCAGAGAATTGGACATAGGGGCACAGGAAGGAGCGAGATAGGGGCCCAGGATGGAGGAACATAGGGGCCAGGATGACAGGACCCGTAGAAGCGGCAGATCAACCGCGAAACGGTTACCGTCGTCCTCGTTGCAGCACCTCCCTCCCCCCTCTCTTTGTACTCCGCACGAGTAATGTGGAATTAAAAAGAATTGAAGATCAACTTTGGTGAGTGCCACTGGCTTTTTTATCTACCTTATTGGATTGACTATTCTCACTTATAGTGAGCACCCCATAGTGCTGGATTCCTTCAGTCAGTCATAATGTATGGAGCTGCACAAACCTCTGTGCACGGATAGTGCCCAGTTTTCCTCTCTGCATACAGACTAATAATATTCATTTATATAGCACTATTAACTCCATAGTGCTTACATACATTTTGCAACACTGTCCCTCTTGGGGCTCGCAATCTAAACATCCTATCAGTATGTCTTTGAAATGTGGGAGGAAACCTGAGTGCCCGGAGGAAACTCACGCAAACACGGGGAGAACATACAAACTCCTTGCAGATGTTGTTCTTGGTGGGAATTGAACATATGAGACCTCAGTACTGCAAGTACTGCACTTAGCCACTGTGCCGCCCGGAATGTGCTCTTGAAGTGATCAGTTATAGATAACTATGTTATTCTCTGCAGAGATGAGTCCTGTGTGAAATACATGATAGCTGTCTGCACTAGATGAAGAAGAAAAGTGAACATAAATTACTTCACCTAGAGACATCACTGGTAAGTATGTGTATTACATGTATACGCCCACTATATGCAGAGCTCCTGTGTAGAATTTCAGTAGTTTTTACTGTATTAACTGAACACTGACACTATATACAGATCTCCTGAGTATAATGTTACTGGGGATCACTGTATTACCTCTATTACACTGACCCTATATACAGAGCTCCAGGGTATATTATAAATAGTGATCACTGTATAATCTGTACACTGATACTATATACAGACCTCCTGTGTATAAGGTCACTGGTGATCATTGTATTACCTGTACGCTGACACTATATACAAAGCTTCTGTCTATAGTTGTGTTTTTGTTTACATTTTGCTTTGTATTATTGGTCACTATGGGGTGGTATTATGTGCTCTGGTCATGGTGAGCTGGTATTAGTCCCTTGTATGTGATATTATTCAGTCATTATGTGGTGGTATTATGTGCTCTAGTCATGATGTGGTGGAATTTGTCCCTTGTGATATTAGTCAGTCTCTATTTGTTGGTAATATGTGCTCTGGTCATGTTGTTGCATTGCTGTATTAGTCTTTCGTATTTGATATTATTGAGTCTCTACTTGGTTGTAATATGTGCTCTCGTCATGGTGTGGTGGTATTTGTCAATTTTCTGCGATATTATTTAGTCACTATGTGTGGGTAATATGTGGTCTGGTCATGGTATGGTTATATTTCTCTCCTAGTATGTGGTATTGTTGATCTTGGTACAGTGGATTGTGGTTGGCCATTTCTTTGTAAGGGCACAATGGCACTATTCTTATTTTGTAGTGTACATGTTGATTACTGAAAACTCAATCAATTTGGCAGAATTTTGTCTCACAGAGCTAAATAAGACATGTCAAGAGATGCATCATAATCAGATAAAAAGGGGTGGAGGAGCAGGTTAATGAGCATTGTAATATCAGTATTTTCATTGTCTTTCTATGGTTATATCAAGAGGAAACCGATCCATTGCTATTGAATTCTTTTGGTATCTGTACAAATAGGAAGTTGCCTCTTATTTCACACATAAGGTCAACAACATCTATGAAAGCTTCATCTTAAGCTTCATTCCCATATAGTGTATTTGCTGCAGACCTCAGGTAGCAAAGGTCTCCACAATGATACAAGTAGCAGTATATATGGTTCTGAATATTAAGGCATAAAAGGTATGAGTAAACCACATTTCTTGATTTGTTAAGCAAAGGGTACAACTTGCATATATATCCACTGCATATATAGACATGCTACAGTTCTCAAACCTACACAACCATCTCCTTGATTTCTCTCATGCATCTTCTTACTCTGCAACTCACTAAGCTATCCAAAATTTTCAGACTCTTTTTCATGTTAAAAATTTTAAAACACAACCTGAAAACAGACTTCTTCAGAAAAGTAGCCTTTTCTGGTCTACCATAATCTGCTCTTTGGAAAGCAGTTATGACAACTACTGTACATATTAATTTTATTATAACCCCTCAAAGAGAATCTCCCAGAAGGTTTTTGCTATGTAATCTTAGGACAGAATGAGATTCATGCTGGGACTCAGTCTTCAAGGATATGTCATTTATTAGGTTGTGTACTGATGTTACAACACAATGTGGTTTATCACAGGACCTTATCACTACCAGGACTACAGCTCCTTTTAGCCATTGTCCAACCACACCCCCTCCTCTGATAAGCAGCTCACTGTCAATAGACAATGTGCACATAAAGATATGATGTGGGTAGGGTTAGCTTTCTGAGCTCTGCCACATGATACATCTAGAATTGTGATGGTGACACAACTGCTGCACCCACTAAACTAAGTGATACATCATTGTAATCAGGGTTTCTTTTCCTACATTAAGTTAATTTCTGTTGAGGTAGCAAAAGCCTGGTGACAGATTCCCTTTAAGGACCAAGCCACTTTTGACCTAATGACCAAGTCCAGGACTGAGCCACTCTTGGCCTCAATGGTCAGTTTATGGTGTGGATAATTCTTACAGAAAGTGCATAAGATTTCTGAAAATCTCTTTAATCTGCTGGCACTGTGAAATACAGTAGAGTTTCTGCAAGCAAATATACAGCAGGAGATCCATTATAAATGTGTACAATGAGAACCCCTTTACACAATCCCCCATAATCTGTTTCTTCACTATTGCCTATGAAGAACTTTCCAACCTATTCCCCTAATGCCACTGCACCACATGTCCATTTCACCATATCGCACCTAACCTTACGTTTGCATTGATCAAGGACCTAACCTATTTCTTCCACCTTTTACTTACAAAAGGAATCTTCACTTTTTCTTTCAAACTTGTAACAATTCCATCATCTTTAATATGCCATCCATTGGCTAATCCTATTTGTCCAACTATCGCCTCACTCCATTACTTCTGTTGCATAACTCCCAGGGCAGGACGTTAGCATTGCCACTAGGGATGAGCGAGTCTACTCGCTAGGACTCGTTACTCGGCGATTCTTAAGGGACTCGCTGGACTCGGTAATCGGCGAGTCTTTTAGCGAATACTCGCTCAGTAACGAGTCCAATGCAAGTCAATGGCAATCTTAGTTTTGTCAGAGTTTACTTTATCTCACTCGCTAGACTCGCTAGACTCGCTCTATCACATCACTATATAGCTTGAATCTCCCCAAACAGCAGCGAGTCTGAGCGAGTCTACGAGTCCGAATCCTAGCGAGTCTGCGATTCCGAGTCCTGTATTCTCTATTCGGGACTCGCGAATCCAGAATCTTTTATGTTACTAGTCAGCATTGCGTGTTAGGTCAGAAAACTTGTGAAGAAGGACAAGCATCTTAGCCAATCATAGTCAGTAATGCCATAGCAGCTTTGGTTGTGTCAGGACTATGATTGGCTGCTGTCCATCGTGATGCCTATGTCATCTATGACAGGCAAGGCAGTATATAAGGCTTGCCCCCGCCATTTTGGGCACATTCCTGAGAAGAGCTGACCTAGTGCAGGGAGACTTGGAGCAGATCTAGGGACAGTTAGGCAGTGTAGGAGTCACATATAACCCAAAAGTTCTTTTCAGAACTAACAGGACGGAGTGTAGGAGTCAAGATTCCTCACACATAACCCAAAAGTTCTTTTCAGAACTACCAGGACGGAGGATTGCTGTACAGGACTGTAAGGAAGGGGAGATAGGAGCAGCCTTACAGTGAATCCAGCACCATCCTCAGAGCTTAGTTCACCCAGCTTTCCGCAGAGCTGTAATCCTAAGCTTTTTCTTATTTTTGGCACTAGTCTACCAAATAATTTTGGTGCCATTTTTCCACAAAACATTTCCTGTGCCAGTGCGTTGCTGTACGGTGTCCTGCCTGCAGCTCGCACGGTACTTGTAAACTTGCACGCAGCCAGCACCGCAGCCTAACAGTGCCTGGTTCTGCGTACTAAACAATTTTTTCCTGTGCCAGTGCGTTGCTGTACGGTGTCCTGCCTGCAGCTCGCACGGTACTTGTAAACTTGCACGCAGCCAGCACCGCAGCCTAACAGTGCCTGGTTCTGCGTACTAAACAATTTTTTCCTGTGCCAGTGCGTTGCTGTACGGTGTCCTGCCTGCAACTCGCACGGTACTTGTAAACTTGCACGCAGCCAGCACCGCAGCCTAAGGCTACCTTCACATTTGCGTTTGTGTCTGCATGCTGATGGCATGCAGACACAAACGCTGTCAAAAGCATGGTCTTTTGATGTGTCCGCAGCGGATAATGTCCGCCTGCGGACACATCACTAGGGAGCCCGGCCAGCCAATCGGCTTTGTCCGGGGCGGGCCGGGGCGGAGATCAGCGCCGGAGATCTCCGCCCCCCGGCCGCCGGTAAGCTCCGGGACTGTCGGCGGGAGAACAGCTGATTTGACAGCTGTTTGAATCTTCCCGCGCCGACACCGAGAGGAGATGTCGGCGCGGGAAGATTCAAACAGCTGTCAAATCAGCTGTTCTCCCCGCCGACATCGCTAGGAGATTACCGCCGGCGGGGAAGAAGACAAGAAGAAGGAAGAAGAAGAGAAGAAGCAGAGGCTGAGCTGATCTCCCGGTGGCCGTCGGTGAGCTCCTGTGACATCACCGGCGGCCACCGGGAGATTTTTCAATGGGTCCGCAGCGTTCTCCTGCGCTGTCAAGCGCAGAACACTGCGGACCCATTGAAGACAATGCAGGTTTTGTGCGCTTGGGGTTGCTTGCTGATCTTCCAAGGTCCCCGAGCGCCCAAAAAATACAACATGCTGCGTCCCGGGTGCGGACGCTGGACCCTGAAGAGAGCAGATATCGTCCGCATCCGCACCCGAACGCAGCAAACGCTGCCAAACGCAGGCACTATGCGTTCCTATGTTAAACATAGGAACGCAGTGCGCATGCGTTTGGATGCGTATGGGAACGCAGCATACGCTGCGTTACCATACGCAAATGTGAAGGAGCCCTAACAGTGCCTGGTTCTGCGTACTAAACAATTTTTTCCTGTGCCAGTGCGTTGCTGTACGGTGTCCTGCCTGCAGCTCGGCTCCAAATAAGAGAAAAACCTGCGAGTTTGGACTCGCACACTTTCAGAGACACATCAGCGATTTGGAAATAGCATTATTCGTTATTACTCGGTTCCCTATTCATTAACATTGGACTCGCTAGACTCGCAACGAGTAGCGAGTCCTGGGCTCGGACTCGTGCGGGTCTAGCGATTCCGAGTAATTTAGGACTCGCTCATCCCTAATTGCCACAGCTGTGAAAGATGTATTGTTTGAATGGCCATTGTTATCTTTGTGATTATAATACACCGTTGATATTGAATAAAGTATCATTAAATTTTGCAAATGCCTAGTTATTCTTGCAGGCTTATAGAAACTGCTGTATGATCACTAAAATTGAGCCTTAAAGATTATTAGCTGAGAAGAAAAGGATCTGTAAGATATAAAAATACAGCTTTGTCTAACATCTTCCTCAGGACATATGCTCCAGCATAGATTTGGGTCAATTAATTTCATTGGAATTTAGTTCTACTCAAATATTTAAAAAAAAAGTGTATTATTTGTAATTCGCTCTGTATACAGTACCATCAAAAGGTGTCTTCTTCGGTGCCTTTTCTTACTGCCACCATGTGCCAAAAACAACAGGCATCTTAACACTGGGATCTAGACTTCCGGCCAAGATCAAGAATGGTAAATCTCTGCCCATGTGTATTGAAAAGACGTGGCTATGTTGTAACATGCACTACAATATTACAAATCACACTCTAGGCCTCAATTTCCATCTTCAACTAGGCTTGGAACAACCCCTAAGCAGATGTTCTAGTCTAGCGAGAAGATGCCAGGGGTTTCAGTTTGCAGTGGAGGTAAGAAGAGGTTCTGAGGACTGTGTAAGGAACATCTTATGTTTACTATGCCCTGGGATCTTTCCAAATCCCAGAGCATAATAAGGGACATTCAATTAGAAAAAATACATATGCATACTGCAAATTTAATTCTCAGTGAAATCAATGCAATTTGGTGAATTTGAATCTCGTTAGATCTGCTCATCTGTACTCCAGCTGTTCCTAAACTGGATGTTTTATTGATTTGAATCAATGTTGAATAGTTGAAACAAGTAATTGTTCTGCTTATTCCTATTTACCTGTGCACTATGTGGTGTGACCTGCCTATTCAGTTGTCTTTGGTGGGCGGTAACAGACCATGCATGCTCTGTAGGCAGTAGATCGTGAAGTGCGGCTGATAACCACTTTGGGTGGTACTCATGACGCGATATGATCCTCCCATAAGCTGTTGGTGTACAGTGACCTTAGATGTGGGTTCCACAGTTTGGAAATGGTTGTGAGTGCGTTCCATAGTGGTGTCCCGCATGTGAATACTTTGTGACCTGAACTCTACTCACCTGACATCATCATAAAGGATATTAACATGTAAGTGTACTTTGTTTAATAAGGACGAATGTGACTCATTTGTTTATACCATTCAGGGCTTCTATGATGCTGTTGGTCCTTAGATGGCGTGTTAAAACAATAGGGTATTTATACTCTCAAGAATTTATCTCCTATACTGGTCCATTGAGCATGAGGCTTTAATAACTTTATGTGTAATAAGTCAGGTTTAGATTAGGATGCTGCTTATTCTGCCCTGATGAGCCTTATGGGCAAAACATGTTGGGAGGCACGTAGGCACTATCAAGGGTTAGCCGCAGTGGACTTTCTTTGTCATGTCTTGAGTCTTTTTCTAAGAGGGACAGTAATTTTGTGCCTTGCTAGGGTAAGCTTTTGTACAATATATATCCGCCTGCATGTACTGGTTATACTGATATGTGGAAGGACGCTGAATGTCTGAGGACCCCCAAAAAATGGGTGAGAATATTCCTATTTGTACATATCTTTGAACCTTAAATGTATATCTCTAGTACTTATGTAACCATTGTTCACTCAGAGTTGTTATGTTTGGCTAGCAGGTTATAGTTGACATTTTGTTGGTTTATTTCCCATGGCACTTGTTTGCTATTTTTGTGAGAATAATTTCCTTATTGACCATTTGACAAGGATCATTTGGTCATAGTGTCCTCCCCTTTAGAGATACTATAGCATTCTATTTTTGCACTTCTGGTTTGTCTGTATATTCACCACACGGTTTTAAGTAAATTAGTGGGAGTTTGTTCTCCCCTTTTTAATAATAATAATAATAATAATAATAATTTATTCATTTATATAGCGCTATTGATTCCATAGCACTTTACATACATGAGTTTAAGGTACTTAATAAAAGTTATGTTTTAATTACCTATTACACATGTGCAACTTCTTAAAATGAGATACAAGGAAAGCTGACGACAATAATTTGTTTGTATTTTAAATAGCTCATAATGAATATCAAATCCTGTAAACAGCAAACTTGCATTTCTGCACCATTTTTTATGCATTTTACTAATATAACCTATTTGGTATGCAGTGATTAAGCCATGTACTTACCCATTAGCAGATTGTCATCTTAAGGGATTTAGTGTGCCATTTGCATTTACTGGTATGCCACAGCAAGAAATCCAATTAACATAAACGTTGTAGAAAATCAAGCAGCACAAGAAAGGTTGTATCATCTTTGACATTTGGTTCTGGAAGCTCTTAAATATCCCCCAGGCTAGAAACCAGTTGAGCAAAGTTCCAAATCTTACAGCAGAGAAGATGACAAGCATTTGCAGACATGTTATTTTTTTTCTTAAATGAATCCATTAGTTTAAAGAAAATATCATACATTATAGATAAATAATAGACTCACACAGGGCTGGACTGAAATTCAAATTCAGCCCTGTGAGAAAGCTGTGGCTAAATAAGTTCAATAGAGTCTTACCCCAACAAACAGAAAATGTGTGCTCAGAGCTGTTCGCTCACCTTGTTAGGTTGTGTGACCCACAACCAGTTACAAAAACCCAGATAGCTGCTACAGAATCCACGTGCACTAAAGCAGATGGGTCAGCAGGAACCGGATCAAGTTAGTGAAAATCACCTGCACTACTGTGCAAAGATGAACGTCTAAAACTGAGGTCTGATAAATTAAAAGGTCATTTATTCAACGTGTTTCAAAGTGTTTACCCACTTCTTTTGGAAATCCACTGATTGACACCCACTTCTTCATCAGGAAATCCACCGATTGTAAATCGGTGGATTTCCTAATGAAGCAGTGGGGAAACAGTTTGAAACGCGTTGAATAAATCACCTTAATTTATCAGACATCAGTCTTTTGTCTTTGCATAGCAATGCAGGTGATTTCCACTGACTTCCGGTTCCTGCTGACTCAAATTCAGCCCTGGCATTGAAAACACACAGGCCTACTTGCTATGAAGTAAATATGAAATATGTTTGTTGGTTTGTGGATTACAAATGATGTAAAGAATGCTGTAAAGCCAGAATAACACTTTGTGAAATTTAAAGGGAACCTATCAGGTCAGATCACACTATTTACCAGTAAATATTGGGGTTGATCTGCAGGTTAAAAGTATTAGGAAGGTGCCCCAATGCTGTACTGAAAGTGTGGAGCCAGAGAGAAAATAAACTATTTCTCTCTTGAGTCCCTGGCTTTCAGTCATGCAGGTATGCCCAGAGCAATTTACCGTCACTGCCCACAGCAGTAAGATGTACCTATGTTGACTAACAGCTAGCTATGCACTGATATACAGGCATCTGTCAAACAAAGAAAGAATGTGGTGAGCAGGGACCATATCTGCCCCTGAAAGTGACCTCACTACCAGGGGTGGGGCTTGTCTTTGGTATTCCCCGTTCTGTCTTTATGACCAAGGTTACACATTTTGGTTAATCCCTGCTGAATATTGCCAGCTGGCCCTAAGCCCGGGGTTTATAATGTGGAGCTAATATTAGACCTGGCCATTATGAACCTGTAAGTAAAAAATATACACCATAAAAAAAATTATTTTGAAAAAAAAAACACAAACACATGACTCATTCCTTTGCTCATTATTTCCACACAAACCCTCCACAATCCTATACGATGTCAGATCATGGTGGGGCACAAAACTGATTGAGTTTCAGGTCCTGATGTGAGCGGACTGCTGCAGGAAAGTTCACCTCAGGTCAGAGAGCCGTGTCGCTCTAACTGACCTCAGGTGACCCGGACTGTGATGTCACCCTTCTCACATTGGGGGCCAAAACGATGGGAAGAGGCATGTGTTTATGTTTTTTTTAACAAATAAAAATTTTTCCATGATGTGGTTTATTTTAACTATTTACTTACAGGTTCACAATAGCCAGGTCTAGTATTGGCCATAACTTATGAACCTTGGACTTAAGGCCAGCTGGCAAAATTCAGCTGCCATTAACTCCTTTATTACTATTACCCAGTCTGCCAACCCCACAGGACAGCTAGAAGAATCGGTACAGCTACAGAAAAACCGTGCTTGTAATAATGCGCCATTCCAGCCCTAAGCTGCCTAGTTGTACCTAACTGGAAACCAAAAATATAGTGAAGCGCTATGTCATTTTTTTTTTCAATTACTGCACGTAAAAATTTTAAAAAAGGGGCTCCTCTGTATGTTACTTACCAGCCAGGTAAAACTAGGTAGCTGGGAGTGGGTGGCAGCCCGTACCTGCTTGCTATACCTGTGCTAGTGACCAAAAAGACCACAGCACAAAATAATGGTCATATGCTATTTTTATCTGAATTGGTAACAGATAACTGTAGAGGAGGCAGCCTTACATGCTGCTGACCCTATGTAATAAGAAAGTTTTGCTGTAAAAAATATAGTCTTACTGTGGTTCAGAAGGCATAGTACTGCGAAGTTAGTTAATAGGGAAAAAGTTTTCTTTTGAATGGAGTGAATAGACCATACTGTGTCAAGAATCGGACAAAGCTGAATAGGTAAAGCATAAGGCCCCGTTACATGGCACGACATCGTTAACAATATCGCTTAAACGTCACGGGTTTGGAGTCGTTCAAGCGACATTGTTAGGACGTCGTTGTGCGTAACACCGAGATTCAACTACAATAAGTCGTTGGATCGGTGATTGCAGGTTTGAGAACATGCTCTCAAATCACACGATCAACGATCAGCCAACCTGGTATATCGTTGTGTGTGACCCCCTGGTGGTGCCTGGTGCTGCCGGACCCCTGGTGGTGCCTGGTGCTGCCTGGACCCCCTGGTGGTGCTGGGCCCCCCTGGTGGTGCCTGGTGCTGCCGGGCCCCCCTGGTGGTGCCTGGTGCTGCCGGGCCCCCCTGGTGGTGCCTGGTGCTGCCGGGCCCCCCTGGTGGTGCCTGGTGCTGCCGGACCCCTGGTGGTGCCTGGTGCTGCCGGGCCCCCCTGGTGGTGCCTGGTGCTGCCGGGCCCCCCTGGTGGTGCCGGGCCCCCTGGTGCTGTCGGGCCCCCTGGTGCTGCCGGGCCCGGCTGTTGTTTCCACCTCTTTTTGAAACTCCCGTCTCCTGTGGTACTCTGACGTGCCAGCCAGAACGTCATATATGTGCATTGTGGGGATTTATGACATGTACGGGCAGCTTCAATATGTGCACTGGGCATGCGCCGGAGCCCGGCCGAACATGTGATCAGCCCCCACAATGCACCGGGCCGGATATGACGTTCGGGCTGGTGTGACAGAGTACCAAAAGAGGCGGTAACAACCATGGCTTGACCCCCCTAGTTTTGATCTTGGGTACGCCCATGGCTGCACACCCGCGGCACTATTCTGTCATTGAGTCCCGTGGTGCTGTCGGGTGTCAGCTGTGCTCAGTGGCGTAGCGGGGGGGGGGGGCCCACAGGCGGCACTTGTGTGGGGGCGGCACGCGGCAGCAGCAATTCCTCTCCCTCCTTGGGAGAAGCGCCACTGCAGGACCTGTCAGAGCGACCGCGGTGATCACTTCATGATAGGACCTGTGCGGTGACGTCACTTCCCGCACAGCCGCATGCGGCCCCCACTTCACTTCCGGCCGTTCTGGATCCTGGAGGGAGGCTGATATTCATTGAATTTAACCAGTGACTCCTGACTCCCTGTCCTTAACAGGTACACTAAGTGGCTCCATGGAGATGAATGCTGTATATAGCATATGGGATATGGGTCATATGCTATATACAGCATACAGAGGAGAAGAGGACAGGGGGGCAGAAGGACAGGAACAGGGGGGCAGGAGGACAGGAACAGGGGGGCAGGAGGACAGGAACAGGGGGGCAGGAGGACAGGAACAGGGGGGCAGGAGGACAGGAACAGGGGGGCAGAAGGACAGGAACAGGGGGACAGGAGAAGAGGACATGGGGGCAGAAGGACAGGAACAGGGGGACAGGAGAAGAGGACAGGGGGACAAAAGGACAGGAACAGGGGGACAGGAGAAGAGGACTGGGGGACAGAAGGACAGGAACAGGGGGACAGGAGAAGAGGACAGGGGGGCAGGAGGAGTGGGGCAGTGTATGGTGATAGTGGCGGCTGTACCAGGTATCTCTGCCTCCATGCGGCAGTCTCCACCTTCTTGTGTTGGCAGGGTGTGGCATGCTGGGAATTGTAGTTCTCCTGCCTGTTCGGATGTTATTGTATGGTTTCTGGGGAGTGTGTTGGGTGCTGGGAGTTGTAGTTCTCCTGGGCGGGCTCAATGTTCTCCCGCCGCCTGTCTGTGGTTATTGTGCCTCTTCTGGGATGTCCTCAGCTCCGTGCTGTGCACAGACAGTGTACCACCATGTCCCCAGCTCCGTGCTGTGCACAGTGTACCACCATGTCTTCATCTTCGTGCTGTGCACAGTGTACCGTACACTGTCTGTGCACAGCACGGAGCTGGGGACTTGGTGGTACACTGTGCACAGCACGGAGCTGGGGACATGGTGGTACACTGTGCACAGCACGGAGCTGGGGACATGGTGGTACACTGTCTGTGCACAGCACGGAGCTGGGGACTTGGTAGTACACTGTCTCCCGCCGCCTTAAAATCGGTCTGTTTCTCATCCAGGAGAGTCGGATGAGTGACATCCGTTTTTTGGGCTGTTTGGCAACTGCTGTGCGAGTGTCCGACATTTTTCTCAGATTCTCAGATCACATCCGTGTGCAATCAATCTGTTCTTTCCTCAGCAGCTATTACTGTATAATCATTTACAGGAACATTTTGCAGTGTTCTGAGCTATAGAATGATATATCCGTGAAAAAAAACAGATGCCTCTCGGATGGTCAGTGTGCTGTCCGTGATTTTGTCAGACCCATAGACTTGCATTAGTGAGTCTCCCGCGGGAATTACATACTGTCGCAGCATGTTGCAACTTTTTTTCTCATCCTGAATCTGGATGAGAAAAAAGAGTCCGACACTCACCAATCTGCCCTCAGAGATTGATTGCAATGTGAGAAAATCACACATTAAACTCATCAGAGTTTCACCCCAGTGTGTCCGTACCCTAATGCTAAAATCCATATAATAATCCTACTGGTATGGGGAGGATTTATGGCTCAGTTAGTACACTCCATACTTCTTGTTATTAACCAGTTAATGCTCTCTTGTCCACCACACTGCAGTGTCAAAAGAGGACGACAGCGAGACAGACAGCAACATGGCATCAGAGAGCCCCTGACCTTGAAATAGAAGATCCTCAGATCCCGGTATTGTGACATAATATTAAGAATAAAGGTTTTTTGCATTTATATTGCATTATGAACTCCACAGCACGGCGGCGAAAATTGCTCCGGCCCCGGGCCCTCCTTCACTCCGGCTTGTTGCCATACACTGGGGTTGTGCAGAGGTGGCAATTGCACCCCTTCTCTTTGTGTTTTAGTATAGTAGTTATATTCTTGTATATAGGGGCAGACAGTGTATGCTATGTACACTTCAAGATTATCAACAACCAAAGTGGCGGCAAATTTTACGACCGCCCCGAGCGCCACAAACAGTTGCTACGCCGCTGGCTGTGCTGCACACCCGCGGCACTATTCTGGCACTGAGTTTCAGGAGGGGGGGGCCCCAAAAAATTTCTTGCAACAGGGCCCACTACAGTCTGGGTCCGCCCCTGGCACAGCGTTACCTGCTGCTAACGCTGTGCACTGAGGAAGACATGTCTAAGCTTAGTGGAGAACCTGCCTAACTGCTGCCTGTACTCTGCCTTTACTAGGGAACCTGCCTGACTGCTACCTTTGCTGGGGAACCTGCCTGACTGCTGCCTGTGCTGGGGAACCTGCCTGACTGCTGCCTGTGCTGGGGAACCTGCCTGACTTGTGCCTGTGCTGGGGAAAGTGCCTGCTGCCTTTGCTACCTGACTGCTGCCTGTGCCAACTGCCTGAGCTGCCTGACTGCTGCCTGTGCTGGGGAACCTGCCTGACTGCTGCCTGTGCTGGGGAAAGTGCCTGCTGCCTGTGCTACCTGACTGCTGCCTGTGGCTACTGCCTGTGCTGCCTGACTGCTGCCTGTGGCTACTGCCTGTGCTGCCTGACTGCTGCCTGTGGCTACTGCCTGTGCTGCCTGACTGCTGCCTGTGGCTACTGCCTGTGCTGCCTGACTGCTACGTGTACTGGCTACCTGCTGCCTCTGAGCACTGCCTGACTGCTGCCTGTCACTACTGCCTGTGCTGCCTATGCTTTCTGACTGTTATGTGTGACTACAGCCTGTGCTGGCTGACTGCTACATGTGACTATTGAATGTGCTGGCTGGCTGACTGACTGCCTGTGACTGCTGCTTGACTGCTGCCTATGCTGCCTGACTGCTTCATGTGACTGTTGCCTATGCTACCTGATTGCTGACTGTGACCACTGCCTGATTGCTGCCTGTCACTACAGCCTGTGCTTTATGACTTGCTACATGTGACTGCTGCCTGTGCTGGCTGTCTGGCTGCCTGTGACTGCTGCCTGACTGCTACATGGGACTACTCTCTGTGCTGCTGCCTGATTGCTGCCTGTGACGGCTGCCTGACTGCTGCCTGTGACTACTGCCTGTGCTGCCTGACTGCTACATGTGACTACTGTCTCTGCTAGCTAACTGCTGCCTGTGCTGCCTGACTGCTACATGTGACTACTGCCTGTGCTGCCTGTGACTGCTGCCTGACTGCTGCCTGTGCTGCTTGACTTCTGGCAGTGACTGCTGCCTCTGCTGCCTGACTGCTGCCTGTCTGGGACTTATCTTCTCCTCCTCTTTCTCACTCTCTGCTCAGCTCCTCTGTTCACAACACCATGCAGGGCTGACGACAGATTTTTGTGGGCCCCGGGCGAAAGAGTCTCAGTGGGCCCCTTTAACACTCACACACAGCACTGCTACATGCTCAATACATGCACATACAGATAGGCAAAGCTCTGCTACATGAACTCTACATACCCAGGTCTGCTACATGTACAATACATGCACATACAAACACACACAAAGCTCTGTTACATGCACATACAAACACCCAGCTTTGCTCACATATACAATACATGCAAATACAAACACACACAGATCTGTTACATGCACATACAGATACACACAGCTTTGTTACATGCAAACACAGATATACAGCTCTGCTACTCGGACACTATATACTCAGCTCTGCTACATGTACAATACATGCACATGAAAACACACACATCTCTGTTACATGCACAATACATGCACATACAGATACACATACAGATATACGCACAGACATACACACACAGATAGAGGTCACTTGGGTAATAGTGATCATAACTTAATAGGCTTTCAAGTATCCTTTACTAAGACGTGTAGTAGAGGGGCTACAAGGACACTAAACTTCAGGAAGGCAAATTTCCAACGGTTGAGAGATGATCTTAGTGCAATAAACTGGGACGATGTCCTGAGACATAAAAGTACACAACACAAATGGGAGATGTTTATTAGCATCCTGAATAGGACCTGTGCACAATATATACCCTATGGGAATAAGCATGCTAGAAATAGGAGGAAACCACTATGGCTAAATAAAGCGGTAAGAGGTGCAATATGTGACAAAAAGAAAGCATTTAGGGAATTAAAGCAAGTAGGTAGTGATGAGGCATTAAATAAATACAGAAAATTAAATAACATTTGTAAAAAGCAAATCAAGGCAGCAAAGATTGAAACAGAGAGACTCATTGCCAGAGAAAGTAAAAAGAATCCCAAAATATTTTTTTAACTACATAAATAGTAAGAAACTAAAAATTGATGGTGTTGGCCCCTTTAAAAATAGTCTTGGTGAAATGGTGGATGAGGATGAGGAAAAAGCCAATATGCTAAATTACTTTTTTTCAACAGTATTTACACAAGAAAATCCCATGGCAGACAATATGATCAGTGATAACAAAAATTCTCAATTAAATGTCACCTGCTTAACCCAAGAGGAGGTACGGCATCGTCTAAAAATCACTAAAATTGACAAATCCCCGGGCCCGGATGGGATACACCCCAGAGTGCTGCAGGAATTAAGTACTGTCATAGATAGACCATTATTTTTAATATTTAAAGATTCCATAATAACAGGGTCTGTACCACAGGACTGGCGTATAGCAAATGTGGTGCCAATATTCAAAAAGGGGACAAAAACTGAACTTGGAAATTATAGGATATTAAGCTTAACCTCTACTGTGGGTAAAATCCTAGAGGGTTTTCTAAGAGATGCTATACTGGAGTATCTGAAGAAAAATAACCTCATGACCCATTATCAACATGGTTTTACGAGGGACCGTTCCTGTCAAACTAATCTAATAAGCTGCTATGAAGAAGTAAGTTCTGGACTGGACCATAGAAATGCAGTGGATGTGGTGTATATGGACTTTTCAAAAGCTTTTGATACGGTGCCACACAAAAGGTTGATACATAAAATGAGGGCAATGGGGATAGGGGAAAATTTGTGTAAGTGGGTTAAGAACTGGCTTAGTGATAGGAAACAAAGGGTGGTTATTAATGGAACACACTCAGAATGGGTCACAGTTAACAGTGGGGTACCACAGGGGTCAGTGTTGGGCCCGCTTCTATTTAATATATTTATTAATGACCTTGTAGGGGGCATACAGAGTAGAATCTCAATATTTGCTGATGACACTAAACTCTGCAGGGTATTCAATACAGAGGAGGACAATTTTATATTACAGGAGGATTTATGTAAACTAAAAGCTTGGGCTGCTAAATGGCAAATGAGCTTTAATGGGGATAAATGTAAAGTCATGCACTTGGGCAGAGGAAACAAAAGGTATAATTATGTGCTTAATTGTAAAACACTGGGCAAAACTGTCACTGAAAAAGACCTGGGTGTATGGGAAGATGACAAACTCACATTTAGTGGCCAGTGTCAGGCAGCTGCTGCAAAGGCAAATAAAATAATGGGATGCATTAAAAGAGGCATAGATGCTCATGAGGAGAACATAATTTTACCTCTATACAAGTCACTAGTGCGACCACACTTAGAATACTGTGTACAATTCTGGTCTCCAGTGTATAAGAAAGACATAGCTGAACTAGAGCGGGTCCAGAGAAGAGCGACAAAAGTCATTAGAGGACTAAGGGGTCTGAAATACCAATACAGGTTATTAAACTTGGGGTTATTTAGCTTGGAAAAACGAAGGCTTAGGGGTGATCTTATAATAATGTATAAATATATGAGGGGACAGTACAGAGACCTTTCTAATGATCTCTTTACTCTTAGGCCTGAGACTGGGACAAGGGGGCATCCTCTACGTCTGGAGGAAAGAAGGTTTAATCATAATCACAGACGCGGATACTTTACTGTAAGAGCAGTGAGACTATGAAACTCTCTGCCACATGATGTTGTAATGAGTGAGTCACTACTAACATTTAAGAAGGGCCTGGATGCCTTTCTTGAAAACTATAATATTACCGGTTATACATACTAGATCCTTTGATAGGGCGTTGATCCAGGGATCTAGTCTGATTGCCGTATGTGGAGTCAGGAAGGAATTTTTTCCCCCAATGTGGAGCTTAGTGTTGCCACATGGAGTTTTTTTTGCCTTCCTCTGGATCAACATGTTAGGCTATGGGTTGAACTAGATGGACTTAAAGTCTTCCTTCAACCTTAAAAACTATGTTACTATGTTATGTTACTATGTTACTATATACACACACATACAGATAGACACACACACACATATACAGATATACACACAGGCACAGATACCTACAGATATACACACATGTACAGATATACAGACACACAGATATACAGACATACATACAGATATACACACACACAAACAGATATACAGACACATACAGATATACACACACATACAGATATACTGACATACATACAGATATACACATACATACAGATATACAGACACATACAGATATACACGTACATACAGATATAAACAAACACATTCAGATATACACACACATATACAGATATACAGACATAGATACAGATCTAAACATACATACACATATACACACATACAGATATACACACATATACAGATATACACATACATACACATATACAGATATACACACACATACAGAAATTCACACACATACAGATAAACACACACATACAGATATACACACACATACAGCTATACACACACATACAGATATACACACATACAGATTATAATTGTACATTGCAGTTCTGCTGAGTGCAGAGTGATGTGCAGGAGCCGCCAATATAATGGGTATAACAACAGCTACCAGGTATTTACATATAGCTGAAGGGTGGGTGGGCCCCTGAAATCAATTTCCCTGCTGGGCCCCAGACACCCCAGTCCGACCCTGGTCCCACCACATATGGGGTATCAGTGTATTCAGGATAAATTGCTCAAGAACATTTTTGTGGAAAATATTAACTTTTTCAATTTCGCATCTCAACGTTATAAAATTTTGTGACGCACATAGAGGTTCAAAGTGCTCACCAGACACCTAGCTAAAATCATTGAGGGAGTCTAGTTTCCAAAATGGGGCCACTTGTGGGGGGTTTCAACCATGTGGGCACATCAGGGGCTCTCCAAACACGACATGTTGGCAGCCAATGATTCTAGCAACTTTTTCGTTCAATAAATCAAATGGCACTCCTTACCTGTCGGCGCCGCCGGGAGGTCGCCTGGTTTCAGAGCACTGCTCTGAAACAGGCGACCGATCTGGGGCGATGTGCACACATCACCCCATGTAACCGTCCGCCGGCGACCTGTCAGGCGATGGGAGCCATAGGCTCCCATTGTCCTGCATCGACGCTTGGGTTTTCAGACACCCCGGCGGCGATGCCGCTTGTCAGCTCGCCGGCGCGGCACTGGAGATGTCGCCCCATGTAAATGGGGGACAGCAATGCTGGCGGGGCGCCAAAAAAACGTGCGCGCACCCGTCAGTCGCTGCCGACATCTCCAGCCCCGTCGCCAGGTGTGACGGGGCCTTTAGGAGTTAATCATTTAGTGGTGACTATTATTTTTGATTAAATGATTAAGGTGTAACATGCAATGCCACATAAAAACACTCTTCAAAATGTAATGACACCTTTAAATGTATACCAAAAATACTTTGCTTTTGATATTTTGTATTGTAGTAATGCAATGCATAGTAAATCCAACATGACTGTTCTTTCTATGAATGACTGCACAAAGCACAGTATCTGAATAGCAACATACACCAAAATCATCAGGTTCAGCTCACGTTCATCTAATTTGCTTTGACTAACGAAGTCGTTCTCATTGCAACATTATTTTATCTTGAAGACTTACAAAAAGATAGTGAGACATGAGATAAACTTAACAAAAAGAAGGAAGAATAACTTCTAACCATTCCCATGGCTACCTGTCAGTCAATATAGAGAAAGGATAGCAAGAAGACTCAGTCAGCATAACTTAACTTGATATCCCCCATTGAAAGCAGTGTTATGTACGTCCTGTTTGGCACCAGGGGTGTAACTACAACAGGTGCAGGAGTTGCAATCGTACCTGGGCCCTGGAGCCTAGGGGGCCCCAAAACTCCCTTTGGTCTAAAAAAAATACTATTGCTATTAAGTCCAAGTATAGAAAACAAATAGGCGGCACTCACCGTGTGTTCGTAGGTGCTTTCTTTATTGAAGAGGTGCGGGGAGGGGGTGCATGAAGGTACAGACGACAGGTCCTGTTTCGCGGTTTGCCCGCTTCTACAGGTCACTGAGACCTGTAGAAGCGGGCAAACCGCGAAACAGGACCTGTCGTCTGTACCTTCATGCACCCCCTCCCCGCACCTCTTCAATAAAGAAAGCACCTACGAACACACGGTGAGTGCCGCCTATTTGTTTTCTATACTTGGACTGTAAATGCTTGACTGGCTGATGCAGGCGTAGCACCACCAGGTGGCTGGGGATAAGACAGCGGTCTGTCTTTATGGAGAAATAAGAAAGACCAATAGCCCTGAAGGTGCCCGGTGCCCCTACCTTTCTATACACGTATTGCTATTAAGTATTTGCAATAATAGGGGGCCTCGTTGGAGCTTTTGCATCGGGACCCATGAACTTCAAGTTACGCCACTGTTTGGCACTAATAATAGCAGTAATAGCAGTAATTTTTGGCCAGTCGGAGTTCAGTGGTATTATTTAGACAGTCTCTAGCAGTACTGTTTATATATGTATGGTAATTAGTGATGAGCGAGTAATAAGATATTCAGGTTTGAATTGTTCTAACCAAATACTTTGAACTGTTTAGTATTAAGATCCAATTGTGTTCCCCATTGACTTCATTGGATTCAGTACTCGCTCATAGTATTCAGTTAGAGCTATCCAAACCCGAGTATCTTACTACTCACTCATCACTAATGGTAATGTTATACAGGCAATGTGGTAGTAATGTTTGGTCACTGTTTTCTAATATAAATTTGTTACTGATGATTGCTGATCAATTGAATTATGGAGTCTGGCATCATGATGATCTTTCATTCAAATTAATAGCACTGGGAATTATTCAGAGAAAAGAAATTTCCATTGCTTGTGACAGAAACTTTACCAAAAATGATAAGTTATTAATCACAGGGCATTGAAGAGAACTGTTGTGCAGATAAGGTACCATAATTAAGTATTTAAAATGACTCCTTAACTAAAGGGGTGGCAGCTTTGTCTCCAGTAATACATTTGTTTCTAGTCAATGATTGATTTATTGCAACCAACAGAGCAATTGACTGGGCAATAATTTCGGGATATTACGTGTTTATCTGCTAAATATGGGATAATTCATTGTGTACAGTCACATAAGTAATTAGGAATCATTAGACAATCCTTTCAGTCAAACTCAAATTTGTATTGATTTTCTTGCATTATAATGTCGCTAACCAATGTTAATGAGCTTAGGAAATTATTATTTAATTAAGGCCGGCTTCACACTTCGGCGTGATCCGGTCCGGTGCTGTCCGGAATGACCCAGACAGCCATGGACCGGATCAGCACACAGGACTGGGGGGTTAATATGCCCTCCGGTCCGGTGTGCAACGCACGCAGGTCCCGCTGCTAAGTCAGGACCGCGGGCGCTGCGGTCCTGACCTGTCAGTGGCTGCAGCTGCGTGCGCTGCACACCGGACCGGAGGACATATTAGCCCCCCAGTCCTGTATGCCGAGCCGGTCCGCGGCTGTCTGGGTCATCCCGGACAGCACCGGACCGGATCACGCCACAGTGTGAAGCCGGCCTTAGATATAACTTTTGACAGCCAAAATTATAATTTAATCGGCACAGTTCTGTATTCATGCACGACAGTGGGGAATTTTCTATCATGGATTATCCTACATCGGAATTGCTATAGGTGGGATGTATGTTATAAAGTTAGATTGTGATCACAGTTGTCTGTCTTCACATACAAGATGATAAAAACAGATTAGGCAGCAAGACCTTGCAAACAAGTTTACATATTTTTTTTACTATTAGAGATGCTTAGCCTTGAGCTTCCTTTAAAGCCCTTTATGTAAAAATATTGCATATTGAAATATATGTAGCTTTAATTATTGTTGGAATAATGAATGTTAACAGTACAGTCTGTGAATGCCACTGTGACCTTTCTATCCCATAGTGGCACTGCTGTGACCTTTCCCCAATAATAATGTGACTTAGAAATTATATTAACTTTCATTGCCCATTGATAAGGGATAATCAATACCCAGATTTAGCATTGTGTTCTTGAAAAAACAAGCAAATAAGTCCCTAGTATCAAAGCAAACAAAAATCTTTGATTTCCAAACTTTCCACAAAGTTGATGTATTGCAAATCAATTGTCAAGAAATGGTTTTGATATACTCCAAATAATTTACTTATATATTCATAATGATAATCTGTCAGCAGGTGTTAGCATCTTATCTGAAAGCAGCCTAATGTAGGAGCAAAGAGCCTGATTTCAGAGATGTGTCACTAAAGGTACCTTTACACGCCGCCACAACAGGATGGATACCAACTGCTACTTCACGTGCACGAGCACGGCCAAACGGTTACAAACGGGAAACGCACCCTCTTTACACGCCGCCACAAGGTACGCTACATTTACAGCTAGCTGCATCGCCGGGTGTCTCAAGTAGCCATCTGTAGCTCAGCGTACCTCATTTACACAACGCTACAACAAGCTAATATGGGCAGACCTGGTGCAGCAGGGACAGCACATAGGCGTGCCACAATTGTGGATTACAAGACGTCCGTACGGTGATAGGACAAAGCCAGAACATCATGATTGGGCAGGCATCGCAGGAGGCTGGTTAATACAGCACGCTCGAGCAATTGTGTAGTGTGACTGGTCAGCTCCTTAAATATGCCGCCCTATGCAGCGACTACCAATCGTCATGCAGGAGCTTCCACCAATGATCGCAGATGGGGCGCGGTAACACGGAGCCTGGGTGACGCCTTAGCTACATTGCAGCTACATCGCCGGGTGTCCAGAGTTCCCTTCTGTGGGTTCTTTACACGCCGATACAGCTCGCTACAATCGGCGATGTAGCCATCTGTTTATGGGCAGTGCACGGATACAGATGTATCTGTAGCCGGCTGTGTCGTCCCGTCTTCAGACGCCGCTACTACGGGCGATATTGGCGCCACAAGCTTTATTTGTAGTCTGTAGCGGGTTGTATGCATCCTGTTGTGGCGGCGTGTAAAGGTACCTTTAGGCTGCTTTCACATCTGCGGTGAAGTGTAATTCCCGGCAGATCCTACAGATGTCGCCACATCTGCCGAGCAACGGCCGACTTGCGGCACCAATCCAGCAAACCCCATTCATTCTCTATGGGGCTCGCGGTCGGGTGTGGCAAGTGCGGTATTACCGGATCTGGCATGAGCGGCCCTTGCAGCACATGCCCCTGCCCCTGCTAGCAGCGTTTTTTTGCAGTGACGCAAGCGCCGGATTTGGCAATACAGCACTTGTCACACCCGACCTCAAGTCCCATATAGAATGAATGGTGTTTGCCGGATCGGTGCCGCAAGTTGGCCGTTACACAGCAGATGCAGCGACATCTGTCAGATCTGCCGCAAATTACACATATGCACAGATGTGAAAGGGGCCTTATTAGGATGTGTACTGCAATTTCAATACAATCGTTATTCTATCAGCAGAAGAATATGACAAGAGGTGTAGATCTCATGTGTATCAGGTTAATCTATATAACGCCGCCACCCCACTGATTGGCAGCTTGCTGACAATGTACAGTGTACACCGGAGGTTGACGGTCAGGGGTGTGGCTGGGGTTATACAGAGAGCAAAATTCTTAGCTCTGCAAAATCTACATCAGTCAAAATAGAGATACAATAAAAATTGCACCAAGCAATCCAGTAAGTGATACATTGCTGGAATCAGACTCTACATTATGCTGCTATCAGATTCCATAGCAAAGTCCTGCTGACAGATTCCTTTTAAATGAAGATAAAAGCAGAAGCATAAATGGATGCAAGGGAGTGCAGTGGAACATGGGCCTTGAAGTTTAAAGGCTACAAAGTCCTTTTTGGCCATGTGAAAATCTTGATTTGAATAAAGACCTGTGATAGTTCTGAATCGTATTGGAGATTTTGCATTGGTGCTCACGATCTTCAAGTTACTAAACTAGAGGGAAGAGTCAACACACAAGTTAAACTCTAGTGGACTAACAATAATTTATTATTACAGTCAATAAAAGTTACTCATTCCTTGTTATTAAGAAATGATTGCACAAGACTGAACTCACATTGTATTAATAATTTAGTAGCCTAGATGATAGAAAGCACCATGTTTAGGGGTAATCTATCCCTACAAAATTGTATATTTTTATTGATTTCTTTAAAATATTTGTTACTTTAAAATATAGGATTCCAATACATGTTACTGCGTACAATACAGCTACATACATCTACAATTGTAACTCATTGTAAAAACAAATGAAAACTGACAGTCTGTGAATTAGTGGACAGTTGGTAACCCCCCCTCCCCCACACACAAACATCATCAGGCATGCCATCTGACAGACAGATACTGAAAGGCTATCACACACTTTTGCTATTAAAGTGAAAAAGAATTTTGAATTTAAGTTCAGATTCCACGTAGAAGCTAAGAAAAATGCAAGTGAACAATATGTCATTGACATACTTGCTTATTTATTTCAACCTAAAGTACAGTGGCATTGCAAAGTGACATTTAATTTATTGGAAAATAATTTGACTCTTGTAAACATGTCTGCATTTTTATAAACATGCCATAAACTTGTAAGAATATTTCAGAAGACTAAGCCTTTCGAAGGTCACTTAACATGTCTTAGGGTGGGTTCAGATGGCTGTTTATCATGGACCATTATGGACTGCAATGCTTGGACTGACCATATTGGAGTGCACCGTCTAGGATATTTGCTGACTGATTTTCAGCTAATAAACATGCTGGGGTTGCTTGCCAGTCATAGTAATGCCATATCTGTCTTTGATAATGGCATTACTGTGATTGACAATCACAGTATAACCAAACAAAAAAAAGTCCTAATCAAATAAGCGATGAGGTCTGGGAGGGCTGTAAAAGGCAGACATGGAAGAAAACATGCTCAAACTGCATGGAAATAGTATGCAGACATAATGTAGACTATGTCTGCATACTGTTTTGTCATACAGTTGTCTGCTTTGAGTGACAAGACATAGCAAAAAATAAAATGTGTGGGTCCCTGGCTATTGGAGTCCAAACAGCTGAGAGCTGCAGCCTATACCACTGGGGTAATGGGCTAATATCTTATGTGTGTTGCCTCAAATCACCTTTAAAAGGTGTCAATATGTTCAGGGGAGGATCCCCCTTGATGTCAGTGTGGATTCCAGCTGGAATTGCTAATAGTGGTTGCTATGGCAATGGTGTCCTCAAGTGAATTCAGTTACTCCCGGCTTACCCAGGAGCCATAGGGAGAGCAGCGGGATAAGCTAAGTTGGGAGTAACTGAGTTCACTCGAGGACCCCATTGCCATATCAACAGCTATTAGTGGTTACTATGGCAATGGTGACCTCACCGCTTACTATATCGCAGTTCTCAGCACAGTCATTCAGTGATCAGAGACCACACGGAGCAGATGTTTTCTTCCTCCCCACGGTCTCTCATGTAGCAGTGCTGCGTGTGTTCAGAAAGAGAAAATATGAGGGTCATGGAGGGGTATGAGGGTTGGGAGGGGGTAGTAAATATGGGGTCACTAAGTGTCTCTGAGTTTAATTTAAAATAAAATGATTTGTCTCTGTGTTGTGTCTTTTTTAACTATATAATTGAGATTCTTAATGGCCGGGTTTAACTTGGCCAGATATTAAAAATCTCAGGGCTTAATACCAGCTGGCAATACAAAGCTGGTATTAACCCCTTATTACCCAGCATGCCTCAGCCACCAGGGCCCTGGTAGAGCCTGGTAAATGGTTTAGAAATGGTGCTATGATGAATGCACCATTTTCAGGGGTGGCTCCTGGCTGCTATTCTTTAGGGTGGGGGCCCTAAAACAATGGTCTCTCACCCCACTGAAAATACTAGCCCTCAACTGCCTGGTTTTTCCTTGGCTGGCAATTAAAAATAGGGTGGAGCCCAAACTTTTTTTTGCTAGCCAAGGTAAAATTACACAGCTGAGGGTGGCAGCTCGCAGCTGTCTGCTTTCACTGGGCTAGACTGAAAAATGCTGCAAAACTCCACACGTTTTTTAAAATTTAATACTATGACAGCAGGTTAGTTGCCATACACTAATGTATATGGCAACCAAGAATAATCACTGTGCAGATTGTGGAAATGCAGTCTGATTGCAACAGCAAATCACAGAGGCTCTCACAGAGTGAGTGATAATTTTAAGTGGTATCTGTGGAGAAAACCAGGCAATACAATCCCAACAGTCAAACATGATGCTGGCAGCATCTTGCTTTGGGAGTGTTTTCAGACAAAATTTTGTCTCTGAGCTCCTTCAGCAGTTCCTTTGACCTCATGATTCTCATTTGGTCTGACATGCACTGTGAGCTGTAAGGTCTTATATAGACAGGGGTGTGCCTTTCCAAATCATGTCCTATCAGTTTAATTAAACACAGCTGTACTCCAGTGAAGGAGTAGGTTCATCTCAAGGAGGATTACAAGGAAATGGATAGCATGTGACTTAAATATGAGTGTCTGAGCAAAGGGTCTGAATACGTATGACCATGTGATCTTTAACTTTTTCTTTTTTAATAAATTTGCAAAAATGTCTACATTTATTTTTTTTTTCAGTCAAGATAGGGTGCAGAGTGTACAATAATAAGAAAAAAAATGAACTTTTTTGAATTTACCAAATGGCTGAAATTAAACAGAGTGAAAAATTTAAAGGGATCTGACTACTTTACGTACCCAATGTATCTATTCTAACTTAACAGCATGGGATTGACCATGTTAAAAAACCATGTTATATGCATATCATATTTATGACCTGCGCATGACATACTAACGCTAGGTGCGGGGAAACCGCACACTGGCCTGTCATACGCATGTCATACAGGTTTCAAAAACCACCCGCTTAAAACCCGCATGACATTCTGCTACTTTTGGCAACGAGATCCAGAGCCAAAAAAAAATCAGATGTGAGCGCACTGTTATACCTATACCCGCCAGGGTAATGGCCTATTATCTTCTGTGTGCCCAGATCAAATCACCTGTAGCAGGTGTCAATATGTTCAGGAGAGGCTCCACTTTGATGCCTGTGTGCTTTCCAGCTGTACAATAGATGGTAGAGAGCTGTCAAGAGGATTTATCCCTGACAGCTAAGGAAATCTTGGTATAAGCTGCAGCTTTCAGCTGTTTGGACCCCAGTAGCTGGGGATCCGCACATTTTATTCTTTACTTTCACTAGGTCCTGTCACTCAGAGCAGACAGCTGTATGACTGAACAGCATGCAGACATAGTCTAAATTATGTCTGCATACTGTTCCCATGCAGTCTGAGCAATTTATCATCCATCTCTGTCTTTACAGCGTCCCCAGACCTCTTTGTCAGGTCCAGCAGAAAATTATTCGCATTTTCCATTGACTTAGGGTACTATCACATTAGCGTTTATTTGAAATCGCGGCAGATGCGGTGAAAAAACCCGCATCTGCTGCGATTACCGCATACCGGCTGCACTTGCGGCACGGTTGCGGCACAGTTGCGGCAAGCCCCATACAATGTATATGCGGGCTTGCGGCAGGTGCGGCAAGTGCGGTTTTGGCACTTGCGGCAGGTGCGGCAGCGAAAAAAAAAACGCTGTCAGCCGCGGCTTTTTCGCGGCCGCACCTGCCGCAAGTGCCCAAACCGCACTTGCCGCACCTGCCGCAAGCCCGCATATACATTGTATGGGGCTTGCCGCAACTGTGCCGCAACCGTGCCGCAAGTGCAGCCGGTATGCGGTAATCGCGGCAGATGCGGTTTTTTCACCGCATCTGCCGCGATTTCAAATAAACGCTAATGTGAAAGTACCCTTATATTGTACTTGCTATTCGTACAAATATGCGAGTATTACAAACTACATGTTACAAATGTAACAATTAAGAATATTTCACTACTCGATCATCCCTAGTCACAGGAAATTTGGGACTATTTTATTGTTAGTAGAGAGAACTCAGAAACATCTTTTATGGATTCAATTGTAACTCCAAAAGAACTACCCGTATATACTCGTGTATAAGCCGACCCGTGTATAAGCCGACCCCCCTACGTTTGCCCCCAAAACCTGGGAAAACCTATTGACTCGTGTATAAGCCGAGTCCCGAATACAGTATACAGGACTCAGATTCGTAAATTCGCTCAGACTCGCTCAGACTCGCTCAGAATCACTCAGAATCACTAAGACTCGCTCAGAATCGCTCAGAACCGCTCAGGTCCAGGGGCACAGAAGCTGCAGGGGCCGTGCCTGCTCAAGCACTTCTCAGGTTCAGGGGTGCAGAGGCTGCAGGAGCCGTGTATGCTTAAACACTTCCCAGGTTTAGGGGAGCAGAAGCTGCAGGGGCCGTGCAAGCTCAAGCACTTATGGTAGTAGTCTCTGCAGGTGGAGGAGAGCTTTGAGTCTCTATGCAGTGCAATATTCAAGGGTGCCCGCACTCTCTGGGCCTGTGGTGCTAAACAGTGAAGTCTATCTCTGCCTCTGTTTTCCTCCCCGGGTCTGGGGCAGTGGGATCTATGTGCACTATTATCAGGGTGGCCGTTAGTAGCAAGCCGTGGCATCAGGGACCCGCATCATAAAGTGCCGGGATATGCAGCTCTCTCGCTCCCGGTCACCAGTCTCTGCTTCTATGCCAGACAAGGGCTGCTCCCACCTTCCTGCTCCTGGCGCCACAGGCGTGCACTCACCCGGTGTCCCGTGTCGCAACGGCTCTCCTGCAGGGGCTCCGGTCGTCAGGGGGTCACGGTACCTCCGGGCGGCACGTTCCCGCTCCCTTCACACGGCCCGCTCCTGCCTCCGGTTTTCCACTGCCTCCTCGGCCCCTAAGCAGTCACGCTCGAGCACCAGCTTCTCCCGCAGCACGGCCTCGTGGGTTGCTGACTGTCTCGAGGCTGGATGGAATGGCTAAGACTCGCTCAGAATCGCTAAGACTCGCTCAGACTCGCTCAGAATCGCTAAGACTCGCTCAGAATCGCTAAGACTCACTCAGACTCGCTCAGACTTGCTACTGACAGTGGGTATCCGAGTCCCTAAAACAGTGACTCGCGTATAAGCCGAGGGGGGACTTTCAGCCCAATTTATGGGCTGAAAAACTCGGCTTATACGCGAGTATATACGGTAAGTATCTTGTACTTACCTATTCATTATATGGCACATACAGATGTAACTTTTCTAACATGACACACATGTTGGACACAAAATGCAAAATAATATCTCTATGCAAAAAACCATAACACCACCTTGACATGCCTAGTGGCTTGTGTGCTGTCTGGTGTCTAGTTAGTTTTCTGCATTAAGTTAAAGTTAAAATGCTACGTGCTAGATTAAAAAATGTTATTTGTAGATGGTTTAAAGCTGTGGAAATATAGACATCAGAGTAACTATAGAAAACAGAGGTAGAAGTTACAAGGACCCTAAAATAACTACTAAGGTTAGTTTCACACAAGCGGTTTTTTGGATTTCATGGGCATGCAAGAAAAACTTACGTTTCCCTGGATTCCCCTGGATGCCCCTGCAAAGATGCAACTGTATTCACCATCACCTGTATTATCACTCATCCGGGCTCATGGATCAATGATAAGTCTGGTGTGGGAGCAGACAGTTGCTTCTGACTTAGTACTTGTTCTTGGATCTGGGGAAAAATGACATGCCCCGCGTCATTTAGAAATGCTGCTCAGGCGCAGTTCTAAAATCCAGATCTGAAACTCGGATCCAGCGGCATCTGGAGTCCCATGGATCCGGGTTCTATATAGCCCTATTTAAAATCTACCTGCATTGCGGGTGAGTGCAGGTGTTCATGGTTTTGGTCATGAAGACCAAAATCACAACAAGATACAGATTTTGTCTCAGTGAAAAATCTGTGGACACCTGCATTCACACGGGGGAAACCATGCACAACTGGATGCACCTGCAAGTGTCTGTGGCCTCATTGAAAGTCAATGGCTAGGGTCACATTTAAAACAAGAATTGCATTCACCGCATCCGGATCCAGATGCGGTGAACGCAATGGCGGGCACACACATTTTTTGACAAAAATGTGTGCATAATACCGCACTGCAGTTGCCGGATGGCTCAGGATGTGTAATCCTGAGCCATCCGGTAACTGCATAGGTTGCTGATCCCGGCTATTGCCGGGATCAGCAAACTGTCCTATGAGTATTAAATAGTTAAAATAACTAACCAAAGTAATGTTTCAGGTCTATAGGGGGGGCTTAGACCCCCCTATAGACCGGCCGCCCACTCCAGTGGGCTGCTACTACAATATCCCCGATGGCACGGGCTCCTCGGAGCTCCGTGCAAGTTCACCTACCTCCCGCCCCCCGTATCTGTACAGAGGGGTGCCTGCACCCCTCTGTTAGAATTACCCCTAAATGTGGCATCCACAGATTACAGTAATAAATTGGTATAGTTACGGCATTATTGTAGTTCTTCACGATCTCTGTATGGGCGGGGCTTTGTTCTTCTGCCGCCGCCCATGGAATGATGATGGCCGCCTCCTCTGGCCTTCTCCCTGTCTTTTCAGGGCGGCCGCTACATGAAAGGGGCGGGGCTACGGTCGCGTCATTCCGTAGCCCCGCCCCTTTCATGACGCGGCCACCCTGAAAAGACAGGGAGAAGGCCAGAGGAGGCGGGCCATCATCATTCCATGGGTGGCGGCAGAAGAACAAAGCCCCGCCCATACAGAGATCGTGAAGAACTACAATAATGCCGTAACTATACCAATTTATTACTGTAATCTGTGGATGCCACATTTAGGGATAATTCTAACAGAGGGGTGCAGGCACCCCTCTGTACAGATACGGGGGGCGGGAGGTAGGTGAACTTGCACGGAGCTCCGAGGAGCCCGTGCCATCGGGGATATTGTAGTAGCAGCCCACTGGAGTGGGCGGCCGGTCTATAGGGGGGTCTAAGCCCCCCCTATAGACCTGAAACATTACTTTGGTTAGTTATTTTAACTATTTAATACTCATAGGACAGTTTGCTGATCCCGGCAATAGCCAGGATCAGCAACCTATGCAGTTACCGGATGGCTCAGGATTACACATCCTGAGCCATCCGGTTACTGCACAGCGGTACAGGGAAACGCTGCGAAAACTGCTGCCTGCATGATTTTTAACGCAGGCAGCAGTGCGGATACGGCCACCGGCTGGCTTGTGAAGCCATTCGGTGTTTTGCATTGGCTCCTATGAGGAGCGTTTCCTGGTCCGGTTTTGAGCTTTTTGAAAGCTCAAAACCGGATCAGGATTTAAAAAAATGTGACCCTGCCCAATGAAACTGAAAACGGATGCAGGTGCACCAAGTTTCTGACAGATTCACACGGATGCCGACAAATGCCAGTGTGAAACCAGCCTATCTTGGCCATAAAAAGTGCATCTGCACTTTGCACTTGAGAATGCACCCATTTATCAATGGAACATGTCAGATGTAGGACTATTCTGGTGAAATTGGGGTCTACGAGATTAAGTTTAAAGTCAGTTGTTTATTCAGAAACATTAAAGTGCACCTCCTATAAATGTCTACACCTGGTAGTCAGTGGAGGCAGCTCCTTATAAACATGGTATGGCTGCAGCTACAAATCAAAATTTTCCCTTTCACCCATGGATAACAAAATCAGCTCTAAGAAACAGATTTTGATGAAACTTACATTACCACAACACTTTCACATTTTTAAAGTCTGCCAAAGCTGTTACTGTTATATAAAGTGATGTCTCAAGATCATTCCCAAGTCTCTCTTAGGGTACTGTTACACGGCACGATGTTGAAACGATGTCGTCTACGATCTCGTGTGCACGCGGTCGTTTCTGACATCATTTCAACATTGCTGGTGAGATGTTACACGTCCGGATTTCGTGAACAACCAACCAACGATCCAACGATTCTCACATCGCCTGAACAATTCAGCGAGCGATGTTGGTGTTCGTTATCACCGCGTCACACATCACAATCCCAAGCTCAATATGGGCGTACTGTGTGAGAGAGGCAGGGAGATAGGCGTGCCAGAGTGTGTCATGACATGCTCCTACCACTCTGATTGGTCACCACAACTACGTTACCATTGGTCAGCCTTGTCTGCCAAGATGTCGACTACATTTACGCATTTGCCCTCTACCATTTCGCCAGTCAAGTGTCTTGTCATTTCTTCAGGGTTTTGCAAGACACTACGGCGTCGCCAAACTGGCAGACAGGAATGCTAGTGTGGTGCAGAAACTATGTATGCCTATGTGTACGTGTTGTGTTGAAGTAGGTTAGCTACACACAACACTAAGTACATATGTGTATGGATATGACGTGTCATGCATGAACTATGTGTGTGCATACATGTATGTATGTGTCTACTGATGTGTAGATATTCTCAGCTTTCTAAATGGAAGTGTCTATGTTTGTGTACAGAGACCCATGTGTCAAACCATTTAAATGGACAGGGATACAAAGAGAGAGCATACAGTGTGGGGCAAAGACCTTGATCTGTGGACTGTGCATGTGCACACAATGCTGCAATGACCCTTTACACCATTTTTGTGTTATACCTCTGTGCACAACATAGGCTGGGGTCACACATAGAAGTCCGTTTTTGGAAGTGATTTTCATCACCAATCCGTTTTTTTTTTGGGTGCTTTTTGAGCCTCCTGCACCTCTGAACGTTTTTGGACTTAGTCATTTTTTCATTTTTTTTCATTAAAAACGCATATGTGTTAACGCAGGTGCCTATATGTGCCATGCGTTAACGCATGCGTTTCCCATAGGGTCTCATGTTAAAAAAACGCATGCGTTTTTTAACTGATGCCAAAAACGTTGCTAGCAACGTTTTTGGCTCAAAAATGGATAGAGCAATGTTTTAAGGTCCAGAAAAAAAACGGACAGGGTGTTTATTACATCCAATCCGTTTTTCTGTCAGTTTTTGGACTTAGAAAAAAAAAATGAGAAAAATGAAGCCAAAAACGGACCAAGGGCTTATGTGTGACCCTAGCCTTAATGCTATGTGGTACTGCCGTTATGTAGCAAGAAAATTCTGACACAGGTTTGTACAGTTAGGTCCAGAAATATTTGGACAGTGACACAATTTTCGCGAGTTGGGCTCTGCATGCTACCACTTTGGATTTGAAATGAAACCTCTACAACAGAATTCAAGTGCAGATTGTAACGTTTAATTTGAAGGGTTGAACAAAAATATCTGATAGAAAATGTAGGAATTGTACACATTTCTTTACAAACACTCCACATTTTAGGAGGTCAAAAGTAATTGGACAAATAAACATAACCCAAACAAAATATTTTTATTTTCAATATTTTGTTGCGAATCCTTTGGAGGCAATCACTGCCTTAAGTCTGGAGCCCATGGACATCACCAAACGCTGGGTTTCCTCCTTCTTAATGCTTTGCCAGGCCTTTACAGCCGCAGCCTTCAGGTCTTGCTTGTTTGTGGGTCTTTCCGTCTTAAGTCTGGATTTCAGCAAGTGAAATGCATGCTCAATTGGGTTAAGATCTGGTGATTGACTTGGCCATTGTAGAATGTTCCACTTTTTTGCACTCATGAACTCCTGGGTAGCTTTGGCTGTATGCTTGGGGTCATTGTCCATCTGTACTATGAAGCGCCGTCCAATCAACTTTGTAGCATTTGGCTGAATATGGGCTGAAAGTATATCCCGGTACACTTCAGAATTCATCCGGCTACTCTTGTCTGCTGTTATGTCATCAATAAACACAAGTGACCCAGTGCCATTGAAAGCCATGCATGCCCATGCTATCACGTTGCCTCCACCATGTTTTACAGAGGATGTGGTGTGCCTTGGATCATGTGCCGTTCCCTTTCTTCTCCAAACTTTTTTCTTCCCATCATTCTGGTACAGGTTGATCTTTGTCTTATCTGTCTATAGAATACTTTTCCAGAACTGAGCTGGCTTCTTGAGGTGTTTTTCTGCAAATTTAACTCTGGCCTGTCTATTTTTGGAATTGATGAATGGTTTGCATCTAGATGTGAACCCTTTGTATTTACTGTCATGGATAGTGATGGGCGAATCCTAAATTACTCGGAATCGCTTGACAGTAGCGAGTCCGAGCACAGGACTCGCTACTCGTTGCGAGTCTAGCGAGTCCAATGTTAATGAATGGGGAAGCGAGTAATAGCGAGTAGTGTGAGATTTACAAATCGCAGATGTGTCCCGGAAGCTTCAGCCTGAAGCAATCCGAGTTGTGTCATTTATTTGCATTGCTAGTTTACTTTGTAAGTAATCGCTGACTCGCACAGATAAGATCCTGTCTTCTCTGTGTTCTGGATGCTCCAGCTCCAGGGTCCTAGAGCCCGCCTGCTGCCTGATGTAGCAGAGCTGAGATTGTTCTCAGTCTGCTCATTCCCTGTGTACAGACATGAATGTCTGTGCACAGAGATGATGTAGCAGAGCTGAGATTGTTCTCAGTCTGCTCATTCCCTGTGCATAGAGATCTATATATATGCACAGGGGATGTAGCAGAGAGGACATCGCGTTTTGGACTGCGTCGGACGGAAGAGGATTTTTTTAATTAAAGATGGAGTCCCTAATGGCTTTTTTTTTTATTTCTAATAAAAAATTTTCCTTGTGTTGTGTTTTTTTTAAAACAATTTAATAGAAATTCATGGCGGTCATGTCTAATATTGGCGTGACCACCATAAATTTCGGGCTTAGGGCCAGCTGATAATACAAAGCTGGCCCTAACCTCTTTATTACCCAGCGTGCCACCGCCACCAGGGCCGCTGGAAGAGCGGGGTTCAGCGCCAGAGGATGGCGCTTCAATGAACGCGCCATCTTCTGGGGCGGCTGCGGGCTGTAATTTGCAGCGGGGGGTGCCCAGAAAGCTTGGGCATCCCTGCGCTGCGGATTCCAGCCCCCAGCTGCTTAGCTGTACCTGGCTAGACATAGAAATTGCGCGGAGCCCCACGCATTTTTTTTTAATTATTTCATGAAATTCTGTGATTCTGACTCTGAGACTCTGACTCTGAAATTCATGAAATAATTAAAAAAAAATGCGTGGGGCTCCGCGCAATTTCTATGTCTAGCCAGGTACAGCTAAGCAGCTGGGGGCTGGAATCCGCAGCGCAGGGATGCCCAAGCTTTCTGGGCACCCCCCGCTGCAAATTGCAGCCCGCAGCCGCCCCAGAAGGTGGCGCGTTCATTGAAGCGCCATCCTCTGGCGCTGAACCCCGCTCTTCCAGCGGCCCTGGTAACGGTGGCACGCTGGGTAATAAAGAGGTTAGGGCCAGCTTTGTATTATCAGCTGGCCCTAAGCCCGAAATTTATGGCGGTCACGCCAATATTAGACATGACCACCATGAATTTCTATTAAATTGTTTTAAAAAAAACACAACACAAGGAAAATTTTTTATTAGAAATAAAAAAAAAGCCATTAGGGACTCCATCTTTAATTAAAAAAATCCTCTTCCGTCCGACGCAGTCCAAAACGCGATGTCCTCTCTGCTACATCCCCTGTGCATAAATATAGATGTCTATGCACAGGGAATAAGCAGACTGAGAACAATCTCAGCTCTGCTACATCATCTCTGTGCACAGACATTCATGTCTGTACACAGGGAATGAGCAGACTGAGAACAATCTCAGCACTGCTACATCATCTCTGTGCACGGACATTCATGTCTGTACACAGGGAATGAGCAGATTGAGAACAATCTCAGCACTGCTACATCATCTCTGTGCACGGACATTCATGTCTGTACACAGGGAATGAGCAGACTGAGAACAATCTCAGCTCTGCTACATCATCTCTGTGCACGGACATTCATGTCTGTACACAGGGAATGAGCAGACTGAGAACAATCTCAGCTCTGCTACATCATCTCTGTGCACGGACATTCATGTCTGTACACAGGGAATGAGCAGACTGAGAACAATCTCAGCACTGCTACATCATCTCTGTGCACGGACATTCATGTCTGTACACAGGGAATGAGCAGACTGAGAACAATCTCAGCACTGCTACATCATCTCTGTGCACAGACATTCATGTCTGTACACAGGGAATGAGCAGACTGAGAACAATCTCAGCTCTGCTACATCATCTCTGTGCACAGACATTCATGTCTGTACACAGGGAATGAGCAGACTGAGAACAATCTCAGCTCTGCTACATCATCTCTGTGCACAGACATTCATGTCTGTACACAGGGAATGAGCAGACTGAGAACAATCTCAGCACTGCTATATCATGTCTGTGAGCAGGCGGGCTCTAGGACCCTGGAGCTGCACAGAGAAGACAGCTGGACTCGGCTCGCAAAGAAACAGCAGTTATCTGCGAGTTTCCCTGCTATCACTGGCACAGTAGCCAGTGATTACTCGCGAGTCTAATGCAAACAATGGCAATCGTAGTTTTGTCAGCGTTTCTGACAAAACTAGGATTGATATTGATTTGCATTAGACTCGCGAGTAATCACTGGGAAACTCGCAGAGTACCGAGTCCTGCGAGTCCCTTACTACTCGCCGAGTAACGAGTCCTAGCGAGTAGATTCGCCCATCCCTAGTCATGGAGTCTTCTCTTTACTGTTGACTTAGAGACAGATACACCTACTTCACTGAGAGTGTTCTGGACTTCAGTTGATGTTGTGAACGGGTTCTTCTTCACCAAATAAAGTATGCGGCGATCATCCACCACTGTTGTCATCCGTGGACGCCCAGGCCTTTTAGAGTTCCCAAGCTCACCAGTCAATTCCTTTTTTCTCAGAATGTACCCAACTGTTGATTTTGCTACTCCAAGCATGTCTGCTATCTCTCTGATGGATTTTTTCTTTTTTTTCAGCCTCAGGATGTTCTGCTTCACCTCAATTGAGAGTTCCTTTGACCGCATGTTGTCTGGTCACAGCAACAGCTTCCAAATGCAAAACCACACACCTGGAATCCACCCCTGACCTTTTAACTACTTCATTGATTACAGGTTAACGAGGGAGACGCCTTCAGAGTTAATTGCAGCCCTTAGAGTCCATTGTCCAATTACTTTTGGTCCCTTGAAAAAGAGGAGGCTATGCATTACAGAGCTATGATTCCTAAACCCTTTCTCCGATTTGGATGTGGAAACTCTCAAATTGCAGCTGGGAGTGTGCACTTTCAGCCTATATTATATATATAATTGTATTTCTGAACATATTTTTGTAAACAGCTAAAATAACAAAACTTGTGTCACTGTCCAAATATTTCTGGCCCTAACTGTATGCTAAGAAATGAAATGTTTTGTGTGGCCACAAAAGTAAAATTCAGCACAACACAGAAAACATAGTTAAGTGTTATGAGCACACAAATCATATCACAATTGTAATGCAATTAAATGGACCCATTATAATCTAATAATGTTTTTGGACACAAATAAAAGGAAAAAAACAAAAAAAAAATACAACATAATTTGAAATGTAAATTGTTGTGAAAACACCCTAAGCCATTTCTTGCTGCCACGCAACAGCCCCAGGGCCATTGAAGCAGGAGCAGTAGCTGTCTATGCTGGACCTGCCATCCTGCTGACCATGGCCTTGGCTCAACGGCTAGAGTTGTGCAATACAAAGGTCGTTTGCACGCCACTCACCTGGCATGAGTTCCCCAGTTGCATGGTCCAAAGAGTCCACATAACTTGCTGGTGTGTATGATGTAGCATCCCTACGATACAGAAAGTTATGTATCACACAACACGCCATCACTACTATATCAATAGATTCCAGTTTCATATTTAAAGGAGTATGAAACGAGCGGAATCTATTGTCTATGATCCCAAATGCATTTTCAACCACATGACGTGCCCGGGATAGCCGATAATTAAAAATGCATTGTTTAGGGGTGATAGTCCTCTGGGGATATGGCTTGACTAGGTGTGCGTGAAGTGGGAAGGCTTCATACCCCACAAACGCAAAGTTAAGGTGTCCAGTGGTGTGATCATTTGGGGGCAAATTGAGGCAACTGTCCCTAAGGGCTCCTTTACACGCGGCTACATTTCTTGGGTGGCTACAGGTAACTTACTGGTTGCAGTGAAATCATGGAGACAAGGTTCTATCTTGTTGCTGTGTACAAATGGAATAATCTCTCCATGATTTCACTGCAACCAGTAAGTTACCTGTAGCCACCCAAGAAATGTAGCCACGTGTAAAGGGGCTCTAAGGGTACCTTTACACGCCGCCACTGTGCCTAGCAACAGGTATCCACCGCACGTGCACGTTTTTAACGGTGGATACCGATCGCCGATGCTGCATATACACGCCGCCATTGCGTTGTCAACTGAAGGTAACTTTGTTCCCCGGAAGTTCCGACAGATCCTGCGGCTTACTTCCTATGGAATATCTTCCCTGCTTTACACGCCGCTACCACAAAGGAATATGGGCGTACATCTTTCAAGCCGCAAGTACATAGGCGTGACAGTGTTGTGTATTCCGTGACGCTAATACGCTGATTGGACAACGCAATAGCGTCATGATTGGCCAGCCTGCGCAGGTAGGCTGGCTAATACATGACGCCATTTCAATTGTGTAGTGTGAATGGTCAGCTCTTTAAATATGGCACCCTGTGAAGGGACATCCAGTGGTTACACAGTAGCCACCACCAATGATCGCTGATGGGGCGTGGTATCCATGACGCTGTAGCACACCCCTGGGAGTCCAATAGGCAACACAAAATCCATGCCTGTGCCCCGTTTATACGCCACTACCATGGCAATTGTGCCTTTGTGTTGCCTTCGGTTTTTGAGCACAGCTCAGCAACAGGTATCTGAGTCAACTGCAGGACACCGGGAGGAACTTCCCTATTTACACGCCACCATTTCGTAGCAATTTCATGGCAACAGGCACAATTATTCGCAGTGCTAGGCAGTTGCTACCTTGCAGTGGTGGCGTGTAAAGGGACCCTAAGGTCTTTACCAAAGGAGGTGTGTGCCAACACACCCCCATCAGACACACACCTGTTCATCCCCACATCGACGTAGAGGAACTCATAGTTGGCATTTACAAGGGCCATGAGGACCACGCTGAAATACCCTTCATAGTTAAAAAAAAAAAGGACCCACTATTGTGGGGTTGTGTGATCCTCATATGCTTGCCATCCAATGCAGCCCCAGAGTTTGGGAATTGTCACCTTTTCTGGAAGTCAGTAGGAATTTGCAACCATTCTGCGGGGGTTGTGGGAAACCGCATATAGGATAGCACCAGACACCTCACAATGGCCTCATACGTCTCGGGGATGAGGCTTGCTCAGCAGTGGCCGCGAGACAGCAGGTCAGTCATCGAGCGGCCTGTCACCAGGAAGCGCAGAGTCACACCCATCTGCTCCTCTGGTGGCACAGCTAGATGCATCACAGTGTCCTAATGAGCAATAAATGGATGAACACATTCCAAAAGGTACTTGAAAGAGTCCTCTGACAGCCGTAAATAGTTTCTGAAGTCATGCGGATATGTGTCCTCCAGCTGACGGACCAGACGCATGTGAGTCAGGTTGGACCTTTGCAGCAGCCAATCCCAAGACCACATACGCTGTTGTCTACGCCTCGGCAGCCTCTCATATTTCTCCTCAAGCCACAAGTCCTCCTCCAACAAGGCTAGAGCCACAACTGCACTCTCTTCTGGTTCCATGAGGTATAAGCTGTGTTTTCAAAACTCTGCATACAAATATATAAAAGGAGTGTATGAGCACATGAACACATTGCAACACAAAATAACCCCAACTAACCTATTGTTACTATGTCCATAGTAACATGTTACCCATAAAGTAACCAGTTTGATGGGTTAGATATAATGTGAAACCTGATATAAATCATTGCGCCATACATCAGTAAACGCACTACAGTGTGGCTATAAACACAATACCTATATTACATCTGGTCACCCATGCTACTCATCATGTGCATACAACAACTAATGGACATACAGAATGAGTGTAGTGCCCCCATATCCTATCCATGGATGGCTATGGTCAACATCAAGAACAACAAATGAAGGCAAGGTCATGAGTACCTGTCAATTGGTGAGCCAAGATTACACATTACAATAGGGGTATTCTAAAGGATGCATGGGTATATACATATACATGTCATAGTGTGCTTTCACAATGCAGGATTGTCCTCAATCAGTGTCCAGCCATTTACTGTCACCAAAGCAGGATAGGATTTTGAACACAATATGGATATTTTAAAGATTATCAGCTGTTGTGAGTTAATGGGTCAATCCTGGTTTGGGCACACAAAGTGGATGGACACTGATCACGGACAATCCTGCAGTTTCAAACCAGTCATACACTTGGTCTCACTGACCACAAAGCATACACAGAATATTAACAGTGGGACAAAGGACCAGGAGGTCCTGATGTTGCTCACAACACAGTAGAGGCCCCCAAATGACATTACAAAGCGCAGTAGAGACTCCGGGATACTAAAACACTTGTCTGCACATCAATATTTAATCAATGGCTCTGGACAGCAAACACAACATAGCTCGGGTGTTGCCACTTTTTATGTGGTAACCAGCCAAGCAGATCGCCCCGGCGTCATCACATTAGCGCTCCCGCATTGCCGCTAACCCGCCCCACTACTGTTATTGGCGGAATCTACAGAGTTCTCATTGGTAGGACGCCCTTTAAAAGATGGTATGTCAGTGTGACGGGGTGTAAGGCAGAGCAAGAAGGGACAACAGGCCTAGGGACGATCCAACAGATTTATTAACAAGAACGCTGGAACAACACACGCAGGTAGATCTCCAGAGTCCACAATTAGTCCAACGGAAACAGATTCGGGGGCATAATCCTTGTGCCAGATAACAAAGCAATAGTCCACACGAGTCCAATGGATTCCACACAATCCCACGGACGACAAGATCTGGCCTCAGCTCAGGTCTCGCCCGGTCCTGTCCACAGTCAACTCTCATCTGATCTTAAAAATAAGAATGGATTGTCTGAGCTCCTGGGAGCAGCCTAGGAAGGGGGTAGGGGTCCACCTGAAGATTCTAGACTGGTCGGCTCCGAGATGTCTACAAGGATGTGTATTGCAGGTTATCTTCTGCTTAGGAAACAATAGGGGAAATTCCACTAGCTGTTGACACAAGCCTAAATTACATTATGGCTCAGGGCTGCAAGTATTGGGGAAAGGAGACAGGTTAAGATGCATCTAATAGAAACCAGAGAATAGTTACATACATCACATGGCATTATTATACAAATGCAAGACAGGGCAAAACTACATATCACGACAGTCAGCTTCATCCTTTTGCTCATGTTCACAAGGCAAAAGGTGGTAGTGTCAATCTCTTGCTGAGACTGCAGCACTGACGGTATGTATGCAGTACTGTTGGTCATCTTCATCTGTCCACTTGTTGTAATGTTGGGATAAGGTCACTTAATAAAAACCTGTGGTTATGTGGCTTGCCCACTGTTTTACAAGTTGCCTTTTAGAATGGGGATAATATTTTATGGGATTTCCCTTGTAAACCCTAAATAGTGTGTCCTACATAATATGCACATGCACATTAAATCTCAAATATGGTATAGTGTTAACCAAAGGGTTTTTTTTTTTTACGCCATTGTTCCTGCTGTAAAGTGTCCAACACAATATTGTTTTTGGAGATCAAGGGCAAATGTATTGTGCTAGGTGATGCAGTGGACATTGCATTTAAGGCCAAATAACCTTGCAAATTTTGGAATACAGTCCTAACATTACCATTTGTCCATATGTAAGGTTTGTTGTGCAGGGGCCATATATGTGTGGACAGTGTACTCTTTCCTGATTGCTACTTCACATATAGGTGCCACAATCAATGGTGTGTGGCAATGTGCAAAACATAAACATGTGTGGTGTACAGGTAACACAACATAGATACGTGTACCGTAGGGTACCGTTACACGTCGCAACATTGCATGCAATTTCATTGCAATTTGCTGGTTGCAGTGAAATCATGGACACATTGTTCCATTTGTACACGGCAACAAAACAGAACAATGTGTCCATGATTTCACTGCAACCAGCAAAATGCAAGTGAAATTGCATGCAATGTTGCAACGTGTAACGGTACCCTTAAGGTCTTTCCTTTTATTTATTTACTAGTAAAAAGGCCCGATGCAATTGCATCGGGAGCGCGGTGAAATGAATTGTGTGTATACAGGCGGGTCAGTGGGTAGCAGAGTATACAGGCGGCTCTGTGGGTAGCAGAGTATTCAGGCGGCTCTGTGGGTAGCAGAGTATACAGGCGGCTCTGTGGGTAGCAGAGTATACAGGCGGCTCTGTGGGTAGCAGAGTATACAGGCGGCTCTGTGGGTAGCAGAGCATACAGGCGGCTCTGTGGGTAGCAGAGTATACAGGCGGCTCTGTGGGTAGCAGAGTATACAGGCGGCTCTGTGGGTAGCAGATTATACAGGCAGCTCTTTGCGTAGCAGAGTATACAGGTGGCTCTGTGGGTAGCAGAGTATAAAGCGGCTGTGTGAGTAGCAGAGTATAGAGGCGGCTGTGCGGGGAGCAGAGTATACAGGCGGCTCTGTGGGTAGCAGAGTATACAGGCGGCTCTGTGGGTAGCAGATTATACAGGCGGCTCTTTGCGTAGCAGAGTATACAGGCGGCTCTGTTGTTAGCAGAGTATACAGGCGGGTGTGTGGGTAGCAGAGTATAGAGACGGCTGTGTGGGGAGCAGAGTATACAGGCGGTTGTGCGGGGAGCAGAGTATACTGGCGGCTGTGCGGGAAGCAGAGCATACAGGCGGCTGTGCGGGGAGCAGAGCATACAGGCGGCAGTGCGGGGAGCAGAGCATACAGGCGGCAGTGCGGGGAGCAGAGCATACAGGCGGCAGTGCGGGGAGCAGAGTATACAGGCGGCTGTGCGGGGAGCAGAGTATACAGGCGGCTGTGCGGGGAGCAGAGTATACAGGCGGCTGTGCGGGGAGCAGAGTATACAGGCGGCTGTGCGGGGAGCAGAGTATACAGGCAGCTGTGCGGGGAGCAGAGTATACAGGCGGCTGTGCGGGGAGCAGAGTATACAGGCGGCTGTGCGGGGAGCAGAGTATACAGGCGGCTGTGCGGGGAGCAGAGTATACAGGCGGCTGTGCGGGGAGCAGAGTATACAGGCGGCTGTGCGGGGAGCAGAGTATACAGGCGGCTGTGCGAGGAGCAGAGTATACAGGCGGCTGTGTATACAGGCGGGTGTGCGGGGAGCAGAGCATATAGGCGGCTGTGCGGGGAGCAGATTATACAGGGGGCTCTGTGGGTAGCAGAGTATACAGGCGGCTGTGTGGGTAGCAGAGTATACAGGCGGCTGTGTGGGTATCAGAGTATAAAGCGGCTGTGTGAGTAGCAGAGTATAGAGGCGGCTGTGCGGGGAGCAGAGTATACATGGCGGCTGTGGGGGAGCAGAGTATAGAGGGGTGTGTGCGGGGAGCAGAGTATACAGGCGGGTCTGTGGGTAGCAGAGTATAGAGGCAGCTGTGCGGGGAGCAGAGTATACAGGCGGCTGTGCGGGGAGCAGAGTATACAGGCGGCTGTGCGGGAGCAGAGTGTACAGGCGGTGTGCGGTGGCGGGGAGCAGAGTTAAGGCGGCTGTGCGGGGAGCAGATTATACAGGGGGCTCTGTGGGTAGCAGAGTATACAGGCGGCTGTGTAGAGAGTATACAGGCGGCGTGTGGGTATCAGAGTATAAGCGGCTGTGGGAGTAGCAGAGTATAAGGGGGCTCTGTGCGGGGAGCAGAGTATACAGGCGGCTGTGTGGGAGCAGAGTATAAGGGGTGTGCGTGGAGACAGAGTATAAGGCGGGCTGTGTGGTAGCAGAGTATAGAGGCAGCTGTGCGGGGAGCAGAGTATACAGGCGGCTGTGCGGGGAGCAGAGTATACAGGCGGCTGTGCGGGGAGCAGAGTATAAGGCGGCTGTGCGGGGAGCAGAGTATACAGGCGGCTGTGCAGTGAGCAGAGTTACAGGCGGCTGTGCGGGGAGCAGAGTATACAGGCGGCTGTGTGTACAGAGTAGCGGGCTGTGCGGGGAGCAGAGATATAGGCGGCTGTGCGGGGAGCAGAGTATACAGGCGGGCTGTGTGGGGCAGGAGTATACAGGCAGCAGTGCGGGGAGCAGAGTATACAGGCGGTGTGTGCGGGTAGGCAGAGTATAAGGGTGTGTGCGGGAGGCAGAGTATAGAGGCGGCTGTGCGGGGAGCAGAGTATACAGGCGGCTGTGTGCGGGGAGCAGAGTATACAGGGGCTGTGCGGGAGCAGAGTATAGAGGGGTGTGCGTGGGAGCAGAGTATACAGGGAGTGTGCGGGAGCAGAGTATACAGGGGGTGTGCGGGGAGCAGAGTATACAGGGGTGTGTGCGGGGAGCGAGTATAAGGGGGTGGTGCGGGGAGCAGGAGTATATAGGGGCGGTCAGTGTGCGGGGAGCAGAGTATAACAGGGGTGTGTGCGGGGAGCAGAGTATACAGGCGGGCTGTGCGGGGAGCAGAGTATTACGAGCGGCAGGGTTGTGCGGGGAGCAGAGTATACAGGCGGTGGTGCGGGGAGCAGAGTATACAGGGGGTGTGTGCGGGGAGCAGAGTATACAGGGGTGTGTGCGGGGAGCAGAGTATACAGGGGCTGTGTGCGGGGAGCAGAGTATACAGGGGTCTGTGCGGGGAGCGAGTATACAGGGGTTGTGCGGGGAGCAGAGTATACAGGGGTTGTGCGGGGAGCGAGTATACAGGCGGAGTGGCGGGGAGCGGAGTATACAGGCGGCAGTGCGGGGAGCAGAGTATACAGGGGTGTCGGGGGTGAGGGAGGTATACAGGGGTATGTGCGGGGAGCAGAGTATACAGGGGCTGTGGGGGAGGCAGAGTATAAGGGGTCGTGTGCGGGGGCGGAGAAGGTGATTAGGGGCTGTAGCGGGGAGGGGTATACAGGGGCTGTGCGGGGAGGAGAGTAGTACAGGCAGGGTGGTGTGCGGGAGGAGAGTATACAGGGGGCGGAGAGACGGGGAGTGCGAGAGTATAAGGGCGGCTGGGGGAGTGAGTATAAGGGGGTGTGCGGGGAGGGAGGGATAGAGGGGTGCGTGTGGAGGAAGGGGTGTCGGGGGAGGTAGAGGGGTGTGCGGGGAGGAGTATAGGGGTGATAGAGGGGGAGGGTGGGGGAGGAGGTGATAGAGGGGGCTGTGCGGGGAGGAGGTGATAGAGGGGCTGTGCGGGGGGGAGAGGGTGATAGAGGGGGATTGCGGGGGAGAGGTGATAGAGGGGGTGTGCGGGGGAGGGGTATAGAGGGGGTGTGCGGGGAGGAGGTGGGGTGATAGAGGGGGCTGTGCGGGGAGGAGGTGATAGAGGGGCTGTGCGGGGAGGAGGTGATAGAGGGGGAGTGCGGGGAGGAGGTGATAGAGGGGGTGTGCGGGGAGGAGGTGATAGAGGGGGCTGTGCGGGGGAGGAGGTGGATAGAGGGGGTGTGCGGGGTGGAGGAGGTGATAGAGGGGGATGTGCGGGGAGGAGGTGATAGAGGGGGTGTGCGGGGAGGAGGTGATAGAGGGGGCTGTGCGGGTGAGGAGGTGATAGAGGGGGCTGTGCGGGGAGGAGGTGATAGAGGGGGCTGTGCGGGGAGGAGGTGATAGAGGGGGCTGTGCGGGGAGGAGGTGATAGAGGGGGCTGTGCGGGGAGGAGGTGATAGAGGGGGCTGTGCGGGGAGGAGGTGATAGAGGGGGCTGTGCGGGGTGGAGGTGATAGAGGGGGCTGTGCGGGGAGGAGGTGATAGAGGGGGCTGTGCGGGGAGGAGGTGATAGAGGGGGCTGTGCGGGGAGGAGGTGCTAGAGGGGGCTGTGCGGGGAGGAGGTGATAGAGGGGGCTGTGCGGGGAGGAGGTGATAGAGGGGGATGTGCGGGGAGGAGGTGATAGAGGGGGATGTGCGGGGAGGAGGTGATAGAGGGGGCTGTGCGGGGAGGAGGTGATAGAGGGGGCTATGCGGGGAGGAGGTGATAGAGGGGGCTGTGCGGGGAGTAGGTGATAGAGGGGGCTGTGCAAGTTGAGGGGCGGGGGGAGGTGACAGCAGGCTGCAGGCCCGCCGGCTCTGCAGCGTACAATCACAGAGCTCCGGGTGAGCGGCGGCTGGTGGTAGTTGAGGGTGCCCTCCAGGGTGCGGGTCCGGGGCTTCTGTCTGTGCCCGCGTGTCCTGTGTCCCAGAGCAGCAGGTTGCGGGTCCGGGGCTCCTCTGTCTCCCCGGGTCTTCCCCGGGTCTGCTGTGTGGCTCAGCGGCTTGGCGGATGTGCAGGGGTGCGGGTCCGGGGCTGCTCTGTCTCCCCGGGTCTTCCCCGGGTCTGCTGAGCGGCTTGGCGGATGTGCAGGGGTGCGGGTCCGGGGCTGCTCTGTCTCCCCGGGTCTTCCCCGGGTCTGCTGAGCGGCTTGGCGGATGTGCAGGGGTGCGGGTCCGGGGCTCCTCTGTCTCCCCGGGTCTGTGTCCCTGAGCTGCTTTGCGGGGCCGACGGAGGCAGGAGAGGTGGGGGGCAGCAGGAGAACTGCGGGGGCAGCAGGCGAGGTGCGGGGTGGCGGGTGGGCAGCGGAGACTGCTCGTGATGACGCTACGCGTCATCACTCGCAGTCCCGCAAAGCATTCTGGGATTCGGCTACAGTGCCCGAATTCCAAACTGCGGATTATATAAATAGATTTTTTTGGTTCAGATGGCTGACAATCAGGAGTTTGTCCGGGAATTCTTCGAGATGTACAAGGATCACGAATGCCTCTAGCAGACAAAGTCACCTGCTTATAAGAACAAGCAAGTGAAGGGAGCGGCGTATGCTAATCTCGTCACACTGGCTCAGTGATACCATCAGGCTGAACAGTGTGACGAGAAGTTTGTCAAGACCAAGATACAGTCCCTGAGAACTGTGTTACACTGGGAACACAAGAAGGTGCTGGAGTCGAGGGCTTCTGGCAGGGGAACTGAGGAAGTCTATAGGCCCACCCTGTGGTACTACGACCTCCTTAGGTTCACCCTTGACCAGGAGCCACCTCGGCCCAGCACCACCAACAGGAACTTTATCCAAACAGCATCCGCTGCTCCTGAACAAAGTGCTTCGCCAGATGTAAGTACCGTACTAATGTACCTATGAACAGCCATTGTCACTTGTATTCACTTTGGTTATGTAATGGTGGTGTAACATAGTACTGTGTAGTGGATAACCAATTAGCCCTTATGTAAAGGGGATGGGTGACATAGTGTACTCATATTTGCTCATTGGAAGATGGCCCAATCCAGCAGCATCACCATGCTTGTCATTCAGTTAACTTGTATACACACTGTGTAACGTGACATGTCCCCATAAACACACAACTAAACATGGTAGATGTTGGTAGATGTTGTGCAAAATAAATCCTCCACAAAATCACAAAAAACATGTGTGTGTGAATTGATGGTTGCCCAAGTCAAATTTGTAAAAAATATGTTTGTTTATTTACAGGCCCCTGTACAGACCTCAAGCTAGGCCGCGGCATCCATCGCAGACCCTCCCCCATCAACATCACAGGGGGAGGTGGCAAGTCAGGCCAATGTGGAGAAGCAGCACCCTGGCCCAAGCTCCACATTTTGTCACCAACGCCCCCCACGCCACCACCCACAGAGCTAGGAGCTTGGGCCAGAAGGGCACTGTTCAACCTGGAACAGTGCCCACAGACTGGGATTGGGCTGCTTGTCAGTGAACGGGTGTCGCAGATGGAGCCCCACAAGCGTCAGTGCGTCGAGCATATTATCCACCTGGCGCTCGACGCGTCCGACGATGGGATACACTGACGCCAAGGACCATCCTTGCGGAACCACTGCTGCTGGCGCCAGTGTCCCAGGGCTTGAGGGCTCCTATGCCTTCCCCTGGACCAACTCCTGCTATACAGAGGTTCCCCATACCATTTAACCCTCTGCATAGGCTCGACCCTCATTTCTATGGCGATATGGGTCCGGAACCATCGTCAGCTCCTGCAGCTGATTTTGAGCCGGAAGAGAGATGCTACCACTACCACTAATGTTTTGCTTGAGCCTTTTTTTTATTTGTATCATACACAGTATGTGTGCTCTCATTTGTTTTGGGTTTAATAAAAACCTGAATTTAAAAAACGTGTGTCGTCTTCATGTATTTTAATAACATACTTGACATGTATTGTACGAAAGGGTATGAAGCACCTTTTGACAGGTGAAGGCCACCAACAGGCCACTTTGGTAATAACACGTGGTTAAGTGTATTAAGGTTTATTCTTCAACACTGTGTTTCTCAACAGTGTTCTCTTTATATCTGTAGGAATCCTGCCTACATGTGTATTGAAGGTAACACCCAGCCCTTTCAAAAAACAGGTCTGGCGGACTACACACACTGCTTGTTTTTGGCCCTAACTTTGCATTTGACTTTTGAAATACAAAACACCAACAGAGAAATGGGAATGTGTGTAGTCAAACATGCACTGTGTGAGGACCTCGAGGCATGGTTTTAAACACCCCTGCTAACGAGACATCTACCTGTTCACACAAAGGGCCACACATTTGCCCGGTGCCCCAGTTAATAAATGTCAAACCATGTCTTTGGTAACACGTGTGTTACCTCATAATATTCTAGAAAGAATGCAGAGTCATAAATGACATTTCCTTCACTTTTATTTGGTGAAGAATAATGTTAGGACAACAGATCCTTTTTTTCCATTCTTAATGGTAATGATTTGGGTGTTTTTTTTTCCAGTGATATTTTTTTCTGGTTTTGTATATTTTTGATGTTTTTTTCCCCCAGTTTTAACATATTATAAATAGTGTCAAAAACACCTTTATAACAACAGCATAATAGAAAAAGTCTCACACATTTTCACACAAAACATTGTCAAACAAACAACAAAAAACAAAAACAAACAACAGTCATCGGCGGTCTGTCAGAGACGAGGGGCTGCCAGCATGCTGGGCTTGAATGACCCTGTGGAGCTGGACACCCAGGCGGTTCAGCTCGGCCATTGCCCGGTGGTAGCAGGCTACCACCTCCATCAATGATGGGACAACTATAGTGCAAAAATAACAAAATCAGTAAGCTGCTGAAGTGTGGGTGTCAAAGGAATGTGAATGTGTAATGTTACTTAACGGTTTCCATCATGTCCCATTGTGTCCCATTCGGAGGATGGTGAGGGGCTCAATGTCCACCCCGCATCAGCGTCTCCTGTGGCTGATGAAGAAGAAAAACAATCATACGGTGAAAGTGGCACTACCACATTTTTTTAAAGGATGGGGACACATTTACTGTTGAGATTTATTGATGACATTACATTCACTTACTAAAAGGGCTCACTCCAGCCTGATCAGGGGTGCCCTGGGGGAAAAAATGCACCCTCCGCCGAGGAGATGGAAAACAGGACGTCCGATGTAGGGGTGTGTGGATGGAGGGGTACCCTTGTCACCATTGAAGGCTGCAGAGCCAGTTGGGGATGCCAAGGCTGGTGGTGAGGCGGTGGGTGTTGAAGAGCCAGAAGCTGCAGGGGACAGTGGCCCTGATGACGAGGCTGACGCTGCAGGGTATGGCGCACCTGATGAGGAGCCAGATGCAGCTGGTGATGCCGGGCCGGGTGGTGATCCAGCCCAGATGGAGATTCAGAGGCTGGGGTACTCCTTTGTGCAGCTGTAGCATAAGATATGACAGTATGGTTTAAGGCGCAAAACATACACTATGCAATACAATATCAAGGCCATGGAGATGCTGGGCCAATGACACACTTTAAGGTGATGGAGAAACTTATACCCTGAGTAAAGAATAAGGTAATCTGTGATGTTTGGTTGCCAACATAACAATATGGTGAGGAAGTCGGAGTCTCCTGGCCAGGCTGCACACACATGTTTAGATTTGTGGGCATAGTAGGTTTAGGGTTATAATGTTGATTTTGCCAGGACTCTACACACACACTACCCATGGTCAGCTTTCGATCAAGCCACTTTTTGTGGTCATTAATTCTGGAACACAGGACAAACTTTACAGGAATGCACATAAAGTCGACATGTTACAATACTGACCCTTTTGTAGCCATGAATGGAATACATATTGACTAGGGATGGGCGAATACTAAATTACTCGGACTCGACTCTAACGAGTAGGATCCTGATTCTCGCTACTCATTGCGAGACTAGCGAGTCCAATGTAAATGAATGGGGAAGCGAGTATTGCAGCGGTTCCTCTGCTGCTGGACCCCATAAAGGGGTCTGGCAGCAGAGGAAAAATCTGCAATTCCCCATTTTATTCTTTAAAAGCCAGCAGCAAAAAGCTTTTAAAGAATAGTTAAAAAAAACGGATTGAACCGGATTGAACCGGTCCGGTTCAATCCGGTCCCATAGACAGTTGTGGCACCCCTGCGGGGGATTGCCACAGGTTACACTGGTGCAAGGAAGGACTGACACCTTGGTTTGCTCAGCACACAACATCTACCACTCCAGACCTGAAGGGGGAGCTCTACTGGCTGCAATAAGTCAGTTCCCCTTTAAGAAGATCCAGGCTGAGAGGAGGAGACAGTTGGTCCCAGGAGACAGTTGCTAAGGAGTTAGTTCGTGTGAGGAGAGGAGAAAGGAGGAGGCTGAGCTGCTGGTCTCTGGAAAAGACATAGGCCAGGACCAGAAGGGACAATTGTCGGCTGTTCACACCCCAGGGAAGGGTCCGGAGGCAAGGAGAAGAGGTAGGGAATAAGAAGAGGGATTAAAAGATATTCCCCTTGAGCACAACCGGACACTGGAGTCCGATGCTGTGGGCTTGCAGAGCCATAGTAAAAAGCCCAGCAGTTTCAGGAGAAGTTTAGCCCTGAAGAAAGAGTGCAGAGACATTAAAAACTAACTAAACAGAGGACCAGGGGCCACAGGATAAACCGGGATCCCGCAGAAGGGCCTGATTGTTAGTTTAAGACAATAAAGAAGTGGAGAGTTCAGACTCAGGCAGGACTCATCCCTCAAGGCAATGCACAGAGATAAAGGAGGCCTCATATCCTTCCAAGGAATTAATCCTAAATTGCACCAGGGACCTGGTTATTACTCTGGACTGTACCTGTTATGTGACCACCAGTAAAAAGGTACCGGAACAACTATCCCTGTGTGTATGTGTGACTGTTTATCAGCTACAATTCACCATCTTCCTCCTTCACTGCCCTCCCTCACTATCTTCCTTTATTGCTGCCTTGAGGTAAAGCTCCACCTGTGGGGAGCTGTACGACACTTTGCTGCCCCCTCCATCACCTCAGCGGCCGGCTGGCAGCTCCGGTACCACCTTACCAGACACTACAGGTGGCGTCACATTACCCTGTAAATAATTCCTTCATTCCCCTTCAAATGATCCCCAGGGCACGGCACCCGAATACCGTCCACCTGTGACTCCCTAATCAGCAGACCCGGTGACCGAGTACCCCCCACAGCCCTGGTCTCATCATTTTCTGGCGTCACGAACAGGATCCGAACCAGCCTGGTATTTACCAGGTGAAGTACGCCTTAAAACTTTATTTAATTGACTGTTTGTGTGGCCGCCATTACACCGCCTCAGAAATTACAGCTGCGTCACAGCAGGAGAAAGAGCAGGAAGATAAGCCCCGCCCCCTTCCACTCTGCCGGAGATTCAAAGCGCAGCTCCCTGCTTGAGAGAGACCTGAGGTGCCCGCTCCATCTGCAGAGCCGCCGACAGCTGGAGAAATCAGTTTCATCTTACAGGTTGGCAGCCATTAACTAGGGGGGCTTCACCATGAGTGATACGGATGATGTGCGGGTCCCTGACAGGGGAGATGGCCAGAACGCAGTACCTGGAGCAGCAGCACAAATAATGCCTATAACCATGCCGTATGTACCAGGTGCCAAGTGGTTACCAACATATGAAGGTAAACCTGGTACGTTAGCTACATTTAAGCATAAGATGTGTGCAATGCTGGATATGTATGCTATGACGCAGAAGCAGCAGGCTACCGTTGTGCTGGGACAATTAACAGGCGCAGCGGAGCTGGAGGCTGAGTCCTGGAGTGATATTGACAGGGACTCTGCTGCCAAAGTGTTTGATAAGCTAAAACTAGTGTTTAAAAAGCGCACACAGTCTGAATTGAGGATGCTGTTCTATCAGTGTAAGCAGAGACTGCAGGATACCATCAGAGACTATGCCCTCCGTTTACAAGGGGCACTCCGGTCCTTAAAACAGGTAGACCCGGCAAGTGTACTGGAAGAAGATAAAATGCTTGCTGAACAGTTTACAGAGGGATTGAGGTCTGACTATCACCGCCAACAGGTGCATATGTGGGTATTGGATCACCCAACAGTGAACTTTAGTGACTTAAAAGATCGTGCTATAACTGTACTAAAGGGTATGTCACACGCGTTGATATCGCTGTCAATGTCGCTCATGCGTCACGGATTTTCAGTCGCTCAAGCGACGTAAAAGTGACGTAGGAGCGACATTGAAGCGTGTGACCAAGCGATGCAACCAGCGATATGTCGCTGATCGCCGATCGCAGGTTTCACTGCCAGACGTAAAACCTGTCGCTCATTGCTCAGTAGACCTTGTGCATCGCTGTGTGTGACACTAAACTCAGCGACACATTTTCTATTTTTACACCGTACAAGCGACTAAATAAAATCGCTCGCAAGATGGCGACATCACCGCATCGCTGGGTCATATTGACGCGTGTGACATCTTACCTGTGATAATTCCACATCGCTCAGGCGATGAATAATATGTGACGCATGAGCGATATCGCGGGCGACATTGACACGTGTGACAGGCCCTTAAGAGATCCAGCGCCTGCAGAACCTGCAAACCAATCCTGGCAGGCTAATGCCTCTTCCATAGACTTTAAACCTATTTCTGCAGAACCTGCAAAAGTGGAAAGTCAAGCTGTAGCAAATGATAACATGCAAAACCAGGTGCTGCAGTTAACTAAAAATATGGACTATGTACTAAAGCTCTTGCAAAATATGCCTGGGGCACCACCACCAAGCAAAATCCAACTAGCTGATAGCCCTGAGGATGTCCCATGGATGCAGAGAAAAGCCAAGTCGCCCAGGCAGGGGACCAACACACCATTCCAACGTAGACCCGTGTCGCCCGCGCAGGGGACCAACGCACCATTCCAACGTAGACCCGTGTCGCCCGCGCAGGGGACCAACGCACCATTCCAACGCAGAACCAGGTCACCCGGGCAGGGGACCAACGCACCATTCCAACGCAGAGCCAGGGATTACACAGATTCTTCAGGACAACCCATCTGCCTGCGATGCAACAAACCAGGACACTTTGCAAGAGGATGCCCTTTAAACACAAGATTCCTGGGTCCGAGGGCCAGCTCCCAGGAGTAGAGCAGCTGGGCCCAAAGGACTGGTGTAAGCGGTACATGGGAGGCCGTCCGTACCTCAACATTACACTAGAAGGAATCCCCATGTCGGCCCTACTGGACACCGGGTCGCAGGTCACTACGATCCCACATATCCTTTACAAGCAGTATTGGTCTGATGATGATCTTGAACCCCCAAACCCCAATTTTTATATTATTGCAGCTAATGGCCAACCACAGAAACAGGTGGGATACAGAGTAGCTACAATAAAGTTGGGGAGGGAGGAGTTAAAAGGTCAAGGGTTATTTGTGGTTGAAGATAATCCTAATGAAAAATGCCCTTACATGGTTATTGGTACAAATGTTATTGAAAACTGCTTTGGAGAAGTGTTGTTTTTACTCCGACAGATTTCTCAGACTGCTAGTTATGGGCGGACAAGAGTCATCCAACGTGAGATCCGAGCCCTCATCCACAAGCAACAGGTAAATCTGTCTGGGGGAGAAATTGGCAGTGTGCGGGTAACAGACTTGGTTCCCATTGTACTACCACCAAAAAGTGAAATGATGATATGGTGTCGAACAGCGATAGGTTGTAGAGGACAGGAATACCAGGCAGTTGTAGAGCCGGTATTTTCAGACCACAGACCTACACTACTGACAGCCAGAGGGGTGGTGGATGTACGCAAGGGACGAGTACCAATCCATGTGTTGAATTGTGGGGCAGAGGAAGCAAAGCTACCCTGGTATGCTACTGTAGCAAAGCTGTATACTGTTTGTAACAACAACATACAGGCAGTAGAACCTGGTTCCTCGTCCTGCCGGGCAGAGGATAATGACTCTAAAGGACAGCTGGAGGAGTGGTGTCAGTAGTTGCATGTAGGAACTGATGCCACCCCTTCTCATCAGAAGCACGGAGTGTACCGGGTAGTGCAGGAGTTCGAGCAAATATTTAGTAAGCATCCATTAGATTTTGGGAGGATTAAAGGGGTATAGCACCACATACCCACAGGAAATCATCCACCAATCAAGTTGAGACACAGACCCATTCCACCAGGTCACTATCAACATGCCAAAGAGATGCTGAGGGACATGAAGGAGGCCGGGGTTATAAGAGATAGCAGTAGTCCCTGGGCAGCCCCTTAAGTCTTAGTCAGGAAGAAGGATGGCACAATGAGGATGTGTGTAGATTACAGGGAGGTCAATAAAATCACTCACAAAGATGCTTACCCGTTACCCCGAATAGAGGAGTCTCTTGCTGCATTAAAGACTGCTAATTATTTCTCCACATTAGATCTCACTAGTGGATATTGGCAGGTCTCCGTTGCAGAAGAAGATCGGGAGAAGACTGCATTCACAACACCAATGGGACTATGCGAATTCAATAGCATGCCATTCGGGTTATGCAATGCACCAGGAATGTTTCAGAGAATCATGGAAAGTTGCCTGGGACACCGAAACTTCGAAACAGTGCTCTTATACCTGGACAACTTCTCTAGAACCTATGAAGAACATCTAAAACACCTGACAGAGGTATTTGAGGCTTTAGCGAAGTACGAGATGAAGCTCAAACCATCTAAATGTCACCTGCTGAAACCTAAAGTCCAATACCTGGGACACGTGGTCAGCGCAGATGGAGTAGCACCAGACCCGGAAAAGGTAACAGCAATTCAGGATTGGCAGAGACCAACCACCATCACCGAGGTACATCAGTTCTTAGGTTTGGTTGGATACTATAGAAGATTCATTAAGGGCTACACAAAGATGGCGGCGCCCCTACAGGATCTCCTGATAGGCCAATCTAAGAAGAGAAGATTTCCAGAGTCACCATTAGAATGGGGAGAGGAACAAGAAAATTCCTTCCAACAGATGAAACAGGCTCTAACCGGTGAGGAAATCCTGGCTTACCCCGATTATAACCTACCATTCTTCCTTTACACCGACGCAAGCAATGTAGGCTTGGGAGCAGTCCTTTCTCAGATGCAAGATGGTAGAGAGCGAGTAATTGCCTATGCTAGTAGAAAACTTCGACCCACTGAGAGGAACCCAGAAAACTATAGTTCCTTTAAGTTGGAGTTCCTGGCCTTGGTCTGGGCCGTAACAGAAAGGTTCAAGCATTACCTCACAGCTTTGAAGTTCACCGTCTTCACAGATAATAACCCGTTGACACATCTAGATACCGCGAGACTTGGAGCATTGGAGCAACGTTGGATGGCTTGACTGTCGAATTATGACTTTACTATCAAATATCGAGCAGGTCGTAACAACGCAAATGCTGATGCCCTTTCCAGAAACCCTCAAGTACATCCACAAGGAAGTGAAGAAGAAGAAGACGACTTAGAGGAAATAGAACTCCCAGCTTTCCATAAAAGTAGAAAATGGCAAATTGCTGAAGACCGCGTCTACCAAAATCGTCAGACTGCTGAACTAAACCCGTTGCCTCACTATGGATGGAAAGAGACTCAAGACAGTGATCCGGCAGTAAGTCTTGTAAAGAAGTTGATAACCCAACCAGATTCCAAACTTGAAAAGAAATGCTCCACTGGAAGCTCAACACTTATGGAAAGAAAGAAGCCGGTTATTCATCTATCAAGGTCAATTGTGCAGGCGGTACATCAACCCAAGGACGCATGAAATGGTATGGCAAGTTGTGGTTCCAAAGAGAGATGTTCAAATGGTATTGCAAGCGTACCACAATGAATCAGGACACTTTGGATGGAGAAAATTGGAAATACTGTTACGTGAAAGATTCTATTGGATCAGCATGAGAGCCTCCATAGAGAGATGGTGTAAAAATTGTGGGCCATGCTCATTAAGAAGAAAAGACCATAACAGCCAGAAAGCACCCCTCAAACCTATTATCACCAAAGAACCATTAGAACTGGTAGCCATAGATCATGTCAAACTCACGCCCAGTAAATCAGGCTACACCTATGCTCTTACTATGGTAGACCATTATTCTAGATTTCTTGTGGTAGCTCCAGTAAAAGACTTAACAGTTGAGACAGCAGCAAGAACATTTCAAGCTTATTTCTGCAGACCCCCATGGCTATCCAGACCAGATATTGACAGACCAAGGACCTGCCTTTGAAGCTGAAATATTTCAAGAGTTCTGTCGCTTATACGGATGCAAGAAAATACGCACTGCGTCTTACCATCCTCAAACAAATGGAATGTGCGAAAAGATGAATCGCATAGTAATTGAAATGCTAAAAACTCTGCCCTTAGAAGAACATAACCAGTGGCCAGAAAAGTTACCAGATCTAGTTGACATTTACAACAACATCCCAGTAAGTTCAACAAATTGCACCCCTGCATACCTCATGAGAGCAAGACCAGGAAAATTGCCAGCAGACTTTGAGATAGGTATAGTAGTTCCTGAAGCAGATACTACAGATACAGATTGGGATACTAGAAGGAAAGAACAATACCAGAAAATCCAAGAATGCGTTGAGAGAAGTCTGGAAAGATTTAGAGGAAGACAAGAAACTAACTTTAACAAAAATGCTCAAGGAACGTCCTTAACACCAGGTGAATTGGTTTTGGGAAGAAAAAGGAGAATGCACAAACTAGATGATCAGTGGGAAAAAGAACCATACACTGTATTACCATCCAATTTTGATAACCAGAAAACCTGTTTAATTAGTAAAGATCATGGTGAAACTACAGCAACAGTGTCCAGAGATCATTTGAAAAAGTGCCCTCAACAGCTTCAACCAGAAGAAGATGTACCTTGTCCAAAGCCAGAAGAGCAAGAGAAGCCAAAGACAGTCCAGACAATCATTGGAGAGTTACCAGCAGATTGGCCTCAAATAGAAGGTACATATCTAATCCCAACTTTAACGTTTCCATCAGCAGTAGAAGTGCTGAGAATACAAGAACCACCCGTTGTACCGGAACCAGAGATCCCTGCAATCGGTGAATCTGCCAGTCCACTAGAGAGACTACGCCAATTATTATTATTATTATTATTATTTATTTATATAGCGCCATTGATTCCATGGCGCTTTACATAAGAAGTGGGGATAACAACGACAGGTACAGTACACATGAGCAGTCAATGCTTGCTGATACACGACGGGATTACAGCAACACGTAGATCTGATAGACTGAGAGAGAGAGCATACACTGCATTAGGTACAGACATTAGTAACACACCAGTGCTACGCAGATCAAGCCGTAGTAACTTTGGTCAGCCACCATTTAGATACAGAGAGTAGGCAATAAAATGTGGGAAAATGTAAAAATGTTTAAAATGTAAATATGTTATTAATAGTAGTGTACAGAAGGGTGGAGGAACTGGACTAGCCCCCATGCACATCAAGTTAGGAAAAGAAAGTGCCTGGGGGTGGTATAAGTGAAGCCAGGCCTCCTAAGCAGATACACCCGTATTGTATATAGTTATGCTTTTTCTTTTAATTTTAAGAATTCTGACCTGTTGAATTTTTGAACGTTCCCTTTTGCTTATTTTTTAAAATGGACCATAGCCACAGGACTGGAAGTGGCAAACCCCTGTTTCAACACTCCCTAAACAGCCTGCAGCGGATGGACTAGCGCTGTATGGACTGGTAACCTGTTTTCTTATTTTTCCCTGGTTTTTGTAAATTTTTTCATTTTTAAGACTCTGTTCAATAATCAAATGTAAATAGTTATAACCTGTTATGTCTATGAAAAATGTTTCAGTCCCGGAGGACTGTGTTTAACTAGGGGGGAATGTGGCACCCCTGCGGGGGATTGCCACAGGTTACACTGGTGCAAGGAAGGACTGACACCTTGGTTTGCTCAGCACACAACATCTACCACTCCAGACCTGAAGGGGGAGCTCTACTGGCTGCATTAAGTCAGTTCCCCTTTAAGAAGATCCAGGCTGAGAGGAGGAGACAGTTGGTCCCAGGAGACAGTTGCTAGGGAGTTAGTTCGTGTGAGGAGAGGAGAAAGGAGGAGGCTGAGCTCTGGAAAAGACATAGGCCAGGACCAGAAGGGACAATTGTCAGCTGTTCACACCCCAGGGAAGGGGCCGGAGGCAAGGAGAAGAGGTAGGGAATAAGAAGAGGGATTAAAAGATATTCCCCTTGAGCACAACCGGACACTGGAGTCCGATGCTGTGGGCTTGCAGAGCCACAGTAAAAAGCCCAGAGGTTTCAGGAGGGGTTTAGCCCTGAAGAAAGAGTGCAGAGACATTAAAAACTAACCAAACATAGGACCAGGGGCCACAGAATAAACCGGGATCCCGCAGAAGGGCCTGATTGTTAGTTTAAGACAATAAAGAAGTGGAGAGTTCAGACTCAGGCAGGACTCATCCCTCAAGGCAAAGCACAGAGATAAAGGAGGCCTCATATTCTTCCAAGGAGTTAATCCTAAATTGCACCAAGGACCTGGTTATTACTCTGGACTGTACCTGTTATGTGACCACCAGTAAAAAGGTACCAGAACAACTATCCCTGTGTGTATGTGTGACTGTTTATCAGCTATAATTCACCATCTTCCTCCTTCACTGCCCTCCCTCACTATCTTCCTTTATTGCTGCCCTGAGGTAAAGCTCCACCTGTAGGGAGCTGTACCATACTTTGCTGCCCCTCCATCACCTCAGCGGCTGGCTGGCAGCGCTGGTACCACCTTACCGGACACTACAGGTGGCGTCACGTTCCCCTGTAAATAATTCCTTCATTCCCCTTCAAAAGATCCCCAGGGCACGGCACCGGGATACCTTCCACCTGTGACTCCCTAATCAGCAGACCCGGTGACCGAGTACCCCCCACAGCCCTGGTCTCATCACAGTCATGTTAAAGTTAACATGATTGAACCTGACCGGGACAATCCGATTTGTTTTAACATTGATGTCTATGGTACCTGATTGAACCTGACAGGATCAATCCAGGACAATCTGGTTCAAAGAAGTAGAGGAATAGAATTTACAATTGATTTTCATTGGACTCGTTACTGTGCGAGTAATCGCAATGAAACTCGCAGAGTAAGGAGTCGGCCGAGTACCCTGCTACTCGCAGAGTAGCGAGTAGTAACGAGTAGATTCGCCCATCCCTAATATTGACCACATAACTGGACAAATAATGGATATTTTGACTGCCATGTGGCATAATACAGCCTTTGGTGGTGTAAAATTTAAATATGGCCAAGGGCAACCATAGTATGGGCTGGGATATCCAAGCAAGGAGGATTATCATCACATTGTGACAGTTTTTTTGGCCTAACTAATGTACAATGTCCCCATGCAGCCTTTTACCTTCACAAACAGCTGTGGGTGCTGTTAGTGTGGTTACACAGCAATGCAGAGGGTCTGAAATGCTATACACATGAGTGGTAGTTTGGCCCTTCATGGGCCGTTCAAAACCCCCTGCACATGGCCAGTGTTGAAGCTTCTGCATCATCACTTGATTGTCACTATCACACAGGGTACACTTCCATGTGTTGCAAGGTGTGTATTTTGTGTTGTATACAAAGGTGGGTCTATGTTGTGTTATCAAATACTCCCCATGGAGCCTCTGTATGCGGGCACGGAGACTGGCCATACAGTCCCTGGCCTTGTACTTCATGTCCGCAATTTTCTTGAGGATCTGCACTGGTTCACGTTGAACCCCCAGCTGCCTCTGAAGAGCCCGCTGGATTCTCCTGAGGATGGCTTGCTTATGGAGGCACGGGTGAGCATGGTGGTACTGGCACCAATAATAAAGGTGGTCACATACATGAAGCATGAGCATCAGCTCCGAATCTCACCAGGGTGCTGATCATGTAACAGCAGCCATGTTTATGCTGGGGCTGAAAATGCAACAGGACAACAGGGCGGGACTCACAACAATGTCCTGACAACATGCCACACGCTGGTTATGAGGCTACTGATCAATGCATGGAACATCAAATATGGCGCCTTTGCCATGAACTAACGGCAACCAATCGTAATCCAGTCCTTGGCACTAATCGGTGCAGATGGGGCGCGGTAAACACAATGCCCAGACACGCCTACGGGATTGGTTTCACGATCAGTGACGTCGCTCACAACATTGTTATCGCTGTGTCACACAGAACGATGCTAGCAAATCGCTTGAATGACATTGTCAGGTTTTTGAACATCTTCATAAACCTGTCAACTCCAACTTGACTAATTATCGTAGTTGAATTGTTCGGTTACATGCAACGACGAACTAACGATGTCGCTTCAACATCGTTGAACTCGTCACTTTTGAGTGATGTTGTGTGCGATGTCGTGCCGTATAACGGTACCCTTAGAGATTGACATGGCCTTTGCCCATAGACAGCCTTTGTGAATAGCAGCACATTTAGTTGTAAAGTTTCATCTTTATTTTAGGAAACAGCTGACTTCGTCTATGTGCAGCTCACTGATTCATGGAATGTATTTGCATATTGTAAGTCATTATTTCTAATGCCAGCTCTTAGATGTAATTAGATTAAGTATGCACTTGAAATGCATTCTCCTCATATATGCTTTCTAATCATGCAGAGCTCAGCCGGAATGATTTATTTTTTAGTTTGTTTTTCTTGAATAATTATAAAGCTGAATTGATATATACAGTATTGTTTCCCATCTACATAATTATAAGAATATTCTACACTGGAGACATATATAGTCACTATATAACAGTTTGCAACTTATCAAGCAATCTAACATTGAAAATTTAAAGGAGTTGTGCCTTTTAATATTTTATTGTACCAAAGGGTTGTAAAGGTCTAAGCATGTGATTACCCCAGCCGCTGGATTCTTGCTCCTGTTTCCTGCTCTTGCGTCTTGTGACCCCTCTCCATCTTCCTCATAGTGCACTACATCTGGATTATAAAAGGCACCCACATTTTCCTCCTAAATTTGTGGGGAAAAACAGTGTGTCTCCTAGTCCACAAATGGAAACCCAGGCAAACACGGGGAGAACATACAAACTCTATGATTCTGCTTTTAATGCATTCAGGAAGCCGTAATGGCACAGCGTATATAAAAAATGTAGAGTAGGACTGCCCCATCTGAGAATGCTGTGATGTGGCAGCTCAAAGAATTGATCAATTGTTTGCTAAATGTCTCAGTTTAAAGTAGAGCCAGAATTTAATATGTACACATGCACTTGTATTGCGTGCTAACCACAGGCAGTACTGGCTTCTTGGCTTTTTTATTTAACATACAAGCTCCTTGCAGATGCTATTCTTGGTGGGAATTGAACTAAGGACCCCTGCGCTGCAAGGCCACAGTGCTAACCAATGAGCCACCTTGCATCTTATATATGCATTCCTGCTGTGTACTGTGTAATAGCCGTGTCTGACCGTATAGGGACATGGTCTGATCATACCACATCTCCTGTGAGAATACAGGAATTACAGATCGGGAGCAAAAATAATTCTTTCCTAGCAGGAAGGGAAATGTTTTACCTCACTAAACAGAATCATCTGTGATCCCCGACTGTAATGTCTGCATACTCTTTTGCATCCTCCCTGGCTCAGAAGATGTTGTATTTTCACACCCTTTCCCTGTACGGTCAAACAAGAGTAAATCTGCAGTCTTCAGACTGTGAAATAGTAACAACATAGTTTTTAAGGTTGAAGGAAGACTTTTAGGGCCTCTTTACACACACCAACTTCTGTGTCCAACTTCTGAACAGATCTCTGGTTGCAATGAAATCATGGACACATTGCTCCATTTTGTACACAGCCACAAAATGGAACAATGTGTCCATGATTTCACTGCAACCAGAGATCTGTTCAGAAGTTTATGGTGTGTTAAGCGGCCCTAAGGCCATCTAGTTCAACCCTTAGCCTAACATGTTGATCCATGTATTAAGTATTTTAACAGGCAAATTATCTACTATATGTCCAGGATAGTGAACAAAAAACATCCATTTTTATAACTCCTATTTGTTATATTGTCCAATGATAGTATTAAAGCCTTGTTTCCCTCCTCTATTTTTATATGTGATTTTTTTTTCAGATGAGGTCTCTTCTAAAGATATTCTCAATATCCTCTTTTGTGTTATGTAAAAGAAGAAAACGGTATATACGTTTTGCAAAATTACAGTTCTAACAATCAGAAGTGATAGCAAACTATGATTTGCATTATTGCAAGGTCAAACTGGGTAGAAGAGGGATTAGGAAATAGTATAGGAATAGGGGGTAATTGGAGAGAGGCATATTGGGAGAGAAAAGGGTGGATAGAATTATTGGGGAGTTCTGCTTAGAATAATAGTTACGTGACTAGGAGGAACAACTTCAAAATTAAGGTATGAACATTTAGCTTCAAAACATTTGGGAGAAAAAGAGGAAACTGTAGGGAAACGTATCTTAGGAAGTACAAGTTGAGTTTACTTGGAGCTCTCCTGGTGTGCTCATCCAGGAGGTCAAAGCATTTAAGGTACCGTCACACAGGGAGATATCGCCGGCGATGTTGCCGGCGATCGCGGGAGCGCGCATCCCTGACAACATCGCCGGCGAGATGTCAGACTGAGCAACTTACCGGCGATGTCGCCGGCTAGTTGCCACGGCTATCGCTCGCTGGGTTGCCCAGCAACCCAGCGAGCGATAACTCGCAATGTTGTAGATAGGCGGAATCGCCCGCAACATTGCAGGTTGCCGCGTTACACAGGGCGATCAGGCATGATCGCCTGACCAACATCGCCAGGTTTCCCAACATTGTTGGGAAACCTGGCGATGTGACTCAGGCGATTTTTCGCCTGATTATCGCCCTGTCACACGAGGCAACTCTCCGGCGATGTCGCTGCAACCTGGCCACGCCCCTCAGTTGCCGGCAACATCGCCGGCGATATCTCCCTGTGTGACGGTACCTTGAGAGCTTTCAGATTTTTAGTTCCCTGTAGTCTAGGTTTCTCGTATGTGCCTATTTGAATGGATTCTTTTATCCATTCCTTACAAGTAGGGGTTTCTATGTCTGAGATGGAACTCATTTTAACTTTTCTAGAAACTTATAAAATAGATGTAACACTGGAGCTGGCAATTACTCTATCTAGATTTGCGTGCCTTGTAGGCAATTGTTGCTTCTAGTGGTTTATATAAACTCTTCTTTGTTAACTTACAGGAATTAAAACATACAATGTAAGTGAAATGTAAACTCTGCGCTACAAGCTCTAGTTTAAAAATGTCTCTCATGGGATTATTTAACCAGGAATTCTATTTGTTCAGCCTTAGAAATTAAATGTATTTTAAAATGTTTTTTTTTTTTTTGGACAAAAACGTAAGTTTGGTTATAAAATAAAATGTTTTAAAAATCATAAAGAGTATAGAAACTGGGATAGCTTGTAGGGTAGGTGGCTGTCACTGGTTTATTGTTACGATGTCAGTCCAGACCTGTTGGATCAAGTATTGTAGTCTAAATTTATACTGGTTCTAGCAATTGAATTGGGACATTTAAGGTGATACACTTCCATGTAGGTATATAGTCACTTACATTCCATTTCATAGAATTGACAGGTTAAAGTCATTGAATTTAATCATATCCTATCAGAATGAAATCTACACTATTAAATTTATGTGATAATACACCTGCTCCTAGGTCACTGAGTACCTATATAGCCAATATCTTTATGAACTTTTTTAGGACTACTTGACTTTCCCTATTTGACTGATTAACGGTTCATTAATATCACACAGGTGTAACACCGAAAAAGGTCTGAAGCGGCCAGAGCTAAGGGATGGGGTACTCGGACATCGAGGCTACTGTGTGGGGAGTCACGGATGGTCGGGACCCCGATGCCGTGCCCTGGTGATCAATTAGAAAAGGTTGATGTTAATGGTGGGGGTTAAAGGGGTTAGTTACACGGGGTCGTGACGCCACCTGTAGTGTCCGGTAAGATGGAACCGGTGCTGCCAGCCGGCCGCTGAGGTGATGGTTGAAGCAGCTAAGTGTGGTACAGCTCCCCACAGGTTGAGCTTTACCTCAGGGCAGCTATTGTAGTGGGACGGTGAGGGAGGACAGTGATGGTAATGGTGGTGCTGCAGTTCTTACCCCTCTGCTGAGTTACTGATGATGTTGAGCCTTCTGAGCTGCGGCGGGATAAATAACAGAAACCAGTTCAAGTTTAACTCTGCTTTACTCGGTACCGGTTGATGGCATAATAAGACACGGTACAGTTTGGTTTACAGGGTGGATGTTGCCAGCTCAGAGTTTCCCCTATGGAGTCTCTAGATGTCCTCTCTTTGTCTTTCAGGGCTAACTTCTCTCTTTGTTTCTCAGTCTTTCCCACCCTTGCAGAGCTCACCCACCTGTCCTGGGTCCCCACTTAAAGAGGACCTGTCACCAAGCCAGGCATGGTGATCTAATTACAGCACTGGATGCAGCATGTCTGCAGCATGCAGACAAGGGGTCCCCCAGCACTTGAGCAGCCCTGTACCCCGAAATAATACAGTTAGAAAACTTACATGCTACAGCCACTAAGGAGGTGGTTAGGGGCTGCAGCCAAGGGCAGATTCACACCCCCTGCCTGTGTAATCTGCCCACCGCTGCCAATCATTCTCTCCCTGTCTGCAGCATTTAAACTGAGTTTCTTGCGGGGCTAATGAACTTTCTGGAAGAGAGAAAAAAAAACTCAGAGAGGGAGAGAATGATTGGCAGCGGTGGGAAGATTACACAGGCAGGGGGTGTGAATCTGCCCTTGGCTGCAGCCCCTAGCCACCTCCTTAGTGGCTGTAGCATGTAAGTTTTCTAACTGTATTATCTCGGGGTACAGGGCTGCTGAAGTGCTGGGGGACCCCTTGTCTGCATGCTGCAGACATGCTGCATCCAGTGCTGTAATTAGATCACCATGCCTGCTTTGGTGACAGGTCCTCTTTAAAGATGGGGTACCCTCCACTCAGCTGGGCTGCCAGGCTTGACAACTCTGTCTGCCTTCCCAGCACCGCCTGAGGTAAACTGTCAACTGTCACTCTTACTCTATCCTAAGCTACGCCCCCACCTATCTGGGATCTACCAAGTACTGTTTCCCCCCACTCTAGGTGGTGTGGTCCTAAGTGAGTGTAAAAATAAACTCCATAAGATTTAAATCCCAAACTAGCAACTTACAATAATATTACATATAGATAATAAGTGTAATACCACTCTGTGGCGCCTAGCCGCAGGGGTGCCACAGGTCCATGTTCATCTGATGAATCCAGAACAAATTTAGACCACAATACTTGATCCAACAGGTCTGGACTGACATCGTGACAACAAACCAGTGATGGCCACTGACCCTACAAGCTATCCCAGTTTTTATACTTTTTACGATTTTTAAATTATTCCATTTGATACCCAAACTTACAGTTTTATCCAAAATTTAAAAAAAAAACAAACAAAAAAAAAACAAAAACTTTTTAGGGATGAACAAATAAAATTCCTGGCACTGTACAGGTTAAGTAATCCCATTTTTAAACTAGTGGGTGTAGTGAGGGGTTTACTTTTCACTTGCATTGTATGTTTTATTTTCAAGAAACTTGATGATTGATCTTATACTAGAGGTCTACAGATTACGCATCACCTAAGTCTCTCCCAAACAAAATGCAGAAATGGTCTCATCGGCTCATTTATAGGTTGGTGTAGATCGGGGTGAAAGTGGTCTTCATAGGCGAGGGGCGTAACTGCAATAGGTGCAGAGGTTTCAATCGCACCTGTGCCTTGGAGATTAGGGGGCCCAAAAAGTCTCTTTGGCAAATTGAAAAAGATTTCTGCTATTAATGATTTGTAATAATTGGGCCCCCGTTGGAGCTTTTGCATTGGGGCCCATGAGCTTCAAGTTATGTATGTGTTAGGTATAAACAAAAATAAAATATGAGAATGTTAAAAAGAGAAATATTGTTTTAATAAAGAGGATTATACATAATTGGGGTTATTTATAGATGTTGTTTTGGGCTTGACATAATATGTAGATGGATAGTACCTTTATTACTTTAAGGCATATATATTTAGTTGATATGTATTTATATAACTGAAATCAGTACTGGTATTACATCCTTGGGAAAATAATACATCTAGAAATATGTTTGTTGTTCTATTGATTTGTAGAATAGATAATGAAGGCCACAGAAATGTAATCTAAATGTGAGGACTGTGCAAACAAATCTCATTACAAGGTAAACAACTTGTTTCTTCTCAGTGTTCATTACAATATTGTTTGTTAACCTGGAGAAAAGAAACTGCAACAATTTATTCCAGTGCATATTCTGTATCATTGGATTTAAAGGGATTCTGCAACAAAATGTTTCTTCCCTCATCTAAGACCAGAATGATGTAGGGGCAGAGCGCCTGATACTAGTGAAGTATTACTTATCGTGCTGCATGCTGTCATATACACAAAATCACAGTATTTTCTGCTGCACGTCCACCTGTTGTATGAATGCTGACTCCACCCCCACGGCTGATAGACAGCTTTCTGCCTATGCACAGTCCTCCTAAAAGACTGTTACTCAGTGATAGGGTAGGGTTACAGAGAGCTCATTAATGTGGAGGACTATATGGCAAGTTTACTAGTTTTTCAGCAATAATATCCAGATGATACTACAGTAACTTTATTAAAAATATACAACAAGCAGTCTAGTATGTGACTCATTGCTGGAATTTGAGACTCTGTCTCAATATAATGCTACTTTTAGATGAGACCTGATGATAGATTCCCTTTAAAACCCTTTTAAACCAGGAAATAACCAAAAGCTAATGCACAATAAAGAGTTTTTTTGGCTCCATTTTTCAATGACAAATTTGATTGTACGCTACACATGGGGCAATGTGTTTGGAACAGATATTTTTTTTATGTACTTTGACTGATACTATTATTTGAGGGAACTCTGGGCCAATACTGCTGGAGGTGCACTATTTTTCATTATAATGCTATCTGATTGGTGTAAATAGTTTGGAGGTACTATGCAGGCACTACTACTACACACAACATGGATTCATTAAACAAAAAAATATGCTTTACTTGAAAGTAGAAAAATGATGACTCTCAGAATATAGCAAAACACATGGCTAAATCCGCCCTACTGTAGACAAAAGGATCCATGTCGTAGACTGTTACAAGTTTGTTTAGTTCTACACATATCTAAGTGAAACCCCATCTCTTCTTCAGGATACAGCCTGGCTACAGGAGAGCTTCACATTTCTAGCAAACTGTATTGGACCAAAAAGTGAAGTGGAGATGCTAAAGGCATAAATGGTTCATAGACGGGAATATGGGCGGGTTGGAGCCAGCCATGATTTCTCAATTTCTGTCCATTTATTAAATGCCCACAATGAGACCAAAGATACAACTCTTCTTAGGTGTGTAGCCCAGAAATATTTTGTAATATCCATAATGGACAGCCTCCCTTGAGATCTAGTTGAGGTTATTATTTATTTTGAAATTCACTGACATTTCCTATTCTATATGAATCTCATGAAACAGGCATGAAGGGACTTAAGTTTCCACAGAGGAACCATTACTGGAAGGGTCTCAAAAAGGAGACATTTTTACTACTGTTATGAGAAACTGGGAGATGGTTCCCTTTAGTCAGTAAGTTTTTCTGTCCTCTTAAAATAGGAGGGTAATCCTGGGAAAACAGGATCTTGCAGAAGGAAATATGATTGACCTCCATGTAATCAATTGCTTCTGTAATTTCTGTGCTTTATTTTTATCCTCGAAATATTGAGATTCTGTTGGATAATAGCTGCTAGTGGCTCAAACTCCAAACAACAAGGGAGACAAAGGACAACCCTACTTTGTTCTATTTGCTATTTTAAAACTAGGTGAAACATGATGAGGGAGTTTATTGGTTGCAGTAGGTGTACTATATAAAGCTTATTTGGCCTTTAAAAATGGAATCAAAATGCCAAATGCCATGTCTTGACTGTTTCAAATAAAAGACCAATTGAGAGAGTTGAAGGCTTTCTCCGTAACAAGGCTACGGAGAAGGCCACGCATGTTATTTCAAATAATGATATCAACCAGATCTATCACTCTCCTGTTCTTCTCACCTCCCTAATAGAAAGGGACAAACCCCACCCGATCCTTATGGATTAGTTGCAAAACAAATATATTAAGTCTATTGGCCAAGAGGCGTGTAAAAATCTTTAGATCTAATATTTTTGGTTTAAACATCCCCCTTCCGGGATGAAATTGTCACTCTCCAAAGTGTCTAGGCCACCTGCGGGATGCTGCAAGTCCTGTCCCACACACACCATCTCACTTTTGCAATTCTCCTTCACCTTAAAAATTAGGGCCCTAAAGTCCACTCTGTTAAGCATCTACTTGGTAAAGGAGGCCTCATATTCTGCAGGTCTTAACTTAGCGTACTCTGCTGGGTCTTCTCCCTGATACCATGAGAGTCATTCAGTTGCTATTGCACTGTGGATGGAGTGTCGTGAACACCTCCCTCCTCATCTCAGTCCCCGAGAGTATGAGCATGGAGAAAGGCACAAGTTGTTGAGGGCTTGCACAAAGATGATGCTGGTGCATTTAAGCTACATGGCTCTTTGAACAAAAATGCATCAAATGCCATGGCAGCCTGAGCTATCTGTAGCTGCATCGGCTTAAGATTTATGACGGTACAACAGGTAAGAAGAGCTGGCTGATACCATGCAGGGAAAACTGTTTAGAAGCATGCTCAATCAGAACTCTTGTCACATATGTTCTTTTACATCAGAAGCCTGGACATACCCCCGAAAAGTGCAGTTTTAAATACAAAAACATAGTTACATAGGTTGAAAAAGACCTACATACATTAAGTTCAACCTTTCTCCAACTATACATTTTTGTCACTAAATCATCTATACCAACAATGTTTTGTGTATAAAAGAAACTATTCAGTCCTTTTTTAAAGGGAACCTGACACCTAAAAATCAGTCCCCAGACCATTTATACCTGTCCCTGCACCACCATGAATGCATTGTAGGCATCCCTTTGTGTAAAAAAAAGGGTATTTGTAAAGTATGTAAAAGTGCTTTTATTACCTTGCTTTCTGCGGCTTCTGAGTGCTTGAGAAGTCACACAGGGCGTTCCCTGTGGCTTCTCAGCACTGCATGCAGATCAATTATTCACACCCAGATGGGCATGCTAAGACAGTGTGAGCTCCCTCGCCCCCCTCCATGAGCGGTATAGTCTGTATGATGCAAATCACGTCATATCCATATCATAGGACTTTGCAATGCACATTGCGCATGTGCGAGTTTGATCTACGGCAGCTAGTCTGGGATTAGCTGCTGCAGAGCAAACTCGCACATGTGCAATGCACAGCGCGAAGTCCTATGATATAGATATGACAAGATTTGCGTCATACAGCCTATACCACAAATGGAGGGGGGCTCACAATACATTAGCACGCCCATCTGGGTGTAAATAATTGATCTGCATGCGGCGCTGAGAAGCCACAGGGAACGCCCTGTGTGACTTCTCAAGCACTGAGAAGCCGCAGAAAGGAAGGTAATAAAAGCACTTTTACATACTTTACAAATACCCTTTTTTACACAAAGGGATGCCTACAATGCATTTCTGGAGGTGCAGGGACAGGTATAAATGGTCTGGGGACTGATTTTTAGGGGTCAGCTTCCCTTTAAAAGCTGTTAGTGTCTGCCATTACCACCTATTGTGTTAGGACCTTCCAAAGTCTCACTGCTTTAACTGCAAAGAAACCTTTCCTATGTAGGTGCCGGGATCACTTTTCTTCCATCTACAATGAGAGTCCCCTGGTCCTTTCTAAGGTTTTTGGAAGGCTAAGGTATGTGCCAGTCCTTTGTATTGACCACACATGTATTTCTACATATAAATGATATCTCTTCTTTTTTTGTAAGCTAAACAAGCCCAATTTTTTCAAACTGTCATCAAATAAATACGTTTAGAAATTAGCAAATAAATTTGAGTACAATGAACTTCTACTCAAATTTAGCAAAAATCAACATTCACCAAAATACTAAATTTTTGTAATTCATTTATGCACAGAGTCAGTAAAATGGCAGCTGCTGGACGCCATTTTTTTTAACCATATTGGGCCATCGACAGGTTTAAAAAAAATTGTTATAATCAGCTTCCTGCTCAGCTCTTCAATATCTCCATTTCCCACCGCCACCCATCAGGACCTCGCAACATCTTCTGATCCCCCGCCATATTGGAATCTTTGGGTCTCTCGCACTGTTTTTGACTTCTTAGCATTATGATGCTGCAGAGGGTTTTGTGCAGGTGTGCATAGGTCATGATGCACATTGTAACATCATGCGGTCATTGACACACCTTCACATAGTCCACCAAGGCACCACAACACTGGGAAATCCAGCAGAGTGGAGAGGAGCAATCATTACAATGCGAGGAGCAAAGGATCAGGAGATGTGGCAAGGCCAGACGAGTGTCTGTGAGTAGTGGAGGGTAGTTATAACAATTTTTGTAATTTTTTACATATTGCTTTTATTATGCTCTGGCATCTGTGGAGACTCCAGATCATAGAAAGGGACATTAACCGAATTTCCCGAGATTAAACATGCAAACAGATGAATTCAAATTTTGTCTTATCAATAGTTATGTCCTTAAAAGGTTAATGTATGTTTTTTGGCAGATCCCTTACTATATTTAATTTGCTCTGTATACAAGACATTGTGTGAACCATTTACCAGTGAGATTTCTATTCAATAGATATATTCCTGTCTTGTTGCTGAGAGCCTATTAATTCTGGTCAATCATGGTAAACAGCTTTTTTGCAAGGACTGTATGTGACTGATCACAACACATTGTTCTCTCCAGAGGGAGTAGTCAGAAACTTCCTTTTTTTCTTATCCAGGCTCTGTTTTGTGAAAGAATGTTTTAGAATTACTGATTATATGCTTAAAGGGGACAATACACCAGTTTTAGCATGTTAACATGGGTATATAATGCAATATCGACTGCAAAGCTGAATTACATCTACATTGCATAGATATTAACTTATGAAGTTTAGATTAAAATTTTCAATAAGACCAAGAGGACTTTAGCAGTGATTGGTCCCTAGGGAAATTGACTTTTTCCCCTGCATGATATTGACCAATCAAAAACAGCAAGGTCGTAATACAGGGGGAAATAAAGGATACACCCTAAGGGCCACTTTACACACACCAACTTATCTGTCCAACTTCTGAACAACTTACTGGTTGCAGTGAAATCATGGACACATTGCTCCATTTTGTGGCTGTGTACAAATGGAACAATGTGTCCATGATTTCACTGCAACCAGTAAGTTGTTCAGAAGTTGCACAGATAAGTTGGTGTGTGTAAAGTGGCCATACGTGTTGGCCAGACTTTCTCTGTATTAGACATGCAATGACAAACAGTTCTGCCTTCCTCACTGATCTCCTTGTTCGTGTCTACTGTGATTGCAAGTAGGGGAGGTGAATACAAAAGAGCTATAGAACATAATGTGATACACAGGGGAGGGAGGAAAAGAGAGAGAAAAAAAATGCAAATAATAAACCACACGTTTGTCACCCATTTAGGGAGACTAAAAATTGCTCTGTTTTATAGTGCATTGTCAGTTTCCATACATTACATGTTGGAATACATCTGGCTCTACAATATACAGATTATGACAAAAATGCACAATAATGTGGTTCTAGCACTGGTACAATGTTGGGAATGAATCAGTGCTATTTGTTTATTTATGTGTACATATATTTAGAGGTTGGTCAATTTGCTTGTACATACCACTAGGTGGAGCTTTTGTCTTCAGCTCTAATTAACTTTCTATTTCACCTGTGCATTTGATTTAGTTTTTATTGTATTTAAGGAAGTGTGAGGAGGTCTCTTTTTTATGCTGTTGAACAGCGTGGGGTCATGTCTCCCTTTCAATTGTATGTTCATTTTTAATCTGCACAAATAAATGAACTATTATGAAGATCACGCCAAGTGCTGGAGTTTTCTTGCATAACTTGATTGGATAACAGACACTCCACTCCTTTGCACTAAACCGGCTCTCAGGTAAATATCCAGTGACAGCACCACCCCTTCCCCCCTTCCCTGAGACTTGACAAAAGAGCTATGTACTATTACGCTAGGGTCAGATTCACGTTCTTAGCGGCGCCCCGGGGGTCACGGTAAAAAAGTAGACTGTGGCCAGGGTCACATCTCCGTTTTGACCCTAGCCTGCCGGATTCCGGTTTCAACTTAGAACTTTTTCCAGCACCTCATAGCGTTACCGCTATGCGGTGCTGGAAAACGCTGCCCTTAGTTACCCTATATTTACCTTCACTACCTGTCACACAGGCAGCGGCTGAGAGTGCGCTTTACAGCGCCGCACAGGAAACGTTGCAGACAGCGTTTCCTGTGCGGTGCTGTAAAGCGCACTCCGAGCCGCTGCCTGTGTGACAGGTAGTGAAGGTAAACATAGGGTAACTAAGGGCAGCGTTTTCCAGCACCGCATAGCGGTAACGCTATGCGGTGCTGGAAAAAGTTCTAAGTTGAAACCGGAATCCGGCAGGCTAGGGTCAAAACGGAGATGTGACCCTGGCCTGTGTCAGCAATAACTCGCTGGTAATGCCATGTCTGCACTGCGTTACCGATGCCAATACTTACCTATGGAGATCCCACCCCTAACGAGACTCCAATGCCGGCATCTTACTGTAATCTCACGTTATTTACTAACGCGAGCAAAGACGCTTTTAGAAGCGTTAGGGGCGGGATCTCCATAGGTAAGTATTGGCAGTGGTAAAGCGTTATTGCTGACAAAGTCTAAGTTGTTAGCACGACCCCCGGGGCGCCGCTAAAAACGTGAATCTGACCCTAGCCTTACAAACACTTCTGAATCTGCAGCTCTCCTTTCTTGGCACTGTTAAGGTAGGGGGAGAAGAGCAAATATGATAGTGCTATGAAAGAAGAGCTGTAAAAGATATTTGTAATGATGCAAAACTTTGTTTTATTCCCCTCCAACATTTGCAATTAAATTAGATGCTTAAAACCCTTTTTTGACCCATGAATTGACCCACGGTTTACATTTGCGTACATGCTGGTTTGTACCCAGAGATTGGGGCAGTTATTGGCTATTGTTCTTTATGTGAGGCAATGCATGTAATCTTATATTGTATGTAACCTTTCATGTGGTCTACCTGTCTTGTGTGCCGCTTGGCATTACTTTTATGCAGCATTTATGCAGTGAAATTTTAATAAAGAGCACTTTTTTGATTATTACTTGGCCTGACTCCAGGGTTTGTTTGTAGGAATTATATTATTATTGGAGGGCCTTTTACGTGTTGAAGGGAGTTTCTGAATCTAAATTAGATGCCGGCAGGCAATGAAATCAGTGTGGAGAGTAGAGCTGAGTGTTATTACATGTCTCACACAGAGAATGCCAGGTCTGACATTCTAAGTGGGGGTATGTTATTTTTTGACACCTTCTGCTTACGAATGCTGTACTAACCCCTATACACAAACCTCTGATAATGCCCAGTTAGGCTGCGTTCACATTTGCGGACCCCTCCGCAGCATTCTGCGGAGGGGATCCGCAATGTGACCGCAGCGGCCGCGAGCTCCTATCTTTACAATGGGAGCGCACGGTGCTGCGCTTGACCGCGCATGACCGTGCGCACCCATTCACTCCCATATGTGATCTGTGCGGATGCCTGCACACAAATCACAGTCTCGTCCGCACCAGGAATGCAACATGTCGCGTCCCTGGTGCGGACGAGACTGTGTGATTTGTGCGTAGGTGCAAAACCGCACTTGCCGCACCTGCCGCAAGTACGCCTATACTTTGCATGGCGTTTACCGCAACCACGCCGCAAGTGCAGCCAGTATGCGGTAATTGCGGCAGATGCGGTTTTTTCACCGCATCTGCCGCAAATTTCAAAAAACGCTGATGTTAAAGGGCCCTAAAAAAGCACAACATGTTTTCAGTCATTTATTAGGCATATGTATCTGACCCACAAGGGTCTGGGATACTCAGGTCTCAGGCGTTTGGGTACGGTGGATGTCAAAGGTTGTCGGTGTCTGAGTCTGTGCCCTTGGGTGACAACAAAAAGGGTATTTACAGGGATAAAAATTTATAGAAGAGTTTCGTGTTGCCACCTGCAGATCCGGTGATGGCATCGGTACTGCTGTGACCTCCGAGGTGATGGGCGGCAGCAAGTTGCTGTGGTTCTCTACAGGAAGAGTGGGGTCCCCGGGCTGTATGGGTTTGATGGTGGAATAGGGTAGCATGGTAGGAATGGGGCAGCGCAGTCCCTGCTTCACAGTGCAGAATTGCCTCTGTTCACCAAGAAGAAACACAGACACTTGTTCACTCGGTATGGGTACTTTACTCCGGTAATCTGCAGCTTACAGGGTATGCAGTTGTTACAGCTAGGGTAGTTGACTGGGTGTTCCTGGCAGTAGGCAATGTCCCTCTGAAGCTACAGCGATGTTCCTTCCTTATCTCTTTCTCTGTCCTACCTCTGTGCTCTCCTTCTTCCTCGCGCTGCCCTGCACGAATCCCGCTTGTTGAACCAGGCTCAACCCAGTTTGGTGCTTCTGGTGGGTACCGTGCGTAGGTAAGGCTGGATCATGCTCCTATGAAGCTTTCGACCACGCCGGTATTTGCAACTCAGGGATTGTCCTCTGCACCACTTCGGAGCTGTTACCCTGTTTCGGACTGGGCCAGGGCATTTGGTTACCGTCTATCCGCTCCTCTCTGTCTGGGCCACCAGGTTGAGGTGCCCTTCCTGTTACTTCTCTTTCCACAGACTTTCTCAGATTCTGCTTGTCTGTTTCCCGCTCTTTCCCCACTCACTATATAACCTAGCTCTCCTCCCACCAGGACCAGTTACTCTAGTAATGGGCTGTCTGATTGTTCCCCTATCACTAGGTGTATGTGTGTGGTTGTGGAGCTTCAGGCTTCTATTACCCCCTACCAGGACAAGAATACTGCACCTTCTGTTAGGGGTCTTGGCCTCATGGTTATCAGAAATATAGTTTATAAATAGGGTATGTGCAAAATGATTTGCAACCAAACTTTATAGAAAGTATCGCAACGCACTAGTTTTTAATCTGGCAGGTCAATGCCTATTCACCTGGTGCTAGTACTCTAGATGCTTTGGTATAGTTAGCACAATAATGATATAATAATTGTAAACTTTGCCTACTCTCCATGACAAGGTGAAGGCATCCAAAAATGGGAAACAGATCACCGTTTGCTATTTCAGCAAGTTTTCCAAATACTTCATGTTCACGTAGTAAGTGGAATATATAGACAGGACTATAATAGCTACTGTACTTCCTTAACATGAAAGATGGTCATGCATATTAGTTTAAAGTTGATCCAAATGGATCATTCTAACTAAAATAATTGTTTACCTCATGAAATTTTACAACTGATGAATAATTCACCCAACTATTGCATGACAATATGGACTAAAATATCTATGGCTGATCAAACATCAACCTATTATCTAATGTGTACATCACCTTAAAGCACCAGTCCAGTATTTTTTTTTATTTCACTCCTGGAGTGGTGGCAGGTTGTGACCTATGACAGCTCTAGTGTTTCATGGAGCGTGCCAGAGGTCACAACTCAATACAGAACAAGCCTCTCATAGAGATGCTATAGGAACTTGTGACGTAACTTCTGACTTCCAGCCAGTCAGAAGTAATGATCATCGGTTGGTGCCATGGGACCAGAGCAATGCCAAAAAAAGATGACGATGCCGGAGAGTGAGTATAAGACTGGGGGCAGGAGACTTAGGCTCTTAGGCTCTTGGGCATTCTTAGCGATCATGCATGTATTAGCTGGTTATGGAAAGGGTTGAATTTCCAAAGTGAAATTCCAAATTCTCACTCTTTAATTTTATAAAATTGAAAGTAGTCATTTTCCAGTTTTGAAATTCCAGGAAATAATGTTTAAGATCTGACATAACGGAACTGTACTATTTTCAAGTGTACTGTATTACCTGACATTACCCTACATTTAACAATCAGGCTCACACAATGAGATTGAATTTGACAGTCATAGTCCTCATTGTTCCTTGACATTGCTGTGGGGAGCTCGGCAGGTATGAACATTCAAGTGCAATGGAAATGAATTAATTGCATGTTTATACTACTAAATTACACAATCGGAAAAATTGCTTGATTGTCAAATATATGAGCTTTCGACTGATAAAAAAAAAGCAGAATGTGCAGTGTTTAATGACTGGGTTTTTTAGAGCTGAGGCTGAATGTTTAGCTGTTTTTTTTCTATTTTTTGTACTAAATATCTGGGACAAACATGAATATATGAATGCAATTATGACTTATATTGAAATATAGTGCTCCCTATTTTAAAGGAATTCTATGCACTCTACAACCATGGCTGACATTGAAATGCACTGAGCATGCTTTTACAATGTTGTTTGCTGGAATATGATTTTGAGAGCTAATTTTGAAGACCACAGGATTTTTCAGTATATTGCGGGTTGCAAACGTTAGAACACATTATATGTGCTATTAAATCGGCTTTGGCTGCAAAAATTATAGACACTGTTTAGCGGCAATGGATAGAAATACAAAAGTAGATATTTACAATAGGACATGGTTAACTTTGACTGCAGCAATTGTTTAAATTTTACTCTTTAACTTTCTATTTGAAATATATAGCAACAGAAAGGTTCTGCACCACCAACAAAATGTGCAAATCAATCAGGCTGCATACAAACAGCCAGGCTGGTGTTATGGGTCACTACCTCGCTTGTGATGCTCAACCAATGCAAATGCAAATCCAAATCCATAAAGAAGAAAAAATAGTGGCACTCACCGAAGAAATGTAAAATCTTTGCCTTTATTGATCTGTTAAAATCCGGCAAGCAAACCTGAGGCGGCAGGAGGGGGTTATCAGATCCAGCAGTGGCCAGATGTAATAGGTGTATAGTGTGGCCCTAATCAAGCTGGAGGGAATTATGAACAGTTCTAAATATTAATTTTGCAATAAACCTTCAGGACTTCAAGTGGAATTTCAACTTTCAGCATGACAACAACCCTAAGAATTCCTCCAAATCAACAAAAGAATGGCTCGCAAGAACAAGATCAACATTTTGGAATGGTCATGTCAGAAAACAGATTTGAATTCAACTGAAAACTGTGAGTTGACTCAAAGAAGACAGTACACAGAAGATGCCCTCAAATTCTACCATATTTCACTTCTGCATCAGATTAGCAGGCAATAATTGCTAATTCTAGATGTACCATGCTGGTAGACTACTACCCAATAAAACCCAATAAGACTGAATGCTGTCATAAATTCAAATGGATCTTAATACATTTGTTTAAAGTGTAACCGCTGTTTACATTTTTATTTAATATTAATGTATAGCAATTGATTTTAAGAAACTTTCAAATATACTTTATCAGAGAAATATGGTAGAAAACTATTAATAAACCTTCCACAAGGTGTCCCCACAATGCTGTGTGTGAAGCAGACATATGTTCATTCTCAGTCACATCCATCTCCACACTAAATACAGGCAGTAACAATATAAGGGAGGGTGTGTGGCCTACACTGCTAACTACAGTCATGAGGAAACAATATCAGATTATCTCAGCCTACAGCAAAGTTGCTAAGCAATGTCATAATGTCAGGAACACTGCAAACTCCTCTTTTCTTGGCACACACTTCTGATCTGTCATCTGTCTCCACACAGCTCCATCACAATCTCTGTTAAACCCTTCTCTGCTGTCACATTGCACTGCTCCCTATCAGCTGCTGGCCACACCAACACAGCCATAAAATGCAGTTTTAAAAGAGCACAGAAATGTGAGAAATAAGTCATATAGCGCAAAAACATTAGCTTAACTGCTATGTGACCCATCATTAATCCCTTCCCAACCTATGATGTTATAGAGACGTCATGAAAGTCGGTGAGTTCCTGACCCATGACGTCTCTATAATGTCATGGCTTCATTGCGTTCCTGCAGCGCCGGTGACCGGGTCAGTGACAAGTCACCGGAGCTGCAGGAACGCAAGGACCTATGCTTTAGCCCAGGGGGGTGGCTTACCTCCCCGTGGCTAAACTCGTTCTGATTGGCAGTTGAAATTGAGACTACCAATCAGAGTGAGTGACCCCTCCAGATCTGATTGAAGCTCTCCAATCAGATCTGGAGGGGCGGGTTGACAAATTCCCTCCCCCTCCTCAGGCCCCTCCCACCCACCCCAATCCTTTTTTTCACCCCCCCACCCAACGGTGACATTCATTTGCCAGTGGGCTGCACCCGCCGGTGCACCAGCGGTCAGCTTCCTCAGCCCTCTCCTGGTGCGATCACGGAGGGGGCTGAGGGAGCTGACCTTTCCTGCAGTCCCCCACCCCCACCTCCTCTGTGCCCTGTGTCCCCCTCACCTCCCGGTGGGCTGCACCCGCCGGTGTACCCGCCGGCCAGCCTCCTCTGCTCTGGTGTGGGCCCCTCCTATTAATTGTGGATCGTGAAGGAGGTGAGTATGAATGAATGGATGGATGGATGGGTGAGTGGGTGCATGCATGCATGCATGGGTGGATGGATGGGTTAGTGGATGCATGCATGGGTGGATGGATGTGTGTGTGCATAGATGTGTGCATGCATGGATGTTGCATGGATGGATGTGTGCATGCATGGATATTGCATGGATGGATGCGTGCATGGATGGATGTGTGCATGCATGGATGTGTGCATGCATGGATGTGTGCATGCGTGCATGTGTGCATGTGGATGTGTGCGTGCATGTGTGTGTGCATGGATGGATTTGTGCATGGATGGATGTGTGCGTGCATGGATGTGTGCATGCATGGATGGATGCGTGTATGGATGGATATGTGCGTGCATGGATGTGTGTGTGTGGATGTGTGCGTACATGGATTGATGTGTGCGTGGATGGATGTGTGCATGGATAGATGTGTGTGTGCATGTATGGAACTAGACCGCCCAAGGAACATATATAGATGTATAGTGAGCACTTTGAACCCCCAGGTGCTTCACAAATTGATCTGTAAAAATAAAAAAAGAAAATTTGTGTGAAAAAAAAGTACTTTTTCCTTATTACGGATCAATTTGTGAAGCACCTGGGCGTTCAAAGTGCTCACTATGCATCTAGATATATTCCAGGGATGTCTAGCTTCCAAGGGATGACTTGTGGGGGAGCTCCAATGTTTAGGCACACAGGGGCTCTCCATACGAGACATGGTGTCCGCTAGTAATTCCAATTGTTAGCGGATACCATGTTGCGTATGTCCTTGTGGGCCTAAACATTAGAGCTTCCCCACAAGTGACCCCATTGTGTACACTAGACCCCCAGGAAACTTATCTAGATGGGTGGTGAGCATTTTGAACCCCCAGGTGCTTCACAAATTAATCCGTAAAAATGAAAAAAAAAGAACATTTTTGCCAAAAAAAAAAGAGTATTTTTTAATTTTTACGGATTCATTTGTAAAGCACCTAGGGGTTCCAAGTGCTCACTATGCATCTAGATAAATTCCTTGGGTGGTCTAGATTCCAAAATGGGGTCACTTGTGGGGGATCTCCAATGTTTAGGCACACAGGGACTCTCCAAACGCGACATGGTGTCCGCTAACAATTTGAACGGAAAATTAGCTCAAATTGTTAGCAGACACCATGTCGTGTTTGGAGAGCCCCTGTGTGCCTAAACATTGGAGCTCCCCACAAGTGACCCCATTTTGGAAACTAGACCACCCAGGGAACTTATCTAGATGGGTGGTGAGCACTTTAAACCCCCAGATGTTTCACAAATTGATTCATAATAATGAAAAAGTACTTTTTTTTCACAAAAATTTCTTTTAGTCTAACTTTTTTAATTTTCACATGGGCAATTGGATAAAATACATCCTAAAATTTGTTGGCCAATTTCTCCTGAGTACATCGATACCTCATATGTGTCAGGGCTCAGAAGTGAAGGAGTGCCATTTCACTTTTTTAATGGAAAATTAGCTCCAAAAGTCAAATTGCCCTCCTTCCCTTTCAAGCTCTGCCGTGCGCCCAAACAGTGGTTTATGACCACATATGAGGTATTGGTGTACTCAGGAGAAATTGCACAACAAATTTTAGGATACATTTTATCCTGCTGCCCATATAAAAATGAAAGACTTGAGGCTAAAAGAATATTTTTGTTAGAAAAATGAAAATGTCCATTTTTCCTTCCACATTGCTTTAGTTCCTGTGAAGCACCTGAAGGTTTAATAATCTTCTTGTATGTAGTTTTGAGTAGCTTGAGGGGTGCAGTTTTTAGAATGGTGTCACTTTTGGGTGTTTTCTGTCATGTACGCCCCTCAAACGGACTTCAAATGTGATGTGGTCACTAAGAAAAGGTTTTGTAAATTTTGCTGGAAAAATGAAAAATTGCTGTTGAACTTTGAACTCTCATAAATTCCTACCCAAAAATGTTTTTTTCCAAAATTGTGCTAATGTAAAGTAGACATGTGGGAAATGTGATTTGTTAACTATATTGTGTCACATAACTCTCTGGTTTAGCAGAATAAAAATTTAAAATTGCAACATTTTCAAACTTTTTGCCAAATTTTTTATTTTTTCACAAATAAACGCAAAAATTATCGACCTAAATTTAATACTAACATGAAGCCCAATATTGCATGAAAAAACAATCTCAGAATCGCTAGGATCCGTTGAAGCGATCCAGAGTTATTACCTCATAAAGGGACACTGGGCAGAATTGACAAAAATGCCAAAGTCTTTAGGGTCAAAATAGGCTGAGTCGTGAAGGGGTTAACAACCAATGCAATATTGTGTTGTTTTTTTTCATTTTTCTTTTTTCTATGAAATTTCATTTACACTTTAAAACATAGAAATTGACAAGGCATCTGGAAGTGTGGGAACCGAAGCAGTAGGTTAAGGAGGGTATAACTTCTTACTTGTTTTAGAACATTGTTATTATATTCATAAGCACTGAAAAGGTATCACTATTTAGTTGTAAAGATTGCATTCATTTCTTGGTGATAAGATGTATGCGTACGTTTTACTGTATTTAGAAATAGCTTCAGCAAAGCTAGTTTATTGCGTCCAATGTTCCTTAATTTCTCACATTGAACCCTGTTTTTTTTTAGCTATTCTAACACTGAAAGTTGCATTGATACGAGATGTCCTGTTCTATCAATTGATGCAAGAAGCATCAATTGATAGAATTAAGGCCTTTAAATTCTTTATTAATTGGCAATATCATAATAAATTAAAAATACAATACCTCATATATTATACATTACATAATATATACACTATAACTTGTGATGAGCTATTGTGCTCACCACTGCTTCCCTTGTTTTGAGGTCCACACAATTAGGCTGTTCTGTCCCCTCCCCCTCAGAGTAGCGGTGGTTTACCGCCCCCGAGGGTCACCCACCCACTTCCTCCACCACTTCTCCACGTGGCTGCCACACTTCATGTCCTCAGAATTACCAACCCTCATCCTGGGAGACTTTAACATACCCATAAACAGCCCCATCTCCCCATCTGCATTCCAGCTCCTATCTCTAACCACTTCTCTTGGCCTCTCACAGCTCTCAGTCTCTGAGACACACAAGGATGGTAACAAGCTTGACCTGGTCTTTACCCGAATCTGCTCTACCTCCTCCTTAGACAACTGATCTCTTCCTCTCTCTGACCACAACATTCTCTCCTTCACACTCACAAACTCTCGTCCATCACAGCACAGTCTGACCTTTCACACGTCCAGAAATCTACAGGCCATTAACCCTTATACATTCACAGATTCTCTTCTCTCATCACTGTCGCCAATCTCCTCCTTCTCCTGCCCCAATCTGGCAGTAAATCACTACAATGATACTCTCAGAAGCACCCTGGACCAAGTAGCGCCCTTCACCAGCAGAACCTCCAAACATTGAAAAAACAGCCCTGGCTCACATCGCAAACTGGACTCCTCCAGCGATGCTCCAGGAGTGGTGAACGTCTATGGAGGAAAACCCGAACACTAGAAAACTTTATCCATTATAAATACATTTTAAAAATCTACAACTCTGTCCTTCACCTCGCCAAACAGACTTACTTCATCACGCTGATCTCATCACTATCCAACAACTCAAAGAAACTCTTTGACACCTTTCACTCTCTCCTCAGTCCTAAAGTGCAGGCCACTATCATTGACCTATGTGCTGATGACGGAGTGCTGATGATGATCCGTCAGGAAACCGGCTCCCAACCTTCAAGCACTGTTACTCCCATCTGACCTCACATCCTTTCTGGCTCACTCTCCACTTTTGACCCAGTCACAGAAGAAGAAGTCTCCAGGCTCCTCTCTTCCTCACCTCCCACTACATGTACCACTGACCCCATTACCTCACACCTACTCCAGTCCCTCTCTTCAGTGGTCACCACTCACTTAACCGCAATCTTTAATATCTCCCTCTCTTCTGGCATCTTCCCCTCCTCCTTCAAACACTCTATTATTACTCCATTACTAAAGAAAACGTCTCTTGACCCAACCTGCACAAATAACTACAGACCAGTCTCCAATCTCCCCTTCATCTCTAAACTCCTGGAGCACCTGGTCTACACCCGCCTCACCCATTACCTCTACTCTCACTCTCTTTTAGATCCATTGCAGTGTGGCTTTCGCCCCTTACACTCTACAGAAACTGCCCTCATCAAAGTGACCAATGACCTTCTGACAGCAAAACGTAATGGTGACCACTCTCTGCTTATCCTTCTTGACCTTTCTGCAGCTTTTGACACAGTTGACCACCATTTCCTACTCTCCATGCTGCACTCCATCGGCATCAAGGCAACGGCTCTCTATTGGTACTCTTCCTATCTCTCTGATTGCTCTTTCAGTGTATCATTTGCTGGCTCCACTTCCTCCCTCTTCCTCTCACTATTGGAGTCCCTCAGGGTTCAGTCCTTGACCCCCTTCTCTTCTCTCTCTACACAACCCTGATTGGACAGACCATCAGCAGATTTGGTGTCCAGTACCATCTTCATGCTGATGACACACAACTACACACTTCCTCCCCTGACCTTACCCCTGCATTATTACAGAACACCAATGACTGTATAACCGCAGTTTCCACTATCATGTCTGCTCTCTATCTGAAACTTAACCTTTCCAAAACCTGATCTCTCCTTCACCTCCTATATACAATCTCTCACCCGCTCCTGTCGCTTGCACCTGACAAATATCTCCAGAATTCACCCTTTCCTCACTGTGGAAACAACTAAAACCCTCACCGTGGCCCTGATCCATTCCCAGCTTAACTACTGTAATTCTTTATTAGCTGGCCTCCCCCGCAGTAAGCATTCCCCTCTCCATTCTATCCTCAATGCAGCAGCCAGGATCACCTGTCTAGCTAACCATTACTCAGATGTTTCCGCTCTGTGCCAGTTACTGCACTGGCTGCCCATACACTATAGGATCCTATTCAAATTGCTTGTTGTCACCCACAAAGCTATTCATGGTGCGGCACCTCCTTACCTCTCTACCCTCATCTCTATCTACTACCCCACCCATTCCGTTCGCTCTGGAAGCGACCTTAGACTAACATCGGCATTAATCCTCACCTCCCATTCCCAACTCCAAGGCGTCTCTCGAGCTGCACCAATCCTTTGGAATGCTCTACCCAAGAAATTAGGACCATCCACAACTTGCATAGCTTCAGACGCTCCCTAAAAACACATCTTTTCAGGGCGGCCTATCATTCTCCCTAATAGTAGTCATTCAGACATAAGATATTCATTGTTATAAGCCCCTGTACTTTGTGCCACCCCCATCCTGTCGTAGATTGTAAGCTCCTTCGAGCAGGGTCACCTTTATTTTTTGCCTTATTTATTGTATTTCCTACATTGATTCTATGTTTATTGTATATAACTACTGTTCTGTATTACTAACCATTCTGTATTGTATATTTTTCTTATATGAACTATTGTACTGTAAAGCGCTGCGGAATATGTTGGCGCTATACAAATAAAGTTTTATTATTATTAACAAACTTGGCAGCTTGCCTGCCATAAACATAAATACCATAACCGTGCTGGCTGTTGGAATTACTATGATTGGCTGGCCACATTGCGTCATAGGGTCTTATATAAGACTCGTGCACGTGACACTCAGTACATTTTCCTCTGGAAGCAGTTCAGGGAGAGTTGATCTAAGAGGGAGAGCTTAGGCATATAGGCAGTGTTTAATTACTATTACAGAACATTGTATATTGTACACTTGCCCAAGTAACTGTTATCTGCTGAGTGCTGTCCTATTTTTGGTAACTATATGCTGACAACAGGACTTTGTCAAGGACTTAGGACCAATTGAAGAGCATCTATTTTTCCGGAAAGAGGAAAAAAAACAGACTGCACCTCCCAGAGGATTAAGACACAGGTGCAGAGGTGCAGCACTGCTGGAAGAAGGTTCTGAGTGGACCGAAACGTTCAGTTGGTATGGGCCAATAAAGTGAAGTAACTGTTATCTGCTGAACGCTGTCCTATTTTTGGTAACTTTATATATATATATATATATATATATATATATATATATACCGTATTTTTCGCTTTGTAAGACACACTTTTAGTCCACCCAACTATTGGGGGAAAGTGGGGATGCGTCTTACAAAGCGAAAGTGTGCTTTGGGGGGTGGGAAAGGCGGCTCAGGAGCGGTGTCCGGGGGCTGGATGGGGCCAGGAGCGGGCTGCAGCTGCGGGCTCTGGTCACGTGGGGCCGCTCATTATCTCCTGTAATATGCACTGCATCCCGCTGTCAATCACCAGCGGGAGCAGCCCATATTACAGGAGCCGGGTCCGCAGCTGCAGCCTGTATGTATAGTCAGTGCTTTCCACGCTTGCATTGCGTGGAAAGCACTGACTATACCATGGATGTGATACTCACCTAGCTTCACCGCTGCCTGCTGATCGCGCTATCCCCGCTGTCGGTGCTCTGCCGGCATCCGGGTGCTGTGAGCATCGCTGCGAGTGACGTCATCACCGAGCTGCGCTCTCAGGACCCGGATGCCGGCAGAGCACAGATGGCGGGGATATCGCGGTCAGCAGGCAGCGGTGAAGCTAGGTGAGTATGATGTGCGCAAAGATGGTGGGCTGCACAGTGGGGGCTACAGTGCCAGCAGTGGGGGCTACAGTGACAGCAGTGGGGGCTACAGTGCCAGCAAGTGGGGGCTACAGTGCCAGCAAGTGGGGGCTACAGTGCCAGCATTGGGGGCTACAGTGCCAGCAGTGGGGGCTACAGTGCCAGCAGTGGGGGCTACAGTGCCAGCAAGTGGGGGCTACAGTGCCAGCAATTGGGGGCTACAGTGCCAGCAAGTGGGGGCTACAGTGCCAGCAGTGGGGGCTACAGTGCCAGCAAGTGGGGGCTACAGTGCCAGCAAGTGGGGGCTACAGTGCCAGCAGTGGGGGCTACAGTGCCAGCAGTGGGGGCTACAGTGCCAGCAAGTGGGGGCTACAGTGCCAGCAGTGGGGGCTACAGTGCCAGCATTGGGGGCTACAGTGCCAGCAGTGGGGGCTACAGTGCCAGCAGTGGGGGCTACAGTGCCAGCAAGTGGGGGCTACAGTGCCAGCAAGTGGGGGCTACAGTGCCAGCAGTGGGGGCTACAGTGCCAGCAAGTGGGGGCTACAGTGCAAGCAAGTGGGGGCTACAGTGCCAGCAAGTGGGGGCTACAGTGCCAGCAGTGGAGGCACAGTGCCAGCAGTGGGGGCTACAGTGCCTGTAATGGGGGGGGGCTACAGTGCCTGTAATGGGGGGGCTACAGTGCCTGTAATGGGGGGGCTACTGTGCCTGCAATGGGGGCCTACTGTGCCAGCATGGGGGATATATATATACCAGTATTGACATATATATGATTTGTAAGACGGACACTGGCATTATAAGATGGACCCCATTTAACATAAATATTTTTTTTCTCTTTTCCTTCATCAAATTTGGGGGTGCGTCTTATAATCAGGTACGTCTTATAAAGCGAAAATTAAATATATATATTTTATACTCAGGGATGGGGTGGAGGAGGACCCGGCTGCTCAACTTTAGCGATGATGATAGAGGTAGATGATAAAGAGCATTGGTAGTTATAGTAAATATACTCCCTAATAGTGCAACTAAATGTTGCCTGAAATATATAGATTAATTAATTTTGCAGATTAGGAAAGGAAGGGTATTACCGTAATACAAAAAATAATGTTTTATTAGCAGTCTCCCTAAAACCTTTTGAACAAGACTGTACAGATATTAATCTGGCACATTATTCATTGTATAAATATCTCCAATTTAGACATTCCTATACATAAATAATAATCAAAACATAAGTATAGATAATAACCCTTTTATTAAAGCTGTCATTGGAGCAAACTCATCAAGAAGATTGATATCCATTATTTATAGGGATTTGACCTCAGAAGATATGAGAGTTTCCTATGCATATTCAAAATAAGTAGGCTGAAGATGTAGGATAAATAAAATGATAATCAATAGAAGACTATCATGGAATATGACTTCAGATTTATTTATCTCTGTGCAAAGTACAAAGGTTATAACTATTGTATCTTGTATACAGGAAATATAGAACTCCTCAATTTCTGCATAAAATAGATTTAAGACCAGATAATAAATGTAAAAGCTGTGAAGTGTAACCTGCTAATTTAATGCATTTTTGGGAATGTCAGACTTTGGGAAACGTCTGTAAAGGGATAAATGATATAATTTATAATATATACTAGTGCATCTCAATGAATTTGAACAGGGACGGAGAGCCATTTTTCTGCCGAGGGCCATTTGGACATTTCTACAATCCTTCGGGGGCCGTACAAAATTATCATCTTGAAAATTAGCCAATACATTTGGCTAAACAATCAACTCACCCCTACTGTGGTGGCTGGAGCTACTTCTCTTTGGCATTGGTGATATTGGTCATGTTACTTTTCAACTGCTTTTCCAGGCTTGCTAGAGCCCTAGACATCACAGGAGAGTGTGGGAGCATACACTTCACTGTATGGGAGTATACTGTTCACTAAGGTTGGGGCATAGAGATCACTGGAGAGCTGGATTTAAAAGGCAGCCAGTTGGCAAAATGCATCTGCCAGCCTGAATTGTGCAATTCCCAGGAATCTGCAAAAAAGTAATCAAGGGCCGCATTCGGCCCTGGAGCCTGAGGTTCCCCACCCCTAAATTAGAATATCATCAAAAAGTAATTTTTTTCAATAATTCAAGACAAAAAGTGAAACGCACACTGTATTTTTTGGATTGTAAGACGCGCTTTTGTTCCCCCAAATTTTGGGGGAAAGTGGGGGTGCGTCTTATAATCCGAATATATGGATTATACTGCAGGGGAGGTGAGGGAGTTCTAGAGCCTTTCTGGGGACTGGGGGAGGCTGGGACAGGCTGGGGCAGGCTGCAGGCGGCAGCGGGAGATCTCCTGATCCCGCTCATATAATATGCACTGCCGCTGTCCATCACCATGATGCTGAAACCGCGCCACAGTGATTGACTGGGGAGCAGTGCATATTATATGTGCCTGTGCCCCCAGTGATGGCACATGCCCCCCCTGTTTGATATGTCGCCCCCATGCTGCTGCTCCTAGTAAAATAACAAACACTTTACTTACCTCCTCCAGCGCAACCCTCCCGGTGTCTCCCCGCTCTCCCTGCTGCTGCTGTGATCGGGCATGCAGAGATGATGTCTCTCTGCTGAGCCGATCACATGACCAGCACAGAGAAGCAAGAAGTGGAGGAGCGCAGCGGCAATCAGGGAGACATGAAGGACAGCGCTGGAGGAGGGTAAGTAAAGTGTTTGCTATTTTAGTATGGGCAGCAACATGGGGGCCATCGCCAGGACAGGGGGACATGTGCCAGCCAAAGGGGACGTGTGCCAGCCAAAGGGAACGTGTGCCAACACAAGGGGACTTGTGCCAGCCAAAAGGGGACGTATGCCAGCCAAAAGGGACGTGGCCAGCACAGGGGGACTTGTGCCAGCCAAAGGGGGACGTGTGCCAGCCAAAGGGAATGTTTTCCAGCCAAAGGGGGACGTGTGCCAGCTAAAGGAGACGTGTGCCAGCCATAGATGATGTGTGCCAGCCATGGGGGATGTGGGAAAACCATGGGGGACGTGTGCTATCAATAGGGGACATGTGCCAGCACAGGGAGACATGTGCCAGCAATAGGGGACATGTGACATCACCGGGGGATATGTGCCAGCACAAGGGGGCTATATCCAATATAAGGGGGCCATATCCAGATTGAGGGTGCTAATTTTAGGATGGGGGGCTATATCCCAGGATGAGGAACAATGTACCAAGATGAGAGGGCTATGAGGGACATATACCCTACATGATTTATTAGACAGACACTAACATTATATGACAGACGCCATTTAACATTAAAAATTATTTTTTTCTCTTTTCCTTCATTAAATTTGGGGGTACATCTTATAATCAGGTGCGTCTTATAAAGCAAAAAATACGGTATGTTATATAGAGTCATTACAAACAGAGTAATCTATTTCAAGTGTTTTTCTCTTATTGTTGATGATTATGCGTTAAGGTCCATGAAAATCGAAAGGTCATTATCTTAGAAAATTAAAGTAGGGGTGATTAAGGGTTAAAAACCGTGCTTCTGTATTCCATGAGACATCAAAGGGTGAATATAATATTGATTTATTTGTCAACGTGTTTCAGGGCTCCCAGAAAGGTCCTGAAATATGGCAATATTAAATTGATTTTTGATGATATTCTATTTCATTGAGATGCACTAGTATAATTTAACCCTATCGTTAAATCCCAAGGGATGATAAAAGAAGGAGTAGTTTTTGACCTAATACAGATAGGTATATCTACTGTAGAATATTATTCCAGTCAAGAAAATGCATTGCTCCAGGTATTTATAAAGCTCAACTCCCTCGATAACTAAATTTAAAAGGAAAATGAACTCAATCACTAGACTGGAGAGAGGAATATATAAAAAAAAGAAATTCATGCATAAATCTGAAAAACTATGGGTCCATGGCTAAACACTCCAGAACTGCCATATGCTCTACCACTCAGGGATAGATTGATGGATATAGCAATAAGATTCGGGTAAAAACAGTGTATGAGGTGAATGTTGAAGGATAGTGAAATAAATATATAAATTATATGTTATTAAGGAAGGATGAGGAGGGACATGTTTTGTGGGAATTATGAAATATTTCTATATTTACATACACATTGTTTAAAGGGAATCTGTCTGCACATTTGACCTACAGTGAAGGAAATAAGTATTGGCTCCTACAGACCAGTTAGACCTGGGGTCTCAAACTCCAGGCCTCGAGATCCGCACACATTGCACGTTTTAAGGATTTCCTTAGAGTTTGCCAGTTTTAATTTGAGTACCATCTGCAATTGCTATGAAAATCCTGAAAACCTGGACAGTGTGCAGCCCTCGATGCCTGGAGTTTGAGACCCCTGAGTTAGATGCTCCTAATCAACTCGTTACTTGCATTAAAGAAAGCTGTCTTAAATTGTCACCTGTATAAAAGACTCCTGTCCACACACTCCATTAATAATTCAGACTCTAACCTTTACAACATGGGCAAGACCACAGAGCTCTCTAAGGATGTCAGGGAAAAGATCCTAGACCTGCACAAGGCTGGAATGAGCTACAAAACCATAAGTAAGATGCTGGGTGAGAAGGAGACAACTGTTGATGCAAAAGTAAGAAAATGAAAGAAATACAAAATGAGTGTCAATCAACACCAATCTGGGGCTCCATGCAAAATCTCACCTTGGGGGGTATCCAGGATCATGAGGAAGGTGAGTGATCAGCCTAAAACTACACAGGGGAGCTTGTTAATGATCTCAAAGCAGCTGGACCACTGTCACCAAGAAAAGCATTGGTAACACATTACGCCCTAGTGGATTAAAATCATGCAGTGCCGACAATGTCCCACTGCTCAAGAAGGCACATGTGCAGGTTCGTCTGAAGTTTGCCAGTGAACACCTTGGTGATTCTGAGAGTGATGAGATGGAGGTGCTGAGGTCAGATGAGCCAAAAATTGAGCTCTTTGGCATTAACACAAGGTCTCCGTTTCAGAAGAAGACCGTGGGAAGACGGCATTTACCACGACCATGGGCCTATGCGAATTCAACAGCATGCCCTTCGGACTATGTAATGCACCCAGAATGTTCCAGAGGCTGATGGAGTGTTGCCTGGGGCACAAGAACTTTGAAATGGTACTGCTTTACCTGGATGACATTATCGTGTATTCAAAATCCTATGAAGAACACCTAACTCATCTAGCAGAGGTATTTGAAGCCTTGTCCAAGTACGAGATGAAGCTGAAAACATCCAAATGCCACCTGTTAAAACCAAAAGTTTAGTACCTGGGACACATAGACAGGAGTGGCCCCAGATCCAGACAAGGTCACTGTCATCAAGGAATGGCCGAAACCAAAGACCCTCAAGGAAGAACGTCAGTTCCTGGAATTGGTGGGATACTACAGGAGATTAATTAAGGAGTACATGAAGAAGGCTGCTCCCTGCAAAACTTCCTGGTAGGCCAACCCCAGAAAGACAAGTCCAGAGATCCTCCCTTGGAGTGGGGCAAGGAACAAGAAGAGTTGTTCCAACAATGAAAGAGGTCCCAGCAGGAGAAGAGATACTGGCTTACCCAGACTACAACCTACCATTCCTGTTGTACACCGATGCCAGTAACGTGGGGTTAGGAGCGGTGCTCTCCCAGAAGCAAGAAGGCAAAGAAAGAGTGATTGCCTATGCTAACAGGAAGCTGTTATTGTTACGTGTATGTTAATCAAAAATTGTTTTCAGTCCAGGAGTACTGACCTTACCTAGCGGAGAATGTGGCGCCCTGCTGACAAAGGTATACACAGACTCACCTACAGCACCAATGGGTTTCCACAGTGGGTATACAAACACAAACAACACCTTCCACCTCGGCACAGTAGGGGGAGCTCAACTTGCTGCGTTTAGGCAAGATCCCCTATAAATAATGGTGCTGGGGCGGAGTTAGGTTGAGTGTGCAGACACTACAAGAGCTGTGAAGACGTACTGGTGGTCGGTGCTGCATTAGGCCCAAGCTAGTTACTCCCAGCAGCCTCTCCAGCAGTCCTGCAAGGTCCAAGAGTGGGGACGGAAGGCAAGGAGAAGGGAAAGGACAGTGGGGACCGAGGAGCCAGCGTTAGGTTTAAGCTCGAGCAACACACCGGACACCGGAGTCCGCGTCTACAGGAGAGCACCAGGCCCAGTAGAAAATACCAGTGCACCGTGGAGACTATAGTCTCCCAGCTATCTGCGCAGTCACATACCAGGGAGCCAGGCCCTGTCGAGTGAGGGTATCCTGACGACAGCACAGGTGAACAGAGAGAGCAGAGGAGGCCAGCCAAGTTCTACATAGGCGGGGGCTTCAAACACACGGAGAAAGCAACAAGGAGGCCTTATACCCACTCGATGTGGAGACCCTGAAGTACATCCCAAACACCCGGCAGTGCTCTGGACATCTACCTACAACTTCACCAGAAAAAGGTAAAAGAACAACCAGCAGTGTGTATGTCAGTTCCTTAACCGCGTCCCTGTCAGCCCCAGAGACTGTCCTGTCTTCCAGCAGCCCGACCAACTCCCTGCTCCATTCATCATCAGCATCTCCATTACCACCGGTGCATCCCTAACCCGGAGGGCCATCTCTACCTGCATGGAGCTATACCATCTTTTCCGCTATACCACCACCCTCCGGAGGTCTGAAGCGGCGCTGGTGCTCAATCACCAGAAGCTGCGAGTGGCGTCACGTGAACTTTATAAACTCCATTTCTCCCATTTCAACTACTCCTTTTTAAAAGCAGACCACCAGGGCCACGGGTCTGGGCAGGCCACCAGTGACAACCCAACATCATCTGAGACCCAGACACCCGAGTCCCCATACCCTGGCCGAGTCACATACTGGTCATAGAATGATGAAAAAAGGGCTACCTGTATGCCTTATATCAGATGCCTTGTTGTGGATAAAACATCTTTTATCACGGTAAGGGTGGGACCAGGCCCAAATACCATGAGTAGTGGCTCCTGAACTGACCCTCTGACTTGGGACTCTACACGGTCCCTTATCCCAGAGGTACGCCTGATGTGGTAAGGTCTGGACTGCCAGCATAGTCCTAACTCCTGTATAGCACTGGTCTTATACCCCCGTCTCCCTCCACCCACGGGAGGGCAAAGAGAGGAGTTACAAATCCCCACCAAAGCAGACAAACACACTGGGGCACAAATAGGTAAAGAACACAAACTTGTATGCTGAAGCCAACACAGCAAGAGTAGCAGCAGGCATGGCTCCAACAAAAGTACTTTACTGCAGAAACTCCCGCAGACACTGAGCACCTCTGCTCCCTACAAAGAACCACATACAATGGGAAGTACTACAATCGGCAACAGATGTAGGACCAAATAGCTACTTAAATGAGGAGCGTATCCCCAGGGCAACCGGGAAAGTATATGGTGTTGGAAGGCCATTGGGATTCAGGATGGAGGGCACAGAGTAACAGACAGACTCACAATTGTTGTTTCCTCAGGTACTTTACTGGTAGTGCATGTACAAGCCGGGACACTGTCAGATGATGGTACTCAAGTCCATGCAACCTTGAAGCAGTCGGGGTTCTCATCACCCTGAAAGTTATGAGGCCTCCCTGCTGTGCTCCTTCAGTGGGTCCCTGCTGCTGCCTAAAGCTGAGCTGTGGTCCCCTCTCTCTCTTCCTGCCACTTCCCTGGCAGCTGCTCCTGGACTCCTTATGCTGCTTTGCCTGCAGACACTGTGGTGTGGCTGGGAGACTTGGAATCTCCCACCCTCTGGTATTGGCTGCCAAGTCGTAAGGCCCTGCACTGTCTCGGACTCCCTCAAGCTAGGCTTCGGCTACCTTGGGACGAGCTTAGCACTACTCAAGTCCACAGGATGACTTCCTCAGTACTGCTCTATACAGGGCCGCACCATCCATTGGAAAGTGTGAGCTCTTTAATTCAGGCGGCAAGCTGGCAGGGGAGAGGCTGTGCAGAAGGGGGCGGCGCCATATCCATACAGCGTCTTCCTGCCTGACGGGTGCTGCCGGCTGCGGTAAGGCACAGCCTCCCCCCCGGTCCTCACTTGTGGCTGGAGGGGCGGCGGTGCTAGATACTGACAGCACGCTCCCCCCCCCCGCTCCACACTGTGGCTCATGCGCAGGCAGGGGGCTCGATGCACCCCTGGCTCCATAATGAATTGACTAACTCAGCCCCAGACCAGAATTTATAAGGGAACTGCACTGAACTCGGGTTTAGAGCTCCCCTTTAGGCCTAGAGGCAGAAAAGGTGTTGTGTGCTTGGCTCACCTGGTGTAGATACCCTTCGTTGCTCCCAGGTATGACACAACCCCCGAGGGTGGCAATGACATTGTGGCATCCGGACTCTGGGGTGCCACACCCCCATCTTTAAAGTTTATCCAGCAACTCTAAAGGCCCCTTTACATGTCTGCAATGTCAAAGGTTTTGTGACGTTGCAGTGACCACGCATCGGCATGTGTGATGCCTTTCTAATCCGTTGTGTTCCCTGGTAACCAGGGTACATATCTGGTTTCTAAGCACAGCACGCTGGTAACCAGGGTACACATTGGGTTACTAAGCGCTCGCTGTTTAGTGACCTATGTATTTCCTGGTTACCAGTGTTCTCCCACTGAATACAGTAGCGGGACCACGAAATCATGGAAAAAAAAATAGCTTATATTCTTTTCCACGATGTTGAAGTCATTACATGGGTCGCTGGTCGCTGGTGAGTCTGCCTGTCTGACAGCTCACCAGCGATCACATAGCGATGTGCCAGCGATCCTGATCGTTGGTCGGGTTGCTGGCGCATCGTTATGTGTAACCCGGCCTTAATTTACACATCAGGATCTGAGAGGCGCTGCTGACAAGGCATCCATCAGTTGGTTGATAAGTAAAGTATATAATAGATATCTGCACAGTACCATCAAGGCAACAATGATACCTGTCGTGTCAACTTTAGCTATGCATCTCAGCTCTCAGTGTAGAAGTGAGACTCGCTGGATCCCTATTTCATTAAACTATGGAAGAACATGGGAATTATACATACAATATTATAGCACAATATAATCCTGGAGTAGAAAAAAAGGCAGGTGAATGTAATTTGTGCTTGTTAAAGGGTCTAAAATGATAGTTCTGCAGTCTCTTTTCTGCAGACTCATCAATCCTTCCTGCGGCCGCACTGCGCGCTGCAAGGACTTGCCAATTTCTAAAGTTGAGAACAGACCGCAATTATGCAGTATAGACTTTCCTGGTCACAACACAACTAGTGGGTGTGGCCTCTCAATAACAGTGTATGTAGCAGGTGTGTCGGACTAGTAGGAGCGAGACCATGCCCACTTGTCGGGTCCTAGCCAGGAACATGCTTAGAAACTTCAAATTCACGCAGAGCACAGTGCGTGAGCTGGGAGTATTGATAAGCCTGCAGTCACACAGAGTAACTGCAGAATTCTTGTTTTAGACTGGACAACCCCTTTAATACAAATGAGCAAAAAAAATTGCAATACCCTGGTCCAGTGGCCTTGTCAGTAGCCTGTGGACATTGGGCAATACTCCTGCGAACCTCTTCCTACTTGATGGAATCTCTGGTGCCTCCTCTGATTTGTACGCCCAGCAAAAAGGCATTGTAGATTGCCAACAGCCCAGGAATTCCTGAATAGTGAGTAAAAGTGAGACACTTTTTCCTCTGTCCTTTAAAAAAATTGATGTGTACATGATTTTTTTGAAGTTGGAGAAACTTCAGATCATAACAACTACAATTATCATTTTACAGTTTACAGTGCTACTAATGTCCTTTTATCAGAATTATGGGCTGTACAAATCTATCGCTTCAAACCTAAGTGATTATGTCAGTAGAAATGAGTGACTATCAGTAATTATTTGATACTCTATCCATAAATAATAATCCCCCAATACTTTCTTAGAAAACAATATTGGCACATTGCTTTCAGAGAGCTGTAGTCACTTCATCTTCATGGATCAGATGTGATATTATTTTAATATTTTTACTGATCCAAACCATTTAATCAGTTATTACTAAAGTTTTGAAAGTACATAATCAATCATAAACAAACCTAATGAAAAGATACCTACACACTATAACATTATAAAATGAATTACTAATGATGTACACATTTCCCATAAATAAGTGGGATATAATCAGAAGTACAAGCTACACTTCAACTTCATTTTATCCACTAATATCTTTTAAAAATAAAGATAATCTCAAGTCTCTGACAACAGTAAAGCAAGTTATGAGTCTTACCTTCTTTCATCTGGTCTGTATGATGAGGAGGACCGGCCACTGGTCCAAATAAACATCTTAGAGTGTTGTCCAACTTTGCCTTTCCTGACAGTGGTGGACTTGGTGGAACGATGTAGAGACCTGAGAGAAGGATACTTTGAGTCACTCATTTGAAAAACGTGATGAAAGTCAGTGCCCATTGCCTAAATGCTTCATAGGGCAACTTTATCTTGTTAGTTAAGACTCCAAGGATTTTCACATTAAGAGATAGATTGGCTGATTGTGTACAATAATACATAAAATAATATAACGTCTCCTCTCGTGCTGCACTTTTAATTGACAGCACTATCTTTGACTTTGAGATAAGGCACCTTTATTACTGCCATGGTAGATTTTGCTGTGGAACATGAAGAGACAACGGTGACCTAGCAGCTGTAAAGTCATAATCCTCTAGGGTTGGATAATAAATTGTAGTTCTGGATGCTACAGTTTTGTGCTTTATTTAATCCGCCCATGTTTCTTCTAATTCTTTTCTTTTTTCTGAGCAGAAATGTATCCAAAATCATTATGTGACTCCATGCTGTATTCATGCTACTTTGATCCGATACCAATCCTGTAGTTAAACATCACCTCTCCCCCCTGACACAGCTCCGGAGAATCTTAGCAACCTGACCAGGTGCTCCTGTTCCATGATGTCTAATGTCCAGTGATGCAAGCAGGATATGTTCCAAGGTTTGTTTCCTTTTCCCTTTATTGCTTTCATGGTTTTAACCAATTCATTGCCAGCTCATGTGCTAAAGAATAAGCCATTTCTATATAAAGCGTTCTGTCTTTAGTGCATCTGATTTCTGTGAGTTATGTTTACGTCAGAATTGCTTAAAACTGCAACACTTATAATAATGCTCGCCTTTTTCGAGTGTCTCAGACTTACTTAAGAGTGGTGTTTGACCTTTGAAGCTACTTTAATATATCAGGCAATGACATTATGAACAATCTTCTAATATATGCCCATTAACCAAATTACTCCATGTTGTGAAGGGAGTGATTCAGCAGTTTATTAGGGAATCGTTAGAAATGCAATTGCCAAGTATACGAGATTAGACTCATCAAAGGATTTCCTGTGAAACGCCAGTCTAGATAAATTCTCCACATTTACAATAATAGTCTACAGTCCACCTTAGGTCTGTGGCCCGCAAAACACTACTGATGTGTACAGACTGCCATAGGTGGTAGGATGCACTGATGTTATCTCGTTACCCACATTAACACCAATGCACAGGACTTGCAACATTCAAATTGGGAACAACCTGCAGTGAGCCTCAGTCCACTAAATCACTGCATGACTAGCTCCACCCTCTCCTAGTTATCCTCACCCCTCTCCTGTAGACTGTGAGACCTTGTGGGCAGGGTCCTCTCTCCTCACCTACTGTATCCTCACCCATCCCCTTGTAGACTGTAAGCCCTTGTGGGCAGGGTCCTCTCTCCTCACCTACTGTATCCTCACCCATCCCCTTGTAGACTGTGAGCCCTTGTGGGCAGGGTCCTCTCTCCTCACCTAATATATTCTCACCCATCCCTTGTAGATGGCAAACCCTCATGGACTGGGTCTTCTCTCCTCACCTACTGCATCCTCACCCATCCCTTGTAGACTATGAACACTTTGCAGGAAGGGTCCTCTCTCCTCTCCTAGTGAATCCTCACTCATCCCTTGTAGACTGTGAGCCCTCGCGGGCAGGGTCCTCTCTCCTCTCCTAGGGAATCCTCACTCAACCCTTGGAGACTGTGAGCCCTCGTAGGCAGTGACCTCTCTCCTCTTGTACCTGTCTTATATTGTTCTAATTATTGTACTTGTCTATGTATGCCACTATTCACAGGTAAAGCACCATCTATTATATAATTGCCGTAGCGACTTCCGTCGCATACGGCGCCACTTCCGTGGCTTTGTTCGCCACTTTCCGTGGCTTTGTTCGCGGATCCATGGCTCCGGGGGCGGCGACATACTATATTCAAGATTGCTCTCGAGACTTCCCGGACGCCATATTGGATCCTGAACTCCAGGGCCGCCGACATAGCGGCAGAGTTCAAGACACCTGCATCCCGGTGCTGGACCCCGGACAGGTAAGAATAACATGCTGCTGCTCACATTTCTCTGAGGCTGACGCTATGGCATCCTGCTGCTGTTATCAGGCAGGAAACACTCAGCTGGGGACACATCCTCCATACACGAGAGAGAGCCAGCTCCTGCAGGAACATACTCACCAGCCTGATCACACGAGAGCCAGGAAGAGAAAGACTGCAGGGAGAAGCAAGGGTTAACTGTGCCTGCAGAGACACAGGGAGCAGCAACGGTTAACTGTGCCTGCACAGAGACAAGAGTTAACTGTCACTGCAGAGACACACGGAGCAGAAAGGCTTAACTGTGCATGCAGGAAGACAAGGGTTAACTGTGACCGCAGAGAAGCAAGGGTTAACTCTGACTGCAGAGAGACAGGGAGAATCAAGGGTTAACTGTGCCTGCAGAAAAACAAGGACAATCAAGGGTTAACTCTGCCTGCAGAGAGACAGGGAGAACCAAGGGTTAACTGTGCCTGCAGAGAGACAATGCTTAACTGTGCTTGCAAGACAGGCAAGGAGCAGCAACGGTTAACTGCCACTGCAAACAGACAGGGAGCAGCAAGGGTTAAAGGGATCCTGTCACCCCCAAACCATCTCCTAAGCTATTAAAAGCTGTCCCTAGAGCATAGTAACACTTATCCTACACTCCTTTTAGCTCCTAAATGCAGCAAGTGAAATTGAATCTAAACGTTATAAAAGTACCTCATTACTGATGTTAATGAGTGACTATGGTATTCATAGTCACTCAGCCAGGCTGCCCCTCTTCATACTATCACGCCTCAATAGGCATGATCTTCATGATACATTCAAATGCGCGCCTCCCTGCGCGCCTCCCCACTCTCCTATTCCGGCCGGGCTTCAGTGTGGGGCTGTATGACGCAATTCGCGTCATTTCCGGCGCCGGGTGACGTATTTACACCAGCGCCGCTGTTAGAGCTTCAAGCCCCGTACTGCGCATGCGCTTGCCCACGCCACTCTGCTGACCAATCTCACCGCACTCACTGATAACCACTGAGCCACCGCACTCTGCTAACCACTGAGCCACCGCACTCACTGCTAACCACTGAGCCACCGCACTCACTGCTAACCACTGACCACCGCACTCACTGCTAACCACTGAGCCACCGCACTCACTGCTAACCACTGAGCCACCTTGTACTCTGCTACCCACTGAGCCACCGTATACTCTGCTACCCACTGAGCCACCTGTATACACACAATTCATTTCACCCCACTCCGCTAACTATTAGTAAATAAACTATATATGGATTCTAGACTAACCGATTCTTTAGAATCGGGCCGCCATCTAGTGGAATATATTGCTCTATAATAATAAATAATAATAACTTATCAAGGGGGAATATTTTAAAGGGCAACTGTTACATGACAAAATGTAGCATTTAAAACCTGTCCTGTGCCTACACATTGAACCTTGCTGCAGAGAGGAAATTAACTTTAATCCTCCCTGCAGAGTTTCGGTTTCACTCACAGGGGCCACACCGACGTGGGTTCAGTCATCGCTCTGTGTAGGGAGAGCGGCAGCTGTAACTGAACACCACACACTGATTGACAGCCACTCAGCAATAGCGAAGGCTGTCAGTCAAAGCCATAGTTATAGCTGCCGCTCTCAATACACAAAGCGATGACTGGACCTACACCAGGGCCACCCCTTGACTTAAACCTGAATGCTGCCAGGAGGATAGAAGTTAATTTTGTCCCAGCAGCAGTGTTCAATGTGCAGGTGCCAGGCGGGCTCAAAACACTATTAACCTGCAGATTTACTTCATATTTGCAGGTTAATAGTTTTTTTTCATGTCTCAGGTTCGCTTTCATATCCTATTAGTTGTTTAGCCCAACTATAACAATTATTATTGTTTGTGGGATACAAGCCAGGTGATAAGAAAAAGGAAAACCTAGGACTGTGTAAGGGCTTTATCAAGGTGCAGAACTAATGGATAATTACTTCTTCGAAGGCACTAACAGTATTGTTGCATCTTGGGAGCACACTCGTGGCACTAATATCTAAGTGAAGGTAGTTACGATCTTGGCGCAAAGATTGATAATTAAGCCACATAAAAAGTCTGTTATTACTGTATGGAGAGGCAAAAGAGGAGATAAAAAGAGGGAATAGTCACTGTTGGGAAAAAGGGGGTGTTATAACCTTGGGAGGCATGTGGGCATCGTTACATTGTGGAGACCCAAACAAGTATTACTTTAGCACATAATGGGACTTTATACAGTGTGGGCCAAAAGTATTGACACCCCTGTAATTCTGTCAGATAATACCCAGTTTCTTCCTGAAAATGATTGCAATCACAAATTCTTTGGTATTATTATCTTCATTTAATTTGTCTTCAATGAAAAAAACACAAAAAGAATTGTCCCAAAGCCAAATTGGATATAATTCCACAACAAACAAAAAAAAGGAGGTGGACAAAAGTATTGACACTGTTAGAAAAATCATGTGATGCTTCTCTAATTTGTATAATTAACAGCACCTGTAACTTACCTGTGGCACTTAACAGGTGTTGGCAATAACTAAATCACACCTGCAGCCAGTTGACATGGATTAAAGTTGACTCAACCTCTGTCCTGTGTCCTTGTGTGTACCACATTGAGCATGGAGAAAAGAAAGAAGACCAAAGAACTGTCTGAGGACTTGAGAAACCAAATTGTGAGGAAGCATGAGCAAGGCTCAAGGCTACAAGTCCATCTCCAAAGACCTGATTGTTCCTGTGTCTACTGTGCGCAGTGTCAACAAGAAGTTTAAATCCCATGGCACTGTGGCTAACTTCCCTAGATGTGGACGGAAAAGAAAGATTGACAAGAGATTTCAACGCAAGATTGTGCGGATGGTGGATAAAGAACCTCGACTAACATCCAAACAAGTTCAAGCTGCCCTGCAGTCCGAGGGTACAACAGTGTCAACCCGTACTATCCGTCGGCATCTGAATGAAAAGGGACTGTATGGTAGGATACACAGGAAGACCCCACTTCTTACCCCGAGACATAAAAAAGCCAGGCTGGAGTTTGCTAAAACTTACCTGAGAAAGCCTAAAATGTTTTGGAAGAATGTTCTCTCTTTTTGGGCAAAGGCATCAACACAGAGTTTACAGGAGAAAAAAAGAGGCATTCAAAGAAAAGAACACGGTCCCTATAGTCAAACATGGATGAGTTTCCCTGATGTTTTGGGGTTGCTTTGCTGCCTCTGGCACTGAACTGCTTGACCGTGTGCATGGCTTTATGAAGTCTGAAGACTACCAACAAATTTTGCAGCATAATGTAGGGCTCAGTGAGAGAAAGCTGGGTGTCCCTCAGAAGTCATGGGTCTTCCAGCAGGACAATGACCCAAAACACACTTCAAAAAGCACTAGAAAATGGTTTGAGAGAAAGCACTGGAGACTTCTAAGGTGGCCAGCAATCCCATAGAACACCTGTGGAGAGATCTAAAAATGGCAGTTTGGAGAAGGCACCGTTCAAATATCAGGGACCTGGAGCAGTTTGCCAAAGAAGAATGGTCTAAAATTCCAGCAGAGCATTGTAAGAAACTCATTGATGGTTACCGGAAGCGGTTGATCGCAGTTATTTTGGCTAAAGGTTGTGCAACCAAGTATAAGGCTGAGGGTTCCAAGACTTTTGTCTGGCCCATTTTTGGAGTTTTTGTGCGAAATGATCAACGTTTTGCTTTTTGCTTCATTCTCTTTTGTGTTTTTTTCATTGAAGACAAATTACATGAAGATAATAATACCAAAGAATTTGTGATTGTAATCATTTTCAGGAACAAACTGAGTATTATCTGACAGAATTGCAGGGGTGTCAATATTTTTGGCCAACACTGTACATGTGGGCAGCATAAAGGGAGTATTATTAATGTAATAAAGAACAAAGTAGGGAATTTTACAGGTTAATTCAGACTGCCGAGCACTACCACGATCCTCTCCTCTCCTCCTTGTCTGGAGTCCGCATCACTCCGGGAGAGCATAGTATTACTGCCCGTCGACTTCCACGCCGACATCTCCAGGACTCTCTGGTGCACACTTCCGGGTTACTGAGTGCACTTCCAGTAGTAACATAACAAGCATGGCAGCACTCACCGGTCCTGGATAAAAACTCTTGACTTTATTGCAAAAAAATCATTGTGGTTCACAGGCTATAGTACAGGTGGTGTAGGGGGAAGGATAAGTGTCTTCAGTAACAACGGACCGTTTCTCGCCTCCTACTAGCGCTTCTATGGGTTACAATACCCGTTTGGTGCAAATACTGAACCAAAAATGGATCAACAAAAAATGGAGCACAAACGCTCTGTATGAATGTGGCCTAACTCTCTCTATTATCATTTGGGGTCTGTAGACATGTCGGAGCATAACGACCCTCTTTTCACCTTCAATCTGTACTGATTGGAAATCGAGTTGGCGCTAAATGAATTTCATATTTTCACTCATCTATAGTGACTATAATATCTAAGGATATATTATAATACCTAAATCTTTCATAAGCAAAGTGTAAATAGGCCTGCTACCTTTTAAGATCTATGTAGTGTTTCTAGGTATTTACTAAAACGGACACATCAGGAGAGCTGTCAGATTGCCTTAAAGCAGTAATGTAAAAGAGGCGCAACAAAACCAAGCAATCATATCACAATGGTAAGATTATATCAATGTATAATACACATTAAAGTAATAAAAGCTTCTGTTGTCAGCGTAAGCCCTAAATAAATGACTATCCTGATTTCCATCCATCTAATTCATAAACACATTTGGTTTAAGGATCATTGATGTGCTGTGTTTCCATGGAAACATAAACGGAATCATTGTGCAAGAGGAAGCACAAGGAAAGTTGATGATTCACGGCTGTATTAAGGTGCCTAAAAATCTTCATTTTACTAAATCTTGCCACTTAATGCATTATTTGACACCTTGTTGACACACACAATGCAACATATCAACTAAGTATCTTTAGCATGGATTTGCTATGAATCAAGAACCAAACTACTTGTGTAATCTGAGCTATATTTCCTTAATCTCATCTGTATGCTTCATACATTGCACAAAACTGATTTAAGCGATTGCAATGAAACCCTATAGGATGTCTGTTTCATCTATTGTCTGGATTTACGTATCCTATTGAGAAGCGCTGTAACTATATGAGATATAAAATCTTGGTAAAAATAACATTACCCCTTCATGACCTATGCCATAGATTTACGTCATAGGTGGTGTCCTGCCTTTGATGCGGGATTGCATGCCAAGTCTGCATCTTTCCCTTTACATGTCGTCTGATCTGATCCCTCTCCCATCTGTAGCCCTGTGACGTTATTGCGAAGTGCTGATGGGTTTTCATGACAGCCAGGGGTCAACTGATGACCCCTGTGTCTATTGTCGCTCTCATTGTGAACGCAGGCAGCACGCCGGCATTCACAGGAGATAATTTTTTCTGCTGTAAAGAACAGGGTTGATTCAGCTTCAAAAAGCAGAGTAAGAACAGTAAAAAGTGGGAAAAAAAGTTTAAAAAAACGAAAAAATAAGAAAACCCACAAAAGTTCAAATCACCCGACATTTTGCCTTACTGAAAGAAAAACAATGTAAAAAATAAAAAAAACACATATTTGATATCGTTGTGTTAAGAAAATACCCAATCTAGCAAAATATCAAATAATTTAATCTGATCGGTAAACAGCATAAAAAAGATTAAAACCTCCAGAATTACGGGTATTTGGCTTCCACAACATTGTAATAGATTGCCACAAGAGGCGATCAAAACATTGTATTTACCCAAAATAGTATCAGTAAAAACCTCAGCTCAGAGCACAAAAAATAAGCCATCACACAGCCTCAGACCCCGAAAACTGGGAACTTTACGATTCTGGACGTATGGCAACAAAAGTACTATTTTTTTTTGTACAAATTTCAGAATTTTTTTTCATCAATTACATCTACTATACTTATACTATGTTTGCCTATTAAATACTATGCTTCTTGGGCTACTTCATGTGGTATACAATAAGCAAATATATTTTATTTCTTCTGGTATATATGCCAGTGAATGGGAAGTGAAAGTATCCATGAAATGGTAGAGAGTAAAATATGCTTTTTGCTGCTGCATCATAGATGTAAAAGGGTAAGATATGTTGTCCCCTAGTCACATAAGCAATGCCTTTCGATTTGCACTTGTATTTAAAAAGTGTGTATTTCATAATGGCACAACCCGCAGGACCGTGGGATACTCAGAACTGGGCAACAGTACTGCTGGTGAGTTACGGGGGTCGAGCCCCGGCTCCGTGACCCTGGCGGTGTCAATAAAAGTTTGGGGAATATGGTTTTGGTGATGGTTGTCATGACGCCACCTACTGTACTCGGCCAGGGAGGGCCGATGCTGCAATCCAGACCTCCGATGTAGATGATGATACAGCTGGGTATTGTCTCTTCCCATAGGTAGAGTAGTACCACGGGGCAGGTGTGAAAGTCAATGTGTGGATGTTGGTGAAGTTATAGTGCAGGACCAGGGTTGCCGGAATAATTCAAGGACACATCTGGTGCAGTTTCATACATTTACTCACAGTTCTTTGGTAGCAAGTTAACATCTAGCCGGGTGCTGTGTCCTATGAGCCAGGGGACCGGCCACTCCTAGGTAGATTGGAAAAAACTTACCCGACTCCCCGTTCTGTGTACCTTCTTCAGGTCGTCTCACTTGTACTGACTCTTTCCCTCCTGCCCTGCACCTCACGCTCAGTGTCCTGCACCAGTGGCCACGGACCATCCTGGGAGACATTCTCTTGGTCCCTTCTGGCCCTATACGACCACCTTTGCAGCGACTGATGTGGATTTAGCTGCTGCTCCTGGAGATATAGCAGTCTCTGGGTGGCTAGCTGAGGCCTCAAGTCTCTCCCACTAGTCAGGGCCCAGGTGACCCTCTGCGGCCCTGGTCCCTCCATTTGCCTGCGACCAGCAATGGATGCGAGCCCCACAAATGGATTTCTCACTTCCCGAGCCTCTGGGACCCTTTTCTTCTCTGGAGCTCCTTCCCGGGGACGGACTCCAGTCCCCTAGTTCTCAGTCATTCTCAACTCCCTCACTGGAGCTCAACTCTCCTCATTGTTACATCTCCACTTCTCCTCACTGACTCACTGACTAACTGACTGTTTACTTCCTGGTGTTTCCCTCTTTCTTGCTCTTCCTGTCACTCCCTCTAAGTGGCTCCTCTTCCTACAGTTCCACCCACCACCCTCACTTAGCCCCATCTCCAGCCAGGGACCAGGGTTTTATCAGTCAAGGGGACCTTTCTTGTTTGAAGTGACTAGTGGTGCAGGTTGGGGTACCACACCTCAAGCTGAGGTGCAGTACTTCTGTGGCGACTGTACCCTCAGGGGCGCCACATATCCCCTTCGTAAAACACAGCATATCCTCAGGCTGGACCGGTAAAAGATCTGACAAGATGCAAATTTTTATCATTCGCATTACCATTAACAAACTTCTTTCCTGCCCAGGAGGCACTAATCACTTGAACGTTACATAATGGAAACTAAAAGATATAAAAATACAAAAAACCAAGTTCAATAAAAGAAGTGCAAAGTTTCGAGTTCAGCGAGAGTCCCTCTCTGGGTTTCTTGCTTATTGTCTGTAAGTGCTGTATGGGGGACCCATTTCCAAAAAAACCCCAACGTAGGTCTTGGGCAGGTTACAGGATGGGGTGGACCACCATTTTTCAGCAGCACCAAGTGGGTTTTTCTTCATGGTTAACGTCTTAACAGTACAAAGAAGATTCCTGGTAAAAGTGTTGGTTCTAAAACCAACAGTGAGCACACCTGGTGCTAACTATATATCATTACAGTTCCGATCACTCATCGTCTATGATCTATTTGTCCATCATTATCAAACATTCACACATCATTTTTATGCTAAGCAGGCTAACTTAACACACTATTTACACAACACTCTGCCATTTCTTACTCTCCTTTCCAAGGCAGTTCTTTAGACCTTACAACTTGTTCTTCTCCTAGTGACACAGGCCAAAGATATTCTATCACGGGTGTTTGCGTGCTCTGCTCCCACACTTTGGGTGATTCCTTACACGCTGGTGCAGCCACAAGTGATGAGTCTCTTGCTGCAGCGGCTGGCTTAGGGGGCACTTGGTTCTTGTGTACCCTCTTTACTATGAGTGCGTACTGCCCGTGCTCTCCTGCATGCCGGGTGAAAGTTACCACATGCCCTGGGTGCAGATACCAATCAAGGTGTCCCTTTGGTAAGTGCTCCTCCATGTCCCAACAGGTCACAAAGAGGTCCGGGGTCACCCCGGGTTCCTGGATGAAACCCAATCCTCTTTTCAGATCTGTCCTTGCCTCCGCGGGCCTCTATCAGCGAACTGGGTCTTGTGGGCCTGCACCTCTGCCTACATGTTGCATTCTTCCATCGCTTTAAACTGGGCCCTTTGCTCTGCCTCCTCTGCCTCCCACCTGGTGACACACTGACGGCAGTGTTCTTCCCAGCTGAGGGTTTCCACAGAGGCTTTTCCTGCCTAAGTCCCCCTGGGAATCCCATGAGCTCTTTACCCCTATTATCCCACCTAAATACAACGCTCTCTTCGCATAATTCTTGGGACATGGGCTCAGGTTCTAACAGGACCGCCCGTCTCTCCATCTACCGGGCTCTGATCCCAAGGCCAGGTCTCTCAGCGCTTGACCAGGTTCGAGGGCTTCTAGGGTCTTTACGGGCTCAATGACGGTCTCCTCTGTCACCGGGGCAATGTCCATACCTGCATTCTCGTCTTGTCTAGCACTGAGTCTCTTCTATTCATCCCCTTGTTTGGTCGGGGACACCGGGCGCGAGGCGGCCCACTACTGTGACACTTTCTACAACAGGCCTCTCTCCATCTCCCCACCGCAGTTATCTGGGTTCGCATGAGCCAGCAGCTAAGCTCGTGCATCTAGTCCCGCAGAAAGTCTGGATCCATCATGGGCAGCTGGCTCAGGTTCTCCTCCTGTCGGCTGGAGGAGTCTCAGCTACCACCCCACACCCCGGATTCTGCTGACCTCCACTTACCATGATTCCAACCAGGTTTCACTCCGCATCTGTCGTGCCACACTCCACTGCATCACCTACAGAACTTTCTTTTTTTCTGCTCCACTCGGCCTCCTCCTTTTGTAGGAGGGACCTCTTTCTCCTGCTGTAGGCCACACCCCAGGGCAGACAATTCAGTCTTTTGGGCAGCCCTTCTGGCTCTTGGAGGACGAAGGGGGTGTAGGCCACTTTTCTCGCTTTGTGCTTGCCCTGCCCACAATGGGGGACTGCAGGGACGCCCCCAGCCAGCACATGGCTTTAGTTTGTTGTGACCGCCATTACTCTGGTTTCAAAAACAAAGTCTTTTGAGCACAGCCCTGTAGGCGTATGGCACCCGGAGACACCGGGTTGGTAGATTCTGTTCATGATGCCAAATTGACACATTCCCCAGGGCCATGGGATACTCGGAACCGGGCAACAGTACTGCTGGAGAGTCACGGGAGTCAAGACCCGGCTCCGTGTCCATGGCGGTGTCAATAAAAGTTTGGGGAATATGATTTTAGGGATTGTTGTCGTGACGCCTCTTACGTTACTCGGCCAGGGAGGGCCGATGCTGCAATACAGACCTCCAAGGTAGATGATGATGCAGCTGGGTGTTTTCCTCCCTGTAGGTGGAGCGGTACCCTGGGACAGGTGTAAAAGTCAGTGTGTGGATGGTGGTGAAGGTATAGTGCAGGACCAGGGATACCGGAATAATTCGAAGACACAGCTGGTGCAGTTTCACATGTTTACTCACAGTTTTTTGGTAGCAACATCCAGCCAGGTGCTGTGTCCTACGAGCCAGGGGTCCAGCCACTCCCAGGTAGATTGGAAAACACTTAGCTGACACCCCGTTCTGTGTACCTTCTCAGGGTCGTCTCTCTTGTGCTGGCTCCTTCCCTCCTGCCCTATACCTCACGCTCTGTGTCCTGCGCCAGTGGTCACGAACCCTCCCGAGCGACGTTCTCTTTGTCCCCTCTGGGGACACCTTTGCAGCAACTGATGTGGATTGGCTCCTGCTCCTGGAGATGTAGCAGCATCCGGTTGGCTAGCTGAGGCCTCAAAACTCCTCTACTAGTCTGGGCCTTGGTGACCCTCTGCGGGCCCTGGTCCCTCCACTTGCCTGGCAATGGATGCAAGCCCTACGGGTGGATTTCTCACTTCTCGTGCCTCTGGGACCCTTTCCTTCTCTGGAGCTCCTTCTTGGCTCCTTCCCTGGAATGAGCTCCTCCGGCTCCAGTCCCCTGGTTCTCAGTCATTCTCAGCTTCCTCACTGGAGCTCAACTCTCCTTGTTACTTCTCCACTTCTCGTCACTAGTTCACTGACTAACTGACTTTTTAGTTCCTGGTGTTGCTGGTGTTTCCCTCTTTCTTGCTCTTCCTGCCACTCCCTCTAAGTGGCTCCTCTTCCCACAGTTCCACCCACCACCCTCTCTCAGCCCCATCTCAAGCCAGGCATGGGGGTTTGATCAGTCCCCCCACCTTTCTGGTCTGGGGCAACTAGTGGTACATGCGTTGTTGGTGGGTACCGGGTGGTGTCCTCTCCTTACTTGGAGTTGGAGGTACCACACCTCTGGCTGAGGTGCAGTACTTCTGTGGCGACTGGACCCTCAGGGGTGCCACAATAATACATTATTACATTAATACATTAATACATTATAATACATTATTATAATACATTATAGAGGCCCTCTACTGGTTAAAGGCAAAGGCTGAACCCTGAACCATTGTTAGCTAAACAAGGTTATTAGTAGTGCCTGTAGATGTTCCTTGTGGGAGAGGCTGAGTCAATAAAAAGGCTTGTAGCATGCAGAGCAGCAGGAGAGTTCCTCAATAAGAGATTGTATCAGGAAATGAAGTCCTCCTTTTTAATTGTTCATACCCTGACAGTCACTCCAGGATTTGACTCTATGCTTGGAATATGAAGCAGAACCTCAGCCAAGTGTGTTCACCAGGGTTGGTTCCGACATTTGATACCCAGACAGCGGTTGTCCCTTCCGGTGTCGATTTGGTGGGTGCTAAATAGAGATTTGAATACATATGGATCTCCATTGTGAACATGGTAGAGGAACCCTATCTAGTGGTCAGGTGGTCCTGTGGACATGTCCCCATAGGCAGGGTACGGATAATACAGACAAAAGAGTTTTTGAATTCACAGTATGTAACAATGACTCTGAGGGATGTGAGTCAAGAGGTACTAGGAGGAGGAGAGGAGCCTACAGTCAAACGTGTCAGTGTAAATAGCCCACCCCCAAATCTCACGTTCAACTGTTCTAGTAAAGAAAACTTATTGATTCTGTGAATAATTTCTCCCTTGACGAGGATACCAAAGAACTTAACCATTGCACTGAGAAGCTGGCTATTGCAGGGTCTGCCATGTCGGGCTACATTGTGGCCTCAGCCCTGCCCCGCCCTTGACTACTGTGGGCCCCTGCTGCCAGCGACTCAACATGTATAAATCTTGTACTGCACACTGCCTGTAGCAATAACTAGAGCTTCAATCACAAAAGGGGCTCAATCACAAGAATACGTCTAGAGATTTTCACTAATTTTTATTTATGTGGGGCAGTAAGGGTTTGCAGCAGTCTGGTATCCCACCCATGTGATATTTTATCCATGTTATTAAGACAACAAGAAGTTTACATAAAACCCCTTATCTGAGAATAGCTTGCCCCACTGTGATTTGGGTCCTTCTGTCTCTACTGCCCATACTGAATATTGCTGTGAGTTGCATGTAAATAAAGCAGCATGGTAGGGTATTTGTTGGAAGCTGTAGCTTTTTTGCTCTGGTTTTAAGTATCAAAAATAACACCTTTATGATGCCAGCATGAACATTGTACCTGTAGTTAAGAAGGTCTAGGACCACTTGGTCTGGCTGTAAGCCTAAAGGCCACTTCACACACACAGATATCTGAGTCCAATATCTGAACAGATCTCTGGTTGTAGTGAAATCATGGACACATTGTTACATTTGTACACAGCCACAAAATGGAACAATGTATCCATGATTTCACTACAACCAGAGATCTGTTCAGATATTGGACTCAGATATCTGTGTGTGTGAAGTGGCCTTAAGTGTGCCGCCGGAGCTGAAGCATTGGGAGTCACAGAATCACAGCCTTCATTATTAAATGAGTTTGTGTCCCTATGACAGATGCTCCTTTATATGATTTTCAAGAATGCATTCCGATGAGAAGAAAAAAAAGACACAAAACTGATTATTAGCATAACAACCTCTGCAAGATCGAGGCAAAATGAAAATTTACATTTAGACACACAGTCATTTCACAGTCATTTCCCTTCAAATTAGTTTGTTTTAAGCATGACAATCATAGAAAAAATAGCACACAGGTATGTATCATTGATCACTATGCTGAACCCTCTCACCACTTGTCAATGTTCTCTTTCGTTTTTTGCTCCTCTTCTTCCAAAAGCCATAACGCTTTAATTCTTCCATCAACATTATTGTATGATGGCTTGTTTTTTGTGGGTCAAGTTTTACTTTTGAACGAAACTATTAATTTTAGATATAGTGTTACTGAAAACTGGGAAAAAAATGTCAAGTGGGGTGAAATTGCAAAAAACAAAGTGCAATTCCACAATTATTTATTTATCTTTAAACGGTACCATGTTCACTATTTGGTAAAGCTGACCTGACAGTATGATTCCCCAGGTCAGTACATGTTCCTAGATACCAAACATGCACAGTATAGTTTTTTTTTTTTTACTGCAACCCTTAGGGTACCTTTACACACGGCTACATTTGTAGCTTGTCACCAGGTAACTTACTGGTTGCAGTGAATCATGGATACATGATTCCATTTGTACACAGCAACAAGATAGAACCATGCATCCATGATTTCACTGCAACCAGTAAGTTACCTGGTGACAAGCTACAAATGTAGCCGTGTGTAAAGGTACCCTTAGGGTACCTTTACATGCGCTACATTTCTAGGGTGGCTACAGGTAACTTACTGGTTGCAGTGAAATCATGGTGACAAGGTTCTATCTTGTTGCTGTGTACAAATGGAATCATGTATCCATGATTTCACTGCAACCAGTAAGTTACCTTAGCCACCCTAGAAATGTAGCCGCGTGTAAAGGGCCCTTAGGGTACCTTTACACACAGCTACATTTGTAGCTTGTCACCAGGTAACTTACTGGTTGCAGTGAAATCATGGATACATGGTTCTATCTTGTTGCTGTGTACAAATGGAATCATGTTTCCATGATTTCACTGCAACCTGTAAGTTACCTGGTGACAAGCACAAATGTAGCCGTGTGTAAAGGGGCCCTTAGGGTTAACAACTTATTAGGCTCCATTCACACTGTCCGTTTTTGGTCTGTTTTTTTCTCATCAGCTTTTGTTGCCAAAACCAGGAGTAGAACAATCAGAGGAAAAGTATAATAGAAACAGGTCACCCCCTTCTGTATTTTTCAACCCCTCCTGGTTATGGCTACCAAAACTGGTGAGGAAAAACAGACCACAAACTAAATGAGTGAATGTAGCCTTAAAGTGCATTGGGATGTACTTAACACACTATTCTCAAGCAGTATATTTATCCAGCCTGTTGCCACTTTTTCAGACTCTTCCAAATTTTCCATAGCTATTATTTAAAGGGACCAAGGCCAGAAAGTCACACGGCATGCAAATTATTTCAATCTGATTCTCCCTCTAAACTGAAATCACACTGTCTAAGTGAAATACGAGTCACTCGGATGAGTCTCGGATGACTAACTTGGACTGGTCTCCCCCCTGTCAGGACGGGAGTGTAGAGCTACTTAGAAACACAAGCAGCTGACACTCCCATCCAGAGAGGGGGAAGGCCAGTCCAAGTTAGTCATCCGAGACTCGTCCGAGTGACTCGCATTTCACTTGGACAGTGTGATTCCAGCCTAAGGCCAGGTTTACATGATTATAATAGTAAAACATAAATGGAGTCCTAGAAACACACAATGGGTATATAAATAGCACAAACATTAAGAATGTTTAAACACTTACACAATATTTAGCCTTTATTGGGTAGATAAAAGTATTTTGTCACCAGGTAATTGTTGTTGCCTTCTTTAAGAGCAGCATGATATAGTGCCAGAGACTCTAAGGCTGTGGTCACACAAGCTGTGTTCTCTCATCTGAGAGAATTGGGTTCCATTGTGGTTATGTCACTCCAACCAAACTGTGATCAGAGAATCAAAGCATGCTGTGAGGAGAAGATGGTGGATAAAATGTCTTCATCTTCTTCATTGTGTGAGTCCACAGAAATTGGACTGCACTATGATCACATTGAAGTGCAGTATGATGTTTTCCATAAACCTGAAAGGATGACGGTGCAATTTCTTTCTCAAGACGAATCGGTATAATAAAAAAATGTTGGAACCACCATCAGTACATGAATACATCACCTAGCATGCTACAGTAATCAATTGTAATGTCCGGTCAGCCTGATATACAATTTTTGCATTGAATCTACAATTCCCAATATCCTTAACAATGGTAAGGAGTTCTGGGAGTTGTTGTTCTCAGTCATTATCAAACCACACAGGAACCGCAGTACTGTTAAGATGCAGTCATTATTACAAATAAACATTGACACTCAGGAACTTTATAGATGACATATTATGTGACTGGGCGTATTCCGTCTTGTTTTATTCCATCTTGTCTAGATATGATGATGATTTTGAATATCCACAGCTGCTTTCTGCAGACATCCATCTTCTCTGGTCTTCTGCATTACATCCTGACCTGTGCACTTACAAATAGCAGTGTGATTATAATGTTCCTGAATTAATCTGCCTGTCGTTGGGCCCCTGAATGATTAACTCCTCACTATGCTGCCCATATTATCCTTCTTATGGCACATGCCCTCCATACTGTTGTCTCACACTGTCACTCCCTATACTGCCCAGTCTATATAGTGTGCCCCTCCTCACACTCCCATCCTCTGCATACGTTTCACTCCATACTGTGTACCCACACTAGCTTTCCAACTCTGGTTCCTCTCTATATTACCCCATCACTACCCAGTGTCTATACAGTACCTACTGACACTTTCATCCCCTCATATTGTTCCCTCATGCTATTTTCTGCAATATTGTTTTCTGAAACATCCCCCCACTTCCCATAGGGACTCCTCAAACTTCCCCTTACCCCATGTTTTCCCCACACATTCCCTACATTCCCTATTCTGTTTCCTAATACATTACACCCCCTTACTCCACATTCTGTTTCTTCCAATATTTCCCCTACTTATTCTGTGTTCTTAAACTTCTCCTCCCTCATACTGTTCCCTCACATGAATGCCCATTACAATAAATCTTCTATTACTTCAGCTCCATTGGAGGGCTTACCCTACTGATGTTGGTTCACTGTTCCTATGTGGCGCTGAAAAACGATGTCAGTAGTGTGATCAGATGACCGAATCACAATGACACTGCTGATGTGGCCCTAAACTAGGAGGACTTCAATTGTTCTCTTGCCTGAAAGCTGGCTCAGAGAATGGCCAAATCCTACAATGGGGGAAAGCAAAATGCAGTCACCTGGAAGGCAGCTCTGACTATCGCATCAGGTGCCCTAAGGTACCCCCTTTTGGCTGCATCTGGAGTAAATCCTCCACCTGCCCCCCTAGATACACACCTGCCTTTATACACATGAATGCTTGACCAAAGTTACAAGTCTTTAAAATGGGCAGAAGTGAGAAAATCGCATCCAGACTCTTCTGTCAGCAGCTTTCCTCCCTGAAAACAAAAGGATCAGCTGTTTCAATTTCCTGATTCATACCTCCCTGACATGATGTGTATCCAGGCGGCCTCCTAATATTCTAATACCCTTCTCAAAATTTGAGAGTCATCAGTGGTTGATAGCTTTTAATGGATAACTGAAAAGATGATAATAAATAGCAAGCTTTTGAGACAACTCAGGTCTCTTCTGCAGGCTGAAAATAAAGGTATGTGCTCATGGTCCAGAGGAGCTGCATGTTGGACGCAGCTCCTCCTGATCTGAGTGAACCTGTGGGTGGCCGCATGGAGACTACAACCTTCCTGTACTCACCATGTGCGGCGGGTGCAGGGCGGCTTCTCCCTGCAGTCACCTGATGGGAGCCGCTTCTGACTCTGTAGCATGAAATGAACATGCTGTGAAGGACCAGAATGCCGGCAACCCGCACTGCAGCTGTCAAAACACTGCGAATGGGTTAAGCATAGTGGGCATGGGATTTCTACAAATCTCATCCACGCTGCGTGTACTGGTCGTGAGTATGCAGCCTAAGACAAAATCTTATGTGCCACATATTTATGCACAACACGACATGGAATACTGCAGTTCCTAAGACAAGTGAGATGGAGCAGAACAGGAATGATCAGATGCGGTGAAACAGTTATGGCAGTAAATATCAGAACAGTTCATTGCTAACAAGTGTGCAAGTTTTATTGTCCTCTAATTGGGGTCTGTTCAAAGATACGATACCCCCAAATGTCCTTTCAAGTGATGTAAAAAGACATGAATCCACGTGAAATAATTGTGAATATTGTTGAGTACAAACATAATTACTTTCTTGTACTTCATAAAGTGAAATATTATTAAAGATATCAAGTGCAAATCAATTGTTTTTAAACATCTTTGTTCTTTATTAATCGGATAGAAGTTTCAGTAATCCTCAGTCTGTGTACATGGGGGGTCTGTGTTTGCACACCTCCATCTGGTGACTACACATTAGTAAAGATCCTCTCTTGTCCTAACCGGAGCTGTCATAGCAACAAGATATTAGAACAGGCGAGTGCAAACACGTATCATTTACTCAACTGCAAATAAAGCCATGAAGCCGTTTACATGGGACTTTTGTGTTCTTTTTTGTATGCACTAAAATGAGATTTACTAATTATTTTTACTTCCTTGCCAAAATCATGTATTTATATCTTCTATAAAGCATGTTACTGTTTGAAGTAAAGGAGGAAATCCTGTCAATGACAATTCTTCTTTCAGCTATTTCTTACTGATGTCTTTGTTTTCTCACTTTGTTTATAAAAAAATCCAGAAATAGCAGCGCTTTTATGTTCTAAATTGGTAAAGGGAACCTGTGACATTGTACTCTCAGATATATCTGTGGAGAAAGAGAAGCTGAGCACAATCATTTATAGATGTGATGAAAAAGATTACGAAAATAGTGGACTTTATTCATTGAAATGTATGAATAGGAGGAGAGTGGCCGGTCCTACTCAGTGATTGACAGTTATGTCTGCTTGCAAAGTAAAACAGGGAAATGTCAATTACTGACTAGGACCGCCCACTGGACTCTTAAGGTACCGTCACACATAACGATATTGTTGCCGATATCGTTCAAAAGTCACGTGTTCTGTGACGCTTGAACGATGTCGAAACGACAACGTTGCGTGTGACACTGCAAAAGATGAACGATCAGTCGGCTGATCGTTCATCGTTTGATTTGAGGTCCTGTCCTCAAATCAATCGTTGGTCGCCCGGTGGACACGCAGCATCGCTGCGTGTGACACCGGGAGACGACCGATAAGCCAGCTCCCAGCGCCTCTCACAAGCACTGGGAGCTGGTATCCAAGGTAAACTGTGGGTAACTAGGCAGCACGCTCTGCCTAGATACCCGAAGTATACCTTGGTTACCAGCCTTCTCCGCTCACCGGCTGGTATCCAAGGTACACAGCGGTAACTAGGGACCCTAGTTACTCGCTGTTTAGCTTGGATACCAGCCAGGGAGTGGAGGAGGCTGGTAACTAAGGTATACATCGGGTATCTAGGCACCGCACGCTGCCTAGATACCCGCAGTTTACCTTGAAGACCAGACTGCTCCCGCTTACCGCAGGCTGGCAGTGGGAGCAAGACATCGTGGAAACGATATTTAAATAGTTTCCACGATGTCTCTGGTCCATTGATCGCTGGTGAGTCTGTCTGTGTGACATCTCACCAGCGATCTGAACGATATTGTTAGCGATCGCGCGTGCATGTGATCGCTAACAATATCATTCATCGTATCGCTGTGTGTGACGGCACCTTTATGATAACAACTGGATTTCATATGATAAAATACAGTTTTTACTGTACCATTTTCATTATGACAAGTTCCCTTTACCCAACATTGCCAGACTTTACACAGGTAAATCTTTCTACTTATGAGCTGATTCTAATAGACGTACAGTCAGGAGATGGAAGAGGATGTGGATGAAGGGAAAAAAGGTGAAATCCAAAAGGAAATCTATCATGTACAAAAAAGCACTATTACCTGTAGGTATGGGGTTAATGTGCAGGTTAGTAGTATTCTCACCACTCTATACAGAGTGATCAATGTCTGTATCCATGCCCCTATTAATAAGTGACAGTTATCTTTGTACTGATACAATCCTAAGCCGGCTGTCAGTGAGTACTAACTATGAACAGATCGGTGACTGGTTCCGCGACAGCTGCGCCCCTACAACTTAGGGTCCGAGACTGCTGGAATAAAAGTACATTCCTCTTGGCAACTAAGCCAACAGTATGGCGGCCACAGGGTGTCAGAATGTTATTGACCTGCAGGTTAATCCTATATACAAGTGCATCTCAATGAATTAGAATATCATCAAAAAGTTCATTTATTTCAGTAATTCAGTAAAGTGAAACACATACATTGTATGGTCATTATAAACAGAGTGATCTATTTCAAGTGTTTATTTCTGTAAATGTTGATGATTGAAAACCCAAAGGTCATTATCTCTGAAAATTAAAGTAGGGAAGATGAAGGGTCTGAGAGATAAATTACTACTTAAATAGGTATCAGAGACTTCCACCTTGTGTGGTTGTGAGAGTCAGAACCACTATAAAAGCATATCACGGCAGCTGCAGTCCCCAACGTGGTGCATATAGAGTAGGGAGGATGAAGGGTTATAATCTGCACTGCCATATTCCACGAGACATCAAAAGGTGAATATAATAATTTGTCAACGCATTTCAGGGTTCCCTGACCCTTCCTCAGGACAATCAATATCATATTGCCATGTTTCAGGGCGTTTCTCAGAGCCCTGAAACGTGTTGACTAATAAATCAATATAGTTGATGTCTGGTGGAATAAGGCAGCACAGTTTTTAACCCTTCATCCTTCCTACTTTAATTTTCTGAGATAAGGACCGCTAAGTTTTCATTGTCTGTAAGCCATAATCATCAACATTAATAGAAATAAACACTTGAAATAGATCACTCTGTTTGTAATGAGTATATATAGTATATGTGTTGCACTTTTTGTATTGAATTACTGAAAAAAAATAACTTTTTTATATTGAGGCACCTGCATATAGGTTAATAGCATTTTTTTACATGAGAAGCTACCTTTAAAACTTTCCATCTACTGATACAGGGGAAGGAAACGGCCCCAGAAGACATGAGCCAATCTGTCCTAAAATTTCCTTCTTGGCTTAATTGATGCTATTTTGTCCTAGAAAAATAATTTTGGCTTTTCTTGAAGAGATCATATTCCGCTAAAACAAGGTTTTGAAGAAGACAAATCAACAGCTTGCTCTTGCTTTTATCAGATTTTTTGTATGGATTATTTATATACTTACATAAATATTTCATCCTACTCTTCTGGCCGCTTTACACGTCCCAACATCGTTTCGATATTGTATACAACGGCACGGGAGCGCGCACTTTTTTGACTGAAATCCAAGATTGCATAGGAGATGTCACACAGGGAGATATCGGCACGCAACACAACTGCGATGTCTACACCCCTTGTACACGCGAACCAGGGAATGACCATTATACATGGGAGTGAATAGGGGAAGTTGCTCTCCAAATCGTAGTCGCGCTGTCACACAGCACGATCCTGCCAGATCGTCCATCCAATATCGGGCAGTTGGAGAGCCTGCACAATTCTTCCCCGATATCATTTTCGCATCGTTCTTGCATCGAATTGTTCATTCACACCACACAACGCACGAACGATATCGGGGCCAACGCACGAACCATGTGACTTTTTGTCGAAGTTGGACGACGATATCGGGACGTGTAAAACGGCCATAACACTTAATAAATGTAACTCTTTTGACTGAGCAAATTTGCTTACATTTGATTCATCAGATTTGCTTAAATTCAGCAATAATTGAATTACCGTATATACTCGCGTATAAGCCGAGTTTTTCAGCCCAAAAATTGGGCTGAAAAGTACCCCCCTCGGCTTATACGCGAGTCAGTGCGGGGGCTGCTGTATACAGCGGTATACAGCAGCCCCCGCATCCCCAGTAATGCAGGGCCCCCCACTCATGCTCCGGTCACCTGTAAAGCAAGTTATACTTATCAGTGCCCGCTGCCGTCCGCGCCCGCCGCTGCCGACATGCGATCCTCCATCTTCATTCATCTTCTTCCTGCTTCTGTGCGCGTCGCAGGCAATGACGTCATTACCGGCGACGCGACAGGAAACAGGAAGAGATGCATGAAGGGGAAAGGATCGGAATGTCAGGCAGTTGCGGGACGACTGCAAGCAGGAGCACTGGATGACGTTATAATTTGCTTTAGGAGGTCCTGGCCAATGAGGGTGGCCCGATACTGGGGCTGCCTGTATCTACCTGGCTGCTGTATAAGGGCCTGCATTACGGCCATCCCACTACACTGGCTGCTGATATGGGCCGATTACTGGGGTACTGGCAATACCAATCCGAGGTCTGTTATAGGGCTCTGCTCACTACCAGGGCTGCATACACTAGGGCCCTGTTATGGTGGGCTGAATACCACTGGGCGCATGACGAGGGGCTGCTAGTTATAGGGCTAGCACCGTACACTGGGGCTACTGTATTAGACTGGTCGTACTACTCACCACTGGGCTGCAATCGCATGGGGGCTGTATCTAGGAACGCTATTTATACCTACTGGCTGCTGTCCATTACACTGGGTGCTGCTGTATGGCGCTCACACCATCTGAGGTTTGTGTTATAGGGGCTGCGTACCACTGGGCTACGTATATAGGGTCTGCTGTATCCCCTGGGGCGCTAATAACATGGTTGCTGTATATAGGAAGTTTTACGAAATTCTGGGCGCAGTATATAGAGTCTGTCAGTCACTCACCACTGGTGCAATCCTCCATGGCAGCTTTTATTAGGGCTCAATTACCCGGGGCTGCAACTCACTGGGGTACTGTTATTATGGGCTGATCCTACTGGCATACAGTCAGTGGAGGTGCTGTTATAGGGCTGCTGTATCCAACTCATGGGGCTGCAATTACCTGGGCTGGGTTAATTAAGGTAGTGCATATCTCACCTGGGCTGCAATACAATTGGTGCTAATAATTAGCTTTTGCTGTTATCAAATCTGGTGCAACACCTCTGGGGCTTATAACCATTTTGACATGACAATACCTTAAACTTCCGCTTTGACATGGGCCTGAATACCACTGGGGAGCTCTGCCTATAATTTCCTCTGGTTGATGCATTTGTATAAATACTTTTGGGTTTGAAATATACTGCTAGATTTGAAGAGTAAACACCTGCTCTGCTTTATACGGATTTAGTATAGATTTTTCATTTTAATAGTCAATATAGAGGGTCTGGCTTAATAACGTGGTCGGCTTATACATGTTAATACGGTAATTTCAAAAACAATAAATTATAATCTCGATTGAATTAATAAAATGTATAAGCAGCTCAATGACTGTTCTGCATTGCTTGTTTACTTGCTCTTCTGTCCATTCACTTCATCTTCTTTTTCTTTTTACGACCCAAAGCTCATGCAATGGGGCGAGCTTCATTAACATGTATATTAGAGATGGGCAAACCTTTTGAATTTCGGTTCAGGTAAACATTTTTGATTTCGGTACCCGAATTTTTGACCTGTTCATTTAGTCCCATTTCCTGCCCATAGTCCTTTCGCAGTCCATTTCTCCATTAACAGCCAGCCTTAGTAAAACATTCTGGGGGTGGAGGGTGTATTTTTTTAATTAATTTTGAACACCACTACACTCAGAAACTGTGCTTTTAGGCCCAATGTGAGCCCATCAGACACTGCACATGGCTTTGGGTCTAGGCCAAGCACCAACTATACCCGACCACAGCGATGACTCACTCCAGTGATCTGGAAATGTAAAGCACCTGAACTCTGAACCCGAAAAGGTTTGCTCAACATCAGGAAGTTCGGCGACCCGAACTGAACCTTGAAATCTCTAATTGATATAATATTTTATTTATTGTCTTTCACCTCGATCTCGAGCCATGTCAACTTGATGGATGAACGCTCTGTCGGAAGATTGATCTCGTGCGAGCCTAGATAGGCCAGGGTCTTCTCTGCCATTGTCTTGATAGTATTAAGCCACTAGGTTGCTGGTCTTGCTCTTCGTCTTGTTCTTTCTATTCTTTTTACTATATGGTCCTTCTCTAGTGATTTTTCCTTTGTATTATGTGTCCAAATAACCAAGTCGTAGCTTGGTGATCTTGCTTCAAATGACATGTCTGACTCCTTTGTCCTAAAATGTATTGTTGTTATTCGTGCCATCCATGCTATTGACAACATCCTTCAACAGCATTTCGAAGGCATTGATTTTTCTTCTGTCTTGTTTCTTAGAAATATATATATATATAGTGTGTACATATTAATATTTTTTTGTAACCACTTTTAAGGCTTTATAGTGAAACAACAAAAACAAATGAATTGAATCACAAATCATTCAGACTTTGTCGAATCCAAATTAAATGCAAATTCCTTTTTTTTTCTTGAGTTGATTTACTTATCTCTACTTTTAACTCCTGGTTGTGTATTTACATCTATGAAAAACAGCTCTGATAGGGGAAGTCCCATCTTATCTGTACCTCAATAAATGCATTGGGGACCCAGGAGGCTGGCATGGGTAGGATCCTCTAACATTTTCGCAGGTGTTGGTGGCTGTGCCCGTGTTCTGGAGCTCTGGTGACAGTGAAAAGCACGTGGCTGTGGGCATGCTGGGTTTACACCTGGCATTACTGTTTTCCCTGTCAGCTACGTGGACAGTGATGTGCCCCTTGATGTTGGAGGAGGAAAACAGGAGAGTCAAGAGGCATTTTAATGATGAAACAGGTGGTACTTTACTTGACAAAAAAAGACAGAAAGGGTCATGATATTGATAACATGCTCAGGCAGTACAGCTCTACAGACAGGCTGATAACAAACAGATAAAAAGAGACAGTCACATGAGGCATGATGACAGCAAGTGTGAACAGAGCCCATCTTGTTACCCAAGCCGACACAATAGAGTTGTGTTCGACTACATTCAGACACATCGTTTTTGTATCAGTATTTTATCCATTTTTCAGCTGTAAAACTGATCTGCTTTTGCAAAAACTGCATCACCTATTCACACTGTGCATTTTTGATCTGTTTTTTTGTGCTGTTTTTTTTTTCTCCATTTAGAATGGTTTCCTATGGGAAAATGAATGATAAAATCTATACAAAAACTAACATGCACTTTTTTTGGACAGATCAGTTTTCCAGGAAAAAAACTGATCACACCACAAATTCCCTGGTCTGGATCGCAAAAAGTGAAAACCCATAGACTTTGCTGGGATTCCATTTGAATGATCCATTTTGTGCAGTGCACTGCCAAAAAAATGGATCAAAAACGGTGTGTCTGAATATAGCCTTCCTCTACTCCACTGGAGTGACATTCTCCATCAGACCCCATATTTCTGGTCACTATAACCTTCATGTACAGTAGGTTTTCCTGCGTTCCCATCTCCTCTATAGGGTATCCACCTCCAGGCCTGTACACCTGTTGTGTCCACAACTTAAGGTTTCGGTAGCCTAAAAGGGCTATAACATAACAAAAGGCCCATGTAGCTAAGC